>CM060952.1:93132098-93447098 GCA_030765055.1 Mantis religiosa
AGGGAAGAGTGTTGAATCTGTAAAACTACTGTTGCCTGCTAACTTGAGAAGTACAATTTATTATCAACTTAAGTTATTTAAATAGCATTTTTTCTTATTTTTGCTGAAGAGTTTATTTTAGTAATAATTATGTTTTTTCTTATTATTCCTGTTTAATATAATAATTTTTAAAATATTTAGCTTGCCTATTTTGCAGATCTTTTTTTTTTTTTTTTTAGAAAGCTGAAAGTTATCTTTCTGAATAAATATAGGGTCTTTCAATAAAAGTGACGTTCTCTTGAAATGAAAAAAAATGTTGTAATTATTACTATTTTGAAGTATACTTAATAATATATCTGGAAGAGAACATTAATTAAATGGCTTTAATGGCATTATTGATTTATCTATATGTGAATCTTCCAATTATTAGTTATAGACAAACTTAAACCAGAAATAATTTATAATTTCATAAATAACTTGTTTGATAATTATTAATTTTTAGATGAGTCGTATTTATTACACATCTGCTTCACTTTCGCTTCATTGTGGTGTTCCAATACAGTTAAATCTCGATTGTTTGATAATGTTTCTTAGCTCAATAACTGTATCTGGCATGTTAACATAAACCCATGATGTAACATAATAAGTGTTAAATCATAAGATCTCAGAGACCAGGTAACATCATCACTTTTTTTTTAATTAACATCCTCCAATGTAGGTCATACCTGACAAAAAATGAAATGGGTATAATAATACTCAAATGACCAAGAATTCTTAGAGCTTAGAGTTACCCAACATTCATCTTTCAGGATAAGGGAAACTTCAGAAAAGAAAAGCTTATCCACATAACTCACTGACCCAGATTCAAACTCGGGACCTCTTGAATGTGGAATGTAAGGCAGATACACTACAGAGGTGGGCAATGTCACCATCATGCAAAATAATGAAGCATCTAAACTTGTGATTCCAAAGGTTGATTGTTTCATGACCTGTATACATATGGTACAATCTTGCTGACACCAAGCACTTCTGGGATCTATGCTTTCCAATTAAGACCATACATAATTCTATCATAATCTGTTATCTTTCACCATTGATATTCAAATACTTTTCTTGTTCATTTTGTAAAAACAGGCCAATGATTCTGCCATATGCAAGTCCACACCAGACTGTAATCTTTTGGCGGATGGAGCTCTCATTCTTGACTCTCATTGGATTATCAAATTTCAATAGCAGCAATTTTGTTTGTTGTCAAAACCATTCAAAAATGGGCCTTGTCGCTAAAGATGGCTTTAAGGCTGAAAGAAGGTTCAACTTCCAATTGCTCCATTATCCAAGTCTGAAAATACATGGAACAATCTATGGTCATTTTCTATCAGTTCCTGAGTTAACACATTTTGTAAAGATGGAAGTACAGATCTATATGCAAAATCTGCCAAGTTGTGGTCAATGAAATTGCCAATATTTGTCCTTGCTTGACAATTGATTTTCATGGAATCCCATATACACTTTCACAAACAGTGGCAATGTGTTCATTGAATTGAATTGAATTTTATTGAATTGTTTACTCAAACCACTTTTGTCCTTGTCCACTGCCCTTTCTTGAAAATTGATTTTCATGAATTCTCTTGTACACTTTCACAAACAGTGGCAATGTTTCCATTGAACTGTTTATTCAAACCAGTTTTTGATCTGCTACACAATCAGTTGTTCCAACTTTTCCATCATGGGTATATCAAGTTTTTCTCTTAGGAGAATGATTATTGACACCAATTACTGGACATGTGCATGAAATGTTTAGCAAAGTTTGACCCATTTTGACAATCATTTTTCACTACTTCTAGACTTATAATTATGAAACCTTCCATTATTGTTTGTCAATAACAACTGTAACCAAATAAAAGAAATGCTAAAGCTTCATAAACATGTAGTTATATGTGAAAAAAGTATGAGACTCTTATTGAAACACACTGTATTTTAGGTTTAGGCATAATGACATTTAGTGTAACCATGAATGTTTGTTTTCTTTCATAATTTGTATCAACCACAATTGTGAATAGTATAAGTATATTAATATTAATATATATAATTATACATTTTGATGAGATAGAATGTTTCTGAAATCATACGGATAAATGTGGCTTCTTTTGCTTACCATTATACAATTCATAACATTACAAACATCCCACATTATTTTATGGACATTTCACATAACAACATGTCTTTTTCTATCATACAGCAGTTTAACATAGCTGGCCACTAGGAGCATTGTAATCACATCAGCAACAAAACAAACACCTCAAGCTTCATGACTGTATCACAGTAGACTGTGGTGATACTAACACATTCCAGTCTAATATTAAAGTACAAGTGTTGCAGTGCCACTAACCTTGATCCGGCCTGCCGTGTGCCTCTCAGCTCAGTCATTTATCTTTCAGTGCCATGTGTTGGAGAAAGATGTTGCAGATGTTCTCAGGGTTGCCAATATTCTCAGGAATAGACTAAAGCCCAATTTTGCATGTGTAAGCATTGCTCTTTCATCCCCCTTTCCATTTATCCTGTTTATAACAAGTAAAAAAGGACCTGATCTCTTACGGTCACCATGGTAACAGTAAAGTGTTTGTGGATGTTGATCCATAGCTCAATCTGTGATTAATTTGTAGGAGTGCACATGCAACACATGGCTAATAAAGTTGCCTTGGAAAAACATCTGTGACATGCTGTATATATTTTAATAAATTACAGTAGGTATGATTTATATACTTACACTGTAATCTTTAGAGATGTTTCAAAAAGGGATTAAATCAGTGTGAAATATTTGTACATATATACATGTAATGGAGTGAAAGGTTGGTAGGTGTTAATGTTTACAAAGGAGGGCATTAAACATGCAATGTTGTATAATGATAAAATGAATTTGTATTTTAAATGTCAGCAAAAAAAAAAAAAAAATATTCATATTTATATAAAAACAATTTCTGCACATTTCTTTAAGAACTATGGTTTTTAAAAGTCCTTATTCCTTATTTCCTTTGGAATAGTATATAGGTTTTGAAATTCTTACTAAGCACATAATTCAAAATTGAAATCCAGGTGCCAAGGATGTATAAATAAACTGGGGACTACCATTTTCCAGAAGTCCAAAGAAGTATTGCATTTCACTCAGACATATCAAGATTTCACCATAAATATGTTTCTGAGGCCTACTGAAGCAAAACAGTGTGATGCATACATTCATATGACTTTCTCTTTCTTTTACTTTTATCTAGCTTCTAAAAACAATTCATGTTACTCTTTATAGAAATAGTTCATTACACAGTTTGCTGTATACCAGGGAAATAAAGGGAATCAGAGTGAGTTAAATGTTTAAAAGTGGGTCACCATACTAAGCCTTGAAATGTTATCAACTGAGATGGAAGCATATAAAAAAATTGATTAAGTATTGAAAAATGTAAACGAGTAACAAAAAATATCTTAAAAATGGCTAATGCGTAAAACAAATTTACTTGAAATAAATTGCATGTTTTATACATATCTACATTTATTGTGTAGTAATGTTTCACTTCTGTTTTACAGTATAACAGTCATAGAAAATTCTTTCCAATGAAGACTATTCCAGAAAATTCAAGATATGTTTAATTTGTCAGATATCTTAAATATATGGTACTTTAATCAAAGTTGTAGTATTGAGAAAACTATTTGTAATCTTATTAAATTTTAGATGAGTCGTATTTCTTACACATCTGCTTCACTTTCGTACCTATTTTGAGGACATGTTTCGCAAATCTTCGTTTGCATCTACGGCTCTTGTCGCTTCACTGTGGTGTTCCAATACAGTTAAATCTCGAGATATTTGTAATCTGTTTTTAACACTCCAACATTTACATTTTTATATTATTGAGGAACTAGTTTTGGAAGCCATTGCATCCATTTTCAACCTCGGTTCAACTATTCAAGGTTGAAAATGGACGCAACAGCTTCCAAAACTAGTCCCTCAATAATACAAAAATGTAAATGACGAAGGTTAAAAAATTTTTACGAATAGTTTTTTCAGTTAATTTTGACATCACTGTTGCTAAATTCCACTAATCATGCATCATTGTTAAGAACCATTTTTTAGGAAATTAAAAATGTAGAATTTTTTTTTTTTTTCATATGAATGGTTGCTTGGAGTGCAGGGAGTTCCCTTGAAATCTCTGTTGCATAAAATATTTCTAAGATTTTTTGAATTTAAATACTAATTTTGCCATTCATATGACCTTCTATTATTCAGTAATGCTGTTCACACACAAGCTATCACACAGACTTTCCTATTTTTTTTCCCCCTAAATTATTGAAATGGTTTCAAATCCCTATTTCCAGTGAAATCTTAATATCAAATTTTTGGGTGGATGCACTACTACCTTTTGTATGTTGTAGAGAAAAACATTACAAGTAAGGAAAATACAAACTTAGCACCTAAACTCAGTATTTTTCAAAGTTGTGGCACATAGGTTTTTAAGAAAATTCCCACAACCTAAACTGCCCTTGATATGAAAATTTGTTCCTCCAATTTTTATTTCCTGGAAGAATGGCTGTAATTATCTTGAGACTAAAATATATATTTAATATATTTGTATGTTTAATATAATGTATATGTTGAATGTTTGTGAACAGTTGTGACATCTGCTTGATGTGACTGATTTTGTATAATTTTGCGTAAGTGTGGAGAAACATACAAGGTGAGCAAAAAAGCTTATTACAAGACATTGTAGAGCTCATTAAAATAAACAATTTGTGTCAAGTTTTTGTAGCATTAGAAGTTGGCTGTCAAAATATTTCCTGTTGCAGCATGGTTACCTTTCCTAAGCGCATCAATGATAGAAATGCTTGAAAGAGATACAGTTCTATTGTTCTTTCTATTGCCAAAGCCCATCCTTTGATTTAAAATTTGAATGCTGTTTTTACACATTACTAAGTGCTTTTAGCTTAGTTTGAAATTGATTTTGGGCAAAAATGTACCATGAATTGCACAATGTGATGTGCAAAACCACCTTTTATATTGAATAGTGTAGCATAGCATATTGGATATATGATAATTTCTCAAGGATAGAGAAGGCCATAAAAATGTTTGCAAATCAGATAGGATATTTTTTAAGACTCATTCATTTTTCTCTTGCTTTAGCAGTTCATGAAAAAGAATATGAAAATCTGGTGATGTGATAATATCCTTGTGTTCTATCATCATCATATCATCTATTAAGCTGTCAACATCAGTAGCGCCTACAAGCGCACATCTATGCCTCAGGCTTTCAACAAATTTTTAGTAGAACTAGAAATATAAACTGAAATATATTTTTAATGGAAAGTTGGGGTAGTGTTTCCCCTAGCTGAGGGAAGTGTCAACATACCTCAAAAAATATTAAGTGATAATGATGAGTAAGTAATTATTATTATATCCTTTTACTTTTTCTACTAAGAACTTAGTGGAGGAAGTACTACTTGCATACTTTATCTTGAGACCTGAAACCTAGTGGTATGAATGGTCCCAATCAAGAAGCCCTGTGCTTTGCCAAAGTAACAATTGAGCATCTTTGTCTATACTCCAGTGTTACCACTTGTACCTTTTACATGTGTGCTAGCTTTGTTAATTTTTTCTTGGGTTATCATATCAGTTTATTTTTGCATTCAATCTACTCACATAATAATCATAGGCACTATATGTGTGAAACAGATCAAGTTCAATGCCACAAATTAAAATAAAAGGAGGAGCCATGTGTTTAGACTTACACTAACCTGGATAAAACAATTACAGAAACTACAACTCGTGGCCTTCTATGATTTCATTTGTACATAGAAGAACAGTACAGTAGAAGCCTCAAATAGTGCAGTGCAAAATACCATGGATTCAGATTTAATGCAGGTAAAAGTATGTCCCCATAAAAGGAAAAAAAAAAAAATTAATGTTTTATTTGTTTTTATGTTTGGAAAGTTGAGATAAAAGCATTTCAAAAACAGGTTCTGCAGTATAATTTTCACCACCACCCGCATTCATTGACACTGACCACTCGCTGCATTCCAGGAAAGTAACTATACCACCATTCTTGGTCCCTGGCCTATAGGTGAACCTGTATTTGTGGTCTCTTTCACCAGCTCATGTGTATAATACTGCTGAATGAAATCACACCTGCAGGTGGAGAGGGAATGGGAAAGTTAGTGATGTCTGCATCTGAGGCACAGTCATTGCAGATTCATAGTTCTTTTTTTTTTTTTTTCACACATTGATCATTGCATAAATTAATTATGCCATCACTGTTCTTTGTAAGTTAGGATCCAAAACATTACGCAGACAGAGTCAATGAGTTGTTTCTAATGTATGAGCATATATGAAGAAAGAAGCTAAATGCAAAGAATTGGTTACATCAGAATATTTTTTTTCAAAAAGCTTAAGTGCATATCAGATGACACAGGAGTATCAGAAAGAACAGTAAAAAGAATTGAAAAAAGTTCAATGTTCCAAAATGAGTAATAGATTTAGATAATGTGTGTTTGGAGGAATTTAGTAACAGTGACGTTAAAATTAATATAAAAATTATTTGTGGTTGGTTTATTGACACTCGTCACTTACTTTTTCATATATTTATGAGAGACTAGTTTCAAAGGCCCTGGCCTCCATTTTCAATCTCTTTCCAACTGGCATCTGCTGTTGTCTGCTCTCTCTGGTGGTGGAACTATGAACTTTTTTGTCAAATTATCTACTGGTGGGATTTCAGGTAACAAATCTGGAATATACCAAATAAATTGTAAGAATTGTGAAAAATGCTACATAGGTCAAACAAAAAGAAATTTAAAAACCAGAGTCAAAGAACACTTTAGAAACATCAGATTGAAACAAGAAGACAAGTCAGCAGTAGCATTTCATTTTTGGAATGAAAACCATGACATTGATCCAAATCCAAAATTATTAAAAGGAGTGATAAACCAAAATAGATTGACAACATGGGAGAACATATTCATCTGGAAAAATAAGGATCGCGTAATGAACTTTGAAATCCCGCCAGTAGATAATTTGACAAAAAAGTTCATAGTTCCACCACCAGAGAGAGCAGACAACAGCAGATGCCAGTTGGAAAGAGATTGAAAATGGAGGCCAGGGCCTTTGAAACTAGTCTCTCATAAATATATGAAAAAGTAAGTGACGAGTGTCAATAAACCAACCACAAATAATTTTTATATTAGATTTAGATAACTTCGACAATTGTGTTGTTAGAAGGATTCAACATTTTTATGTTCAGTATGTAAACTAATTTCTATTCTGCTATGATCCCCACATTATGGCATCATGTGAAACAGGATTTCTACGGTGAAGATGGGATGCACATTGACTATTTCGAAGCCCCACGTCGGGAAGCCAGATGTAACAGGGTTACTTCGTTGTAGTTTGAATTGGTTCTTGATTATTGTTTCTGCTTAAATAAGATTCATGAGATCTCTCATTTTCAAGGGTGGTTACGAGTGAAAGAAATAAAATTTGGATAAGTCCAATTTTGTAATATATAATTTAATTGTATAATCTGGATTACATTTTACTCGAACTTTCTTTCGTAGTCAATCATTGCAGGTTACCTCCAGCATATCAACAAATCCATGCTTCCTTAGTAAATAGTTTCCATTAATTACATAAAATCACTCATTCCTGCACATTTATTCTTCGCTATCCAAACTTTTATCTTCTCTGCGTCCTTTTTCTTTCATGAAGATTATTGATTTTCTGTTACTGTCGCTACCCATATATTACTTTTATATGATTGGCTGATTTACTGCTACATCACAACATTACGTAATACAATTATTACTATGGTCAATCACAAAATTACATATATTTTTACACAATTTTTTTTGTTCTTTTTTTATAGATTTATTAATTTTTCAAACCCTTTCTAAATATAAGTCGAAACTACTGTTACAAGTAAAAAGTTATTCCTGAAATAGTTAAATTACCTATTATTTTAAAAGAAAGCATTAACATTCAGGGCAGTAAGTTATTCTTAAACAGAGTAGTGAGAAAACTGGGTTTTAAGTGAAAAAACACTAAAACAAACAAAAAAATCTTATAGAAAAGCATGACAATTGTTCTAAATGTACCCGGTGAACAAGGCAGTCTATCTGGTATTGAAAAACTTGAATAAATTTATTTACAATATCTGTAATTATGCTCACATTAATATGAACAGATTTGCATAACTAATTCAGCCAGTAAATAATTGTGGACATTTTTCTGCAAGGACTGTACCACTTTCCTAACAAGTGCATTATCAGAGTAGCATATGAAGCTGATAGAACAATTCACTTAATGCTATCCACAAGAAAAATGACAATAAGAACAAGATGACTGTGAAGATGATAGTGGTGAAAATGATGTGGAAGCTGAAGAAAACCTGAATTTTTAATAAAATGATAACTCATTTAAACAATGTGATTCTGTGGATGGCGAGGCTAAATGAATCAAACAGTATTCATCTCCTCCATCTTTCCACAATTAAACAATATGCAGAGAAAAATCATAGCGCCTCAGTACATCAAACAAAATTTACTGATTACATAAATTAAATTTACATTACATTTACAAAATTTACATTAACTTTACAAAAAATTACATTTCTTAAAAAGAAGAAAGAAGTATTAACATCAACTTCTTAAGATAAGTGGAGATTCATTAACAAATATTTTTATTTGTGTAAAATTTACTGATTTTGTAAAACAGGAAAACATTATACAAAGAAAATATTTAGTGATTATTTTCCACTTATCTTAAGAAGTTGATGACAATACTTCTATCTTCTCAATAAATTTTTAATACTATATTTATTTATACCAACTTCTTTAAAAAAAAATTTGAAAAAGTTTATTAACCGAAGGAGGGTAAGTAAATTTTTTTAAATTTATAATCATCTTTTATTTTTTAAAAGTAGAAATATCATTAATTCTTTTTTGATATTTAAATTTTTCAATTTTCTTTTGTATAAAATCTTTATTAAAACCATTAATTAAAGCAGTATTATTAATATGTTTATATTCTTTATTAAATTCTTCTTTATTCAGGGGTATATTTATTAATTTATGAATCAAACTATTAAAACAGCAAATTTATGTGGAAAACGGTTAAAACTTTTTTATTTTAGTTAATTGATGGAAATTAATAATTTCTCCACACTAGCCATTTATAGGCTAAGGTTTTTAATGGATAGAGTCAACATGAAAAATCTCGGATGCGAGAGCCCTTAGTGGTCTACCGGGGAAATATACGAGTCAAATGGAGAATTTAATGTCAAAACGGCATGTTGCCCATGGTAGCTCAAAGGTTAAGAGCGACTGGACAGAAACCAGGAGATCCATGCTTCAAATCCCGGCCGTGGCATTGAATTTTTCATGTTGACTCTATCCATCAAAAACCGTTAAATTTTTTATTTTTTATGTAATTATCAATATGAGTAGATTTCCTATAAATACCAAAATCTAATTTGTTATTATTTCTTATTATTTTCAAACTAGAAAAGGAAGAAATGCATTAATTTCAGTTTCTAATGTGAATTTTATAGCTTTATCTTGTAAATTTAGTAATTTTAAAGCATCATTAATTTGTTTTTCAGGAACAATAGCAAAAATATCATCAACATATGTATACCATGTTTTAAAAATTAAAGGAAAAGCTTTAGTGATTTGAATTTCGAAAAATCTCATAAAAAAGATCAGCAAGAAAAGATCTGCTAAGCCAGAAGTTTGTTGAAAAAGTTCACCATTAAAAGTGAAAAAATTTTGATCCAAACAAACATCAGTAAGTTCAACAAAATCAACTATTAAGTCCTCATGTAAATTTATTGAATTCAACCACATTTTTAAATAAATTAAGTTTTTTTTTTTCTCTAGGAATCCTAGGAAATAAGGCAGTTATATCAAAAGAAATAAGTGTATCAGTTTTAGATAATACAAAAGGAAAACATTGTTTGAGATCTTCTCCGGAAACAAGGCAGGTGAAAAGACGATTATTATGCGTTTCAAATGGGAAGGGTTCTGGAGTCCAGCTAATAAGATGCCGTATCACACTCAGCGTTGCCAGCTTGTTACCGCACTCCTTTTATATTTCCCGCTCTGTTCCATACTCATACTACATGCAGGTCTGCTTGGGGCAGACGTAAGGTTAAGCAAATTATATTTTACAAACTTTTACGATGAATCACTTGCCAAAATCAAATTGGAAAATGCATTTTCGCAAATTATGTATATTTTTAAATACTATAGTTTATTAATTACCTGTTTTTCTAATGCAATGGAACTGCCAGTAGCTCATCCATATCGCTGTCAATGTTACTTCCGTTAAGAGACAATTTGTCATTGTCACTGTCTTCATCGTCTGAGTCTTGCAAATGTATGATTACAGGTTCCAAAATCTCGTCACGTGCTATTTCTTTCTTAAAATCATCTTCTTGAAGTTTTTCTGCATGCCTTACGCAGCTTTCCCAGTCCTGCTGTGTTACCTTGTCAATTTCTTCATGAACAAGTCATTCAACGTCCGTCAGTTTCAAAGTATTATTTCTGTTTGCAACCCCCCTTTTTATTTGAGCCCACACCAACTCAACTGGATTATATTGGCAGTGGTATGGTAGGAGGCGTATCACCTCGTGTCCCATTTCAATTGCAAGTTGATCCAGCTGATACACTTTTTCCGTGCTTTTAAATGGAAGTATTCTTTGCAATAACTCATTTTTAGTTTCTGTTTTCAAAAATTCAACCCCCCTCTTTAGTAACCATTCAACAATTTTGTTTTTTCTGCTGGCCGAATTTGGTATTTTATTTGCAATAACTGAATGTTACGGTGTGTTATCCATTATAATAACGCTTCCCTCTTCTAAATAATTTAAGAATCTGTTAAGCTACCATTCTTTAAATGTATCAGCTGTCATCTCTTCGTGATAGTCTGAGGTATTTTTGGAGAGATAAACTCATTTGCTTTCTGGCAGGAACCCTGTCTTAGCATATCCAACATGACTGCCTTTTCCAACAGGTACCTTTAGGCCACCCTTATTTGAGGAGTCTTGCCAGATTGACTTTTGAGTTTGGTTTTTATTTACCCATGTCTCGTCTAAGTAAAAGATAGGTCTCGCATCACCAGAATGTCTAATTTCATGCATTTTGCATAAGAATTTTAATCTTGCCGCAACAATGTCACTCCTCTCCATTAAAAATTTACGCCCATCATTTGTCTTTCTGTACCTGAACCCTAATCCCCTCAAAATTCTGAAAGTCGATGTTGTTGACCCAGTGTATGAAATTTTGGTTCTAAGAGCGCAAGTTATTTTCTGTATAGTTGGAAATTCACCTTGGTCGTAAAACTCGAACTCAGTTCTACGTACAATGTCCTTGTCAAAGTCACTTAAATTTGTAATCCTCTTCGAAGGACCAACATGTTTCCTGGGCGACACAAATACCTGGGCACCACACGGATCAAATTTTCTTGCCTCTCCACAAATGCGGGACACACTTGTTTTACCTACACCACACGCTTCAGCAGTAAGCCGTTGAGCATTTTTGAAATCGAGCTGATTTCTATATTCCTCATTGCCCAATTTTTTGAAGAATGTGTACACCTTAAAAATAATATTTCCAGCCTGACTTCGTGATACCTGCCTTTTTGACTCGTCACTAAATTCACCACAAGAAGCCATTGCACTATTTAACTCTTACTCTACTATTGTGTAAAGAACTGAATGATATTGATCTGAATTCTCCAGAGTAAATAAATACTTCTTATCCAACATTCATTCATAAACATAAGCATACAGCATTCTCCAGGCTAACAGGAAATGAAAAGTTTGCTCTTTCTTGAATTTAACACCTTGACTTATTCACAGTAATTGTTTTATCACGTCACGTCAGTAGTTTAAATTTCAGTTCTGAGTAATTAAAAGTATATGTATATACATACACACCAACCTCTTTGACCTCTCTAGAGTAAATAGAGATTACAAACCATTCATAAACAAAGATATAATGTGACCAGACACGTTGTGCCAGGGCAGCAGGAAATTTATTGTTTCCTCTCGCTCGAATTGGCTTATTCAAAGTAATTCTTTTATCACGTCATGCCAAACATTTACGTTTCAGTTCTGAGTAATTACAAATATACGTACACGCATACGAGCCAACCAATAATGTTATTCATTACAGTGGTTGCGTTGCTATGTATTGTTATAATATAGATAATAGTGGTTTATTTATTTGTATTAGAAAAACTATTTGAGCTAAAAATATGAGGTTTTCATGGTTATGTTAGATACATTACTCTCTACCTTCCACATGGATCAGTTTTGGCAAAATCTGAATTTTTGTCTTAGCGCGAATAGTATTTCATATAGATTGATTGCCCGCCTCGGTAGCGTAGATGGTAGCGTATCTGCCTCATGTTCAAGAGGTCCTGAGTTCGAGTCTCGGTCAGGGTGAGTTACCTGGATACGGTTTTTCCGGGGTTTTCCCTTATCCTTCAAGACGAATGTCGGGTAACTCTATGCTCCATGGACCCTGGTCTCATTTGAGCATCGTTTCACCCAATTCATCCACCGTCCGATATGACTTAATGTTGGAGGACGTAAATTACAAAAAAAATAAAAATAAAAAAAAACAAAAAAAAAACAGATTGATTAGGCTGGCATTCCTCACACATCACTTAGCGGGAATGCAGTATGACAACACTGCAGGTCTCCAATTGGTTGCTCACCTAGTAGTGCTCAAGAACAAACACCTTTCCATTTGAAACACATAATAGAAATTGACGTTTCGGGAGCGTACATCTCTCCCATCATCAGAATATTTTAATAAGTGTTATAACCACAAATGTATCACTGGATATAAAACAAACATAAACAATGACAAAACCACCAATATTCACATTACTGAACAAAAGACTGTTTTCAGTAAATTAAATGACAGGTCAGGAGTTGGTGTGAGTATAGAAAATTAATTGGTTGAAAGAAACGTAACTACTTAACTTGAAGATCAAACTGTATAGATCTGTGCTTCCTAAGCCGATGGATTTCCATTTTTAAGGCTGGTTCCCAAGAGGAGCTGAACTGAAACCCAGCATCACGATTAAGCATGCTCCTCTTGGAGGAAATGGCCAAAGCCTCCTTAACTCTCCGCTCCCAGTAACTGTTGCATTTTGCCAAGATGGTCGTCTCCCAAAATTAGGCTCTATGTTTATTATCAAAACAATGCTCTGCCAGTCCAGACTTCTCAGGTTGCATTAAACGAATGCTCCACTCATGTTCGTTTATTCTGGTAGCAATGGTCCTTCCAGTTTGTCCTATATACGGTGTCCCACATTCACAGGGAATACGGTACACTCCCGGAACTTGGAAGTCCAGTTTGTCTTTCACCGGTCTCAACAGATGTTTAGTTTTGGGAGGTGGCTTATGGATGGTCCTGATGTATTTAACGAGAATTCTGCTGATTCTGCCGGATAGGTTGCCGGTAAACGGAATGCAGGTTGTAGCGGAGGCTTATCTGACACTTGCTGTATTACAGATTTCCCTTTCTTTGCTCTGGTGATCGAGGCTTCAACGTCATATTCGGAGTAACCGTTTTGACGAAAAGTGAGTCTCAGGTGCTTTAATTCCTGTTTTAAGTGGCTGGAATCAGAGATAGACAAAGCTCTGTGGGCCAGTGTATTGAGAACTCCCAGTCGTTGAGACTTATTATGAAAACTATAAGCGTTCAGATAGAGATTGATGCGTGTAGGCTTGCGCTATACAGCATGCCCCAATGTACCGTTGCTGCTTTTTTTGAAGCAAGAATGCCCAAGAATGGAAGAGTTCCATCCTTCTCCACTTCCATGGTAAACTATATGTGGGGTCGAAGGCTGTGCGGATGCGCAAAAAAAGCTAGGCAAAGTATCTGATCCATGTGGCCAGGTTGCTTAAGTGTCGTTCACGTATCTGTAGAAATGAGATGGTTTAAGTGGAGCTGTGGCAAGTATTTCATGTTCTAGGTGTTCCATATAGAAATTAGCTATAGCTGGTGACAAAGGGGAGCCCATTGTCACTCCGTCTATAGTTCATAGAAAGTACCACCAAACAAGAAAGTGGACATCAGGGTATCTCGGAAGAGCTCTGTGATATCAGCCGGAAAATGCTCCTTCAGAAGTTGGATGAGTTCCTGAAGTGATACCCTTAAATAGAGAAACCACTTTGAAGCTGACAAGAAGATCAGAAGGGCCAATGGTAATATTCTTAAGTGTATGTACAAACTGTGTGGAGTTGCATGAAAAAAAAAATGAAATGTGTATTGTTTAACGCCCGCTTTTACTACATACGGCACCGCAGGCGATGACACTGATGATACATGAGATGAAAATGGAGCACCGGTGGAATGAGATGGCGGGGGAAACCGGAGATCCCGGAGAAAACCCGCCCCAGCGCCGTGTTGTCCACCAAAATTCTCACTTTGCGGTCGCCTGGGATCGAACCCAGGCCGCCTTGGTGAGAGCCAAGCGGTCTAACCACTGAGCCACGGTGCGGCCGGAGTTGCATGATGTGGGAAATACCTTAAGAGAGGTTGTAATAGATCAGCCAGTTGACGTGCCAGCCGATATGTAGGGCTGCTCCTGGCTTCCACAATGGGGCGTAAAGAAACGTCCGGTTTGTGGATCTTTGGGAGTCCATACATTCTAGGAGGCCTGGAACCTGACGGTGATAGCACCTTCTTAATTTCTGAAGTAAGGCAGGATCTTTTAATTAGTTGTACAGTCTGACGTACGATGGAAGAGGTAGGATTCTTATCGAGCATCCAATAGGCGGATATACTAAGAGCTGTTCCATTTTCTCTAAGCATTGGGCATGTGGAGAGGATCACAGTGGCATTACCCTTGTCTGCCGGCAAGACAACCAAGTTTTCATCGTTCCGAAGTCTCTTAAGTGCTGAACTTTCATCTCGGTTGATATTGGGCCTAGGAAGTGTTGTGAGTGACAGCAGCAGCCCCCACAGTGCGTATTTTTTTCGGCACTCTCTAACGTATGATTTTGAATAGCGGATTTCACCCCGCTGATGATATCAGCAACTAGAAGATAACTCGGAGTTGGCGCAAAGTTTAGACCTTTCGACAAAACGGAGGTAGTGTTATCGTCCAATTCTTGGTTCGTGAGGTTGACTATGATGCGGCTGGAAGTTAGAGGCGGAACGGCATCCTTAGAATGTACCAGTGAGTAAAACTTTTTCATCTGTTGCTTGGTACTCCGGAGAAGCATGGCTTGACCTTGTGCATAGGTCATCACCAGGAAAGCTTCAGTTCTTAGGAAAAAATTGAGTTGGTGTAAAATATGTACAGTGGAATATAAATTAAAATCAGTTATGGGCTGGAATATATCTCCTAGCATAACCGGTGAGTGGTTTTAAAAGTACTGAAATATCTTTATCTTATATGCGAGAGTTAAATACTGTGACTGCATGGGTTCCGTAGAATCAAAAGTCTGTCTGGTTTGTAGAAATTTAGAACATTGCAGTAAAAAGACATGAAATCGACAATCAGCTGTCTTCAAGGCTGACTCAGTGCTCCGCCGCACGTAAATAAAAGATATCACTGCGGTACGCTCAAACGTCTACTGTCCCAATAACCATCACACAACTAGCAACTTCTGCTTCTAACACTTGCCGGTATTTATACCTCCAGTCATTGTTTCTAGAAAGTCACAGACCTTTCGATAACACTCGCAGCAGCAAGAGAGAAAATTCTAGAGCCTCTCTCTGTCTCTTTCTTTCTCTTGCCAAGCGTCCAGCTCTCCTAACCACGCGCCCGGCTCCCTTTTGTCGCGGTGGCACAACAATGCCATCGGTGACACTGCCTCTTCTTCATTGCTGGTCATCCCAAACAGCACCATCGTAACGGGCCAGACGATCCGGGTGTACCAAAAACATCTTTCCTCGGGTCATCTTCTGGATGCGATAGACCATATCGTTAATTCTCTTTACCACCTGGTACGGTCCTTGCCACGGTTGTTGAACTTTTGGTCTGGGTAGGGCGGTACAACCAGCCCAGCTCACCTTGCTGGAATCCTTAGCTGATGGCTTACCTGTTGTACCGGGTCTTCATGTGGTCACTTGCCATCTGGATGTTCTGACGAGCCATCTCGTGCATGTCATGAAGATGGTCTAACAGGTTCCCCACATACTCGATTGTTGACAGCTTCGCTTCCGGGGGACTCTCAAAGGTCAGGTCACAAGGGAGGTGTAGCTCTCGGCCGAACATTAAGCTTGCTGGCGTAAACCAAGTGGTGCCGTAGGTTGACGAGTGGTAAGGCAGCAAGAACAATTGCACCTTGACGTCCCAGACTTGCTGATGGCTGGCCACGATCTTCCTCAGGTGTTCTTCTAGGGTCCTGATGTACCTCTCCACCATGCCGTCCAACTGTGGATGTAGAGGTGTTGTATTGGTCTTGTTCACCCCAAATCTTTCCAATGCCTCCTTTATCAGGTGAGACTCAAGTTTGGTGCCCTGGTCGCTGTGGAGCTCCAGCGGCACTCCAGAACAGCAGAACAGTTGCTCCACGAGGCAGTCAGTAATTGTCTTCTCTTCCTGATTCAGGATCGCATACACCTCCGGCCACTTGGTGAAGTAGTCCAAGGCCACCATCAGGTACTTGTTGCCTCGGTCAGACACTGAGGGTGGTCTAAGAGAAATTAGAAATCGTGAGTAAACAGCATGAATAACACTGCAGGTAAGTTGGCAACATAAGCAGCAGATAATGCTCGTGAGGATATTTACAATACTCAGGTTACACTACTTAGAATGTATCTCCTCTCCCCGTCATATGTCTAATGCCATGAGCTGGTGGACAAACTGTAGCAGCTATATTTTAACCCTTAACATTTTTTTGCCTTATAAAACCTTTGTCAAACTTGGTGAAATGTTTATATGAAAAACTTAAAATTCTTTAATTTGGCATAGCTGCTATACTTATAAATGCCCAATTAATATTATATCTTCAAAACTTATTTTACATGTACTAGTTTGAGTTTGTACAAAAGGTTTACACATGCTTGAGTATGATCATCCTTTTTATCACTTCTCAACTAATGAGAGACGAGGTAATGACAGTTGTCATTTTTCCTATAATACCATCTGATCCAATGTACCAATACTATCCAACAATGGTTCTATAGGTTTTTGGCTGAGTTAGTTCTTCCTCTTCCTCTTCCTCTTCCTCCTCCTCCTCCTCCTCCTCCTCCTCCTCCTCCTCCTCCTCCTCCTCCTCCTCCTCCTCCTCCTCCTCCTCCTCCTCCTCCTCCTCCTCCTCCTCCTCCTCCTCCTCCTCCTCCTCCTCCTCCTCCTCCTCCTCCTCCTCCTCCTCCTCCTCCTCCTCCTCCTCCTCCTCCTCCTCCTCCTCCTCCTCCTCCTCCTCCTCCTCCTCCTCCTCCTCCTCCTCCTCCTCCTCCTCCTCCTCCTCCTCCTCCTCCTCCTCCTCCTCCTCCTCCTCCTCCTCCTCCTCCTCCTCCTCCTCCTCCTCCTCCTCCTCCTCCTCCTCCTCCTCCTCCTCCTCCTCCTCCTCCTCCTCCTCCTCCTCCTCCTCCTCCTCCTCCTCCTCCTCCTCCTCCTCCTCCTCCTCCTCCTCCTCCTCCTCCTCCTCCTCCTCCTCCTCCTCCTCCTCCTCCTCCTATTATTATTATTATTATTATTATTATTATTATTATTATTATTATTATTATTATTATTATTATTATTATTATTATTATTATTATTATTATTATTATTATTGTTGTTGTTGTTGTCATTGTCGTCATTATCGTTATCATCATTATTATTAGCAGAAATTAAAATGTAAACAACAAAAGTATTATTTAAGCAATCCATTATCAATGTTTAAGTGTTGAGATATAAGACAGGCCACTCCTGGGAAGGTATTGTTGCTGGACTAAAACTGTTAAATCACTGGTGTTGTCATCATAACAGGCAGAGCTCTGTTGTGTCATTTTTCTGGTATTTTACATTTTAAGCCTGAAAATAGTGTGTCCTAAAAACTCAGAGAGAATATTTTCAAGTAGTGATCTTGTACATTTCAAATGTTATTTAAATGAAGTGCAATCCTTGAGCATTTGAAGCACAGAGAGGATCAGTGCCAAGAAATGTGCAAAGATTTGACTAAAATCTATATTATAACAATACCAGAAACTCTTTGCATTTAACCAGGGAGGCTATGAGGGACCTCTAGTGGCAGGAAATGAACAGTGGGCAGGAATTTGGAGAAAAAGAGACAGAGGGCCATAAAATTTACCAGTATCTTTTGGCTTATCAAGATAATAATATATTCATAACAAGGTCTCAACAAGTTAACTACTTGGGCCACACAGTCTCACCAACCGGAGTGGCCACAGACCCGGAGAAGACACAGGCCATGAGAGATTGGCCTCGGCCGAAGGATAAGAGAGAATTGCGCAGTTTCCTAGGGCTGTGCAGTTATTACCACTGTTTCATAAAGGGGTTCTCCAACATCGCCAAACCCTGTTCTGAGATTTCCACAACCAGGTGCCACCTTCATTGTGGACACTGACACCAGCGACCATTGCATTGGAGGTGTCCTATCCCAAGTCCAGGACGGCCACGAGCGGATAATAGCCTACTACAGCAAGACCCTGCCCAAGGCAGAGAAGAACTGCGTCACCCGACGAGAGTTACTGGCGGTAGTAAAGACTTTGGAGCACTTCCACAAACACCTGTGTGGTCAGCCATTCCACCTGAGGACTGACAATTCTGTCCTAACCTGGCTACTTAGTTTTAGGAACCTGGAAGGCCAGATGGCTTGTTGGGTACAGAGGCTGCAGGAGTACAACTTCACCTCTGAACAACGTAGAGGGAAGAGCCACGGCAACACAGACACCATGTCCAGAAGACCCTGCCTAGAAGAGTGCGGCCAGTGCACAAGAGTGGAAGGAGCGTGCCGCAGTTGTCAGAGTGGTCACAGCAGTGCCTGCAGATGGCTAGGATAGCGCAGGCCTGAGGAGGAAGCAGCTGGCAGACACAGATTGGGGCCACTCTTGAGAGAAGTGGAGGCAGGGACAAGACCAACCTGGGAGGACATCGCACCAAGGAATGCCACATACAAGTCGTACTGGGCCCAATGGGGCTCGCTGAAGATCAGAGAGGGCGTGCTGTTCCGGGTATGGGAATCACCTGATGGGAAGACGCAAAGAGAACAAACATTTGGTACTTCCCCGAAGTAAGATCCCGGAAGTCTTGGAGGAATTGCACGCCGGTACTTCAGGAGAGCACCTGGGAGCAAACCGTACGATCGACAAACTTCGGCAGCGCTACTACTGGCTGAGGCTCTGAGCAGATGCTGAGAGATGGTGCCGTCAATGTCACGTGTACGCGGCGAGTCGCGGCCCCCAGACTAGGAGCCGGGGTCGCATGCAGCAATACAATGTTGGAGCACCATTCGAATGGATCACCGTCGACATAGCTGGACTATTCCCAGTTTCCGACCGAGGCAACAAATACCTAATGGTGGTTGTGGACTACTTCACCAAGAGGCCAGAAGTGTATGCCATCCCGAACCAGGAGGCAAAAACAATCACAGACTGCCTTGTGGAGCAAGTGTTCTGCCTATTTGGGGTGCCGTTAGAGCTTCACAGCGACCAGGGCACCAATTTTGAATCCAACCTGATGAAGGAGGCACTAGAAAGACTTGGGGGTTAACAAGACCCGCACAACATCCCTACACCCACAGTCGGGCGGCATGGTGGAGAGATACATCAGGACCTTAGAACAGCACTTGAGGAAGGTCATAGCCAGCCATCAGCGTGAATGCTACGTCAAGGTGCCACTGTTCTGGCTGGCCTACCGCTCGTCAACACACGACACCACTGGGATGAATGCCAGCCAGCTTAATGTTCGGCCGAGAGTTACGCCTCTCCTGTGATCTGGCTCTTGGAAGCCTCCCAGATGCAAAACAGCGAGCAACCGAGTATGTGGAGAACCTGGTGGACCATCTCCACGACATGCATGAGATGGCTTGTCAGAACATCCAGAAGGCGAGCGACCACACGAAGACCCGATACGACAGGCAAGCCAACAGCCAAGGTTTCCAGCACGGTGACCTGGTCTGGTTGTATCGCCCTACTCGGACCAAGGAACGCTACCCAAAACTTCAACAGCCGTAGCAAGGACCGTACCGGGTGGTGAAGTGGATTAATGACGTGGTCTATCGCATCCATAAGGTGCTCCGAGGGAAGATGTTGGTGGTACATCTGGATCGTCTGGTGCGCTATGATGGTGCTGATCGGGACAACAAGCCTTGAGGAGGGAGCAGTGTCGCGAAGCCATTATCTACGATAGTGTGGCTTGTGTACACAAAGAGCCGGCAAATAAAGATAGCTGAGATAAAGGACTTGCCGGCACAGATTAAGTTACGCTTCTGGAAGGTGATAGAATATTCGGTTTCTTTATTGTTTTGGAACAGTCTTGAATTTATCAATGGGGTATTTAAGAAGGTGACGACTTGCCAAGAGTCAGTTGTACGCAATAAACAGCTGAGCTGATGTGGTAAACAGATGTAATCAGAACACTGTTTGTTATGGTCATCGACCTTGGTAGATTGTGTGGTGTATGTGATGTAATGTTGTTACGTGAGAATTGAACAGTGTATTTCTATAGAAATAAAGAACATTTGAAATATCTGCAACTTGGACTTTTAATTCTACGAACCCACAGTCACAATATGATCAATTTTATTGTTACTGGAACCTTAAGTTGGAAACCTCTCAATTTTCCTGCAGCATAGTTTATCAAATTTGTTTTGATTGTGCAATGGAGCACAATTATTAGCCTGATATTATTAGTCTCTATATTTGAGAAAATAACTGAATCATCCATGACTTTGAGATAAGTAGGTCAGCATGTAACAATAAGCCACCCAGACTGACTCAGATGTATCATTTTTAGGTTTGCAAAGCCGTTTGCAGTGTTCGGTGACCTGCAATTGAAACAGGTGTTTCAGAGGCTTCAGCCAACAAGTTTCCAAAATGGACTGAAATCACTTTGGTGACTGGCTCAATAATTAAATTGCAAGGCCGACCTTCATATGACTGAATGGGGGTAGCTCTTATGTTTGTTGCTCTCAAATAGCTCAACAATATGTCTCAATTTAAAATTATCTTTAAAATATATATTGTGCTTCTTAAAATTTCTTATACATATATTTTAAATTTTATGAAGTTATCATTAAAAAAAAATAATTTTAATCTCATTGATATTTACAAAAGATTTTCCTGGAGCACAGCCATCAAGCTTTCTCATTAAAAATTACTTTTTCCAGGATAAAAAATAACTATTTTTTGAGAAAATCCACAGGAGGAAAATTTCTTGACAATTTTATAATAATACATATTCTCCTGTTTCACCCAGAATGTTTCTCATGGCATCACAGAATTAAAGTATCCAAAAACCTGTTTGAAAATTTTGTATATTCCTCTAATCATAACAACTACAATTTTTTTTATATTTAGAGCTTTGAAATTAGGATTTGCTGGATCTAAGTTAGAATAACCTTCAAATTAATCTTTCCTGACATCATAGTAATAAAGCATTTCATCTAATACTGTAGAAACAATTTTTCAAAATCAGATAATATGCCTGGTATTAGCTTCAACATCCTAGTTAAAGAGTTGCTGAGTCATACTTCATTAAAGCTCACGTCACTGAGTCCCGTCCCAAAAATGTTCCTGATTTTAATAGTAATGTGAGGAAGCTTTAAGTTTCAATTAAGTATGTCTCAATAGTTCTTTTAATATAAAATTAGCTTCACTTTTAATGATGTTTTTATTCATAACTATTTAAATTTATATTTATTCCTGGATCAACTTGAAGTTGCTGCAACCAGGAACTCAATTACCTTATGGTTGGTAAATGCATCATCTTATAAGTTAGCGGTAAGCATTAGGTGACACAAAATACAAAGCTAAGGTAAAGTTATTGTTCATGTTGTGACTATCTTCTATTAACACTGAAGGTAACATTCACATAGGTAAAATAGATGGCAAAGATAGAAATGTTTCAGAAAATCCAAGATGGAATCCGAAGATCTATACAGTATTTTGTTGCACTGTAAGTGTACAGCTGGCACAGAAAAAATAACAATGGAGTTTCTGGAAGAAACTGAGGTACAACTATTGACATTACTTTTTATAGTCCCACGCTGGCACCATAGGATTTCTTCCCATTTCCTGCTCTGAAGAAATGACTGAGGTTCATTAATTTTCTAACCATAAAGAAGCAGTTGCAGTTTATGAAGAGATCACTGCAGGGGAATAAATACTTCGAATAAATGGTATAAGCAAAACAATTTTTACAAGTAGGTATTTAATATATGTGTTTTACTATTAGCTAGTGACTCATAAAGCTAAACTATCGACCAAGCTACAGATGATAACACAGGAAAGAATTTCCTCTGACATTAGTCAATAAGATAGCATCCTCAATCAAAATATAATTAATGTTTTAAACAAATGCACTTGGGATTTAAATTTTTAGAAGTCTATTCCAGAGAATTAACTCAAGAAAAACTCAAACCAACTCAAGAAATTATGTTGTAATTACTATACATTTATAGGTAAAGTTTGCTTTAAAGATACTCAATAAAAAAAAATTTCAAATTTTGAAAAAAATATAACCTTTTTTTTTTCATGAAATAAAATCCTAGAGCAATGTAGCAGAATCAGGATAACATTGCAGTTTTACTTTTTTTGGCCACTTAAATGCCCAAAACAATGCTTAAATAGACATCTAAATAGTAAATGTAAATAGTACTTCAAATTTTAGAATATGTTCTTGTTATCTTACATTTTCAATTCAAAATGTTTCCCATAATATCTTTTTTTTTTAAATGTCTCTGATTTTTGGTATACATTTTAGAAGATTAAGAGCTCTAAGAGCTCTAAAAGCCATTTCTTGGAATAAACCTTTTTAATAATTTAACACAACAATTATTTTAAAGAATTAAAAAGATTAAGTGCAGTAGAGTCTCGGTTATCTGACCTTCGGTAATCTGACATTCCGTATTATCCGACACATTAATAAAAAGCATATTTCTCAAATAACAATCACTTACTAAAATTTTTATTTTGTCACTGACAAAATTCTGTGACAGCCTGTGTGGAGAGTGATTACAGTACTCTCACCAATGTTTCGTCAGCAGGATGTGCATCGTTGAACCTTCAGTGAGTGTGCAGATATAGTTTGGGTGTAGACGATATTATTTTCATTTCTTGTGAGTACAGTAAGCAAGTAAAAGGAAGAAAGTGGTTGTTTCCATGGATGACAAGTTGATGGCATTAAAGATACTGGACAAGGGGAAAACTCTTCAAAAAGTGGCTTCAAATGATGGTGTTGGGCATGTTACAGTGGGGGACTGGAAAAAAGAGAGAAGTAATTGAAAAGTGGTGCTGTATCAGAGCAACAAGTGATGCACTAAAACACAGGAAAACAATGAAACAATATGAATATGTAAAAGTTAGTGAAGCACTGTTTCTTTGGTTCACTCAAAAACGAGAAAAGGGTCGACAATAACAGGCCCCATCCTGCAAGAGAAGGCACTGTATTTCTGGAAAGCATTCAATGAAGGAGATCCTAATTTTACTGCCAGTGTTGGGTGGTTTGATTGTTGGAAGAAACCGTACAGTATTAGACAGTTTAATATCTGCAGTGAAAAAACCTGACGAGTTTTTAAATTTAAAAAGGAATTTCAAGAATTAATTCTTGCTGCAGGTTTTTAATTGTGATGAAACTGGACTAAGTTTCAAGATTCTGCCATCTAAAACTCTTGCAGCCCGAGCAGAGGCGTCTGCCCCTGGCTACAAGTCTAGTAAGGAAAGGGTTACTATTCATGCCTGCAGTAATGTTACGGGGAACTTCAAAGCTAAATTGCTGATGAATTGTAAATCATAAAGGCCTAGAGCATTTAAAAACATTTCTGTTAATTATGTGTGTTTGAAAGAATTTAGTAACAGTGACATCAAAATTAATCGTAAAAACTATTTGTAGTTGGTTTATTGACAGTCGCCACTTTTTATATATTATTGAGGGGCTAGTTTCAAAGGCCATTGCCTCCATTTTTCAAACCTCTCTCCAATTAGTATCTGTTGTCGTCTGCTCTCCTCTCTCTGGTGCCAGCCAATGGACCAAGATATGCTGAAAACGTTGAAAAGAAAATATTGGTGACAACTCCTTTTGTCCCTTTTAGAGGAAATGGACAATGATGGAAAAGTTATGATCTATCAACATGAAAGACATTGCATACCGGGTGGCTCAGACTTGGGAAGCGACATTAGCAAAGTCTTGGAACGTACTGTTAGGTGGTGATGAAAATAAAGAAGAGATAGTACAAGAAAACATGGATAACATTTTTCCCTTACTGGACCACATTCCTGGCTGTGGGATGCTACGACTCAAGATGCGAGTAGCTAGTGTATAGAAGATCAACAGTTTGAACTTAAAGACTCTGATATTGTTGGTTTCGTTAATGGTAATGACAATGAGGCTGAAGCAGAACAGGAAATTGAAGAACAAAAGGAGAAGATGAGTCACGCTGAAGGTTTAAGTGCTTCAGAGATGTTATTAAGATACATGGAGCAACAGCCGAAGGCAAGTGCAACTGAGGTATTGATACTTCATTGATGGAAAAGCCTCACAGCAAGGAAACTCATTCAGCAGGAAAGCAGACATCATTGGAAAGTTTCATTTGGAGCTTTTTTTGTTCAACATTACATGTACAATTGGTTTGATTATTCAGTAAATACTGCAAAATCAACAATTGTTTTAATAATGCAGTATAGCTACCATGTTTTACTCCATTTTCCAACTTATTTTGTATTATCTTACATTTTCGATTATCCAACCTTGTCCAGGCCGTTTAGGTTGGATAATCGAGACTCTATTGTATTTGATTATTCATTTCCAAGAAGAGTGTTAATTTTACACAAAATTTAATCTTTGACTGTAATGAGCTATATTCAAGGAACAGCATCCAAATTTTTCACAGTAGGAATCATTTTACATGTTGTGCGTTTTTCAATTTTTGGAAATTACTTTCCTGGAGGAAAGTTTGGTGTGTAAAATAGTGAATGTTAATTTTATGCTGCATTTATATTCAAACAAATTCCTGATACAACTTAAGGTAAATTAGTTTAAATTTGTATAAATTGTCAATTTAAGTACCATCTGATTAAGACACTCTTTGTTTTAAAATCTTGCTTATTTTAAATGTAACACAGCTTTCAATGAACCCTTAAACCTATACACACACATTCACTCACTAAATGTAACATTCTTTATGCTTAGGTTTCTGTGCCCAGTGTCAGTGTACCTACTCTGGGTTTACTATTTCCAGTTGTTGGACACAGTCACAGTGCAAGAAAAAGGAGCTTATTATGTTAGCAACCTTAGATAAATTCCTTCATTCAACGTTTATTTAATAAAAGTTTTACTATAAACAGATTGCACTACAAGCATTAATTACTTTTAGTACCATTGAACAACCAATCTCACTAACTAGAGCACCACATGTAATGAACACTACTAATACATAAAAAAATGAAATGACAACTGAGACAGAAAACATTCCAAGTCTAAGTACCTTCCCTGCATTTGTCAATTACAAGGACTGAGGAAAGTCTGTAAAATAACCTCAGTTGGGAGAATAATCCTGGCAGGATTTGAAAAGCAGACTTCTTCTCGCAAGTCCACGTCTTAACAACCTTGATCACTCTTGTCCATTTACTTTTATTATGAAGCACATTCTCCTGCCAATTCTTGCAAAGCAGACTGTTATAAAATTACAACACAATGTCAAAAGAACTGAAACAAAACTTGCAAATCACTTTACTGAGAGGACATCACATTTAATAAAGAACAAAAGATGCATTAGGTTGAATATATCTAATAACCTGCATTAAGCTACAACACTCTTTTTCTCTGTTATTACCAGCAGTAAGAGAAAGTGATGTATCCACTTAAAAATTCAATGTTAATTTTCATCATGAATATGTTCTGAGACCCCCTAAATCAAACAGCACATTTTTGAAAAAGGCCCTTTATATGTCAGAGAACAGCCTAACTCAAAAACAATGCAGATAAATGCAAAACTCAGTATTTAATTTCAGTATCTTCCAAAAATTTTAAGATGATTTTAAAAGTACTTCCGCATCCCAAACTACCTTTTCACTGAATGAAATGGGTGAAATAATGCTGAAATGAGCCCAGGGCCCATAGAGCTTAGAGTTACTGAACATTTAGCTTTCAGGATAAGGAAAAACCCTGTTAAAAACATTATCCAGATAACTCACCCGAGATTTAAACTTGGAACCTTTTGAATGTGGGGCAGACAGAAGTGGCCACATGCAAAATCTTCTACACAACAATGTAGATCTTGTGAAAACCAAAAAGGTATATCAAATATATATTTTTGTAGCTTTGTCCATTTCCAAGATATTCTTTGTTACTGGGGTGAATTTTCAAATATTTACACTTTTTTTAAGTGACAAATCACTATTGTTGTTTTTATCTCATAATTAGCAAATAGCAAGGAATGTCATAGCATAGCTACTCAGTAGGCATTTAAAATCTAACTCACTTTAGCTTTATGCGTGCAGCAATGTATAACAGAATTTTACTCAATTAACAAAGAATATCTAGAAATATAAGCTTTTGTAAGAATAGACTGTAGATGAATGTCTTGTGAATGCAACACCATATTTTATTTCATGTGTGGTATGAAGATAGAAGAAATATTGCACTGATCATAAAAATTTAGAATAACATTGAAAATAAGATACTTTGAAGTTCAATATTCATTTTTTCATTTCTACTTATGCTGTTCTAAAAAGTTACCTTTTCATTTCAAGGCATTTCAAAATATATTTCCAGTGAAATCTTGATGTGGTTCTGTGCTTCTATAGTGCTGGCAGGCTATGCACAGCCCGAATGTATTTTGCTGTTTACCCAACCTTAGTGGGATTTAACTGTAGATAGGAATCTTTTAGAATGGCATTTTATAGGTGGAGTTATGATGTTTATGTTGGAAGTGGTTACTGAGGTAGCAATTATACTCCTCTGGGTGTATGACAAGATGCAAAATCTAATGCATCCTGGGTGGGTGTGTTAAATCTTTTAAGCTATTTCATTGGTTGGGGATATAATTTTGAGGCCAATCAACTGTTGACTGAATCAGATGCAGAGCTCAGCTTTTGCTGCTATAAGGAATTGCTCCAGTGTCTTCTCAGATGCCTGCAAAACATGCAAGGTACTCAAAAAAATTGGCTTCTCGTGGGGTCATAATCCTCAAGAGATAACCAGGGAGCTTTGATGTTATGGCAAACGGGAATAAAATTTCACTGTCCATGTATGGAAGACATGAGACTGTGAGCAGGGAGCGGCCAACAGAATAGAGAGAAGCTCTCTATTCTGCACAAGTTGTAAGCCAAAATATAGTCAGTTGTCTGAGGCATGCCCCAGATCTCACAATGTACATCATTATTGGGACTACTAGCGCTCAGAAGAGGTGTCAGTTTAGCGATGGGCATTAAACTTAACCCAACATAAGGTAAAGCAAGGCAATTGCTCCCTGCATCCATGCCAAGAGGTCCCTGATGTGTTTACAAAAAGTTATACCTCTGTCCAGCTTGACTCCCATCCACTGTCCTCCAGTATTGGATGGGGTTTGATCACTCAATATTTTGATCTTGAAACTGAAAGATGGGGCAGTCGGTGGGGAATGTCTGGCTTATGGAATGTAATACTTGATTACTTAGGTGCTAGAGAAGGTAGCTATCCTTGTACACTACAGGAAGTTAGGGAAAACATCGTGCGAGAAATCACAAGAATACCTACTGCTGAGCTTCAGAGAGTAAGCGAGAATATTTACACAAGATATGCTGCCAGTTTGAGAGCAGAAGATCAACATTTCCAGATCTATTATAAGCTAAGGATTCTAGTCTGCCTCTGCCAGTGAGGTTCCCCTGTGATGTCGGCCGTCTCGCACAGTAGAGAGTGCCTGTGAGTGGATTCTATGATAATTTAACTACCCGGTATAAAGGACATATACATGTTCAAAACATTCCTTATATGATGCAACTGGCAGGAATGCAGTTTATACGTCTATTTTCATAAATTGTGTCAAGGGTACTTAGCAGACACATTAGTACTCATCATCAATCTCAATGTTAGGCCCTGGAATAAGAGTACAAATTTTTTGGGTATATTTGTGAATATACACAGCATCATGTGTCATATTAATTTAGAAAAGCACAATAGAACAAAATAGCAAGCCTTGATTGTATGTATAACAGGTACTCACTTGCTCTGCACTATACTGTTTCTAACCAGTTCTGTTCCTCACCACTTTATTCCTCTTTGTGTGCCAGGTAATCAGCAGATGCAAAGTCTCTGTACCACAGAGGTGGATATGTTATGAGATCATGTTGTAATATCAAAAAGCTTGTACACAGAATTTTCATGTGAGATTCTTCTGACAAAGAGAAGTGAGATGGTGATTTTTAGAATTCCCTGCTGTTTGTGTAAGAAGCAATTCAATCTTATTTATATATTTAGGGAAACTGGATCTATTCCCAATAAGCAAAAAAAAAAAAAAAAAAAAAAAAAATAGATTGCTTGTTCTTACAGAGGAAAAACTTGATGACAGAAACATTACACTGCTGTTCTAAGAAACCCCTAAGAAATCTTACATGGGAATCAGAAATTAAAATTGTGATGTTGGGATGTTAATTGCTCTATTGACCTGTGTTTTAATTATTTTTTATGGATGATGCATGATTTATTTACTTGACCATGAAAAATTATAATTTACATGTGAAATTTATGTGCTAGTATCTAACAAGCTATAAACATCCACCTCTACCAGTGCAAACTTAATCAGTTAAACTAGCCACGTTCATTCATATACATGAGTCATTCAATAATTAGGGACATCTGAATTAACAAGAAAGAAAACATTTTTGGAACAGTCACATTATTGCTGTGTTCAGAAGTAATCTCCTCCAACATGAATAACCCACCTCCACACTTCAGAGACAATTGATGCAACCTACAGCATCTTATTGTACTAATCTCCGAACTCACTGCTCTACTGCTGCTATAATTGCCTGTTATGTTTTAAAACAGTAATTTAATTTTTAGAAAAATATCAAAATCACACAGGCTCATATCTGAGGAGTAAGGAGGATGCACCATCTGCCAATGCAGCTATGTAAGAACAAGGGCCATTGTATAGCATAGGATGAGAATTCAAGAGATTGAATGTTTAGAATGCACAGCGGGTTGTAAATGTTTCAAAAACTGTAATATGAACCATTCATATAATTTCCTGCAGGAACTGAATGACTAATGAGGACTGCATCAAAATCATAAGCAACTATGAATATGATTTTAAATAGATTGTTCTTGCTGATATTTTTCTAGTCATGAGGAGTCATTTTGCTGCCACTCATTTGATTCACTCCTCATATTTGGTTGGCAGAATCAAACACCAGGTTTCATTGAACATGATACATCAAAGAAAATGCTTTCCTTTGGGTCCATAGCATCCTAAGTGCAATCTCTTCACATGTATTGTCTGCCACATGCTTTCTTTTCAAGACTGTGTGAAAACCAATGAGTGCAGATTTTCCTCATCTATAATGTCTTCTAAGAATAGGAAGAATTATACTTGGAGCAATTCTAATTTCCCTTGCTAATCTAATGCACATCCCAAACAGTGTTTTTCCAGCAGTACTCTGTGTTTAAATGCATATCATCTGGAATCATCTTGCTGATTATGGTCTGACAATGGTCAAAAACTTACCTATCTCTGCAAAGTGCATGTGCCTAGCTATGGTACAATATGATAAAACTCCTCCACCACAAGTTTCCAGTAATGCTGCAGGCACTGTTGAACATTCTTGAATTTTAATTATGCTTCTTTTTTCATATATACTTCATTTTAGACCATTATACTTGTAGATAACAGTCAACTAATTAAATTCACTACAAATATCTTATAAATACAAATAAGTATGTTGCTTGTTAGTGATGCTATCAATTACCAGGATCATCATTGTTAATGTGCTGGAATTTCATCCTGCAGTTATTTTACATGCCAGTAAATCTACTGACATGGGTCTGCTCCTTTTAAGCACATTTGAAAACTATCTGCCAGGACCAAGTTTGAAACCATGACCTTAAAATAAGATTACTGTCTTCAAACTCTCAGATAAAACACATCAGATGTTCATTTTCCTGATTGTTAATCAGCTTGCATCATTTAGATAGACAGATAATTTATTCATCTTGTAAATCATACATTCTACATGAGTACTATGATATAAGACACGTCAAATTGTGAATTTACAGTGCAATTAACTATACTTGTAAATTAACAAGTCACATCCAATAAGGACAAGTCAGTGTTTGTACAAAATAATTGTTTATAAAGATATCTCAAGAAATTTTATAATATACACAATTCAGAAATGTAACAATATTATAAACTTTCCATAAGTTCACTAACAGAATAAAAACAGTGGTCTAGCAAGTATGCCAAAACTGACTTTTTAAACGCTGAAAAATTGCAAGTGGTTTTATTGGCTATAGGTAGTTTATTAAAAAAAGTGATTCCTAGGTTTATTACACTGTTTTGATGAGCTCTTGTGTTACTTCTATTCACATGAATATCCATTCTCTGTCTAGTATTATGATTATGAACTGTGTCATTAAAGGTACAGTGACCATTTCCTTTCATTAAATTTGTCTTTGTAAATTTTAAAATTTCAAAAATGAAAATACATGGGAGAGGTAAGATTTTAAATTTTTTAAATAATGGTCTGCACGTAAATGTTGATTTAACTCTTCCAAGTATTCTTAGAATCCGTTTTTGCATTATGAATAATGATTTACAATGTGGTGAATTGCCACATAATGTTGTGCTATATTTTAAAATGGAGTGAGTACACGCAAAATACACACTTCTGAGAGTTTTTATGTTAACTATGTGTACCAGTTGTCTGAAATTATAACAAAATGTACTCAGTTTTTAATTAGATGATCAACATGTGTCTCCCACTTTAGGTTACTCTGTATCCAAAGACCAAGAAATTTAGTTGTATTTACATACTTAATTACTTGATTATTACATATTAATTGTGATTGTACAGAAGACTTATTCTGAGAAAACTGAAAATGAATTACATGTGTCTTATCCAAGTTTAAAATTAAATTATTATTGCTGAACCATTTATAAATATTACTGAACATTCTGCTCGATAAGATTTGTAGCTCTTCAAGTGCATTGCTTTTAATTAATATATTTGTGTCATCAGCATATTGAACTATTGTTTTAGCTGTAATATTTGACTATAAATCATTTACAAACAATAAGAAAAGAATAGGACCCAAAACAGAACCTTGTGGTACACCAAACTTAATATATTTTGTGTCTGATCGGTATTCTTTAATGCAATCTTTTTTGTATGTGAAATTTCTACTATTTGCTTCCTGTCGTTTAGATATGATTTGATCCATTCCAATGCATGCCCTCTAATACCCATATGTTCTAATTTTTGGAATAGTAAATTGTGGTTTAGTACATCAAATGCTTTAGTTAGGTCGAAAAATGCGCCTAGCATTTTGTCTTTGTTATCTAAAGTATTTATTACACTGTTTACAAATCAAAAAGTGCAGTTTCTGTTGACTTTTGTTTACAAAACCCATGCTGAGTTTTAGATATTAAATCATTCATCTCTATAAATGCTATAAGTCTTTTATAGAATCTCTTTTCCAGTACTTTAGAGAAGCTGGATAAGAGTGAAATTGGCCTGTAATTTAGTAAATCGGTTTTATTTCCTTTTTTGTATAGCGGCTTTACTTTAGTAGTTTTTAAAGTTCAAGTTCAAGTGAGCTATTGCATACGTCTGCTAACGGGTGTGCAATAAGAATAGAACATTTCTTTAGCAAAAAATCAGGAACGTTATCAATACCTGAAGAGTACTTGGATTTAAATCCATATCCATATATCACATATCACTGATAGTGCCACATAAACATTAACGCCACTAATTATTGATTGTATACAGGAACAACATATATGTAATTCTACATAAATCTTGACATGACTATAGAGAGATGCAGCTGGCATAAAAGGGTAAAGTTTGAAGCTTGGATAACGAATAACTTATAGAACCCTATACCTACATACAGCAGAATATAACCTGTGAGTACTATAGTAAATAACTTGTACCATTTTATTTATTTGTTTTGTGCATATACTTTGTAACCATGACGTGTCCAAAAACATGTATATGTTTTAAAAGGATGAATAAAGAATGAATGAATGAATGAATGAATGAATGAATGAATGAATGAATGAATGAATGAATGAATGAATGAATGAATGAATGAATGAATGAATGAATGAATGAATGAATGAATGAATGAATGAATGAATGAATGAGAAGTTAAAGTGAGTGGCTGTTTCATTATGAAACAGGCAAACCAATAAGATGTGAGTACTGAGTAGTTGACCACTTACTCCCCTACTGCAGAAGTGAGACAGTGTCATCTTTGATTTCACTCCTAAGAAATTATTCAAAATAACCATCCTGGTACTATGAGAATTAAAACCAAAAAGATAATTTTGAATTGAAGCTGGTTACAATTTTCTAAAATTACTTAACATTGTCATATCATTATTCCCAAGCATACCAACAGAAAAATTAGACACTAATAAAAAATAAAAAAAAAAAAAAAAAAAGCTAACGACAATGGAAACAGTAAAAGCAGAAGGATACAATTAATTAACAAAATTATGCATTGAACAAAACTTCTTCAGCTTTAATGGGAAATACTATAAGCAGAAATCTGGGTGATCAATGGGCAACCCACTTTCACCCTTTTTGGCAAAGTTATTTATGAGTGCATTCAAAACAAACTGAAAGGGCCTTCCTATGGATCTTCAAGGTTTGGTATAGATATTTTGATGATATCTTTGCAATAGTTCCAAATAAACATTTAGATGATGCATTAAAATCACTCAATCTGCTAGCAAAATCTATCAAATTCACAAGTGAAAAGGAAATCAATGGACAATTCTCTTTTTTATACCTAAATATCAGAAATGACACAAAAATAAAATTTGGAATTTACAGGAAGCCAACGTCAGAAAGCTATAACCCAATTGTACATAAACATGTAATAATAAACAGTCTTACACACAGACTAGTCAACATAATCATGGATAAAGCAAAATACTTCAAAGAACAAAAGCCATACTCCACATAGCAGAAGAAAATGAATACAACAGAAGTCTGGTGTTTAAGAAAATTAGAAAGGCTAAAGTAAAGAGAACAATTAAGGAAGCAACCACATTCACTAAAAAAAAAAAAAAGAATGCAACAGCATATTTAGTGAATGCACTAAATATGCTGTTGCATTCACATACCACCCACAAACATTTAATAAATCCAAAAATATTTTTAAGTTACAAAATATCATCTTGGCACCTACTAATAGATAATCAGTTTTAAAATTGCTAGATTCAAAAACCAAAGATGAAATTCCACCAATTAACAGATGTGGAATATACTGAAGTTGTAAGAATTGTCTAAAAACCAGATTCAGAGAGCATTTTAGAAACATCAAAATGAAACAAGAAGATAAGTCATCAGTAGCATTTCAATTTTGGATAGAAAACTATTACATTGACCCAAATCCAGAATTACCAAGAGGAGTTTTTTTTTTTTTTTTTTTAAATTACGTCCTCCATCATTGAGTCATATCGGATAATTAATGCAATGGGTGAAATAATGCTGAAATGAACCCAGGGAGCATGGAGCTTAGAGTTACCAGACATTTGTCTTTCAGGATAAGGGAAAACTACGGGGGGGAAAAAAAAACTTATCCAGGTAACTCACCCTGACCGAGATTCGAACACGGTACCTCTTGAATGAGAGGCAGACAAACTACCATCTATGCTACCAAGGCGGGCAAGAGGAGTGATAAACCAAAATAAACTGACATGGGAGAACATATTGTCACGGCAACAGGCATAAAAGTTTCGGCACAAGTAAGAAAACAGTCGGCGGATAAAGTTTCATGGTAATAATTAGCCTTGCAAAAGCAATTAACGATAGCGCCGATAAACAAGAGATGAATAGTTTATCACAGAGGTAAAGGCCTCGCCGGCACAGATTAAGTTACGCTTCTAGAATGCAATAGAATATTCGGATTACGTCATTAGATGCCTTGATTTCCAGAAACATCTAGTGATGAGACAGTTGTAAACAAGAGTGAGTAAGCAGAGTTAGTTGTGTAACAAGAGTGTTGTTGTGGACACAGTTATCATCGACCTTGAAAGATTGTGTTGTTGTGTGAAGTAATGTTATTACGTGAGAATTGAACAGTGTATTTCGACAAAAATAAAGGAGATTTTTAATTTCTGCAACTTGGCCTTTTAATTCTACAGACCCACAGTCACAACTGGTGTCAGGAGTGCGGCATGGAGGCTGCATTCGAAAAGATTTTGGAGAAGATGATGGAAATGAAAGACGAACTCACCTCGGAAATGAAGATGGCGAATGACAACCTCGCTGAAAAAAAAAAAAAAAAAGGAAGAAGCGGCAAATAACAGCCTGGCCGCGAAGCTGGAGACCACAAATAACAACTTGGCAGAGGAAATGGAAGAAATGAAGACCGAATTAACAACAAAGACGGAAGCTAAAAATAGCAATTTGGCCGCGACAATGACCGCGAAGATGACCGAATTGACCACGGAAATGAAAGCGGGGAATGAGACCCTCGCCGCAAAGTTTGAAGAGCATTTGACCGACATAAAGGAGGACGTCACGGAGCTGGGGAGCCACGTTAACGAACTATAGGGAAAGACCGACAGTAACACCAAGTCCCTGAACGCCATGGTAGAGGACATCGTCGGCAGGAAATTGAAGGACTTGAAGGCCGACGCGCCGGGACGCGACACATCTGCGCGCGTAAAACCTCCTAAATACGACGGCGCGACAACTTTCGAGGTCTTTCACCGCCAGTTCGACGCAGTGGCTAAGCACAACAAATTGTCACCAGAGGAAGAAGCCACACAGTTAAAACCAAGCCTCCAGGGACGGGCCGAGAAACAGCTCGCAATCTTCAACAAATGGGCGAACAAGTGGAGAATAACCATAAACCCGGCAAAAACCCAATACATAATTTTCCGTATACAAGCAAAGGAAACCTACAGAGCTTCCACCATTTCCTACAACAATCACGACATACCGACCCAGAGGAAAGTTAAATACCTTGGAGTGACATTAACCGAAAAGCTATCAACCTGTACGCATTACCAAAACAAACTTCAAGAGGTAAAAGCAGCAACATCATGCCTAAGGCTCTTGGCGAAAATAGGAAAGGAAGGACTAGCCCCAAGCACCCTAACACAGATCTACAAAACCATAATTAGACCAACACTTACCTACGCAGCAATCGCTTTATGGCCAATCACCACGCAAAACACAAGACAGAATATCCGGATATGAACGGAAATGCCTACGCATAGCAATGAAGCTACCACCATGGTCCAGGAGCAACGAAGTCTATGAAATAGCAAAATCTACAAGTATAGAAGAAACGATAAAAAAGAATACCACCAAATACATGGACAACGCAAAGGACCGAACCCATAGACAGAACATCATTGACGCCGCAAGGAATTATAAGCAAAGCCAGATGCATCAGAGTAAGAATTTGAGCGACCCTCCTCTAACAACCATCATTAAACAGTACGAACAAGAAAAAGAAGAAGAACAGAAAATACAACAGCACCGACGACAACTTCTGACCTAGAAAAAACTCATCTGACGACCGACGGATACATTTCTCACTATGTAGAATATCCTAGAACATGTAAAATAAGTCATCAAAAATTAAAATAATAATGAATAAAATAAAAAATAATAATAAAAATAAATTATAAATAAATATATATATATATATATATAAAATTAAAAAAAAAAAAGCCATCTGCCTCTCCCAAACAAATAAAAATTTCTGGCTGAAGAGGGCGAAATAAGCCCTAAAGCAGCCTTGGGTAGACCCAGAATCCCCTACCCACCCACCCCACGGGCCGAGGAAGTCCTGAACGCGGTACAGACAACGGCAGCGCCCAAGGACATCTGGGAGGCCCTGGAGAATCGTTTTGGAAACCACCGCTTAGCCGCAACGTACCGCAGCCAGCTTAGGCAAGGTCACAGCAGCCAGGGGAGACGCTGCAGGAGTTCGCCCTGGCAGTTGAGCAACTGGCTAGCAAGGCCCTAATCGACGTCCCATCAGAGTTCGTATCCCGGGAAGCTGCCTACACATTCGTTGACGGGGTACGAGACACGGAGATTCGTCAGCGTCTAATGCTCGGCAATTATAAAACCATCCACGAGGCGCTGACGGCAGCATTAAGGATGGAGGCGGCCAAGGTAACAGCTATTACGACGTCAAGAACGAGGAGTGTCTGCTTCACCGGAGACAGAAGACCAGCCGAGGGACGCCGGCGAAGACCTAGTGGCCAGTATTGGGGGTGTGGACGGCCGGGACACCTGGAGAGAGACTGCCCACACCAGGAAGAGCAGCCGGAAAACGAGTAAGGGCCGTCGTGGAGAGGGGCACGTCGGCGCCATCACCACCATCCCCTCGAGTGACACTGCGCGCCGTCAACCGGCGTATGGATGACAGCCTCATCGCGGACGGTTGGGTGAGAGGGAAGCCGTGCCGCGTGCTGGTGGACACCGGGGCAGCCATGACCATCATCAGAACTGACGTGGCGAAGGGTTTGCCGACAAGGAAGCCGAGCCGACCATACCAGCTAGTGACGGCATCGGGTGACACCTTGCCTGTGGACAAGGAGGCCCTATTGAAGTTGACCTTGGAACGGAGTGCCGTACGTCTGTGGGTGTTCGTCGCGAATGTGGCTGAGGTGATACTGGGATTGGATACCCTCATGAGCCACGAGGTGACGGTCGACGTCGGCAGGAAGGTCTTGCGGCTTAATAGAGAAGTGATACTTCGGCAACCCGAAGAGCGCCTTGGAATCTGCAGGGTCATCTTGAAGGAAGACGTGGTGGTCCCCGCGAGAAGCAATCAGGGCACCAATTTTGAATCCAACCTGATGAAGGAGGCACTAGAAAGATTTGGGGTGAACAAGACCCGCACAACACCCCTACATCTACAGTCGGATGGCATGGTCGAGAGATACATCAAGACCTTAGAAGAACACCTGAGGAAAGTCGTGGCCAGCCATCAGTGAGACTGGGACATAAAGGTGCCACTGTTCTTACAGGCCTACCGCTCGTCAAAACACACCACTGGGATGACGCCAGCCAGTTTAATGTTCGGCCGAGATTTAGGCCTCCCCTGTGATCTGGCTTTTGGAAGCCCCCCGGACGCAAAACAGCCAGCAACTGACTATGTGGAGAACCTGGTGGACCATCTCCACGACATGCATGAGATGGCTCATCAGAACATCCAGAAGGCGAGCGACCGCATGAAGACCCGATACGACAGACAAGCCAACAGCCAAGGGTTCGAGCAGGATGACAGTCTGGTTACACCGCACTAACCGAACCAAGGGACGATGCCCAAAGCTCCAGCAACCATGGCAATAACCGTACTGGGTGTTGAAGAGGATTAACGACGTGGTCTACCGCATCCAGAAGGAGCCCCGAGGTAAGATGTTGGTGGTACACCAGGATCATCTGACCCGCTATAATGGAGCTGTTTGGGACGACCAGCCTTGACGAGGGAGCAGTGTCACGGCAACAGGCATAAAAGTTTTGGCACAAATAAGAAAACAGTTGGCAGATAAAATTTCATGGTAATAATTAGCCTTGCATAAGCAATTAACGATAGCGCCGATAAACAAGAGACGGATATAAAAATTATTTGTGGTTGGTTTATTGACACTCGTCACTTACTTTTTCATATATTTATGAGAGACTAGTTTCAAAGGCCCTGGCCTCCATTTTCAATCTCTTTCCAACTGGCATCTGTTGTTGTCTGCTCTCTCTGGTGGTGGAACTATGAACTTTTTTGTCAAATTATCTACTGGCGGGATTTCAAAGTTCATTACGCGATCCTTATTTTTCCAGATGAATATGTTCTCCCATGTTGTCAATCTATTTTGGTTTATCACTCCTTTTAATAATTTTGGATTTGGATCAATGTCATGGTTTTCATTCCAAAAATGAAATGCTACTGCTGACTTGTCTTCTTGTTTCAATCTGATGTTTCTAAAGTGTTCTTTGACTCTGGTTTTTAAATTTCTTTTTGTTTGACCTATGTAGCATTTTTCACAATTCTTACAATTTATTTGGTATATTCCAGATTTGTTACCTGAAGGAATTTCATCTTTTGTTTTTGAATTTAGTAATTTTAAAATTGAGTATCTATTAGTAGGTGCCAAGATGATATTTTGTTCCTTGAATATCTTTTTAATTTGACGTCACTGTTACTAAATTCCTCCAAACACACATCAAGAGACGGATAGTTTATCACAGAGGTAAAGGCCTTGCCGGCATAGACTAAGTTACGCTTCTAGAATGCGATAGAATATTCGGATTACATCATTAGATGCCTTGTTTTCCAGAAACATCTAATGATTGACAGAACAGTCTGGTAATCATGAATGAGTGTATAAAAAGAAGCCATGGCTAGGGATGAGACAGCTGTAAACAAGAGTGAGTAAGCAGAGTTAGTTGTGTAACAAGAGTGTTGTTGTGGACGCAGTTATCATCGACCTTGAAAGATTGTGTTGTTGTGTGATGTAATGTTATTACGTGAGAATTGAACAATGTATTTCGACGAAAATAAAGGAAATTTTTAATTTCTGCAACTTGGCCTTTTAATTCTACGAACCCACAAAGTCACAATATTCATAGGGAAAAATGAGGATGAGTAATGAACTGTAATCCCACCAGTAGATAATTTGACAAAGACGTTCATAGTTCCATTTCCAGAGAGAAGAGAGCAGATGACAACAGATGATAATTGGATAAAGGTTGAAAATGTATGTGACGGTTTCCAAAATTAGTTCCTCAATAATATAAAAATGTAAGTGATGAAGTGTCACAAAACCAACTACAAATAGTTTTTTCAATTGCAGGTTCCCCTGCTACTCTCTATTAAATGTTTAACTCAGATGACCAAGATTTGAAAACAAGCAAAATATTCAGGTCCTAACACAGTTTTTCAAGAAGTTTTATGATCACAGAAGCTGGATTTGTTCTGTTCCATATACAAAAACTAATGTAAATGAAAAAAATCTATATTTTTAGCAATGATTTTACTGTCATAAAGTTTCAAGTTAATGCAATACTTGACATAAAGAAGAGAGCTGTTATACACATTAAAGAAAAGGAAGAAAAAAAATCTTAAGTGCATTAATTCAACTACTTACTTGATTGTACTGGAATTCCCAGTAAAGCATATAGAGAGCAGCAATGTAATCATTTTTAAGTTATGTACACCCTTAATTTAGCAGACTACAGTAAAAGGTAATCAGAGTACCAGAAAGAAATCCATCCAAGTGTTGCTTTGTTCAACATAAATTCCTTATAGGGATCAAATATAAGTTGCCTTGGAAATAAGCAAGCAATCTAACCATTTTGCAATATTAAGAACTAAATACAGTGTAAGAAATGAGTTACCAAAATTTAGCTTTACATTGTGAACCTCTACCACTGTGCCAAATTTGCCAACTTCCTGAACTGGAATCCACAGAACTTTTCCTTGCCCAGTAAAGCATAATAATTTTGCAATTACATAAAACTTAGAATCGTGAAATATTCAATTTAATAAATATATGAAAATGTCACATAAAACCAATGGAAATTCTATTTTATAACAATCCTTGAAGACCTAGTAATGTTTCTAGCTGTCACATGCTGATATATTTCCTTGTCCAGATGGCTCCAAATGTTTCCTAATGGATGAAGGAGCTGTAGGGGTTCATACCTGAGCCAGGGATGGTGTTACTTACCTGCTTGTGGTCTGGCATGAGGTGAGCAGTAAGGAAACAAAAAGCTTAATTTGTTGTTTTTGTTTCATTTGTATAATGTTATATTGGGTGCTTTGACTTGAGAAGCAACTGCAGTTATTACTCGCTGAACTGTATAACTTTTTATAGGATTTATTGTTAAATATACACACACAGGCATATTTGCTCAATCATTCAGATTCCCAGTCTCTGAGGGCGGATAGGGAAAGAAAAATTCCAAACTTCAGCTGGAATCAAACCCAAAATCTCTGGATTGAGAAGCCAGAACCCTGATCACTCTATCACAGAGGTAATCTAATCTATAAATATAAATCTATTTAACATTTAATTCTATCCAAACAAAACAAACCAGTGTATTCTTTTTTGCATGTATTTAAGCAATATTGCTTTTTGTGGTAGTGCTAATTGTGTTTAAAAAATGAAATGCATATAATAAATAATAACATTAATAATAATAATAATAATAATAATAATAATAATAATAATAATAATAATAATAATAATAATAATAATAATAATAATAATAATAATAATAATAATAATAATAATAATAATAAACAGCTATGGGCTATTTTATCTATATAAATTTTGGATGAAAATTTAAATTTTTTCCAGAAAAATAAATCTACACATTGGTAATAGAGTATCTAACAAAAGAAATAATAACTGCTTTGGAAAACAAAGAAAATATGTCCGTAGTATTGTGTAATCTCACTAAAGCTTTTGACTGTATATCACATAAACAACTCTTATGTAAACTGGAGCACTATGGGATTAGAGGTGAAAACACAAAGCTAATAAAGTCCTACTTAAATAACAGATGGCAAATGGTTGCTACTGCAAACAAATGTTCAGAGGTGTGGAAAATAATCAATGGAGTCCCTCAAGGGTCTATCTTAGGTCCGTTTCTTTTTATTTTATTAATCAATGACTTGGCATATAATTTGCCAGAAGACCTAGTTATGTACGCTGATGATACAACTTTAATAACATCGCACTCAGATCATAATCAATTAACATTTTTAGAACTACATAACTTTAATACTGCAAAGAACTGGTTTACTGCTAATAAGTTAATGTTAAATGAACAGAAAACTCAACTTTTTACATTTAATTTCAGAAACTATTTGTAGTTGGTTTATTGATACTCGTCACTAACTTATTTATATTTTTGAGAGACTAGTTTCAAAGACATTCGCCTCCATTTTCAATCTCTTTCCAACTGGCATCTGTTGTTGTCCTACAACAGATGGAGATTGAAAATGGAGGCGAATGTCTTTGAAACTAGTCTCTCATAAATATAAATAAGTAAGTGACGAGTATCAATAAACCAACTACAAATAGTTTCCAAAATTAATTTTGACGTCACTGTTACTAAATTCCTCCAAACACATATATTTTACATTTAGTTTGTCAGATATGAGGGTAAATGAATTGTCATTTGTTAAACTCTTGGGTTTCTGCCTAGATTCAAAACTTGGATGGAAAAAGCAAGTTGAAAATGTGTGCACTAAATTATCCAGAGTAATCTTTACTTTTAGGAAGCTTAAGTCACTCGTGTCACTAGATACTCTCAGACAGGTATACTTTGCATTATTTGAGACACACATAAACTATGGAATACATTTATGGGGACATTCTTCCGAGGTTCATAAGATTCTTCTATTGCAGAAAAAGACACTACGAATACTTTTAAATAAAAATAGCAAAGAACCGTGTAAACCACTATTTATTAAATTGAAGATTATGACTGTGTACAGTCTATTTATATACAGATCATTAATTTATATCAGAACAAATATTAACCAATATTCTCTCAGGACTGATCACCATAATTTCAACACAAGAAATAAGCATAAATTAGACTATCCAAGATGCAGATTAGCTCTTAGTGCAAATACTTGTTTTTATAATGGTATTAACATGTTCAACAAGCTACCTGAGGCAGTAAGAGTTGTCCCAATTAAAAGACTAAAAGTATGTATTCACAACTGGCTATTAAATATGCCATTTTATTCAATTAACGAATTTATGGATAGTTCTGTTGACATTACTCTGTAATTTAAATTTATGTAATTTGTAGCCACATAGGTAATTATTGTTTTATATATTTTAGTATTGTAATTATGACGATGTCATTTCTGGATGTATTCTGGTCTCTGACAAATAAAGATTATTATTATTAAAAGCGTTTGACACAGTTCAATATTAAGTGCAAAATATATCGTTCATAAGCTGCCAAATTCAATTACTACAGTCACATTTAATTAGATTTTAAAAATTCATAATAATACGAAATTTCTGATTTAGTGCGCATAACATTCAATTTTGTCCATTATCAAAATACAAAAATCTGTTTTTGCAGCACGGCATCCAAATAAATGAAGGCACATGTATGAAATTGTGCACTGTGCCATTGCTTTTTGATGCTGTTGAACCATCTCTATGTCCAGCTTAAGAAGCTGGAAGCCAATGAAGGTTGTAAAAGCAATGGATGACTTGGATTAACTTCTTCAACTGTGCATAACTTTTAACATCAATATAAATTAAATTAAAATTTAAGACACTTTCTGGCTAACTTCTGCTTTCTTTGACAGATATTTGGTTCCAACACTCACGTTAAAAACATTCTTTTGGGTTAAATAATATGATTTGATACACCATACAATAATGAACATGTGATAAGGATAACGCAATGGCTATTTCCCATAAAAGTGGATAGCAAGGGACGTTCATTTCTTAATTTCAGTATACTTTATGTTCGCAAAACATGAACTGAACAATTTTTAGAGAAAAATATGAAATTTCCATACATCGAGCTTATTCAGTCATCAAAATAGTATATAAGTTAGAATTTGAAAATGCAGTACTTCTGCTACTTAGAAATGCTAAACTTAAATTTTTCTTTGAAGTTTTGTTTTCTAAACCGCTAAAGATTTAAAATCCAATGTCAAAATTTTATGTCAAATAAACAATTTATATTAGATGAATAAATATAATTTAGAAAATTTGCAGAGAGAGTGTGTGTGTGTGTGTGTGTGTGTGTGTGTGTGTGTGTGTGTGTGTGTGTGTGTGTGTGTGTGTGTGTGTGTGTGTGTGTGTGTGTGTGTGTGTGTGTGTGTGTGTGTGTGTGTGTGTGTGTGTGTGTGTGTGTGTGTGTGTGTGTGTGTGTGTGTGTGTGTGTGTGTGTGTGTGTGTGTGTGTGTGTGTGTGTGTGTGTGTGTGTGTGTGTGTGTGTGTGTGTGTGTGTGTGTGTGTGTGTGTGTGTGTGTGTGTGTGTGTGTGTGTGTGTGTGTGTGTGTGTGTGTGTGTGTGTGTGTGTGTGTGTGTGTGTGTGTGTGTGTGTGTGTGTGTGTGTGTGTGTGTGTGTGTGTGTGTGTGTGTGTGTGTGTGTGTGTGTGTGTGTGTGTGTGTGTGTGTGTGTGTGTGTGTGTGTGTGTGTGTGTGTGTGTGTGTGTGTGTGTGTGTGTGTGTGTGTGTGTGTGTGTGTGTGTGTGTGTGTGTGTGTGTGTGTGTGTGTGTGTGTGTGTGTGTGTGTGTGTGTGTGTGTGTGTGTGTGTGTGTGTGTGTGTGTGTGTGTGTGTGTGTGTGTGTGTGTGTGTGTGTGTGTGTGTGTGTGTGTGTGTGTGTGTGTGTGTGTGTGTGTGTGTGTGTGTGTGTGTGTGTGTGTGTGTGTGTGTGTGTGTGTGTGTGTGTGTGTGTGTGTGTGTGTGTGTGTGTGTGTGTGTGTGTGTGTGTGTGTGTGTGTGTGTGTGTGTGTGTGTGTGTGTGTGTGTGTGTGTGTGTGTGTGTGTGTGTGTGTGTGTGTGTGTGTGTGTGTGTGTGTGTGTGTGTGTGTGTGTGTGTGTGTGTGTGTGTGTGTGTGTGTGTGTGTGTGTGTGTGTGTGTGTGTGTGTGTGTGTGTGTGTGTGTGTGTGTGTGTGTGTGTGTGTGTGTGTGTGTGTGTGTGTGTGTGTGTGTGTGTGTGTGTGTGTGTGTGTGTGTGTGTGTGTGTGTGTGTGTGTGTGTGTGTGTGTGTGTGTGTGTGTGTGTGTGTGTGTGTGTGTGTGTGTGTGTGTGTGTGTGTGTGTGTGTGTGTGTGTGTGTGTGTGTGTGTGTGTGTGTGTGTGTGTGTGTGTGTGTGTGTGTGTGTGTGTGTGTGTGTGTGTGTGTGTGTGTGTGTGTGTGTGTGTGTGTGTGTGTGTGTGTGTGTGTGTGTGTGTGTGTGTGTGTGTGTGTGTGTGTGTGTGTGTGTGTGTGTGTGTGTGTGTGTGTGTGTGTGTGTGTGTGTGTGTGTGTGTGTGTGTGTGTGTGTGTGTGTGTGTGTGTGTGTGTGTGTGTGTGTGTGTGTGTGTGTGTGTGTGTGTGTGTGTGTGTGTGTGTGTGTGTGTGTGTGTGTGTGTGTGTGTGTGTGTGTGTGTGTGTGTGTGTGTGTGTGTGTGTGTGTGTGTGTGTGTGTGTGTGTGTGTGTGTGTGTGTGTGTGTGTGTGTGTGTGTGTGTGTGTGTGTGTGTGTGTGTGTGTGTGTGTGTGTGTGTGTGTGTGTGTGTGTGTGTGTGTGTGTGTGTGTGTGTGTGTGTGTGTGTGTGTGTGTGTGTGTGTGTGTGTGTGTGTGTGTGTGTGTGTGTGTGTGTGTGTGTGTGTGTGTGTGTGTGTGTGTGTGTGTGTGTGTGTGTGTGTGTGTGTGTGTGTGTGTGTGTGTGTGTGTGTGTGTGTGTGTGTGTGTGTGTGTGTGTGTGTGTGTGTGTGTGTGTGTGTGTGTGTGTGTGTGTGTGTGTGTGTGTGTGTGTGTGTGTGTGTGTGTGTGTGTGTGTGTGTGTGTGTGTGTGTGTGTGTGTGTGTGTGTGTGTGTGTGTGTGTGTGTGTGTGTGTGTGTGTGTGTGTGTGTGTGTGTGTGTGTGTGTGTCTGAATGAATAGCATAAATACAATTTCTAAAATAAGATAAATAAAATATTACACCGTTTAAACCCGCTAGCCTAAGGTGTATATAAAATCTTTAATTTTTAAATTAATATATCATGCAGATTAAGTACTAAGCATCTTAAAGACACGGGCTATTTGTCCTATTTTTTTATTTAACACATGGTTGTTCTGACTTGATATGGCTGTTACTAACTACAAAAATGGAAACAGAAAAAAATTGAAGTAAAAAAAATTACCATTTTGCCAAAGTAGTTTTATGCAAAAGTTTTGAAAATCAAACCTTTTGTCATATTTTTTGGACTTAAAATTCTTCTATTAAAACCTGTGCTTTGGGCAAATGCCCAGAAGACCAGTTGTAAATCTGAAGATAGGCGTGACACAAACTCTGTCCAGCTTAGAGTAGTAGCCTATAAAATCATTTGAACTCTCATCCAGATATATAACTAAACATCCAGCTCAGTGCAGTCATCACATATGCATCTGAATAAATGTTTTTGAATCTCACTCAAAGCGAGTTGCAGAATAAGTTCTCTTCCTATAGGTTCCCCTGCATAAAAATGTCAGTATTTCTCAGTTCAATGGATCTGATTTATAAACAGGAGATAAAATTCCTTTACATGTTAATTCCGAAGCCTTATTTGTAGTTGGTTTTTTCACCCTATGTCACATTTTGAGTTTTTGAGCTATTGGTTTAGGGAGCTCCTGCTTCCAATTTTAGCCTTGAAGGTCCAATAAATATTTGTAAGTTTTTCTAGCATTTGTAGTTGCTGAAATATCTCTTCATTTATATTCAAGTTTTCCAGTGCTAAGATCAGATAGGCTGCCATTATGAACATTTTAAACTGTCAAAGTACTTCACATGAATTCATAGCAAACAAAGATATGTGATGGATCGTTGAATGTTGTTACAGTATCTTGCATGAATTCCAAGAAATAATATAACTGAATTATTCCTTAGCCTGAAACAATTTATAGCAAAATAGCTACTTCATTACAATTAAAGAAAAGAGGTCTCTGCAGTCTAGCTATGGCCTGTGCTTGCTTCCAAATCCAGAGGTTCTGAGTTCGATTCCAGCTGGAGGATAGGAACTTTTTAGCAAGGATTATTCCTTATCTTCCCTAGAGTCTGGAAGTATGAGTGAATGTAAATGTATGCAAGTGTGGGTGTGTGTGTGTCTGTGTCTGTGCGTGTGCGTGTGCGTGTGTGAGAATTTAATTTTTGTTTTAAAAAAGCAACTTACTCAAATAGTAAATCAATGAACATTATTGCTAATGAGCAATTATTCTCAAGGGAAAAAAAGCTGCCAATTTGACCATAGTTATTACAGGCAGTATATAAATGTAAAAATCTTTTAAATTAGTAGTATAATATAAAATGAGACATACATGGAATCTGTTATAGAGGAAGTTATGAATTTTACATATAATATTGAAAGTCATCTTTTATAATATAGTAATACTATGTCTCTACTCCAAAAAATATTGCTCTGTTCCTGTCTGTAACAATCTTAATCTTTCATGATCTAGACAGGACTATGTTAATAGTAGGCTTATTTTTACTTAGTCACTCACCTACAAGGGAGTTCAATAAGTACCTGTGTTTCTAAATATATGGTGTTGCTAAGAGAAGTTTTGTGTTATCATTATGTACTGTTATTTGTTACATGTTGTCAGAAAACATTTGGTGCTGATTCATAGGTCAGTTTGAACTTTACAAACATTTCAATAATGAAGCTATTAACAGTGAAGCAAATAAATATATACAAATATAATAATTGATAACTAAAAACTTCACTTCTTATAAGAAATGATGATAATTCTTATAAATTCTCTGGGATCGCGATTTCATGTAAACTTATACACATCTTCAGCCGGAAACAAAGCTGTTGCCATCGTTACAAACACTAGATGTCGTTATATGCTTGTTAGTATTACCAAAATCTGAAAATAAAACACATTTAAAAACAGAATTGACTGCCGGTATTTCAAAATTCACTATGCAATGTTTGTTTTTTAAAATAAATATCTTTTCCCAAACCATTAAATCTATTGGACCATTTAATTGTTTTAATAATTTAACTTCTGGATATATTTCATGGTTAAATGACCAAAAATGATCTGCTATGGCCGATTTATCAGTTTGTTTATACTTAATGTTATGAAAATGCTCTTTCGTTCTGGTTTCTAAATTACGTTTTGTGTTTCCAATATAAACTTTATCACAATCGAAACAATTAAACTGATAAATACCAGATTTTTTATTAATAGGAATTTTATCTTTTATAGAGAAATGCAATAAATTTTTAATACTATATTTATTTTTAGGAACTAAAGTTATACCAAACTTTTAAAAAAAATTTGAAAATGTTTATTAACCCAAAGATGGTAAGTATATTTTTAAAAATTATAATCGTCTTTTATTTTTCTAAGGGTAGAAATATCATTAACAGTTTTTTGATATTTGAATTTTTCAATTTTTTTATTTATAAAGTCTTTATTAAAAACATTAATTAAAGCAGAATTATAATATGTTTATACTCTTTATTAAATTCATCTTTATTCAGGGGTATATTTATTAATCTATAAATCAAACTATTAAAAACAGCAAATTTATGTGAAAAAGGGTTAAAAATTTAATTTTTTATGTAATTATCAATATGAGTAGACTTGCTATAAATACCAAAGTTTAATTTATTATTATTTCTTATTATCTTTAGATCTAGAAAAGAAAGAAATCCATTAATTTCAGCTTCTAATGTAAATTTTATAGCATTCCCTTTAATTTTTAAAGTTTGGTATAAATATGTTGATATTTTTGTAACTGTTCCTGATAAACTCATAAACGATGCTTTAAAATGACTAAATTTGCAAGATAAAGCTATAAAATTCACATTAGAAACTGAAATTAATGGATTTCTTCCTTTTCTAGATCTAAAGAAAATAAGAAATAATAGTAAATTAAATTTTTAACCCTTTTTCACATAAATCTGCTGTTTTTAATAGTTTGATTTATAGATTAATAAATATACCCCTGTTTTTAATAGTTTGATTTATAGATTAATAAATATACCCCTGAATAAAGATGAATTTAATAAAGAATATAAACATATTATTATACTGCTTTAATTAATCGTTTTAATAAAGACTTTATAAATAAAAAAATTGAAAAACTCAAATATCAAAAAACTGTTAATGATATTTCTACCCTTAGAAAAATAAAAGACGATTATAATTTTAAAAACTTTACTTACCATCCTTGGGTTAATAAACATTTTCAAATTTTTTTTAAAAGTTTGGTATAACTTTAGTTTCTCAAAATAAATATAGTATTAAAAATTTATTGCATCTCTCTATAAAAGATAAAATTCCTATTAATAAAAAATTTGGTATTTATCGGTTTAATTGTTTCGATTGTGATAAAGTTTATATTGGAAAGACAAAACGTAATTTAGAAACCAGAACGAAAGAACATTTTCGTAACATTAAGTATAAACAAACTGATAAATCGGCCGTAGCAGATCATTTTTGGTCATTTAGCCATGAAATATATCCAGAAGTTAAATTATTAAAACAATTAAATGGTCTAATAGATTTAATGGTTTGGGAAAAGATATTTATTTTAAAAAACAAACATTGTGTAATGAATTTTGAAATACCGGCAGTTGATTCTGTTTTCAAATTTGTTTTATTTTCAGGTTTTGGTAATACTAACAAGAATATATCGACATCTAGTGTTCGTAACGATGGCAACAGCTTTGTTTCCGGCTGAAGATGTGTATAAGTTTACATGAAATCGCGATCCCAGAGAATTTATAAGAACTACAAATGATTATATTTGTGTATATTTCAATAAGTTGTTTAACAGTTTTTTGCTAAAATGGAAAAAGTGCAGTATCATTCAGTAATTTGCTTTCTCCTTATCGATGGGAAAACTTGCGAGAAGATAAAAGTGAAATTGGATGCTGTTTATGGAGACCTTTTGCCTTCTATGACTACAGTAAAATATTGGTATAACAAATTTAAACGTGGTTGAACATATGTTTTTGGCGAGGAGCACCCAGGACTACCTGCAGATGTGGTTACCAAGTCAATGAAAAAGTCCACAACATGATTTTGTTGACTATCAAACAAAAGTTTGCAAAGTAGCAGAGACCATAGGTATATCGATAGGAATAGCAATTCATATTTTGCATGGTAAGTTGTAGATAAGAAAGCTGTCAGCCCAATGAGTGCATGTTGGCTCACAAGGGATAACAAGTGGATGCAGTTTTCAACTTCAGAGCTGTGTTTGGAGCTGTTTAAGTAAAATCTGAAGGACTTTTTGGGGTTGAGTTGTCACTATCGATGAGACCTGGATTCATCAATATACTCTGGGAACCAAATAACAATCAAAACAATGGGTTGCTTCCAGAGAATCTGCTCCAAAGAAGGAAAAGACAGTGTCATTGGCCAGAAAAGTGATGGCAGCAATTTTTTGGGATGCGAAGGGTGTCATAATCATTGACTCCTTGGAAAAAACAATTAATGGAGCATACTACATGAGTATTGGCCCAATTCAGAAGAAGTTGAAGGATACATGGTCCCATATGATGAAGAAGAAAGTTCCGTTTCACCATGATAATAAAAAATTTACATAGGAAGGACAAAAAGGAACATAGGCACTAGAAAGAAAGAACACTTCAGGCACTTAAGATACAAAAATATTGATAAGTCCGCAATAGCAGCTCATTTCTGGTCTGAAAATCATGAAATTGAAGATAGCACAGAATTACTAAAATACGTACAAAAACATAGTGAACTCGTCATATGGGAGAGGATATGCATAGAAAAACATAAAAACCAACTAATGAACTTTGAAATCCCGCTAGAAGAGAATCCCACATTTCAGTTCATCACTAAATCAACAGATGGCAGCAACAACCCCAGAATTACCCACACCGCTGGATCTAGCGTCAGTCGCACAAGAGCCGTAGATGCAAACGAAGATTTGCGAAACATGTCCTCAAAATAGGTACGAAAGTGAAGCAGATGTGTAAAAAATGCGACTCATCTAAAATTTAATAATTTTTCGCTTCACTGTGGTGTTCCAATACAGTTGAATCTCGATGTATGAATTGTGTTACAAATTGCTGCCACACCTCCGATATTATCCTGTTCTCAAACATGAAGAAATAGCTCACAGGAACAAAATATAGATCAAATAAGGTCAGCATAGCGACAAAGACTTATTTTGCAGAGCTTGACAACTCTTATTTTTTGGAGAGGTTAAAAAAATGGCAAGAGCGTTGGGAGAAGTGCATATCCCTAAAAAGGGGAATATATTAAGAAATATATAATTTGTGTTTGAAAAAACTGGTACTAATACGGGACTTATTGAACCGCTCTCATATAATAAGTAGAACAAAATACTGTATTCCATTAAAAAATTCTATGTGAGATTTCACACAAAATACACACGTTGAATCCACAAAAAAGCACGCTTAGAAAAAGATCATATGCTGGATAAATACAAAATTTGATACTACACAAATATAATTATTTGTAACAGAAACTTTACTTATGTTTAAAGAAAATGATGTAAATTCTCTTATTGAGATCACAATTTTATGAATATTCATTCACATCTTCAGTCGAAAACCAATTTGGTATTAGGGTCCCCCACCAACTGGAGATATCCATGGATGTCTTCAACCCAAATTGCCCAATATGTGAACATTATTATTTTTGTCTTATATAACTGGGACAGTAATATATAGTGTAAATCTTATTGAGGAAAAAATGTAGAGTTCTTGAAAACATTCAGCTTTTGTTAAATAATTTTGTCACAGCACTAGCCATTTTGGAAATATTAATTAGTGCTTAAGTTGGGCTGTCTCCATCTATGAATGTTCTGAAATTAAGAGGGACAGTATATATTTTACATGAATTAATGAAAAATAAGAAAGAAAATGTACAGTTGTGTTAAAAACAGCTGTTTATCATTACATCTTACACATTAACTAAATAGAACAAAAAGGTGACTTAATTTATGGGAACTTGAAAGACTTCATAGTAAAGAAAGTAAGGTTATGTTTTATAAGGATATTGAAATGAATGAAGAATTTATAATATAGGCAGAATCAATACCATAGCCAGGATTTGAACTACAGATCTTCCGGTCTCTGTCCAACTGCTCTTAACATATTGAGCTACCATGGCCAACATGCCAGCAACAAGAACAATTCCTAGAACAATTCTCTGAAACTTAATTATTAGTAAACTTCATGAAGAATTTAAACTATTCATTGGAAAGAAAAACTGAATTGAGGATCACTATTCATCTTTATTTCAACTTTCTGAATTAGATAATAATTATACAATAATTCAGAAAACTGAAATAAGATGAATGTTGATCATTTATTAATCTTTTTCTTTCCAATTAATACCTCCCAGGGGCCTACTTCGGTAGGTACGGGTTTGGCGCACCCGGGGTCCCGAGCCAACAGTCTCCCTCATGTGGGCCCCTCTTCGTGGTTGAGGGAGACGGTCAACAGGCCCACCCACGTGTAGGCCGTGCGTGGAGACCCATGGAGAAGGTTTTTAGATTCTTGTCTGGTTTAGAGTTTAGGATTTAGTGAACGAAATTTTTAGTAGGTTTTGATTGATGTTTTTTATGTACATGTATTTTTAATAGGTATTGCTACACTTGTATAGTTTTTGGAAAGTTTTATGTCTGGCTTTTACCATGACTAGTTTTTTGAGGGGCGCTGATGACCGCCGTAGTTGAGCGCCCTTATATATATATATATATATATATATATATATCATATCATATCATTTTCCATTTAATAGTTTAAATTCTTCATTAAGTTTATTAATAGTTAAGATATATTAATTGAATAAACATAAAAATCTTTACAAAATGAGAATTAAATTTTAACATCCTTTAATTAGAAACAAATTCTAAATTCACTAAAAAATAATTGAGGCGCTTAGAACCATAAAGGCCTAAAGCACATCACTGTTGATTTTGAGATTTTAGCATGTATGCATGCTCCTGACATTTGCCAATCTTATGGTAACTGTAGCTGTGCTTTAGGCCCTCTTTGATTTAACAAAACATTCATAAGAAGCTGTCTCACCTTTTTTCCTGATATTCAGTTATATAAGGCTCCAAAATAAAAAGTATCATTTTGTTTGCTTTACGCTGTTCAATTTTTATCTAGAATTACCAACATAATTTACTCTTTACATCACATTCGCAAGTAGTACTTTGTAATGGAAATTTTGATTTTAACAAATTTCTATTTTTCTGAAAACTATGTTTCTGTGCTTTGGGCCCTTAGAGTTCTCAGTGCTTCAATTATAATCAAGCAACTCAAAGATTTATTTTTACTATTATTCTGGGGTTATATTTCACAGCCCTGCAACTTTACGAATATTATGAAGCGCCAATCACTACCGCCGAATATAATATGGTTAATTGGTACCGAAAGCAGTGAATACTAGAAACCATTTTTGTTTTAACTCATGCTTTGTTTTACAATTATATGATGCCTTTAATCCAAGCATATAGTTTCCATTCTTGCTTATGTTGGTGAGCATTTGATTTATCACTTTGTATCATTTTCTTTACATTGTAATTACTTCCTTATTACCAAGCCCAAGAGAAATGTGTTGATTCTTTATAATTGGGAATGCATTACATTTCTCAATCTTGTAGAATTAGGGCAAATTGACCTATCTGGAATAAGTTTTTGGTAAAACACCCTCCCCTGGATAAGTGCATGAGGCCCAGAAAACATTTGGAGTTGTCTGTACCACAAGCAAGTAATTAAACAATAGAAAACAATACCACTTCCTAGGCTACACACATGTCTAGTTCATATTTTGCTTCATACCAAAAACTGTTAAAAGATGTGAGTCCACCGCCGCAATATGGGTGGTATCTGCCCTACACTCAAAAGGAAGAATCTGAATATTGGTTAGAATGAGCTGTCCAGATATGCTGGAGTTTTCTCTTATTCGAAAATATGTACATATATTGGTAACTTAAAACTCTATGGACACTGGGCATGTTTGAACAATATTCACCCATTCAATGTCCAATTAAACTATGCCCTCCTGTAGAAAAGAGAGAAACTTGTATGTTGCAGTCACAGAACACAAAGAGATAAATAATTTACAACACAGAGTTGATTTTACAATTCATGTCATCCATTATAGAATGTTCATACCATTCACTTTTCAAAAGTTACTGTTGGTTACCATTAGAGATCACTAGTGGTACAATCAAATTTTAAATTGAAATCCTGAAGATAAAATATGCACACATTGCACTTTTATGCAGCTCAGTAAAGGGGGAGCACAATTAAGGATGGATACATATATAAGCTCAGGACTATCAATGTTTTATATTATTATTCAGTGTGTGATTGAAAATTAGTAAGAAAGCTTACATTACCCTTATACTCCCCCAAAACAAAAAGCCAATATAATGCTATAGAAATTAAGTTTTGACATGTTCGTAGTGAAAATTTGCAAAATTTGCACTCTGAATTAACCCAAAAAAATAAAAAATACATTCATTGACAAAATGTTGTAAAAAGTCTTCCTGTAAATTTTAAGGATAAACTATAAAAGGTGGCAAATATGCACCTAGTTATCGTATTAGCACAGAAAGCTGATTTGTTATGCAAATTCAGCAGTGACCTTTTCATCTGATTCAGTTTTCCCTTTCAAATAAATTTGTCTAAAATTAACTTTTTTGCATTATGCTACTATTGTGTTAAGAAGTAAAAATTATCAACAGACAATAAAATCAACATCAATTATATAAAATGAGATGTCAAGTACATAAAAACAATACTCAAACATTTTTTAAATTGCTTATTATGTACAATTACAACACTGTGATTCAGAAGCACAGTAACTTCTGCTTAGGACTCATACATTCTAAGTGTATAAAACTACACTTATCAGCTTATAAACATAGAGTTAACTTTCAATAATGTTGTTACAGATTTAAAAAATATATCTCACATAAAAAAGATAAAATATACTTAATTGTCTTAAGCTCAGTATCAAGAATATACTAGGGTATACTTTTTGTACTTCGAGAATGTCAAAACTACTAACAGAGCGCTATGTAACTGATCTTAAACACACATCTTAAACATTTTCAAACAAATTAAAATGTAAAGAAAATTAAATATGCTTCTAAATGAGAGACTTCTCTCTCTCTCTCAGGTATTAATTTAATTATAAAAATGATCATTTCATTTCACCTATTGGTATGTTGGTTTTCACTTTTATATAATATGCAGTCAAATTAAGCATCACAAAAATATAAAACAATATTTACTTTCATTACTGAACTGAAGTTTTTCATTCATTACTACAAATGTTATTTTGTGTGTTTGTAAAATGGAGTCCTAGCTGCAAATATGAATGTATTCCAAACAGCTGTTTCTTACAAGAAATTCCTGTTCAGCACTTTAATATTAGGAATCAATATTTTGACACTTTTGCTTCACTTACCCTGAAATCTAAAAGATCATCAGCTATAGGTCAACTAGTGGTGTTGGTATCTTCTTGTCTCTGGTTTCTTGCAGATGGCTTGAATATAGTATAGCTCTCTGGAGGAGGGACTTTCACGAGTACTCACCTTATGGGAGAACATTTTCATCCAAAAACATGAAGACAGAATTATGAACTTTGGAACTCTGCCTCCACACATTTCATACTAAATTCATCGCACCATCTACCAGGAAGCAGAGGGAACATACCAATGTCAACAGTTGATCTACAACTAAGTGAAACATAACGTGTCCCAAAATTCAACTCTTAATATTACTGAACTTGCATTTAATGTTACAAAGCCTCTAAAAGTTAAGTGAAGTCCTTCAGTTAAAAACTGCATTAACACTTTGCTCTGGATAGAATGTTAGGACATAACTTCAGCACCATCATTCAATTAGTGTCGTGCTTCTTTAGAAAGTCTTGGAGCAACTTTCTAGACAGATCTGTCAAATTGTCTTCCTTCTTTGTTTTCTTCTTTTCTTTACTGATTTTAGGCTCTTTCTTCTTTTTATCCTTTTCCTTTTTACTTTTGTCCTCTTTCTTTTGATCTTTATTTTTCTTTTCTTTCTTATGCTCTTTGTGTTTACTTTTTGTAGAGACTTCATTAACTTCTTTTTTCTTTACTTTGTTCTTCTTATCCTTATTGGCTTTAGGTGATTTCGGAGACCCTTCCAGTTTTTGGGCATCTGCATTTTCAGAATTTAACCTTCTAATTAACTCTGAAATATTTGGCAATTTAGTAGGGTTCATTTCACTGTTGATATCTGCAGAAGCATTTTGATTTACTTTTTCACCTGTAATCAAGAAAAAGGACTTAGACAAGGTTACAAATTAAGCCCTGAATTATTTTATTTACAGATGTTATAGGAGTAAAAAGTACAATAAACTCACATTGAGGGCTCTTGCATAATAAATAACCATCTAAGATTATTGGAAATATTATTGGTAATCTGTCACATTTACAATATTAGTAACATAATAGTTTATAAGTGAATTACAGTTATAAGGAGCATTATTTATATTTTGAACCTTGGCAAACCTGAATGTTGTAGATGCCATCTGACGTTTCCAATGGGAAGTTTGACACTGTTGACCATAATCTACTTCAGACATTTTATCAATAGAGCATTATTTGTTTTGTTTACATTAACTTGAAAATTGTATCTCAACAAAAACATGGAATTAACTCGTGAAAATATTTGTGCAATGACTTATTACGACTTTTGATGTGGATTATTAAGAGAAGAGTGCATCGACCAACTAACTTCCATATTTGGTGATGAAGCTCCATCCTTTGCCACTATGAAATGCTAGTATAATGAATTTAATCGTGGCCGCTGTTCGCTCAATGATGAAGTTTGTGTAGGTCATCCAAAATCAGTTGCTGTGCCACAAAACATTGATGCTGTGCAAAACCTAATACTGCAAGATCTTCATGTGACATATTGTGAGATTGAAGCAACCCTAGGCATTAGTTCCACCAGCATACTGTCTTCCACAGGAGAGATAGTCTCCGATGCCTGAGACGTAGGGGGGTTGGCGAAGGTTCCCACACCCTCCCTGGACAGGTTTATGACACCCCATGTCAGTACAGTTACAGACCATTCAAAAACATTCTGACGGCTTCTTCTTTTGTGAATGAATCTACTCGGTTTTAGTGTATAGAGTGAATAGGGCGCATGTTTTTTTAACGGTCTGCTCCTTTTGTAGCAGAGGTTCTCTGCCACACACATTCGCTGTCCTTGTCCCACTGTGTAAGACAGCACATACCTTCCAAAGACCTTCTTTGCGTTGCTGGACTGTACATAAAGTATTGCATGATATTTAGCAATATATTATATTATTAAATTATAGATGCACTAATGCGACTAAAGCTTGATCGAGTGGTGTGGGTAGTTCTGGAGTTGCTGCTGCCATCTGTTGATTTTGTGATGAATTTAAATGTGGGGTTGTCTTCTGGCGGAATTTCAAAGTTCATTAGTTGGTTTTTATGTTTTTCTATGTATATTCTCTCCCATATGACGAGTTCACAATGTTTTTGTATGCATTTTAGTAATTTGGTTCGCAAAACATGTCCTCAATATAGGTACGTAAGTGAAGCCAATGTGTAATAAATACGACTCATCTATAATTTAATAATTATTTTGCTTCACTGTGGTGTTCCAATACAGTTAAATTTCGAAATATATATTTATCTGCTATATTTGATATATAGCAGATCATTTTTGGTCATTTAACCATGAAATAAATCCAGAAGTTAAATTATTAAAAAATTAAATGGTCTGACAGATTTAATGGACTGGGAAAAGATTATTTTAAAAAATAAACATCGCATAATAAATTTTGAAATACCGACAGTCAATTCTGTTTTTAAATTTATTTCATTTTCAGATTTTGGTAGTACTGAAAAAAACATAGTGACATCTAGCGAATGTAACGTTAACAACTAGATTGTTGATGGCTCTAGCTGGTGATGTGAATAAAGTGTTCACGAAATTGCGATTCTAATCAATTTATAAGAAAACATCCATAATTTCTTATAAGATAAGTGAAATTTTTAAGTTACAAAATATTATATTTGTATATATTTGTTTGCTTCACTGATAATAGCTTCATATTTTATGTATTTATTGCATGATTATTTATCCATGAAAAAAGTTTGCTCTCGCTAGATCCCACATAATTTGACATCTCAAAAAGATGCTCGTGTCGATTGGTGTACAAAAATGCTCTGCAAGATCATGCAACATATTGTGAGACTGAAGCAAACCTAGGCATTAGTTCCACCAGCATAAATAAAATATTGCACGATTATTTAGTCGTGAAAAAGGTTTGCTCTCATTGGATCCCACATAATCTGACATCTCAAAAAGATGCTCGTGTCGATTGGTGTACAAAAATGCTCAAGAAATACTATGGCCGTGCCTCAAAAGACATACATAAGATTGTAACAGATGACGAATCAGGACTGATGCATATAGCCGGAACATAAATAGCAGTCGACCGTATAGGTGTTTCAAGATGAAGCAAATCCAAGAAAAGTTGTCCGCACTCGAAGCACTTCAAAGCAAATGGTCATCTGCTTTTTTAGCAAAACTGGCCATGTAGCAGCCGTGCCTTTAGAGCAACATTAAACAGTCAATGCTGAATGGTACATAACCATTTGTTTACCGGAAGTCTTTGGTGAAGTAAGAAAAACCAACAAGAATCATAGGATCGTTTATCAAGACGTGTGAGCGCACACACATCTCGTCTAACAACATAGTATTTGAAGGCTCAAACAATCGAATTGATGAGTCTTCTACTGTACAGTCCTGATTTGGCACCCAATGACTTCTTTTTGTTCCTGAACATCAAGAATAAATTGCATGGACAACAATTTTCATCAGCAGAAGAAGTCATTGATGCCTTCAGAAACCATGTTTTGGAGGTGTCTCAAGAAGACTGGAATAAATGCTTTGACAAATGGTTCAAATGGATGCAAAAGGGCACTGACAATAAAGCAGATTATTTTGAAAAACAAAAAGCAGTTTTCAATCAGAAATTACTTTGTTTTAATTATTAGTCTCTAAATATAAGTAGTGCCCCTGGACATTATAGTCAGGCCATAGACTTCATACACAGTTTGCTTGCACTGCAGTTACTTCAGATATCTCAGATAACTCACTACAGTAAACAATTCACTCGTGTTGAGTGTTGCTGCCTCTTTCTGTGCTGTAAAGACTAAAGTTTGTTCATTGTGCATCTCCAAAGTGAATGTTTAATCAAAATAAGTAATTTGTGTGTGAATTACATTTGATTATTCTTATTAGTACACTGAAGTGCCTTCCAAAATAATTCATACTTGAACAAACAAACAACATTGTGAGCAATGCATATGTAAAAACAATAAATGTAAAGTTTATAGTATCAATCCCCGTGAACTTACAGAAAATACAGAAATTCAATTTCATAATTACAATCAGTGATTGTAATTTTTACTGCAAATACATATTACTAGGCTGGTTACAATATATAACATACAAAATAGTTGTTACCTAATCATACTGACACTAGCATCTAACCATAAAGGAATCCATTACATTCAACCCTCAGATTATTTGTATACATTAGTAGAAGCTCAAAATAGGGCAGTCTGAAATACTGCAGATTCAGATTTAACCCATTAAAAATATTGTAGTTAATTATTTTATTTATTTGGAAAGTTGAGATAAAAATATTCCACAAACAGGGATTCCACAGTATACTTTTCGCCAACAACCCTGTGCATTGACACTGGCCGCTGCATTCCAGAAAAGTAAACAGCACATGGAAAAATTAGAGGGTTCAAAACCACTACCTGCAATTTAGTGTTCTAAAACTTAGGAAGGGTGAAGTATGCTTCCAGTTAGAATCATACAGTGACTTCGAAATATCACAGAAGTGGAAAGCATATTCAGTTGGAGATAAACTAAAAATTATTGATAGAGTGAAAAAGGGAGAAACAAAGGGAAATCTATCAGGTGTGTATGGAGTCCCTGAAAGAACAATTAGGGGATGGATGAAGGAGGAAGATGAATTTTTTAAACTTCACAGTGTAAAATGAAACACACAAAGAAAGAACGAAAAAAAAAGAAAAAAGAACCAAACTGAGTAGATAGTGATCTCGGTGAGTATTTATGCAGGTGGTTTTCAATAAAACAAGTAATGGGGTACCTTATCTGGACCAATCATCAGAGCGCAAGCTGTAAAATTCTGTAAAGAATTGCATAGGACAGATGATTTTAATGCATCTGATTTGCTGGTTTTCAAAACTCTGTCACGGTATTGGCCAAACCAGCATTGAGGGAGAAGTTTGGTCCTGTGACAGTGAGTATGCAAAACATTTTCACTAGGAATTAAAACAATTTAAATGATTAGATGTACAACTCGATGAAACTGCACTGTATTATTGCTTCCTTCAAAAATGCTCGATGTGAAGAATAGTGTTAATGAATCAGGGATAAATTGGACAAAGACAGAGCCACACTCCTTTTTGCAGTAAACAAATCAGGAAGTCAAACTTAAACTGCTCAGTATTGGGAAAATTTGTAATCCAAGATGTTTTAAACATGTTAACATGATTACGCATGATTGAAGGAATTTATAACCAGTGACATCAAACCAACGGAAAAAATCATCTGTAGTTGGTTTTTAACACTTTGTCACTTACATTTTTATATTATTGAGGGACTAGTTTCAGAAGCCATTACGTCCATTATCAACCTTGGTCCCACTACTGTCTGTTGTCGTCTGCTCTCTTCTCTCTGGTGGTGGAACTATGAACTTCTTTGTCAAATTATCCACTAGTTTGATTTCAAAGTTCAAAAATAAGGACAGAGTAATGAACTTTTGAGATCCGACCAGTACATAATAACCTGACAAAGAAGTTCAAAGTTCCATCACCAAAGAAAGAGTAGACAACAACAACAGCTGCTAGTTGGACCAAGGTTTATAATGGATGCAACGGCTTCCGAAACTGAAATATAAAAATGTAAGTGACAAACTAACTAAATGGTTTTTCAAATATGTTAATGTGAATTGACTACCGTACCTGGAAAAAATGCATGGATTACTGCTAACGATTTCATGTGCAATTTGTGCCATCAGGGCTCACTTAAAATTGAAAAGAGAGCAGTCCTTATTCTTCACGGCTGATACTGTACAGTCACGAGATGGACAAACATCAGAGTTATGTTCTTATCTAAAACACTACAGCACTGATCCAGCCACACAGCAAGGTATTATAAGGGCATTTAAAGCTCATTATTGCTGTGAACTCCTCAGTGTTCTAGTGACCTGTGACAAGGAAATGGAAATTTTCCAAAAATCCATCAATTTAAAGTCAATTATGCATTCCATAGGACTTGCATGAGGAAGGATTACTCCGGATACTATTCAGAACTGCTGGAAAAAGTGTTCTAGGGAAGAAACAGTCACTACTGAAATTTTGTCAGTTTTGGAATTCACGACCAGTGAAATCCAGTCTGCAAGCAATGTTCTGCATTGAGAAATCACATCTAACAATTTAAATGACTGGGTGGATATTGACAGCAGTAAGCCAATTTTAGAACACATCTGATGAATGTGTAATCAATGCTGTCCATAACAAGAATTACAATGAAGGAACAAGATGATAGTAAAGATGATAGCAGTGAAAATGGCATGGAGGAGCAAGAAAACATTCTGAATGTTAATGAAGTGATAACTCATTTAAACAATGTGATTCTATATATGGAGAGGTAAAATGAACCGAATGTTAATGAAGTGATAACTCATTTAAACAATGTGATTCTATATATGGAGAGGTAAAATGAACGAAACATCATTCAACTCCTCCATCTTGCTGCAATCAAAGAACACATGAAGAAAAAACATAGTGCATCAGTGCATCAAACAAAATTTAAGGAAATACAAAATTGAATCGAGAATATATTGACACATTGCTTCACTCACACTGTTTATTCACAGGACATGTTTCAAGAGCTCTTGCTCCTATCCTCAGCTGATACTCGACTAGTGCAAGTTGTAGTGGTTTCTTCTTTCTCCGTATTGTCAATAGATGGTGTGATGTACTTGTCAAAGATGTCCGGTGGTGGAGTTTCAAAATTCATGACTCTATGACGATTTTTGTTAATGAAGATTTTTTCCCATACGGAAAGGTCTATGGGGTGATTAACGTATTTTATTAGAGATGTTTCCAAATTGATGTCATGTCTAGTATTCAAAAAATGAAAAGCCACTGCTGATTTTTCTGTGTAAAAGCAAAAAAAGAAATATTAACATCAGAACTAAAGAACATATGAGAAACATTAAAAATGGTGAAACAGAAAAATCAGCAGTGGCTTTTCATTTTTTGAATACTAGACATGACATCAATTTGGAAACATCTCTAATAAAATACGTTAATCACCCCATAGACCTTTCCGTATGGGAAAAAATCTTCATTAACAAAAATCGTCATAGAGTCATGAATTTTGAAACTCCACCACCGGACATCTTTGACAAGTACATCACGCCATCTATTGACAATACGGAGAAAGAAGAAACCACTACAACTTGCACTAGTCGAGTATCAGCTGAGGATAGGAGCAAGAGCTCTTGAAACATGTCCTGTGAATAAACAGTGTGAGTGAAGCAATGTGTCAATATATTCTCGATTCAATTTTGTATTAATTTGTGCTTCACTGTCCCTACGCTTCTTTCAAGTTTATACTTTGAAAATTTAAGGACTTTCTTTTTTAAACAAAGCATAATTAGGTTATTTTAAAATACATACAGTGTAATATAAAACAAGATTGCTTATGGGCTGGAATACAACCCCAGCATAACCAGTGAGTAATTTTGAAAGTACAGTAATATACTGTGACGTAGACGGCGAACTCGCGTTGACGATCGATAATGCGGACTGGCGGTGGCGGGGGGGGGGGGGGGGGACGCAAGGGGTGGCACCTCCTCCTACCGCGCGAAGGTGCTCGAAGGCTCCAGAATGATTTCCTCCTCCATAATGGAAGAATCCAGAGGTTTCGGGGCGATCGATACAAGCGAGGCGACGGTTAGTTGAGTGGAGGACGTCGCGGTGTGCGAACGTGTAGTGAGTTGAGTGAGTGACCGTGAGCCGGGCGGACGTGTAGTCGAGTTGAGCGGACGGGTAAAGACGAATTGGCAAGGTTGAATGGTGTAAATTAAATTGCAATTGTGTACGTGCATCGGAATGGTAACGGACAAACTGGTAAATTGTAATTGTGTATAGTAAACTGTAATTGGAATAAGGTGGAAATAAAGAACATTTTTGAGTGGTGTATTTGGACTTTTTATTTCACGAGCCCACAAAGTCACAATATGCACACAATTTCTTGAGCACTCGGGTCCCAAGTCCTCATTCGGTAGGTCTCGCCTAATTCCGTAAACACAGATGAAAACTTTGAAACATGAAATCTGCTATTCACTCTGATATCTAGTGGCTAAGCTTTTACATGTGTGCCATTTCATTCTGAGCAATTTTGAGGTTAATTATTAGCTTAGTTTACAGCAAATCTAAGAGCAAGATGTATGTTGTGAATGTTATGGGTCTTGAAAGGTGACACACTATTATTCGTCTATCTCTGTATAACTGTGATCTAAATGCATTTCAGCTAGTCTGGACAAAAATAAATAATGTTTACAGAGGCCACAATGTTACTGGTGATGTCACCCACAAATATGCAGACACTTTCTATAATAGTGTTCTCTTGTGTAACTGCGACGGATTGGTAAAGATACTGCAAGAAGATCCAAGAGCTGCAAATTCAATACTGGAGAAATGACGACACATCTTTGTTTATCTTATTGCGATATGGCTGAATTGTTTTCTTGGTTGGCCATACTGCAGAAACAAGAGCATGTTAGCCCTCTCTTCTTCCCTTCTGCCCGCATCATGCTGTAAATCCAGCGCTAAAGAAAACTTGCATGTATGGTATTCATTTATATATGAGAGTTTAATACTGTACTGGAGTATGCTATGGAGGGATTTGGCACAGAGGACCAAATTTGGTCTATTGTACTTATGCCCCCAAGTGGAGCAACCCCGAGATGAAGGATGAGGCAAGAGGAGACAGAGGGCTGCCTTCCCAAGATGCTACGACAGTGCAGAGAGCAGGATCCTACACTTTCCCAGTTGGAAACTCCCCGGCAGGCCAGTACAACTGGCATCCCATGACTGTGGTCCAGAAATGGACCCACCAGACCAGGTTTGGAGACTGTCCCACTAGAGGAGGAAGTTTTACCAAGAGCATGTCATCCTGTCATGCAATGCCGAGACACCTGCCAACACTTCTACCCTGAAAGAGACCACCAGATGAGAATGATGTGAAATGATAATGGAGGGACAGAAAATTTGGGGGATATAATTAACCTACCCGCATTCACCTAGCAACCTGGGAAACTCCTCAAAAAATCCATGGGTCAGGTAGGTTAGCCAAAAGAATTAAACCCAGACGAATGTGAGCCACAGATGGAACTGCCTGAGCCATCCTGCTTGGTAATATTGTACTACAATTTACTGCATGCATATATTCCTCCTCCCAACTGTGCTGGTTTGAGTTTTCGTCCCTTCTACTGTTATATTCCTATATACCACAGTAAAGTTATAATGTGGGGTAAAGGATGTCCCTCAAAATCCACATTATTTTGGACGTCTACTGTATTGTCACATCAACACGTGTCTGCCATGGACAGATTAAGTGAGAGTCAATCCATTCCACCACCTTTGTTGTTTGCCTGGCAAGAGAAGACTAAAAAATTGCAACAATTCAAGACAGTCACTAGTTGTCACACAAAGACAAAAGTAACCCCTTTGTTGTGCATACAAAAGTCATCCAGAGTGATTTCCAAAACTCTAGCCCTATCTGGTGACAGTACTAGTTGTGTTTATGCTGGGCGAGTGCCAACCTCTTGATATTGGGTTATAGCCTCTGGGTTACATAAAGCATCAACGTTATTACATCAGCCATTGTTAAAAGGAAATGTGTGTAATTTTCTTCCAAATTATGTTATTCATTGACCCTCGGTATACCTCAATATATGCATATTGCAGAGCAAAATAGATGCACTTTATTTATCACATAATGTCCAAATGTTATACTTTATAGTGGAAGAGCTAAACATTTTTGTTTAAAAAATATGAAATTCTGGAGAAATGAAACATACAATTGAAAATTTTAGATATAGTTGCTTCTTCTTTCAGTAATATTTTTTTGATTGTTGTGTTAATCTGAGCACCTCATTTTCGTCTATTTGAATAAACTGAGAAAGAGCAGTAAAAAAGGCAGTCAAAAGAAAGTGAAAAAATGCCATTAAAACCCAGTGGGGAAAAAGACCAAATGATATCCTTCATTTTCTGGTTTATAGGGATTCAAAATAGACATAGATTTAACAAGTTATAACCATTAATTGTCATAGCACAAATAAATAATAAATACAACATAATTACCAGTATCTATGGTGCTATGTTTTACTGGCTGGGAATCAATTTCTGCTTCTTTCTTTCTTTTGCTCTTTTTCTCCTTGTCAGTTTTAGGTGATTTAGAAGCCTGTTCCTGCTTTTTGACCACTGTATTCTCAGAAGAATTCAGCCTTGCAATTAAATGTGAGATATCCAATGGTTCAAAAGCTTGCATTTTGCTATTACGGTCTTGAGAGTCATTTGTATCTATTCTGCTGTGATTTGAAACACTTTCCTTCTGTGTCAGTGGTTTTATAGGAGGTGAACTGTGACTGTCTTGCTCACTGCCCGACTTGCCCTTAGGGGAATGAATGCTTAGAAAATTCTGTTGTTTTGTCTCTTCTGAACTGGGTGATGAAGACAATCCTACAGCTGTAGGATCCCTGATGTTTGGTTCAGTAAAGTTCTGAAGGAGTGCTCTGGTAGAGCTGATAAGAGATGATATACTGTTAATGGGTTGTTTGAGAGTTGCAACATCTTCATTAGCTTTTACTACCTTCTTGCGCTTCCGATCATTTGAATTTACCATATTTGCTCCTGAATAAATGGAACTGCTGAATGGGCTAGCAACAGATGTTTTACTTATGGAAGATGAGGATTCATCTGCATCTGATTTAGATTCCTTTCCATTGTTTATCTTTTCCTCATTAAATTCTGCACCACTCTGTTCTGAGTCTGCTTGTACATCATCTTGTACATGTACCATTTCAATTTCTGTTGAGAAACGTATAGATTTCTTTTTCTTTGGAAATGTAGCTGCATCCAATTTTGCTTCTGACAATTTTCTCTTCTTCACCTCCTTGCTTGTATTACTGGAATCTGTTATTGAGTTATCAACAGAAGTATTCAAATTCTTTCCAGCCTTGGCTGTTGGAGATTGTAAAATTGCATTGAAAACCTGCTTATTCTTTTCCTTTGAAGTCACAGCTTCAGTGTGCTCATTTTCATTAGGAATGTCAATAACTATATCACTATTTCTCCCATACATTTCTGAATTTTCCAGCATCTTTGTTTTTTCACACTTGACATTTACTATTTTATTTAGTTGAGTGCCAGGTAGGGTTTTAGTAGGAATTTCATATTCCTCTGATTTATTATCTTCTAGTGGTATTTCATCACTTTCTGCATTATGCTGTTTATGTTTTTTGTGCTTTTTGGGCTTTTTCTTTACAGCAAAATCATTGATATGATCATCATTTCCACTATTTACAATCAGTAAACCAGTTTCATTCATGAACAACTTCTTTTTCTTTTTCTTGATACCTAAAAGCTCTTCTACATGACTGCTATTTATTAGTTCATGTGATATCCCACTGTCCGCAGTCATGTTATCTTCTACGTTGACATTATCCAAATCTTTTGATTTCTTCTTTTTCTTTTTTAGAGATACTTCTTTTTTTTGGGTAGAACAGGCTAACTCAGAAACATCTGAAAAGTCTCTGGATAGATTCCAATCAATATTTTCTGTGAGACTCTTTCCAGATGATTTACTAACAAGTCTATCTTCTAACAATTCATGCAAATTTTCACTTTCACTATTATCTTGAGCATTAATCTTTAAAAACTGTTCTTCTTGATTTAAGTTTTCCATTTCTTTCTTATCTTTTTTGTCCTTTTTCTTTTTTTTCTTGCTTTGTGGCTCAGCAAATTCTTGTTTATCATCACCTTGATTAGCCTGTAGATCTGCATGCTGATTATCAAGAGATCCATCTTCTTCTTTAAATTTATCTTTACTTTTTTTCTTCTTTTTCTTCTTAACAGGCTCTTCTGTTGCTTCTGGATGTGAACTAGAAAAAGAATAAAAACAAATAATAATCAGATGAATAACATTAAAAAGATTATTCCAACAGTAGACTAGTATTATTGTTTATCTGGGAAAAAACTTAGTTTGACATATTTTGTATACAGTACAGCTTTGATTACTATTTGACACTCATTTAACCGTTTGGCTCATTAACCAACATCTTCATCTTTTTAATGCCATACTATATGTGGTAAAAGTTAAGTTATTCACAAAACGAACATATATGATGTGTTCAGGATATGTATTTGCAGATAGTTTGAGCAAGTTGTATATCAATAGATAGCTTAGTATTCCTAAACAAACTGCACTTTAAAAGTAATGAAACTACAGTCAAATTTAAATTACTTCAGTATCCTGACAGTTCCTTCCAATGTTAGAGGAGGGAGAGTTTCTATGTAATTGTAATTTTATTATTGCTAAGACTTCATTGTAATGCATAGCAGTGTCAATATTGTCACCCGAACGTCGGAACTCCCTATAGAACCGGCCGGCAGCAGCAGCAGGAGACGGAGGCGTTCGCACACGCCCACTCATTTGTCTTATAGCAGTAACGAGGAGTGGCTGGAAAAACATTACTGTGCCGTCTCTTTCCGCTCCCCTTGATTTCTCGAACTTACGGATATTTTATCTAATCCGGAACCTTCTAGATTGGCCAGTTGGTCTTATATAAGCAACACGTCGGGCTGGAGAAAAGTCAGTTCTTGGCAAGCTGTGAGGAGCGCCCAATGAGGGGACGGACTGCGTACGTGCATTGGAGGAGTTTACGTAATTGCGAGTGCAAGTGGAACTGTAACGGACGAACTGGTGAATCGTAATTGTGTGCATTACATAATTCTGTGTAATTGGCAAGTGTTCAACATTAAGTCGGTGGAAATAAAGAACATTTTTGAGTGGTGCAATTGGACTTTTCATTTCACGAACTCACTAAGTCACACTGGTGTCAGGAAGCGGGACGACAACATCACCGAACATTACAACCATGGACGCGGCATTGGAAAAGATTTTGGAGAAGATGATGGAAATGAAGGCCGAACTGACCTCGTAAATGAAAGCAGCAAATGACAACCTCGCTGCGAAAACAGAAGCGGCAAATAACAACCTGGCCGCGGAACTAACAGCAAAGACGGAGGCGGTAAATAACAACCTGGCCGCAAAGCTGGAAGAAATGAAGACGGCTAACGATAACCTCACGGAGAAGGTGGAAGAAATGAAGGTTGAGGACGAGGCCCTCGCCGCCAAATTTGAGGAACAGTTGGCCGGCGTGAGGGAGGACGTCACGGGGCTCGGCAAGCGGATCGGCCAAGTGGACGAACGCGTCGGAGACCTGGCAAACCGCGTTAATGAGCTGGAAGGAAAGGCCGACAGCAGCGCATGTCCCTGAACGCCTAGGCGGAGGACGTCGTCGGCAGGAGGTTGAAGGATTTGAAGGCCGACGCACCGGGACGCGACACATCGACGCGCGTAAAACCTCCGAAATATGACGGCGCGTCAACGTTTGAGGTCTTCCGCCGCCAATTCGACGCAGTGGCCAAGCACAACAAATGGTCACCAGAGGAGGAGGCCACACAGTTAATAGCCAGCCTCCAGGGACGGGCCGCGGAAGTCCTAAACGCGGTGCAGACAACGGCGGCGCCCAAGGACATCTGAGAGGCCCTGGAGAATCGTTTCGGAAACCACCGCTTAGCCGCAGCGTACCGCAGCCAGCTAAAGGCAAGGTCACAGCAGCCAGGGGAGACGCTGCAGCAGTTCGCCCTGGCAGTTGAACAACTGGCTAGCAAGACCCTAGTCGACCTCCCACCAGAGTTCGTATCCCGGGAAGATGCCTACACATTCGAGGACGGGGTACGAGATACGGAGATTCGTCAGCGCCTAATTGCTAGGCGATTATAAAACCATCCACGAGGCGCTGACAGCAGCATTAAGGATGGAGGCGGCCAAGGTAACATCTATCCCGACGTCGAGGACGAGGAGTGTCCGCTACATAGGAGACAGAAGATCAGCCGAGGGACGCCGGCGAACACCTAGTGGCCTGTGTTGGGGGTGTGGACAGCCCGGACACCTGCAAAGAGACTACCCTCACCAGGAAGAGCAGCCGGAAAACGAGTAAGGGCCGTCGTGGAGAGCGGCACGTCGGCGCCATCAGCATCCCCTCGAGTGACACTGCGCGCCCTCAGCCGGCATATGGATGACAGCCTCATCGCGGACGGTTGGGTAAGAGGAAAGCCGTGTCGCGTGCTGGTGGACACCGGGGCGGCCGTGACCATCATCAGACCTGACGTGGCGAAGGGTTTGCCGACAAGGAAGCCCAGCCGACCATACCAGCTTGTCACGGCATCGGGCGACACCTTGCCTGTGGAGAAGGAGGCCCTGCTGAAGCTGACCTTGGGAAGGAGCACCGTACGTCTGTGGGTGCTCGTCGCGAAAGTGGCTGAGGAGGTGATACTGGGATTGGATGCCCTCAGGAGCCATGACGCGACGGTCGACGTCGGCAAGAAGGTCCTGCGGCTCAACGGAGAAGAGGTTATACTCCGTCAACCAGAAGAACACCTTGGAATTTGCAGATTCGTCTTGGACGAAGATGTGGTTGTCCCCGCGAGGAGCAAGGTGGTGGTGACGGCGCGACTGGAAGGCCAGAGAACCAGGAACATGATGCTGGACCAGAAGACGCCTGTGCACGGACTATGTGTAGCCAGGGCATTGCTGCCGTGCCGAGAGGAGGTGCCAGTGAGACTGCTAAATCCAACGGACACCGATCACGACGTCCAGGCCGGGACGGAGTTGGGAACGTGTGAGCCCGTGGTGAGCGTAACAGCAATCGACAAGACACAGGAGCCGGTGCCGACGCAACACCTGGGGCCCCGGCTAGAAGGCTTACTGGAGAGGGCGGCCGACCACCTGACCGCATAGCAGCTGGAGAAAGTTCGACAACTGCTAAGACGATACCAGCGCGTCTTCAGCCAAGGTGATAGTGACTACGGCCGCACGGACAAAGTGCTTCACCGCATCGACACCGGGGACGCCCGGCCTATTCGGCAACCACCGAGACGCGTTCCGCTGGCGAAGCAAGGGGCGGTACGAGACATGCTGGAGGACATGAGATCCAGGGGAGTGATTTAAGAGTCGGACAGCCCTTGGTGTTCCCCAGTAGTCTTGGTGACGAAGAAGAACGGCGAGTTGCGCTTCTGCGTAGACCACAGAAAGTTGAACGCTGTCACCCGGAAGGACTATTTTCCCTTACCCCGGATTGACGACACCCTGGACACGCTAGCTGGTGCACAGTGGTTCTCGACCCTAGACCTGAAGTCGGGCTACTGGCAGGTAGCTCTAGACCCCAGAGACAAGGAGAAGACCGCATTCTCGACAGGCCAAGGGCTCTGGCAGTTCACGGTTATGCCCTTTGGCCTCTGCAACGCACCAGCTACTTTCCAACGCCTCATGGAGTCAGAGATGAGAGGGCTGACTTACGACGCCTGCCTGCTATACCTGGACGACTTCATTATCGTCGGAAAGACTTTTGATGATCACCTCGAGAATCTGAGTAAGGTGCTAAAGAGACTGCAGGCGACCAACTTGAAGCTGAACGCGAAGAAGTGCCAGCTCTTCCGTAAGAAAGTGAACTACTTGGGCCACATAGTCTCAGCAACCGGGGTTGCCACAGACCCGGAGAAGACACAGGCTGTGAGAGATTGCCCTCGCCCAAAGGATAAAAAAGAGTTGTGCAGTTTCCTAGGACTGTGCAGTTATTACCGCCGCTTCATAAAGGGGTTCTCCAACATCGCAAAACCCCTCACCCGCCTGACAGAGGAACACCGGCCTTATGTGTGGACGGAGGTCGCCGAAAACGCTTTCCAGCACCTAAAGGAGACCCTGTGCAGTGCTCCAATTTTGGGTTTCCCACAACCGGGTGGCGCCTTCATTGTGGACACCGACGCCAGCGACCATTGCATTGGAGGTGTCCTATCGCAGATCCAGGACGGCTATGAGCGGGTGATAGCCTACTACAGCAAGACGCTATCCAAGGCAGAGAAGAACTACTGCGTCACCCGACGAGAATTATTGGCGGTAGTAAAGACCTTGGAGCACTTCCACAAGTACCTGTACGGTCAGCCATTCCACCTGAGGACTGACCATTCCGCCCTAACCTGGCTATTGAGCTTTAAGAACCTGGAAGGCCAGACAGCACGTTGGGTCCAGAGGCTGCAGGAGTACGACTTCACCTCGGAACATCGTAGAGGGAAGAGCCACGGTAACGCAGGCGCCATGTCCCGAGGACCCTGTCCAGAAGAGTCCGGCCAGTGCACAAGAGTGGAAGAGAAGGAGCGTGCCGCAGCAGTCCGAGTAGTTGGGGCAGTGCCTGCGGACGGCTGGGATAGCCCAGGCCTGAGGAGGGAGCAGCTGGCGGACGCAGACTTGGGACCACTCTTGAGGGAAGTGGAGGCAGGTAAGAGACCAACCTGGGAGGACATCGCACCGAGGAGCGCCACCTACAACTCGTACTGGGCCCAGTGGGACTCGTTGAAGACCAGAGAGGGCGTGCTGTTCCGGGTATGGGAATCGCCCGACGGGAAGACGCAGAGAGAACAGTTGGTACTTCCCCGGAGTAAGGTCCCGGAAGTCTTGGAAGAAGTGCACGCCGGTACTTCAGGAGGACACCTGGGAGCGAACCGAACGATTGACAAACTACGGCAACGCTACTACTGGCTGAGACTCCGAGCAGACGCTGAGAGAAGGTGCCGTCAGTGTCACGTGTGCGAGGCGAGTCGCGGCCCCCAGACTAGGAACCGGGGTCGCATGCGGCAGTACAACGTCGGAGCGCCATTCGAACGGATCGCCGTTGACATTGCTGGACCGTTCCCAGTTTCCGACAGAGGCAACAAGTACCTAATGGTGGTCGTGGACTACTTCACCAAGTGGCCGGAGGTGTATGCCATCCCAAACCAAGAGGCAAAGACAATCACAGACTGCCTCGTGGAGCAAGTGTTCTGTCGATTTGGGGTGCCGTTAGAGCTACACAGTGACCAGGGTACCAATTTTGAGTCCAACCTAATGAAGGAGGCACTACAAAGGCTTGGGGTCAACAAGACCCGCACGACGCCTCTACATCCCCAGTCGGATGGCATGGTCGAAAGGTACATCAAGACCTTAGAGGAACACCTGAGGAAGGTCGTGGCCAGCCATCAGCGAGACTGGGACGTCAAGGTGCCACTGTTCTTGCTGGCCTACTGCTCGTCTACACACGACACAACTGGAATGACGCCAGCCAGCTTAATGTTTGGCCGAGAGTTATGCCTCCCTTGTGACCTGGCTTTTGGAAGCCCTCCGGGGGCGAAGCAGCCGGTGACCGAGTATGTGGAGAACATGGTGGACCACCTCCACGACATGCACGAGATGGCTCGCCAGAATATCCAGAAGGCGAGCGACCGCATGAAGACCAGATGACAGGCAAGCCAACAGCCAAGGGTTCCAGCAAGGTGACCTGGTCTGGTTGTATCGTCCTACGCGGACCAAGGGACGCTGCCCGAAGATTCAGCAGCCATGGCAAGGGCCGTACCGGGTGGTGAAGAGGATAAATGACGTGGTCTACCGCATCCAGAAGGTTCCCCGAGGGAAGATGTTGGTGGTACACCTGGATCGCCTGGCACGCTACGATGGTGCTGTTCGGGACGACCAGCTTTGAGGAGGGAGCAGTGTCACCCGAACGTCGGAACTCCCTATAGAACCGGCCGGCAGCAGCAGGAGACGGAGGCGTTCGCACACGCCCACTTATTTGTCTTACAGCGGTAACGAGGGGTGGCTGGAAAAACATTACTGTGCCGTCTCTTTCCGCTCCCCTTGATTCCTCGAACTTACGGGATATTTTATCTAATCCGGAACCTTCTAGATTGGCCAGTTGGTCTTATATAAGCAACACGTCGGGCTGGAGAAAAGTCAGTTCTTGGCGAGCTGTGAGGAGCGCCCAGTGAGGGGATGGACTGCATATGTGCGTCGGAGGAGTTTACGTAATTGCGAGTGCAAGTGGAACTGTAACGGACGAACTGGTGAATCGTAATTGTGTGCATTACGTAATTCTGTGTAATTGGCAAGTGTTCAACTGTAAGTCAGTGGAAATAAAGAACATTTTTGAGTGGTGCAACTGGACTTTTTATTTCAAGAACCCACTAAGTCACAATATATTAAATTCACATACATAAGAAACTCAGACTATAGTTAAAATTTTAAAATTAATTAACTAATAATGATGTACTATCACATATATTATATATTATACCCTTTTATCTCAATAAAATAATCATCTATATTATACAAAGTAAAATCAATCAACAATTTTTTCACTAAATTTAAAACTTTTATTATTCAAAATCTTAATGCTATTTGGAAGTGCATTATATAATTTTTTTTCCCAATTTCATTTAAACTAGTTTTAGTTGTGCTATTTTTACATAAATATAACCTCAGATCAAATCCACCTCTGGTCTCATATTGGTGACTAATATTATTTAAAGGAAAGGTTTCATATTATTTTTAATATACAACAGACACTGTAAGATAAATAAAAGTGTAACTGATTACACAGAAAATGAAGCTAGTTACAGTGGAGTGATAAATATTATACAAATAAAAATATTTAGTAATTATCTTCCACTTATCTTAAGAAGTTGATGACAATACTATCTTCTTTATATGAGATTAATTTCATGTGGAAAAAATAAATTTGCTGTTTTTAATAGTTTGATTTATAGATTAATAAATATACCCTTGAATAAAGAAGAATTTAATAAAGAATATAAACATATTATTAATACTGCTTTAATTAATGGTCTTAATAAAGATTTTATACAAAAGAAAATTGAAAAATTTAAATATCAAAAAAGTATTAATGATATTTCTACTCTTAATAAAATAAAAGATGATTATAAATTTAAAAAATTTACTTACCATCCTTGGGTTAATAAACATTTTCAAATTGTTTTTAAAGATCTTGGTATAACTTTAGTTCCTCAAAATACATATAGTATTAAAAATGTATTACAATTTTCTAAAAAAGATAAAATTCCTAATAATAAAAAATCTGGTATTTATCAATTTAATTGCTTAGATTGTGATCAGGTTTATATTGGAAAGACGAAACGTAGTTTGGAAACCAGAAAGAAAGAACATTTTCGTAACATTAGATATAAACAAATCGATAAATCGGCCGTTGCAGATCATTTTTGGTCATTTAACCATGAAATAAATCCCAAAGTTAAGTTATTAAAACAATTAAATGCTCCCAGAGATTTAATAGTTTGGGAAAAAATATTTATTTAAAAAAATAAAAATCGCATAATGAATTTTGACATACCGGCAATTGATTCTGTTTTTAGGTTTGTTTCGTCTTCAGATGTTGGTAATATGTAAAATACATGGTATCCTTGACAACAAAGTGTGTTGACTGAAGATGTGGGCAAATGCTCATGAAATTAATCTTGTATAAATAAGATAGAAGTATTGTCATCAACTTCTTAAGATAAGTGGAAGATAATTACTAAATATTTTTATTTGTATAACAATGTAACTGTCAAAATGTTAAGTTTCCTAAATAGAGGTTTACAGTGAGTTCTATATTTTTCATTGCATATTAATCTTACTGCTTTCTTTTATAGAATCAGTATTTGTTTGATGTTGGGATCATGTCCCCTGACAATTATACCATATTGAAACGATTTAAATGATTATTTAAATCTATTAAATAATTTAAATATGTAAAAATATATGTAATTTTGTGATTGGCCATAGTAATAATTGTATGACATAATGTGGTGACGTAGCATTAAATCGGCCAATCACAAAATTAATATAGGAGTAATGATAGTTACGGAAAATCAATAATCTTGGTAGATATGTTCTGTAGTATGGGGAGTGATGAATAGTCGTGCAGCAATATAGAAATTATCAAACACAATCATCAAGAAACAACTCAAAATACAATGAATTAACCCTGTTATATCTGGCTTCTCGACTTGGGTTTTCGAAACAGTCAACGTGCATCCCATCTCCAACATAGAAATCCTGTCCCATATGACGCCGCAACATGGGAGCTGAATAGGATAAAGAAGAGTGGAGATTAAAACCCTGTACGCTACATGGGAATACAAAAGGAAAGGAGAAAGAAGAGAAAAAAAAAACTGGTTCAAAGTGAGTGAAGTTAAAAGAAAAGAAAAAAAAAAATAATTAGTAGTAGTAGATTTATGTTGCTAAGAAATCATAAAATAGTTAAAAAGATGGCGAGTAGAAAAGAAATAACAGTGGAAGGAGAAGCTAGTGATGGTGTAGGAATGAGTAGGGAAGATGTAGGATTAAGTAAAGATAATGAGTTAATGTTAGAAAGGATAACGGAAATGTTGTGTAATTTAGATGCTAAAATAGATAAGAATTCAAATGATTTGAAGTCACAGTTGGAACAAAATGCAAATGATTTAACACAGAAGATGAGTAGTCCAGATGTTAAAATAGGAGATGTAAAATCAGAGTTGAGTAATGTGAGTTAAAATCAGAGTTGGAGCAAAATGTAAATGATTTAACACAGAAGATGAGTAATTTAAATGCTGGAGTGAGACAGGAACTAGCACAAAGTGTAAGCAATTTAGAGGTTATTTATCACAAAAGCTAAAACAGGAATTGAAAACTGAAATAGCACAAGAAATTAGAGATGGGAGGAAAGAATGTAGGAAGAGTATGGAAAGACTAATGCAGATCATAGAACTTAACAAGAATGAAAGTAGACAGGAGGTATAGAGTTAAGAGAAGTGATTCAAGAAACTAGGTTATGTCAGGAAAATGTTAAGCAGGAGATAAAAGTAGAGGTAAATAAAGAATTAGGAATATTTAGGAATCAACAGGAAGAAATTCTTAAAAAAACAAACAGTAAATGTAGAAGAATTAGATAGTAAGTTGGAACAGAAATTGAAAGTGATCAATTCTGAAATGCTCTTACAACAGGAAGGGTTAAAATCACAAATTAAAGAAATAAATGAAGGAGTGTGTTCACAGATCAAAGAAATGCAGGAAAAATTTGAAAAAGAAAAAGAGAATCTAGGGAACCTGACTCAAGTTGTAATGTAAATAAAATGAATGATATGCAAAATGTAGTTAGAAACAAGAATAATAATGATTGTAACTTACCATGTAATCTAGGTGATAATCCAGGTTATGAAGAAGTAGTGAGTGAATTAGTTGATTCAGTGGGTCCTGATAATGATGCTAATTATCACAGAAATACACAAAATGTGCCAACACACACACATTTTTACAATTTAGGTTATAATGAGTGCATGAATTATTCATAACATGACATTAGTCCACCAACTTTTGACGAAGAGGCAGGTGATAATCCAAAGGTGTTCTTGAGAGAGTTGGAGGAATATTTTCGCATAAAGAAAATTCCAACTGAGTTCAGGATGATGATTGTTAAGCGTTGTCTAAAAAATAATACATTGGAGTGGTTTAGATTGACTTTGACTTCACATAAAACATATGGTATATTTAGAAATTTGTTTATTAATCGGTTCTGGGGTCCTGAGAGGCAGAACAGATTAAAGATCGAGTAAGCAACTGGAAAATTTGACTCCAGAAAGGGAATATCTATGACTGAATATTTCTTGAAATTAACTAACAAAAGCAAGCTGGTGAATCCGGAACTTACGGAGATAGAAATAATCAAAACGTTGATTCGACACTATCCAACACACATCAGCAATCACCTAATCATAGCAAGACCTGTAGATTTTGCAGATATCATCGAATTGTTGTCAGAGTTTGAGGTATACAGTCCATTCACAGACATAACCTCAAACACACGTCACAATAATCATGCACACGTTGAATCTGAACTTAAGACCGACAGAATGTCAGGGAGAGCCACAACAGAGATAATAATTATCCTGAAACATTAAGATCGTCTGGTAGGGGAGAGGCACCGAGTAGAAATAACAGATTGGTAATCAATCATCCGGAATTTAGGTGAAGATATGAATCTGTTTTGCCATCTGGTAATCATAGCAGGATACAGTCTGGCCAACAGAGAAATCATAATAACGCCAGCATTTACAGAAGAGGTGGTCGAGATAGACAAATCACCTAAGATTTTATAGAGAATATACTCAAAGGGAAAACAACAGAACTATAAATAATAGACTGAACACAGGGGTACAACATGAATCATCAGGTAGTGGAAGGAGTAGACCACATGCTAACATGAACCCTCAAAATGAATCAAATAATATAAGACCAACAATGAATACAAGGGAACCAAGGACTGATGTCAACTTAACTGTTGATGAAAACCATCCCATTTGAGTCAAATACGAAACACTCCTTCGTAAATAAATTGTGTTAATATTCTGTAATATTTAAAATCAAGTTATGTTCAAATTTTTAATGAATCATGTATTTTATTTGTTCAGTATTGAATTATGTTTACTCCGACTAATTGTTGTTGATCATTGTTGTGAAACCTTATTGTAGGGGTATTCTTCGAAATATATGGAAACTCATTGATGAATTAATTAAATCAGACTATCTTTCATATATTTCGAAGAGAGGCATTTGAAACTATTTAAATGACTATTTAAATCTATTAAATAATTTAAATATGTAAAAATATATGTAATTTTGTGATTGACCATAGTAATAATTGTATGACGTAATGTGGTGACGTAGCATTAAATCGGCCAATCACAAAATTAATATAGAAGTAACGATAGTAACGGAAAATCAATAATCTTGGTAGAGATGTTCTGTAATCTGGTGAGCAATGAATAGTTGTGCAGAATCAAGAAGTTTTATGTAATAATTGGAACTGTTTTTATTAAAAAACGTAAGAATTTATCAATATGCTGGAGGTAACCTGCAATTGACTAGGAAAGGAAGTTCAAGTAAAATGTAATCCAGATAATACAATTAAATTATTTGTTACAAAAGTCTGACTTCTCCAAAACTTTATTCCGAACCACACCTGAAAACCAAAAGTCTCATGATTCTTATTTAAAATAAGATGATACAATTGGTGACCGGAGGAAACTAATAGCCGCAAAAACTTATACGAAATGAGAAGAAATTGTGCTCCGCTCTAATATGCTAAATAAGTATGCATATAAGCAAAATAGGTCACCTTTAATACTATTACATTTACACTGTTTCTTAATTTCCTTAACATAAAAATTCCTTTAGTTAATTTATTACAATTATAGTTAATATGCATCTTGCATTTTAAATTAAATTCTAAAATAATGCCTAAAAATTTGATATCGCTTCCACTATTATATTTACAATTTAATTGAACAGAATGCTTTTCAGTTTTGCCATGGTTTAAGGTCAAGCAGTTTGTAGCACACAAATTATTAAATTATTATTAAATTAAGTCACTAATTATTAAATCTACAGAATTTAGTTCAGAGGTAACCATTTCAGTGTTCTCAGCAATCACAATTATGCAATGTCATCGGCAAACAAAAATACACTTGTATTAATACTGTTGATTGAAAAAGGAATATCATTAATATAGATGATAAAAAATATTGGACCCAATATTGATCCCTGGGGTACACCATTAAACACAGGTAAATACTACAAAAACTGATTATAAGAAACTGTTTGAAACCTATTACTTAAATAAGACCTTAATAAGCACAATGCCATATCTGAAAAACCATAAAATTTTAACCTATTCAATAAAATGTCCTGTGATATAGTGTCAAAAGCTTAAAAGCTTAAGTGTCAAAGCTTAAGCTTAAAAGCTTAAGTATCAAAAACATGTCATAAAAGCTATTTACAACTTTTAACCTTCTTTTCAGTACTCATCACTAGGGGGCGGATTGTGCTCTATTTGCCTATTTTGTTCCTTTGTTCAGAAACGTAAGCTTTTAAGTTATAAGCACATTTCCTACAATTATTAGCCTAATTTCTTAGTTGTATAGTGCCTATAAATGCCTATTTCATATGTTTGTGCCTATTCTGCTTATTAGTGCCTAAAACTGCCTTTTTAGCCAATTTCTTCTGCTTGTAATTTTTGACAACAGCTTTTGCATTTGTTGGTTTCAACGTTAAGTTTTCAGGGAAGAGAAATTTCTTACTGCTGCACATTGGATATACAAAAAGGCGTTTAGCCAGGTAGGTATCTGCCTTACAGATGTGTCACAATGCGCTAATGATGTCCTGGAAAAATCTTAGAATTCACTCAAGGACGAGTAGCAAAGAGCAGCTAAATGATATTTCAATGGATTGACAAATGACCACTCTTTATGTGGGGAATGAAAAGCCCATTCTTTAAGCAGTAGTTCAGTGTACACATAGATCAGTTTCCTACGCAAATATGCCAAAAGAGAGAAGCAACAGAAGTATATTTCTTTAACAGAGGATAAATGGTGATCCATCGTTCAGCACAGATGAGAAAGTAATTTTCTGTCAGCCTAGTGTGAAACAGTTGAATTTAATCATTCATGTTTGTATTAATTCTACATTATTCTAGTTTCAAAACCCTTGTAAAAATCAACCCCTGTAGCAACATTATGCTGAACACAAATTAGTATGTTGAGGAGAGCCGAAAGAAGAGAAACTGAATGTTTTCAGTTTTCCAAAGTAAAGCACAAATTTGCCTAATGTGAAAACTTTTTTCATCACATCATACAACTTTACATTGAGATTTAGCTTAAAACAAGTCTGAATTGTTAAACAAGCCTGTCTAATGCACTTCATCTTGATTAGAATATTATTTATTTGAAACTTATAAGTATAGCTTTGCAAACTCAGTGTATTGGACTTCACAATTTTGTTATGAGTATTATCTGTTGGCAGTTTCAATGCAGTAGCATGATGTGTGTAAAGGCTTATTTCTTGAGCTCATAGTAATACTTGGAGGGATTATTAATTAAATTAATGATGGTGTCAATTGTTAACAATCGTCAGATCACAATCAGTACCACTGGTAAGCAGGAATTTACTCCCATGAGATTTCTTTTACATGTGTGAAAGTCTACTGACACGAAGCTATTGTTTTACCCAATCTTAAAATCACCACTCTGGGATTCTGTTCAGGTTACAACTTAAACTTGTAAGGCCAGCACTTAATTAGCTAGGCTACACAGACTAAAATTATATATATGAAAAAATTGTGATTTTCTCATGCTTACATTTTTCTACATGTATCTCAAGGAATCATGAAATCGATTGCTTGGAGACTTCCGGTGTTGTTTCCAACATTGAAAATGAAACTGCTCACCAATAAATCTTAATGGTTTGTGTAAAATTTTACAGAAATGCCTTTATAAAAGTAGGTACGAGAATTCTTTTCACGATGCCACAATTGCTGTTATTCTGTCTGAATGAACGAGAAACGCTCACTAAAAAGCTGTGCTTTATTATTTATTCTTAGTCGCCAATGGGGCATTTAGGGTTTTTGTTACAAAAACTAGGATTCTGTAGCTTTAGCTTTTAATTAATTTTTTTCTGTGCTTTGTATCTTTCTGACACATCGTGACATCATTTTAAGTGATGAACTTTTGAATTTCCTGTCTTTCCAACAATCGTTGCTATTTAGGAGACACATTTGTGCAAATTGGCCCAAAACTTATAACAATCCCAAATTTAATTGTTTTTGTCTTAAAATTAATATAGACATACTTCAATAATATAATTTTTTTTTTTTTTTTTTCTAGCAGCACTACAGAAAACGTCGCATGACTATTTAAATAACCCTACACCTGTATTATAGCTGCTATTACATAATTTTAACCTCAGATTTCTCAGATTCCATATTTTCTACAGTTTCTTAACTTCAAAATGTTCCACAGGTTGCAGTTTTCTATTATCTGTACGAAATTCTAAACATTCCTGTACGGGTAACTGCATATTAAGTGTACCCATTTACATTTGTTGTGCTTTTATTTGTATTGAAAAGGATTATAATGCTTACTTATTACTGAAAACACTTAGGAAAATAAAAACTATTAAATAGGTATGACTATTTTTTCCCTTTGTTGATATGGCAAAGACAAATATTTCACATAGGTACAGGTCATTAATAGGTTAAAATGGGTGCAGAAACTTACCCCAAGCATTAATTTTTAAAATTACAATATTTGAGACATTTTTAAAATTTAAACATACATACATGTAATTTAAACATACACTGTTAATTCCTTAGAAACTATTGTAACCAGAAAGCTGAAACTTGGTATTACCCCATTCTTGATCCATCACAAAAATAAATGGTATAAATTTGAAACAAATCTAACAAAAGCTTCAGATATTTCAATTTTCACACTTAAGCCCTCCCCCACAAACCCATGTTTTTTTTTTTTTGACATAACTATAATGCCCGAGATCTACCTTGGCACTTTTTGCCCTGTCCTTGTCTAGCATGGGTGCTGCGTTTCTTTCCTTGAAATGGTCAGTCCCTTTTAAAGCACCATTGTATTCCCTAATGACCTGCTGTGGTGTGAGGGTAAACACAAGCCGGTATCAGTGGTGTTGCAACCCTTGCAAGTGAACAATCGGTTGTTAACGTGTTGGAAACGTGAGAAATGTTTTTAGAAGTTGAAAATCTTGTGATTATTTTAAACATACTACTGGGAATAGTGCTAGTGTCTGTGTTAGTTCTAGGATGCGTGGGAAGAAAGGGGAAAGCTATAAGATCAGATGGTAGGGAAATTGTGATTAAGGTTCATACATATTTTACAGACGAATGCGAGGCCCTAAAATGCGGAAAGCCAACTATATCTGTGTTGAGCATAATTCAAAGAACTGCTACAGCTACAGGTGTTTCATCTCGTACTTTGAAAAGAATACTTAAAGAACAAAATGAAGTGCAATCAAATGGTAATTTCATAGAGATTCCTGGTAAAAAAACGTCCGAATGCAAAACCCACAAAAACAGGAAAAGACCATTTCTGTGCCACTGCAACAAGACAATCTATTTATTCACTCTATCGGACTAATTTTCTGCCCAGCTTGGAAGACATAAATAAAGTTCTAAAAGAAAAAAGAATGTTCAATGGGAGTTTATGGAGCTTGCGAAAAGTACTGCATCAAATGAAATTAAGATTTGTAAAGAACTCATGTGGAGGAAAGTTTCTGATGGAATGGCCAGACATTGTTGCAAAAAGATTCGCGTTTCTAAGAAAAGTGAAAGAAGTAAGGACTTCCAGTGCTCCTATCATTTACTTAGATGAAACCTGGATCAATATAAATCATACGAAAAGCAAAGTGTGGAAAAGTGATAGGAACGATTTTGAATTACCACTATGCATCCCAATAGGTAAAAGACAGTGTTTTATAATCTTACATGCGGGGAGTTTGACAGGTTTCATTCCCAACGCTCTTCCTAGTTTTAAATCAAAATCAAGCAGACGTTCATGAAGAAATGGATAATGAAACATTTAAAAATTGATTTATTAATCAGTTATTACCCAACATTCCCCCCAATAATGATGTAATAGACAACACCTCATCATTCTACTCAAATTAACAAGGCTCCGATATCATCACTTAAATCAGTAATGCAATCATGGCTCCGTAACAATAATATTGAGTTTGATCCGCATTCCACCAAAGTTGTAATTTACGAATTAATAAAGCTGAAAAAATACGGTCACAAAATTTATGAAATAGATCGCATAGCGCAAATGCACGGCCATGCTGTAATACGACTACCTCTGTATCATTATATGGGCATAGATAAAAAAAGATGTTGCAAAACACAACATATTATTTAAAGATGGTGAGGCAAAGTGTTGTTTGATAGTGCAGTAGGTAAAGTGTCCGAACAAAATTGGCAGGGAGCTTGTGAACACGTTGAAAAGATAGAACAGTTTTATTGGGAGAAAGATGGATTAATAGATGAAATTAGTGATAGGTTCATAATTAATTTAGAAGATGATTCAGATAGTAAACATGAGGATAGTGAACATTTTTAAATTTCTGACATTGAAGAAGGGGAACAGGAACCAAATTTGGACAAAGAACAAACAAGCGAAGAAGGATCATCTGCCACTGATGTGTCTGCCCTGCCTGGCTGGCCATAAAAGAGGGGCAGGTTGGAAAAGATGGTATGTATTTGTTACTCTTTCTACAAACCAGGGGCCAAGTTAAATCTCGTGCATTATAATTATTTCACACCTTTCTGCACATTATGGTTCTTACTTAGTGACGTGGATTTATACGTATATTAATTATACGACAATATCTGTTATTTTAACTTCTGTGGAGCCATTTATGAAATTTGGAATAAATGTAGAAATATTTTGCCTAGGGAACCGCAAAATAGTATGTGTTTAGCAAATTTGTGGCAGCATATGTTGCGATGATTGTAATTTTGTTATAATGCATTTTAAGAGCCATTTTACTAAAATTGTGTATTTCTAAGTGCCTATTTTGCCCATTTTTGGTGCCTTTTTGCTTGCCTATTTCACACATTTTTAGAGCCTATAAATCCGCTCCCTACTCATTACACATAATTAAATCAATTGTAGAATTGAACGCTCAGTACTTCTACCTTTCCTAAGCCCAAATTGATTTTCATAAAAGAGTAAATTATGCTCAAAATATTTAATATTTGGTTATTTATAATTGTTTTAAATACTTTGGCTAAAACAGGGATAATATAAACAGGTCTACAAATATTATAATCGAATCTGGATCCCTTTTTGTAGACTGGAATTACCTTGGCGATCTTCAGACAGTACGTAAATACACCACTTTGTATGCACTCATTCAACACATGTGCTAAGACTTCTGATATGTAAAAAGCTGCTAATTTTAAAATTTTGGAATGCAAATAGTAAGAATCCATACATTTACTATCACTTAATTCAAGTTTGGCTTTGTAGACCTGTTCCACTGATAAATTAAATACAAATTGTTACTCATTAGAATTTGCTTTTATGAACTTACATAAATAAGAATCTATATCGTTGATAGCATCTGAGACAGAGTTAACAATGCCCTTAACTTTGTTTAACAATGAAGAATTAAATTCATCACATGTCAAATTAATTGGATTTACTATCAATCTGTCCATGTTACTTTGTTTAACAATCGACCACGCAGATCTAGACTTATTTTGGGAACTTTATATTATATCACAATTATATTTTATTTTAGCTTTCTTAATCTCTGCTTTATACTTAGTTTTCAGTTCTTTATATTTTAATTTCATATTAGGATCCTTTGTAATAGACAATCTATCATAATGGATAGAGTCAACATGAAAAATTCAATGCCATGGCCGGGATTTGAACCACGGATCTCCTGGTTTCTGCTCAGTCGCTCTAACCCATTGAGCTACCATGGCCAACATGCCATCCTGACACTAAATTCTCCATTTGACTTGTATATTTTCCCGGTAGACCACTAGGCACTCTCACAACAGAGATACACCGTTTGTGGCGACATACTATTATGACTTTGTGGGTTCGTGAAATAAAAAGTCGAGGTTACAAACACAAAAACTGCACTTTATTCTCGTAGCAATCACTCTTCACAATTACAATTTGCTAGATCACCTAAAACAGTTTATTTTAAAAACACTTCGCTCAACTGTCTGTCGCTTCCGGTAACGATCGGCCCCGAAGTTTCCCGAATCTCCACCGGCCATCATTTATTTATCGGCATCGCGAGTCTGCCGCCAGGGTAACACTGCTCCCTCCTCAAGGCTGGTCGTCCCGAACAGCGCCTTCGTAGCGGGCCAGGCGATCCAGGTGTGCCACCTGAAGTACCGGCGTGCACTTCTTCCAAGACTTCCGGAACCTGACTCTGGGGAAGTACCAACTGTTCTCTCTGTGTCTTCCCATCGGGTGATTCACATACCCGGAACAGCACACCCTCTCTGGTCTTCAACGAGTCCCACTGGGCCCAGTAAGACTTGTAGGTGGCGCTCCTCGGTGCAACGTCCGCCCAGGTTGGTCTCGTCCCTGCCTCCACTTCCCTCAAGAGTGGCCCCAAGTCTGCGTCCGCCAGCTGCTCCCTCCTCAGGCCTGCGCTATCCCAGCCATCCGCAGGCACTGCCGTGACTACTCGAACTGCTGCGGCATGCTCCATCTCCTCCACTCTTGTGCATTGGCCGCACTCTTCTGGACAGGGTCTTCGGGACATAGCGTCCGCGTTACCGTGGCTCTTCCCTCTGCGATGTTCCGAGGTGAAGTCGTACTCCTGCAGCCTCTGAACCCAGCGTGCCGTCTGGCCTTCCGGTCGCGCCGTCACCATCACCTCGCTCCTCGCGGGGACAACCACGTCTTTGTTCAAGATGACCCCACAAATTCCAAGGCGCTCTTCTGGTTGACGGAGTATAACCTCTTCTCCGTTGAGCCTCAGGACCTTCCGGCCGACGTCAACCATCGCCTCGTGGCTCCTGAGGGCATCAAGTCCCAGAATCACCTCCTCAGTCACCTTCGCGACGAACACCCTCAGACGCACGGCACTCCGTCCCAAGGTCAGCTCCAGCAGGGCCTCCTTTTCCACAGGCATGGTGTCGCCCGATGCTGTCACAAGCTCGTATGGTCGGCTCGGCTTCCTCGTCGGCAAACCCTTCGCCACGTCAGGTCTGATGATGGTCACGGCCGCCCCGGTGTCCACCAGCACGCGGCACGGCTTTCCTCATACCCAGCCGTCCGCGATGAGGTTGTCATCCATCCGCCGGCTGACGGCGCGGATTGTCACTCAAGTGGATGGTGGTAATGGCGCCGACGTGCCCCTCTCCACGACGGGCCTTACTCGTTCTTCCCGCTGCCTTCCTGGTGTGGGCAGTCTCTCTGCAGGTGCCCGGGCTGTCCACACCCCCAACACAGGCCACTAGGTGTTCGCCGGCGTCCCTCAGCTGGTCTTCTGTCTCCGGCGCAGCGGACACTACTTGTTCTCGACGTCAGGATAGATGCTACCTTGGCCGCCTCCATCCTTAATGCCGCTGTCAGCGATTCGTGGATGGTTTTATAATCGCCGAGCATTAGGCGCTGACGAATCTCCGTGTCCCGTACCCCGTCGACAAAGTTGTAGGCGGCTTCCCGGAATACGAACTCCAGTGGCAGGTCAACCAAGGCCTTGCTAGCCAGCTGCTCAATCGCTATGGCGAACTCCTGCAGCGTCTCCCCCGGCTGCTGTGACCTTGCCTTTAGTTGGCTGCGGTACGCTGCAGCTAAGCGGTGGTTCCCGAAACGATTCTCCAGGGCCTCCCAGATGCCCTTGGGCGCCGCCGTTGTCTGCACCGCGTTTAGGACTTCCGCGGCCCGTCCCTGGAGGCTGGCTATTAACTGTGTGGCCTCCTCCTCCGGTGACCATCTGTTGTGCTTGGCCACTGTGTCGAACTGGCGGCGGAAGACCTCAAATGTTGACGCGCCGTCATATTTCGGCGGTTTGACGCGCGCAGATGTGTCGCGTCCCGGCGCATCGGCCTTCAAATCCTCCAGTTTCCTGCCGACGACGTCTTCTACCATGGCGTTCAGGGACTTGACGCTGCTGTCGGCCTTTCCTTCCAGCTCATTAACGCGGCTCGCCAGGTCCTCGACGCGCTCGTCCACTTGGCCCATCCGCTTGCCCAGCTCCGTCACGTTATCCCTCACGCCGGCCAACTGTTCTTCAAACTTCACGGCAAGGGCCTCGTTTGCCGCTTTCATCTCCGTGGTCAGGCTGTCGTTCGCTGCCCTCATTTCTGTGGTCAGTTCGACCTTCAGTTCTTGCATCTTCTCGGCGATGTTGTCGTTGGCCGTCTTCATTTCTTCCATTTTGTATAAAATCTTTTCCATGGCCGTGATCCCACTCCTGACGCCAATTGTGACTTTGTGGGTTCGTGAAATAAAAAGTCGAGGTTACAAACACAAAAACTGCACTTTATTCTCGTAGCAATCACTCTTCACAATTACAATTTGCTAGATCACCTAAAACTGTTTATTTTAAAAACACTTCGCTCGACTGTCTGTCGCTTCCGGTAACGATCGGCCCCGAAGTTTCCCGAATCTCCACCGGCCATCATTTATTTATCGACATCGCGAGTCTGCCGCCAGGGTAACACTATCGTAAGTACTTTAATCCCAGGCTTCATCATTTAACTCTTATTATTTTAGTTAATTGGTGAAAATTAATCATTTCTTCATGCTAGCCATATATAGGCTACGGGTTTTGATGGATAGAGTCAACATGAAAAATTCAATTCCATGGCATTAATAACAAAATTAAAGAGGATAATATATTACAAACAAGAGGAAAACTATGGGAAAATTTATGTAACAGCATGACTAGAATCAATACACTACCAAGAATATCCTCCGTAGCAACTTTCAGACTCCAAAACAGGCCATGACTGTATCAATGAACTATTATTCAGGATTGGTATAGTGAAATCTCCTCTGTGTCCTTTCTATATGCTTTAAAAAGATATGGATGGAAGCCACCTATTCTGGTGTCCAACCTTTAGTCAACATTCCAACATAACATCAAAATACTGTAGTGCAAGAGAGTGAATGGCTTCATTGCCAACTGCTTAACATTAGGTACCAACCAACCCACATTCTTATTGCTGAAATCAACCATTAAAACTGTAGGTAATTTTTGTTTTTATCTTCAATTGAAAGAAATCAAAGTCCCGTCAAAAATAAAGGGAAACAAAACACAATGCAAAAAGGTTTTAAAAGTAAAACATCTATATGTAAATTAATCATTCTACACTACCCGTGTGAAGGCAATGATTTGGATGGGTAGTCAGATTGAAAAATTCAATGCCTACATATGGTTAGTGTGGCAGAACATTAATTTTCGTCAATTTACCTAATAGTGGTAATTATGAAGCCTGGGACTTAAGTACTTACATGTCCAATTTCACCACCAGATGTTAAAATCGATGTTAACAAATGTAACGTAACAATTATAACAGCACTAACAAAGCTGTTAAATTTCTTGCATTTCATCAACCTATTTTCTGAAAATGTTAACAAACACATGTTAACGCCAAGAGACTTGTAAATATTACAGTTATAGAAGGCTATGGATGAGTTGTATTATTTTCTAACTGTACTGCAATGCACCTTTGTTTTCATTTTCATCTGCACACAGCTGAAAAAATGACGGGTGAACAAAATTGCAAGAGAAGCCGCAGGACAAATTTCTCATTAATCTAGAAAGAATTATTAGCTCAATTAGTAACTAAATATAAGTATATTGTGGAAAATAAAGAGGACAGATGCGGTAAATGTAAAAGAGAAAGGTGTCACATGGAAAAGATTGGAAATGAATTTAATTTAAATGCATGTGTCATTACTAGAAGCACGAAAAGCCTGCCTTGGTAGTGTGGATGGTAGCGTGTCTGCCTCACGTTCAAGAGGTCCCAAGTTCGAATCTCGGTCAGAGATACCTGGATAAGGTTTTTTCTGGGGTTTTCCCTTATCCTGGAAGATGAATGTCAGGTAACTCTGAGCTCCATGGACCCCGGGCTCATTTGAGCATCATTTCACCCATTTCATTCATCGTCTGATATGACTTAAGGTTGGAAAACATAAATTTAAAAATAAAAATAAAAGCACGAAACAACTTTCTCAGTATTATGTAAATTTAAAACTAATTGCAAAGGAGAGAAGTGACAAGTAACTTCAATGTTTCAAGACATGAGGTGGACAGTTTCAACCACAAATTCAGTGAATTATAAAATTGTAAAGTTATTAATACTTGAGCAAAGGCGAGATCGACATATTCCTTTTGATGCATGTTCTAACATCAGTATTATTTAAATTTAAAATGAGGTGTGAAGGACAGAAGTGACGAGTGACTTGAACGTTTCAAGACAGGGGGTGGACAGTGGTTTATCCACATAATTCTGTGAATTATAAAATCGCAAAGTTATTAATACCTGAAGCAAAGGCGAGATCGGCATATTTCTTTCAATGCATGTTCTAACGTCAGTAATACTAAATTTAAAATGAGGTATGAAGAAGGACAAGTTACGAGTGACTTGAAGGTTTCAAGATGGGAAGTGGATAGAGCATTATCTCTGTAGAAAATTTTCTTCCGATAACTTCTCAAAATCATTTCTGCTCATAGACTGTACTCTATTATGAATGCCATTTAGACACTCTTAAATATAACAAATTATCATCAAAAGCTGCGTTCACACCTGCCATCTTGACTATTTACAATTGTTAACTTAACAACAGAAATATGCTTGTTAGTTTAGCATGAGATTTAACACGAGTGTTAAGCTAATACTTGTTAGAGAAATGCAATTTTTGTTATAACTATTGCTAAACCCGTGTTAAGTCTTAACATCTGTTGGTGAAATGGGGCAACAGCATAGTAAGTCACCACAAAAGTTGTGTATCTCAATGCATATAAGAGCCCCCAGTCATTTACTGAGAAAATAGTCAGTTGGAGCATTTTAATGTTATGCTGGCCATAGTAGCTCAATGGTTAAGAGAACTGGACAAAGACTTGGAGATCCGTGGTTCAAATCCTGGCTATGACATTGAATTTTTCAGTTTGACTCTCATGACCTTGTTGTCGACGAGCCCTAAAACTTCACACACTCACTCACTCAAAACATTTCTGTTTGACAGAACATACTGAGCTTCAGTTTGTGGATTCATGTCTTCACTTTATAACAAAACGAAATGATACTCAAAAGTAAAAAATGTTGGCAATAATGATTTAATACTTTAGTATGCTAATTGAAATAAATTTTAAAATATTGACTCGTAAGTATTGTCGTTTTTTAAGAAAAACAATTATTTGAAGTGTGTTCCGACAAGTAATTAATTTTCAAAGTATGGACCATTAAATTCTATGGTCTTGAGCCATTGTTCAACAAGGTATATTATCCCACGATGGTACCAGTCTCCAGTTTTTTATATAAATAATTTGGTGACACCCACTTGTACTGCTTCAATGCTGTCAAAATTTCTTCCATGTAGAAAATGGGGCATGGATCATAAAAGATGATAATATGATGATGCGAGATCAGGGCTCTATGCTGGGTATGGTAGCAGTTTGATTCCCACCAATTCCTGAATTTTTTTGATGGTTGTTCATGCAATATGGGGTATTGCACTGTCCTGTTGCAATAGAACTCTATTTTGGTTAAATAATGCTGGGTATCTCTGTCTCAAAATTTCATGTACTTATTTCAGTTGATGAGAATAAAGAACTGCATCAATCGCCCACCTGTTTTGAACAAACTCCCAGTGAATCACACCTTAAAAATTCCACCTGACACACATTACTTTGGGTCCAAACTGATTTTTTTTTAACAATGACTCGCATATTGGTGGGAATCAAGTCGGTGTTTTGAGGCATCAGGGTTTTGGTTATATATCCATTTTTCAACACAAGGGACAATTCTCCTGACAAATATATCATCCATGGGATTAACGATAAGCTACTGACAGATATCCATTCTACATTTAGCCTGTTGAGATGTCAGTTCACGAGCTAAAGATCTACTGCTTCTGTATGATTTTCAAAGCATCTTAATGTGGTGATGTATGGTATCTTTTGGTGCCCCAAGTTCTACTGAAAGCCTTGGGTACTTTTTTGCAGATTTTCTCGCAAAACTTTGCAGGTATCCTCAATATTCCATACTTTAGACCTTTCAGAATGTGGTAAATCTTTGGTGTTTTTGCCTCCATTTTTACACACTGGAACCTTCGTTGTGTAACATGCTAACGACACCTTCTCCTACTTCACATATTCTTTGAGCTGTGGTAGCAGCTTTATAATCTTGTTTTCAGTAGAGTTTCAGAAGGACTCTTAAGTTCCAACTTCGTTATCTCCATTTTGTGATTGTTTATTAACAACTGAAGACTGATGCATGCTCGCAAAGTATGCAACACTAGCCATGGCATTCTGTAAATAGCATTGCCAAACCAAAGAAACCCAATAAATTTTATAAAACATCAAAATCAAAAAACCAACTTTACCTATGAGACTACCTAATATTTAATAGTTTTCAAACACTTATAAATATTAAAAGCAGAAGCATTATTAACAGTGAAGTATTCTTCATTTTTGAGTTTGATTAATGAGTCACTATGTTTACACTCAACTTCACTGTTGTATAATCGAAACGTTTTCAAGATCATTTGATTTCATCCTCAGCTGTTTGGTGACTAAATGAACATCCTTCTTCCTCCACTACGGTGCTCCGATCCCTCTGCCATCTGGTGTTAGGGACACTAAGTTTTAATACTTCATTTAATGCTGTTAAAATCTTTAAGTACACCCACAGAATTGGATATTTGGGAAAAAATATTCATAACCAAAAAACCGAGATAAAGTTATAAATTTTGAAATCCCGGCATTAAATGAAGTATTAAAACTTAGTGCCCCTAACACCAGATGGCAGAGGGATCGGAGCACCGTAGTAGTGGAAGAAGAAGAATGTTCATTTAGTCACCAAACAGCTGAAGATGAGATCGAATGATCTTGAAAACGTTTCGATTATACAACAACATAGTGAAGTTGAGTGTAAACACAGTGACTCATTAATCAAACTCAAAAATGAATATATTTATTTCACTTTTTTATTTTATTTATCATAAATCAGTTCTATTTCATAGACACCTAAGGTTTAAATTAACCTTTAACATTAATAAGCAGCATTAATTATTAAACTCCCAACCCACCAACCTGTAAAAATTTCCCTTGTTAGGCAAAGTATAACATTGAAATTAAATTAAACTTAGAATGCATAACATGTTCAGTGTAGTAAATGTACAAAAGTTTCATATAAAATAGGAGGAATCCTATTTAATAAGAATCCATTCAGTGCTAGTTACTAGAAATTATTAGTGGTGCAATAAAATTTTGTATGCCATACATTTTTGCTGGAACATTTTACTGCATAATGAAAGGGCATCACAATTATGATGAAAGAATACACATACAGATAAGCTATGGCATATATATCAATTGGAGTGAAACATTTTGTCTGTAAATGTAAGTTAACGTGTTATGCAATAGAATTTAATGGATTGTCATGTTCACAGTGGAAATCTGTGACACTAAGGATCTGCCCACAAAGTCATAAAAAGACCTCTACTAGCATATATTTTACGTGCAAACTGTAATAGCTAGTATATTATTAAACTCTTGGAACATGTACATACCTTGAATCCAGAAGTTGTCCTCGAATATATGGAAGATTTAGATCAAAATCTGTAAACTCAACCCTGAAGGAGATCTTTTGTCCAATCTCCAAGTTTTCTCCATCCCATGAACCTTCCTGAGGACGAGGAATGGAGACGTTGAACAACTTATGAACCAAGCATCCAACATGATCGCTGCTCTTCTTGTTTACAACACCTAATAAAGGAAAGCAAATCTGTTCTTTGAAAGGTAACTTTTTGTTACAGAATATAAGGTCCGGAATTTGTTTCTAATGAATTTGGGAGACAAAATGAAATGAGAGTAACTACAACTCTTTTTTCTTTTTTTTCTTTCTTTAGTATTTACCAACAGTAATCATAGAAAGTACAGTAAAAACATCAGGATGTCCAGATAATGGGAACAGTTTTGGAACAAAAAAAAAAAAAAAAAAACAACAAAAACAATGCTTTAGTTAATTGATGGAAATTAATCATTTCTCCACATTAACCGTTTATAGGCTAAGGTTTCTGTTGGATAGAGTCAACATGAAAAATTCAATGCCATGGCCGGGATTTGAACCACGGATCTCCTGGTTTCCGTCCTGTTGCCTTAACCCATTGAGCTACCATGGCCAACGTGGGTTAGAGTGACTGGAAGAAAACCAGGAGATCCGTGGTTCAAATCCCGGCCATGGCATTGAATTTTTCATGTTGACTCTATCCAACAAAAACCTTAGCCTATAAACGGCTAATGTGGAGAAATGATTAATTTCCATCAATTAACTAAAATAATAAGAGTTAAATGATGAAGCCTGGAACTCAAGTACTTACGATAGTAAGTCGACACAAACGGTGTATCTCGGATGCGACAGCCCCTAGTGGTTTACCGGGGAAATATACGAGTCAAATGGAGAATTTAATGTCAGGTCGTCACGTTGGCCATGGTAGCTCAATGGGTTAGAGCGACAGAAACCAAGAGATCCGTGGTTCAAATCCCGGCCATGGCATTGAATTTTTCATGTTGACTCTATTCAACAAAAACAATGTTGTTTATCATAGAATTGTTTTACAGATGATAAATTGCTATTCTCAGTAGGTACATTACCCGAATTTTCTTGCCAGCGGGCGAGTTCATTGTACTCATCCCAACTGCTTGGGAGTAAGTTGGAAGAGAAACTAAGTCATGGAAAAAGATGTGGTCTGGTATATATGACTTGCCAAAAAACGAGATTGAAGAAGAAAAAAATAGGTATGCAAAAAGATTTTATAGACATTTTTAAAACTATTGATGGCTGTTGTGATGTTGATGAAGAAGACATTGATAATTGGTTGCAAATCATGAGGGAGGTAATAAATCGATTACAGGGAAGGCATTCTTGCATTATGTAGTGAAAATGAATACTCGGGTGTTTTAACAGCTTCTTTCCATTGGATACCAATCTGCCCACATTGGGATACAGGAATGGACAATTTCGCACATCCTCTGTAGCACATGAACAATGCAAGTCACATGTATCATTTTGGGATAGCTGACCCAAGTGCTTCTGCTGCTTTTTTCATGTAATATGCTGTGTCGGTCATGAAAATAAGCACATTATTGTACTTAACACCATTTGGCCATAATATGTGCTTACTTTCATTGAAAAGACCTAGCAACATTAATTGATTTCCTACTGATATTTCTTTGCAGCTAGTAAAAACTCATGATTAGAAACTGTCACGTAATTTTTAAGAACACCCAACCATTACATTTCTCACTTTTGATTCTGTGAAGACTTGAGTTTCAAGAATACACACTCATATTTTCTCATTTTCTCATACAGCCGTGGTTTTTCTTCTTGGCACTTTGGAAGGTAGTGTTTCCTTAAAGTAGATTTATTTGGAGTATCAAAATTAATGTACTTCATGAGAAAAGCTTTAACCTCAGGATTGTTCACTTTAAGTAGAGGAATATCTGCTAAACAAAGTTTTTATTTATGTTTTGAAGAGTAGGATCTGTTTTAATTTCTTTTGCTTATAGTCCCAATTGATCATTTTTTTGGTTGAGTTTCGGCTAAAACCACTTTTTGTGCTGTATTTAAAATATATGTAAATTCCTCATTATATATGTTTTTGATCTAAAGGTATACTGTTAAGTCTATGGATCAAACTTCTAAGAGCTGCTAATTTATGTGACAGAGGATGGAAACTGGTGTGTTTTATGTAATTATCTGTGTGAGTAGGTTTTCTGTAGATTCCAAATTTTACATCATCATTTTGTCTTATGAACATTAAATCTAGAAATGTAATTGTTTGTTTTCCTCAACTTCCATTGTGAATTTTATATGATGATCTTGTATATTAAGCAGTTTTAGGGAGTCAGTTAAAAACTGACTAGGAAGGAACTACCGCAAAAATATCAACATATCTGGCCCTGAATTTTCGTAAATATATATGAGAAGGCTTTTGTGATGTGTGCCTTCAAATTGCTCATATACAGATCGGCTAAGAAAGGCTCAACCTTTTGTTTGTTTGTAATATTTGTTGTTGAATTTGAAGTAATTTTGTTCAATACATAGCATTGTTAATTGTATGAATTCATCTACCTCCATATCCTTGATCTTGATGGACTGTAGCCACTTTTTTCGTAAGTTTGGAAGTTATCTGTCGGAAAGCTTGTGAATAATGACTTAACATCAAATGACATCATAACATCAAAATTGTTTATTGTAATTTGTTTCATTATATCTATTAAATTTTGAGAATTGGATGCACTTAAGCTGTCAAATTTTTTGAATGAGTTTAATTTCTTTACAGTCCATTTAGCTAAATGGTATGTGTGAGCATTGATTTGATTAATGATTGGTCTCATGCTATTGTCATGTTTGTGTATTCTTGGTAGATCATACATTCTTGGAAAAACTGAAGAGTATTTTTTTCAAAACTTAATAGATGCACAAAATGCGTTTCTGAGAAAAATGTTTTTTCTATTTATTGGCAATATTGATTGGTTAGTACAGCAAATATATTAGTCATTTAACTTTCCTTCCTGAAACTGTCTCATTTAATGTGAAAAGAAACAAATAGAATAGTTTAACTAGTGCAAATTTGAGGTTTGAAAATGCAGAGTTTTTTCAAATGCTGATAAACTTTTCTGCGTGATTGAGGAATTCGCACATGAAGCTTGTTATTTTTGTCATTTATTGTTTTTGTTACTTTTTATTTATGTATTTATTGTTTTTTATTTATTTTCACCTTTTCATAATACATAATGTACAATAACACCAACATGTTAATGTTTATAAGGATTATTTTATTAGGTATAAACTTAGAAATTAAGTACTGCTACATTCACATTAACGATATAATATTTTGTTTTATTTATATAACAAACATATTAGAAACTCAAACAATATGAATATGTAAGCTTTAACATTTATTAGTATCTTCTAGGACATATTTATACAATTCTTTAGCAGTTTCTGGAATTTAAAAAAATTTTGCTAGATTATGAACATCCTTTTTCTTTTCTTTGTGCTCACTCTATTAATTATGGGAACATTTTGAGATCAGAGCAGGAATTTGCTGCAGGACTTGCTGCGTGGTTTCATCACATCCACCTCCACAGGCAAAGCAGAATATGTATTTTGAACTTCTACACATACCTTATGATCTTCCTTTGATTGCTTGGAATATGTTATGATTTGCTGAGTATTCATTTTGAAAGGAAGCTTTGACTTCAGTGCTTGTATTGCACTTTCAAGTCGTTAATTTTCCAGTCTTTGAACAACACTTTCACAGAGCCGTGATTTTTTAATATCTGATGGTACTCATCAGGACTCAAGATATTCTCTTTTTACCTTAACTCTTTTCCTATTCTGCCAAAAACTCTATCAGGAGGCATATAACTGTGTCCACGTATTGGGTAGATATGTGAAATGCGGGAAAATGTTTTACTCTTCTCCAGCAAAGCAATAAGCATGAACATCACACTATTCTTGTTCTGACTAGAGCAATAGTCTGAAAATAAACTAATGGTAGAAGGAGTGTTGCTGGACATCCTTTCTTCCAGTTCCAACAAGAAGTGGTGCAAAGCTGAGGCAACCTGGTTGCAGCCTTTAGCAGATTCAGTTTCCAACCATGTATACAAGGAAATGTCAACTTTGTTCTGGGTTTTAGATGGAATCTTTATGCATAGATTATACAGCCACACCTGCCTTGCATAGAATACCTGCTAACAGAAAGTTTAGGCAGTGGTTGATTCTGCTGCTTATCAAAGCAAACAGTGATTGCCTCAGTGTTTTCCTCTTTCAATAGCTGATAAAACCTTTTCGAACACAGCCTGTGCAGTCTGTACATGGTTCTTAGTTCATTTTTCTTTTCCACATCTGCCTCTGTCTTAATCTTCATTAGTCCCATTTTGTAGGTTGAGCAAAATGTCAGTGTGTGGTGTACAGAATGAAAGATTGAAGAAGTTGTAAAATATGTATTCATATTTTGAAAATGAGAGACTGGTAGATTTCTTAATCTTCTTTCATTGCAAAAGTTAATCCACATTTTTCTGATATTAAGTTCTGGAGGTAAATCTGCTCTCCTTGATTTTGCTCTTCCATAATGGCTTTCTCTACATCTGTACTTCTTTAGTCTTGCTTTATAGCAGCAGAAATGCCCTTCTGTAATATTCCTGTTCTGTCACCTCCTCTGGTTTCCTTTGGCACATTCCCAGATAAGTAAAATTTTCTAGCTAGGAGAGATAATCTATCTTTTGACACCCCTGTGATTACTTGGAAGCTTGCAGCACATACTGACTATACTCAGCCATCATTAGTTCTCACACTGTATTTAATGCTAACAGCCTGCTTTCTCACTTTCTTCTCGGGCAGCCAGCCAGGTGAAAAGATGATTAGATATCTATCAGCCTGCTTTCTATTTGCAGCTTCTTTCTTCACCACTCTGCGATTAGGAGATGTAATACTCATATATTTCCTAAGGAATTTATCTTGATCTATTTTGTTAAGCACGCAAAGACATTGGTGAAATGCACATATATCATAAGTCAAATCAGCTACATCACAGTGCTTATGCCCTTTACTTTTAGGATTTTGCGGAGTGCACTCGAGACCATGTGAACATGTAATTGCTGGAGTATGAGCTTTCCTTGACTTGCATTTTGATTTCCTTTTTTTTTTTTTTTTTTTTCGCAATTCCTACCTCCTGCGCATTCTACGACTGGTACAGTTTCACAATCTGAGCTCCTGTCCATTGTGCATAGTACTGTGCAATGTCTCAACTAAGAATAAAAATGCCATGTAAGTATAACAAAGCTTTCAGAAATGAATGTGAAATCCAAGCGCACAACCTGAGTTTGCAGTTATTGCCAACGGTGCAGCAGTGTACAAAGCTTGCACAAATGATTGAGAATTCCAAGAATCACAATAATGAGATGGCAGTCAATGCCAACATACGTTTCTTGGAATTGAGGTTGCTACACACTGGATCATAAAATTGCATCTATCAACTTTTTCTTTAACTGAGCAAGTGCATCTATTGAGTTTTGAAAAAACTGCTAAAATTCCCTAATTTCTACACAGGAGATGAATCAAATTTTGCAAAATCTGACTTCATAGAACGATGCAGAAGGTGAAAATTATGCTCATACTGTATATAATTCAAGTTTGCAAAATTATGCATCTATCGAATTTGTGTTTTTATTGTATATAATTCATCCTGAAGTACTGAGTGACAGTTTTTTTTTTAAGTTTTTTCCATGATGTTTTGGCATCTAGTTAGGGGTTAGACTGGTGTTAGTTCTCTTTCCCCCACTCCTTACACTATGTATCTTGACTGCCAACACATGAGTACACTAACCTAGGTGTCGCAGCCTAACTTGCGCTACATTTTGATATCACAGGATTCTTGAATCACTCAATTCTTTCCTGCTCCATTTTTCATTTAGGTGTTCACAGCTCTTTGTTATAAACACTGGAGCCACAAAAAACTGCCCTCTACCAGCAAAAAGTTTTCAGAAACCAAATGAACATTTTAAGGTATCCAGAAGCATACTACATGACTCAATAGTAAGTATAACTTATGGAGCAAGAGTATAATATAACAAACACAAGACACACTTGAAACAAAGCAATTATTTCAACCAAAACACCTATTTCTCTAGATTTTTATTCCATGACAGATTAATCATATGCTTATGTATATTCTTACCTGTTAACACACAGCCAACTTCAGGTGAAAATACATAATAATCGGCCTGAACATCAATGTAAATTCTGCTGTCATCATTTATGATTTTTCCAATATTATTTAAAACCTTTATGTTTCTATAGCTCAGAACAATACCGCCTAACCTGCAATATTAAAATAATGTACACAATTATGTTTCTTATGCATTAATATTAGTTCTATACAGAGTCATAATGATAACCAAATACATAGATGCAGCAAGGAAACTATACACAGTTCATTCGAGGATTATATATACATATGTATTACGTAAAATTACAAGATTGTAAACATATGTGCATTCATTCTGTGTTAGCATTGGTAAATAGTTTATTGTAAATATTAAAAACAGAAGCATTATTAACAGTTAAGTATGCTTCATTTTTGAGTTTGGTTTCTTGAGTCATTTTGTTTACACTCACCTTCACTTTCTAAAATAGTTGTAACATTGGAACGTTTTCATGATCGTTCAATCTCAACCTCGGCTGTTGGGTGATTGATGAATACTTTCTTCCTCCATTACTCTGCTGCTCCAATCCCCTTGCCATCTGGTGTTAGGGACACTAAGGTTTAACCTTTGTTTAATGCTGTGATTTCAAAATGTATCACTTTATTGCTGTTCTTAATTATATTAAAAATATTTTAATTATGTTAAATTTTAATTAATTTATTCTTTTTCCCACATATTCAATTTTATTAGTGAACTGTGATTTTAACAGTTTTATGTTATGGCCAATGTTGTGCTTTGTTCAAAAGTGGTATGACACTGCAGACTTTCCTTAGATATGCTGATGATGTTTTTGCTATCATTCTACAGAGACTACAAGAAGATTCTCTGAAATTACTTACTGATCCTGCAAGATAATCATATTCAGTTGACAATGGAAGTAGAAAAAGACAACACCCTACCCTTCTTGGACCTCAAAATAACTAGAAATGGTGTAGACATGGTGTTGATTTTGGAATATACAGGTATCCCACATACATAGACAATTACATAAAGAAAAATGAATGCAACCCAGTTTCACATCAATTAGCTGCCTTTAAAGTTTAATTCACCGGTTATACAATGTCCCACTGAGTAAGCACTTTTTGAAAGAGCAACAGCACATACAAGATATAGCAGTGGTAAATGGATTCAACCCAGCCATCATAAGGAACATGATAGAAAGGAAAAACTCTAGATAATTTCAGAAACTACTTGTACTTACAAACACAAACTGAAATTATAGAAAATTCACCTACCATCCATGGGCTTTTAGGAAATTTGAACAGATATTCAGAAAAGTAAACTTAAAATTAGCACCCCAAATACAATCCCCAACACTGCCATTCGTAATTTATCAGCTAAGCTGTGAGACCTATGACATAAGCTACAAGAGAAAACCTAAAGGAAACTTGTAACCAAATTAAAGGAACATCAGAGGAATGTGAAATTGAAACAAACAGTCTGCAGTGTCATACCACTTTTGGACAGAAAACCACAATGTTGGCCATAACATAAAATTGTTAAAATCACTTAGTTCATCAATAGAATTGAATATCTGGGCAAAAGTATACATTTTTAAAATAAATTCATAAATTTTGAAATCCAAGCATTAAATGAAGTGTTAAAACTTAGCGCCCCTAACACCAAAGGGCATTTTTTGTGGTATTTTACGTCCTTCAACGTTAAGTCATATCGGACGATGAATGGAACGGGTGAAATGATGCTCAAATGAGCCCAGGGTCCATAGAGCTTAGAGTTACCCAACATTCGTCTTTCAGGATAAGGGAAATTCCTGGAAAAAACCTTATCCAAATAACTCACCCTCACTGAGATTCGAACTCGGGACTTCTTGAACGTGAGGCAGACTCGCTACCATCTACGCTACCAAGGCGGGCACCAGATGGCAAGGAGATTGGAGCAGCAGAGTAGCGGAGGAGAAAGAAAGTATTCATCAGTCACCCAACAGCTGAGAATGAGATTGAACGACCTTGAAAACGTTCCAATATTGCAACAGTTTTAGAAAGTGAAGGGGAGTGTAAACAATGTGACTCAAACTCAAAAATACTTTATTGTTTTACAGTGTCCAAAAAGCCTACACCATAAATGAATCAGAGTTTGTGTTGTTCTGTAGCATAGTGTCACAAAAAGAGTGTGTGAAACTCATTCTCTTGAATGGTCAAAGTTTACCCAAACATGATGTTAGTAACAAAACTAACTGACACCTTCCCCAAAACCAATCACTATCTTAATACAGCTTGAAGAGAAGTTTACTTAAAAGATTCAAGAGAACATGTTCAAAATTGAAATTTAGTTTTTATTTATGGACTCACTATAATTACTGTGGTTCTCAGTATCCCATTCTACACCGGGCATGAGACAATTTTGCTCAAAGACCTCTTTTATTAAGCTTGAGGTTCTTTTACGTGCCATAAATTGACAACATGGGACCACTGGTTTTACTTCCCTTTTGAAGCAAGTCATGCTAAGGATTTTATCACCCTCTGCCAAATTTGAACCCACGTGTTCAGGAACCAGAGCCTATCATGTTGCCCCTAGACCAGGGTCGGGAAGGAAGACACTGTAAGTGTGAATTTACCCTCCCTCTTGTTCCCACTACTTTCAACAATCAGGTAAACACTGCCTACTAAAGCGGTTGCTTCTGTTTATAGTCATGTAGCAGTCTTTTATTAGTGCAGTGATGGTTTGCATGTGCAAACGGGAAGCTGAAGCTCCCAGTGGGTTGTAATGCTTAGAAGATCATATGCATGTGCAATAATGAATATTTAATTGGGACTGAAAGAACAAGTACTTCTTTTTTTCCTTCTTCTTCACAATGATAAAGCACAATTTTGATCTGTCTTACTAACATTGGATACATTACAAGCTTCACTCTTAAGGAGGTATTTCAATGCAGCTCGTGCTGGAGCCTATAAACCTTCAAAGCAGCACACCATTGCGTAGTTCAGATAGTTAAGATTTGTACACACATTTCCCAAGCAAATTACTGGCCATGTTTGGTACTAGTTATCAATGTGAACAAGCTTATAGCATATTGACACTGAATAAGAGGCTGCTACTCAGTAGCATTTCAGATGAACATCTTCAATGTTCTACATTTAAGCTCATCTGGTTTGCAACCAGAAAGTGAAACATTAATAATAATTAAAAAGAAACTGGTAAGGATACCAATCATATAAATTAAGGAAGTATCATTTTGACTATGTCACTATTTAACAATGTATACTGTAAACAATTTATTTAACAATGTATACTGTAAACAATTTCAATGCACCTTTTAGATAGATTGTGATTTTATTTTTAAGAATACAGTATGGAAACTTTAAATTTCTTTAGCAGCACAAGGAAAATATTTATCACTGCACAACAACTATTGTATAACAAAGCAAAGGTACATAGAACTCCTTCTGTTAACTTAAAGTTTGTCTACAGGCAGAAAGGTGATGAGAGAGCTGTTTCTCACACAATGAGCCTTCTAGCATTGTCAATACATCCTTCACTCATTTTCTCTAATGTCATTTACCCTCTTTGTGCTTTACTAGCCAACTCTTGAGTTCAAAAGTCTACATTTGATATGTTGCAAAAGTGTTTCAGCCAAAACCCAAATGACTGTCATTGTGGTACACATTACCTTTGAGCACACTTTGGGGTGCTCATCTTGCTGCCCTAGACTATGAAGGATAAAAGAACAGCCAATTACCAAAGTCTACACAAGTCCAAAGACATAGATAATTTATTCATCTTGTATATCACACATTGTACATGAGTACTATATTATAAGACACGACAAATTGTGAATTTACAGTGCAATTAACTATACTTGTAAATTAACAAGTCACATCCAATAAGGACAAGTCAGTGTTTGTATAAAATAATTATTTATAAAGATATCTCAAGAATTTTATAATATACACAATTAATTCAGAAATGTAACAATATTATAAACTTTCCATAAATTCACTAACAGAATAAAAACAGTGGTTCTAGCAAGTATGCCAAAACTGACTTTTTAAATGCTGAAAAATTGCAAGTGGTTTTATTAGCTATAGGCAGTTTATTAAGAAAAGTGATTGCTAGGTTTATTACACTGTTTTGATGAGCTCTTGTGTTACTCTTATTCACATGAATAGAAGTATTCACACTCCTATTCCATTCTTTGTCTAGTATTATGGTTATGAACTGTATCATTAAAGGTACAGTGGCCGTTTCCTTTCATTACATTTGTCTTTGTAAATTTTAAAATTTCAAAAATGAAAATACATGGGAGAGGTAAGATTTTAAATTTTTTAAATAATGGTATGCGTGTAGTTATTCAAAACACTACCCTTATAAAGAGGAAAAACGTTCAATCAATCAAGCTGTAACTCCTGCACACCTATGAGTAGATAATCTTGATCATAGGATGGAACTATGCAGATAGTTCTTGAGCAAAACTGAAGAGAAAGCAGACTCTCTGTAGGACGAAAAAGTGTAGATGGTTCTTGAACAGAACAGAAGAGAAGGCAGACTTCCTGTAGGATGAAACTGTGCAGATAATTCTTGAGCAAAACTGAAGAGAAGACAAGACTTTCTGTAGAACAAAATAGTATAGATGGTTCTTGAACAGAACTGAAGAAAAGACAGACTTCCTGCAGGATGAAACTGTGCAAATGGTTCTTGAGCAAAGCTGAAGAGAAGGCAGATTTCCTGCAGAATGGAGCTGTTCTTGATCAGAACTGAAGAGAAGTCAGACCTTCTGCAAGACGAAACATTGTAGATGGTTCTTGAACAGAACTGAAGAGAATTAGATGCAGGATGAAACTGTGCAAATGATTCTTGAGTAGAACTGAAGAGAAGGCAGACTTCCTATAGGATGAAACTGTGCAAATGATTCTTGAGTAGAACTGAAGAGAAAGCAGATTCCTGGTGCAGAAAGTTCTTGAAAAAAACTGAAGGGAAGGCCAACTTTCTGTAGGACAAATCTGTGCAGATGATTCTTGAGTAGGACTGAAGAGAAGGTAGATTTCCTATCTTTAGAATGAAGGCAAATTGTTATGCAAAACGTGAAATAATAAAAAAAAATCTGCACTCAGAAAAGCCCTCATTGTTATGTTTCATTTACACAATAGGGGTTCAATCAACTGTGTCTGACATTCGGCTAATGTCTGATATCACTGGAGAGAATCCTCTATGGCTCATGTAAGATGTTACCATTTATGCAAGATTGCCTGGATGAAACATATCACAGCGAACCCACTGTAAGAGTCCTAAAGTCACTGGATTTGAATCCAATGGACTTTTCTTTTGGGGTATCTGAAGTACTGGACATAGAATGTGAAGATTTACAATCTAGTCAAATATATAACATGATTTTAGAAGAATACAATTCTATTGCTTAATGTAATGTTTCCCATATGCTCAACAGCCTAAAATGTTGACTAAGGTCCTATCTGGAATTAGGTAGAGAACATATTGAACAAGTATTATAAAATAATATGATTTTGCCAGTAGTATAGACTTTCCATTCATTCTATAGATATCCTGAGAAATAACACCAGAAGTCCTGATATTTTAGACGATGCCCCCTATTAACCACTCTTTAATCAAAGTTTCAGTTCTGTCTTGTTGAATGAACTAACAGATGGTTAAGTTCTTACATACAAAACTTAAAAATACCTGCAGTGTCACTTACATTAATAAATTAACTATGGAAATTTGTCTTACTCTTCCTCCCTGCTTAATGCAGATGCTACAAAATAATGCCCAACAATCAGTAAATGTGTCTGAACATCACAAGCATTCAATGTGCCCACAATACCCTATGGTCAAATTTAAGTTACTTTAGGATCCTGACAGTTCCTTCAAATATTAAGGGAGGAAGAGTTTCTATGGCAAAGGCTATGACCACACCTCTTTAAAGTCACACCACATGACTTCAATCAATTAGGCGAGCCATTCCCCTTCACTTCCCTGTCTATGTTTTGTGGTAAATGTTACTGTGTTGTCACGTTGACATTGTCATTTCATTAGCATATTAATATTTCGTAGATCATCAATATTTTTATTATTAGCATAAGGACACAATGTCCCAAACTACCAGCACCACTCAAAAACAAGGTAGACCAAGAGCTCACTCCCCCAAGGAAAAATATTCAAAAGTATGCCAGAGATCTGCACTATGCGGACAAGCAAGACAATTGTGGCACTGCATGAACATTTTGGAAAATAGAGAGAACAGCTAGTTATTGTTATTTTTCTAAGGTAATGCACATCTGAACATTGTAAGCTTTTAGAGGTGTGTGTTAAACCTACAGTAAGGACACTTAAAGTTAAAATACATGTTCTTACCCATTAGTTTTGAAAAGGCTTTCAGTATTTTGTACTTGCTAATTTAATATGGCATGCAGAGAAAGCAGACATTCTAAACTGTTCTATTATTTGTGTGTTTAGGAAATTTGTTCAATACACTATTATGTTTAATGCCAAAAGTATATCAGGTTTCTCTTGCTTATTCTTAACCCCAGCTTTCTAAGAAAAACTCCAAGGCAGAAGCACTATACGAAAAACAAATCTAAATTCTGCTGAACATTATCAAGGTTGCCTTGGTTTCATCTGTACATTGCCTTAACAGAGTATTGTTCAAAACTGTTCCCATGTGTTAGAAATATAGATATTAACAAGTTAATTTAGGCAGTTTTAGCACTCTCTCCTGTTTAACCATCGTCTGCACTAAGACGTTCATAAGCAGCAACACCATTTTCCCCACAACATGCTTCATAGCAGCTGTCAGTATCCTAAAGTAATTTTAGTTCTACCGTATAAGACTGCACATACAAATCCATATTTAAAGGATTTAAAGGATTTTAAAATGTTACTTCTAAACTCTTTATTTTATGTGTTTGGAGGAATTTAGTAACAGTGATGTCAAAATTAATCGCAAAAACTATTTGTAGTTGGTTTATTGATACTTGTCTCTTACTTCTTTATATTATTGAGAGACTAGTTTCAAAGGCAATCGCCTCCATTTTCAATCTCTTTCCAACTGGAATCTGTTGTCTGCTCTCTCTCTCTGGTGGAAAAACTATGTGAACTTTTTTTGTCGAATTATCTACTGGTGAGATTTCAAAGTTCATTACGCAATCCTTATTTTTCCATATGAATATGTTCTCCCATGTTGTCAATTTAATTTGGTTTATAAAATAAAACTTCATTTTATATTCTAAACATGACGCAAATGTTAAATTCCAAGAATGTTTAAAACAAAACTTATAAATTCCTTTATAGTTGCTATCTTCAAAGCAACTAAGGACACTTTTTTTTCACAGCTTACAACAGAAGCAGATAACTTGAAGGGTGAGGGAGGAGTTTCCTGCACTCCTTTCACTACCAGAGCATGATAGCAGAAAACAGTCCCAAACTCTTGGTGAAGACACCAGCATCAACAATCAAGTGCTACTTTTACTTTAGAGAATGCTACTTAGTTTTCACTTTTGAAAATGCTTTTGAACATTTTCACTAAAGAAAAGAGTAAAAGAAGACATTTATTAAATCAACAGGTGTCGGATAATACCATTGCAAACATTTCAGCAAAGGAGAGGAAGAAGAACAGCACACCACAACAACTTCTTATGCAGATAAACTCCAATTAAAACTCTATTAAAATATTTTCAACCCATCTTTTTAAGACTTCAGCATACAGCAACATTCCTGGAATAAATTAAACAATCTCTCTATCATCATTTCTTAAAGTTATTGTGTATATCAAAGGATTCCAAAAGACAAATCAACACTTAGAAATAAATTACCCACCTCCACTGTGTGGAACTTCCCTGGAATTCAACTGTCTAGAGGTTCTCATATGCTGTGAGATATGCACCTTTTGTGACAACTTACTATGCTGTAAGTACTTAAGTCCCAGGCTTCATAGTGAAACCACTATGTTATTCAAACCTTAGCTTACACACGGCTAGTGTGGAAGAAATGATTATTTACATCAATTTACCTGAATAACATAGTGGTTTAACTATGAAGCCTGGGATTTAAGTACATACAGCATAGTAAGTCGCCACCAATGGTGCGTGTCTCATAGCATATGAGAACCCCTAGTGGTCTACCAGGAAATACACCAGTCAGTTGGAGAATTTAATGTCATGTTGGCATGTAGGCCATAGTAGCTCAGTGGTTTAGAGCAACCGCACGGAGAGCGGGAGATCCGGACTATGGCACTGAATTTTTCAGTCAGGCTCTACTCATCCAACTGTAGTATGATAGCAAGATTTCTAAATTATTCTCTGCAGCTATTGGGGACTACTGAAATTGACAATTGCTAGATGCTTGTGTTACAGATATGGCTTCATGTATATTGAAAGCAGTAAAGGTCCTCCAAGTGTTTTATCCAAATCTGATGCATAGAACCTGTTTAGCACACAGACTATACTGTGTTGCAGAAGAAATACTTGCACAATATCCAGCTGATATAATTGCAAGTGGGGAAAAAGTATTTCTGAAGCACCATCTCCTATCCAGTTCAACAAAGCTTTACTGCTATCTGCACTGTCCTAACTATTTGGAGGCCATAGTAATCTGCAGTTTCATTTTATTAGGTGCATTTCCATATAGTAAAAGAAGTGGTTGTAAACCTTGAAAATAATACTGTATATGTCCATGATTCAAAAGTTTGAAAGCAATCATTTATCAAGATGTGAATTTTATCTTAACTTTCAATGCCATTAAGAGCCTAGAATCTATGGTATGCCCCAATACATTTCACTCAGGTTGTACAGAAAGCAGTATGTTCACTGAATTACACCCTAGAAAAAATTGGTGAGAAGATTAAATACAAGTAGAAAGTGTGTTGAGCTGAAACCCTGGACTAAAGAATATTCAGTTAGTCAGAACCTGTATGGAATTAAGGTTTCTTTACCAGGTGAATGTTTTGAATTTTTTCCCAGTGCATAAGTACTATCCAATTACATGAGTTGATTGTAGAAAGATCTTCTCTGCATATAAACTTATTTTGAGAGAAAATACATATAGTCTATTTTCAGAAAACGTCCAAAGACTACTAACTCTCTATTGTGATGTTACTTGTTGCAACTATCGACGTAAGTAAATAGTGAGTGAATAAAACTGCTTGATTTAAGTACATACTTTTTACATTTAAATGCATTTTAACCCATGCATTTTTTAAGAATTTTAATGCATAAAGATCTGAGCCCTACCTATTAGATATTGAATAAAGAGAAAATGTATATTAATTCATAAAGGGATTGTATGTCAAGAACTGCTCAAATCTTGATATCACTGATCAAAATTTAATATGATCTTTTCATTCACTTATCCCCATTTTCCCCCTATATAATCTTACCATTCATTTATTTACACTAATCCTTTTCTCTTGCTTCAGAAGTAAATTAATTCATTCTTAGTTTTAATGATATATCCTATTCTAGTTCTAGGCAAACTTCTTTATAAAGAAATAAACAAACCGATCAGATTAAAATCTATTCAAACCTTGGGTTACTATACACAAGTTACTGCATCCAGCTAATGGCCATTCAGTAACTACTAGAAACAATACAATATGGGAAAATAGAGGCTTATGAAATAAACTTATGTTAAATTCGATTAAGACTGGGCTGATTATCACTTAAACTTATGTTTAGGGTGCATAGAATAGCCACAGCATTGTGGATTCATCTAAAAATGATTCTTGTTTAGCCCCACATAACCTATTTAAACCTAATCTAACCTACAAATTTGGAAGATGCATTCAGTATTACGCATTTGAAATACATTCACTATTTCAGAGGTATAGTTATTAATCTTCCAGCTACTTCTTTCTGTTATTTATTGTCCCAGGCAAATAATAATTTCAAAATGTATGTACTAGAATTTTCCTAACCTTCATGATACGATTATTTCTATGTATGCATATTATTATGCATACTTACTCTGGTTTGAAGTGATTAATGCTTTCATCGAATATTTCACACAAGGATTGTTTTAAATCGGCAAAATGATAAGCGTGTAAAGATATATGCACCACACTTTTTTTAATGAAAACTCTGGATGTGCTATCATTTACAAGCTCTTGCAACTCCTTGTCCGTAAATGTATATATACGCCTCATTTTCACTCCATCAGCTGCACTTTCAAATTATTAACCATTTCCAAAATTCATCTGTAGCATAACAAGTGCATTGTCTCGTGTATATTACAAGGTTGGTAAAACCTATGTTTACAAACCCACGCACTGTTTTGTAGATCTGTGAGTGTAGACCATGTGGACCAGTGCCCTATGGATTACGGATAGTGATGGCATTGGTATCATTTAAAAAGAACGCCAGGATTACTCCCTGTGTAGAACACATGATATTCTGTGAAGAACACCATAGGTTACGGAACACCAAAATTGAAATCTGGGCATGAAAGTAAAGTTCCGCTTTCTGGAACTGGTAGTTCCTTCAGAATAATTTCATTGGAATTCTTTACCAAATTATAATAGATTAATTAAAATAACTAGAGATAAAAGCTGACGGGATAAGAGATGCAGTACGCCTAAAAACAGGATGGAAAGGTAGCCTTGCATTTCTGTCGTAATCTCTGTGAAGAAAAACAAGCGTTAGCCCACAGATTACGTTAGACTGTAGATGTGACCTGTACAAAATAAAATGTTCCAAAACGTCTACTTCTTACTCAATCGAGATTCATTCCGTAATATTTACTTCCTATTTGTCTGAATGCGTTTCACGACATTTACTTTCTACTGCAAGAGTTCGTTTAATAATATATATCGCACTTTTTGGTTTGCTGTATAATAATTACTTCCGCCTCCGTCAAGAGGTGGTCAAGAGTTTGTTCCATAATATATGGGGACCATCCAGTTTTCATTGTCATTTTCTAATTTTTAGTTCACCTATAGTCAAAAATTGAAATTTAGTTTCATTTATGGACGCTCCTTAACTGCTTCTCAGCGTCCTGTTCTTTATTGAGCTTAAAAGATCGCTTAATTTCGCCCAGAAGCCTCTTTATCAAGCTTGAGATTCCTTTACATAGCGTAAAACGTTGACACGGGACCAATGACTTTACTTCCCTTCCGAAGGAAACCATGCTAAGGACTTTACGCCTGATAAAATCATCAGCCACAACCTCGGGAATCAGAGGCTTCGGTGTTACCCCCCAAACCACGGAGGACAACTCTCCTATTAATCCAAGGCCGATTCTCCCTTGGTGCATTTGAAATGCCGAGTCACTTGCTTTTAATACATTACATGGTTATGTTTTATCGTCTAACATTTAATTTTAATTTATAAACCTTCTCTAAATTATATTTTGTAATTGAACCGCGCTGTTGGTGCCCGTGCGTCGATAATGTAACTAGCTTACTTCCCCACTAGTGATTCGTTATTAAATGGCCAAGGTGACTGACACATGCTGTGGGCGAAGGCTAATTGGGGGGCACGATGTATAGCTGGTTACCATGGCTACGGATTCGATTCACAGAAACCATGTATTCCGCACCAACTCGTGTTGCCAAAAAGCGATGCCAAACATATTTTCTTCCTGCTTTTTCGTTTATTTGAAAAGATATATGTTGGTATAACCCTCCTCTTCTGTCACCTTCCAAGTCTATTCAACGAACTTATCACTCTTGTTACATGATGCAATATGCCGTGTGAATCGTCTGTCTCCCGAGTACAGTAGACTACAAAGTATAGTGACGCAGCCATACGTATATATGAGTGTTGTAAAAATACCCCCTGTAATTTCTAAGTTAAAAGGTAACTCTTCATATCAAACTTGTAAGGTGATAGCTAACGTATATGAATACCTAAAGCAAGAGACATTGCATAAGGATCGCTATTTTCCTTAGTATTTCAGAGTGATTAAAAAGATGCAAGAAAATTGTAAATCAAAACAGATTAATGGAGACTTTCATGAAGAAATTAATACTGAAAACTATGTTAAATAACTAACCACAATGTAAAATCCAAATGTACCCCCTAACTCGGTGCTAGTTATAGATAATGCTTCTTACCACAATACTAAAACTTCAAACTCTTTAAGAAGAGATATACCTACTTGGTTACAAAATCACATTATCCCGTTTGGTCAAAAAGCACGAAAACAAAGTTCTGTGCTTTAATTCTAGCCAACAGGCCGACCCAAAAGGACGATTTGATTGGCCAAATGTTGTAAGAATGTTAGTTGCTTCCTCCGTACATCCGAATCTGAATCCTAGTGAGATAATGTAATAGAAACAGTGACGAAGATGACAGTAAGAAGGAAGGGAGGGAGGAAGGAAGGAAGGAAGGAAGGAAGGAAAGAAGGAAGGAGGGAGGGAAGGAAGGGAGGCAGGCAGGCAGGCAGGAAGGAAGGAAGGGAGGAAGGGAGGAAGGAAGGGAGGAAGGGAGGAAGGGTGGAAGGGAGGAAGGGAGGAAGGGAGGAAGGAAGGAAGGAAGGAAGGAAGGAAGGAAGGAAGGAAGGAAGGAAGGAAGGAAGGAAGGAAGGAAGGAAGGAAGGAAGGAAGGAAGGAAGGAAGGAAGGAAGGAAGGAAGGAAGGTACACTCTGGATAAAACAATACACTTTATCAACTGAGGCGGTCCGGCCCGTAGCGAACCACGTCAAGCTTTCCCTTGTGCTCAATGCCACACAATTAAGGATTGGTGGCATGCGGAGATTAAGGATAGGGAGATTGGAACCAGTTCGAGGTGAATTGTGATGTAGCTCTCGGGTGAGTACTCTCATCTGAGTTTCAGGGAGTGGGTGCAACCTGACTCGTGGGTTGAATGGAGAAGACATCTCGAATTTGGTAGATGAAAGTTTACTGTTGTCCTTATACTCCTTTGCTCGCCACCGTAAAGTTGTCGTCCGCATGGTTGCTGTGTTCAGTGTCACTGTATCCCACGTCAGTATTGTGATGTGATGTGTAGAAACAATAGCGTGGCCTAGCTGAACTGTATATATATAGTTATTATATATATTGCATTCCTTATATATTAACCTTTGCACTAATTCTCACTGGAACGACTGCTAAATACTGTACTTTGTCTTGGTGCATGGCGTGGAAGCGGATTTGTTAGACAATGCCAAATTCGCATCCGTCTCATGTAGATCACTGGACCAAAGTGTTCTTACAAGAAAAGCCTACTTTCAGCCATTACTTTGAATTTCCCACACTCTAGGTATTTTTTGGAGTTTGAAAAATCATGTGAACTAATATTAATTTTCCATTGGCTGGTACCTATCCCCACTAACAATCAATGTTCAAATTTTCCAGTTTTGGATCTAATATCAAAGTCACTTTCTCTTTTCTCACGGTTAGATAAAATATGCTAGCTCAGGTTTGCAAAGGTCCAGGCTAAATCCTCCAGTCTTTCGTTACAATCACAATCGCGAATTCTAAGCAAGAACACTGTCCCAACAGGACAGTGCCTCGCACTGCCTTGGTCTAAGTCAAACAATAGGTAATGTTTCTGGTCAAGTTAGGGTGTGGGAACCTGAGTGTCCAAGAATGTTCAGACTTTAGATTGAGAAAAACATTTATGTTAGATAAATATTGGTGTATTATTTATATATCTAAATATGATCCTTACTTATAGCCTGAATGTCCCTGTGGATTATTATGATTATTATTACTTATTTATTATTTGTTAATTATTTATTATTTCGAAATTAATTGTTCTTTCACACTAGTTGTGTGTAGGACACACTATGAAAGGGTAGAGCCAGACTGAAAAATTCAATGCCATAGCTGGGATTTGAACCACGGATTTTCTGGTTTCCTTCCAGTCACTCTAACCATTTGAGCTACTATGGCCAACGTGCCAACATGACATTAAATTCTCCAACTCACTCGTGTTTCTCCCGGTAAACCACTAGGAGTTCTCATAAACACATGAGACAACTAACTTAATGGCGACTTACTATGCTGTAAGTACTTTAAGGCCCGGGCTTTATAGTTCGGACCACTATTAGGTACAATTAATGGAAATTAATTGTTCTTTCACACTAGCCGTGTGTAGGACGCACTATGAAAGGGTAGAGCCAGACTGAAAAATTCAATGCCATAGTCGGGATTTGAACCACGGATCTTCTGGTTTCCGTCCAGCCCCTCTAATCATTTGAGTTACTATGGCCAACGTGCCAACATGACATTAAATTCTCCAACTGACTTGTGTTTCTCCCGGTAAACCACTAGGAGTTCTCATAAACACATGAGACAACTACCTTAATGGCGACTTACTAATTATTACTAATTACTTACTAATTATTATTATTATTATTATTATTATTATTATTATTATTATTATTATTATTATTATTATTATTATTATTATTATTATTATTATTATTATTATTATTATTATTATTATTATTATTATTATTATTATTATTATTATTATTATTATTATTATTATTATTATTATTATTATTATTATTATTATTATTATTATTATTATTATTATTATTATTATTATTATTATTATTATTATTATTATTATTATTATTATTATTATTATTATTATTATTATTATTATTATTATTATTATTATTATTATTATTATTATTATTATTATTATTATTATTATTATTATTATTATTATTATTATTATTATTATTATTATTATTATTATTATTATTATTATTATTATTATTAATTATTACTATTATTATTACTATTATTACTATTATTATTACTATTATTATTACTATTATTATTACTATTATTATTATTACTATTATTATTATTATTATTATTGTTGTTGTTGTTATTGTTATTATTATTATTATTATTATTATTATTATTATTATTATTATTATTATTATTATTATTATTATTATTATTATTATTATTATTATTATTATTATTATTATTATTATTATTATTATTATTATTATTATTATTATTATTATTATTATTATTATTATTATTATTATTATTATTATTATTATTATTATTATTATTATTATTATTATTATTATTATTATTATTATTATTATTATTATTATTATTATTATTATTATTATTATTATTATTATTATTATTATTATTATTATTATTATTATTATTATTATTATTATTATTATTATTATTATTATTATTATTATTATTATTATTATTATTATTATTATTATTATTATTATTACTCCTCTTTCCTATCACATAGGCATTGCGTCACAACCTATACATTTTCTGGCTGCATAATTTGAGATGTTAAATTAGTAAGTACATTGTAGCAGCATCTGTACAACACTCTGAAAAATTAATTCAAATTTTTCTAATTCATTTCTGAATTAGATACTAATTATATTTTTGAAAAAGGCTTAAGTATGGCATAAGCATATTAAAGGACTTTAACAGACTGGTATTCTGAAAACCAATATGCTAGACAAAACATTTTTAAGGTTCAAGAAAAAATCAAACATTACCATCTTTTAATGCTATGACTGAAGTAAACATACAATGTTTCTACTGTGCTATAAAAGGACCTAACTTCTTGAATTCCACATGCTGAATTATTAACTACCAGATTTAAATTATGAGCTGCACAATAACATATTTTGCCGTTCTTTGTCTTTGCTGAATTTTCATTGTAATACCCTTGTATATTTGCTGACCAAGGTCAGCAGTCCCTTTACATCTATTACACTATTTCTTTTTCTAGTCCTAGTAAGTGAAAATTTGTGTAAAGATAATGAGGCTTGAGGCTGCACTGTGGCTGAGTGGTTAGACCACTTGGCTATCATCAAGGCAGCCCTGGTTTGATCCTAGGCAACTGCAAAGTGAGATTTGAGGTAGATAACATGGCACTGGGCCAGGTTTTCTCCGAGTCCTTCGGTTTTCCCTACCAGCATTCCATTAATTACTCCATGATCATCTTTCCTATCATCCGTCTTGCCCTCATACTATCATCCACTTCCTTCACCCTCACACCAGACATGGGGCTGATTACTCATCCAAAGCTTCGGTTCCTCAGACCCGACCTTAAGGGATAGAGGAACAAGAATCCCCTAACACCAATGTAAGTGGTACTACTAGGGATAAGGTAAAGAAGAAGAAGATGATGAGGCTCATTCCAAATTCAATATTAAAAGAAACTGTTCAGGAAAAAAAGTTCATTCTTTATATTTGCAACAAAATGTGTTGTCTGAAATGCATCCTCGGGTTTCCTCTGCTCTGAAAATCATATGTTTTAGAATCAATATTAATTAATCTAAAATATCAGCCATCATAACAATAACACATTTCTTTTTTATTACCTTTGTAAATTTAAAGTTTTATTTCTTGGCAAAAACAACTTTTTTATAAATATAATATTGTTGGAAAAGAATTTCCTAAAATATTTTAAAAATAATGGTCATTTATTTTGTAATAATACAGACCAAGAGTCCAGATGTAAAATCTTCATTAATTTTATCAATGATAATTGTGTACAAAAATACTATGGTACATTTAGAGATAAATTTTTAATAAATGCTAAATTTCTGATACATAGAACCTTAAAATAGCAGCACAGAATACTGCCTTATTGGATTGGAGAAATGGTGCAATTACAAATTTATTTTTATAGTTCAATATATTACAATAATACTCACTTATCTTTGATATTATTAATATTTGTAGTTTTTATCCTGTTATGATAAATATTAATATTTAAGATAAATGAAGTTTAATCACTAATTTATTATAATTTATTGAATTATATTTGCTTCACTGTTAATAGCTTCAGATTTTTACTTTTATTTCTGTTTACTTTTATTTCTGATTCACATCTCTTACATAGATGGAATTGCAATGTTAATGTTTTGGAGCAAAATATAAATAGCTAAAACTTCAACACCAAAATTTGGAGTATTCCTTCTAGTATGTTTGTAGATGGAGAAGAATTTGCATGTTCCACTAGCTCTAGCTCCATGTTCATCTAAGAGAGAGCCATCTGTATAAATGTGTGTTCAGTTTACAGAAGGGAAATTTGTGTGTATATATAGTTTCTAAAGCTAAAGCCTTAGCCATATCTGGAGGAGTTCCTCTTTTATTAATGAAATTATTTAAATTTAGATTATAATCATTGCTGAAATTATCAACTGGGTTGATATCATGTATTGTTCGCTTTGTTTTTTGGTATTTCTAATTTTTCTATTAATTTTGCTATTTCTTGTATAAATCCAACTTGAATTTTCATGGTTAGGTTAGATATTTGATATTTTGCCCATTTATCTGAATCTGGGAGCTTTTTAGTTTTCCATAGTTAAGTAATGCTTGTTGTTAAAGTTCTGTTATAACTGGTTTCTTAGAAATGACAATACATAGAGCTTCAGTTGGTGTAGTTTTTGATGTGTCAGTTACCATGGTAACTTAATAGTTTGAGTAGCTGTGTGCAGAGAGGCTGATCCATGGTTCAAATTCTGTCTGTAGCATTCAATTTTTGTTTAGTTCTGATTCCACCTTTCAAAATCTTAGTATGGTGTTTGCAGTTGATCTTGAAATTGTGCATAGGAAAACAAAGCAAAGAACAAGAAGGAATATCTTAATGATACAGACATCTAGCTAAAATGGGAAAAAATTTAAGACCCTATCACTTCCATCTTTAATAGTTTCATGTATATTAATACACATGTTAAGAAAGATATATCACTCATAGGCATTATAGTTTCACATACTTTGCATCAGCACCACAGGTTGGCAATAGTGATGCCCTCAGATGCAAGAAACATCAGGATCGCATATAGAACAATATGACAGCATCACTTGTATAATGATATTACATTCTAACCATATTGTGTCACAACATGCATTCCCAGATGAATTCTGCTCAAGCAAATGTATAGATATTTAAATTATTAATTTTTAGATGAGTCGTATTTATTACACATCTGCTTCACTTTCGTACCTATTTTGAGGACATGTTTCGCAAATCATTGTTTGCATCTACGGCTCTTATACAAAAGAGTCGCATAAGAGCCGTAGATGCAAACGATGATTTGCGAAACATGTCCTCAAAATAGGTACGAAAGTGAAGCAGATGTGTAATAAATACAACTCATCTAAAAATTAATAATTTTTCGCTTCACTGTGGTGTTCCAATACAGTTAAATCTCGAGATATTTAAATGTTTCTTTACCACCATTTTAATCTTTAGACCTGGAGAAATTTTCAAGAGATCAATTTTAGTAGCAATGGAAAGTGTTTCATAATTAGGAAATCATAGATATCAATACATGGCTCTAATTGTTGCAGCTACAATAAAGTATGCTTGCTATCTAATGATTTCAGAACATTTTTGCTCAATGACGTTTTTATAATTGTAACAATGGATTGACAATAGTGTAGTCAGTAGAGTATTTGCAGATTCTGCTCCAACAGGTATATTGAATATGGTATGTATGTATATATATATAGATGGTATGCAAAATTTCGGTGTAGCAAGAACAACCCTGAAAGGCAATGTAAAACTTGGCTATTCTCTCACTACTGTCACCAAAGAAGTTGGTGGATGTGAGAACTTCCTTGCAAAGATTCACAAACACCATTAGCATATGGGTATAGCTTCTTAAAGCAACACTGCATGCTCTCTTGCACCAACTTTCTATATAAGGATTTGAAAGTTTATTTCTCATCTATGTTGCATTCAATCTCATAAGACTAGCAGCAAGCTCAATTGAAATGGTCCATTGTGTGAGTCACAAGGAAACCTATAAAAGTGAAATGTGTATGTAGTACTGATTAGCAGGAGGCTATTTTCTTCTAGAAAATGCTGTTATTCTGGAAGATGCTGTCAAATGGTGGTACATGACAGTTTGCCTGAGGTTTTAAAGAAACCCTTGAGATGTTTCTTCAAAGTCCTCTCATCCATTAAAACAATGCATCAGTGCTCAATGAGTGCAAATGAAGTTGGTTACAGTTCTTTTCTAGCCCCATTTGACTCCATTCATTCCTGGAAGTTTAAGCAAATATTTGGAGCACAGTTTAGCAGTGCAGAGGATGCAGGAAAGAAGTTGGAAACACACCAGAAGACTCCTGGTGCAGCTGCTTCCAGGCATTACTCCAAAAGAAGCAGAATTGTAAAGAGCATGAAGGCAAGAACTCTGAGAAGGAATTATGGTTTTTTGGAATTTCCTACTCCTAGCTTTCCCATATCCAAAAATGTAAACTAGTCATCCTTGTATATAGGTGAGTCAATCAAGCCTTTTGCTTGGCTTTCTCCAAGTACTGCCGTGATATGATAAGGCGTTGAATCTGTGAAGTACCCTCGTAAATTTGATAAATTTTGGCATCTCTCATTAGTTTCTCAACAGGATATTCACTGTTAAATCCAGCACCTCCAAATATCTGAAACAATTTAAAGTGATACTTCAGCTCTCAGTATCAAAATAAAGGCACTGGAATGAGTGCTTTAGCTTGGTGACACTTCAAATTCACAAGTTTTCATTCAGAACATGTTTGGTTCCATCATCAGCTGTATGTCTACTCATACCTAACAGCTAATGATAACTTCTTTGAAATATTTTGAATAGTTATAAATAAAAGCATTGTTAACAGTGAAGCTAATTTCATGTATAAAGTCTAAAATTGAATCATATCTTTTAAAACTTGTAACTTCACTCACATCCTGTTACAAGTTTTAAAAGGTATGACTCAATTTTAGTCTTTATATCTTTGAAATATGTTCTGAGTTCACTTATCAGGTGAAACTAAACTGCCACCAAAAGCATTCATAGTTTCACTCACAAAAAATATAAGTTTGGTTTTGTGATGAAGCAAGATAGCTCAAATGGAAATTGCAAGAATATGGGATGCTGAGGCCCACAGTTTCATCAAGTGTGACATTAAATTTTTAAGTCTGATTCATTTCCTTTTCAGTTGGAAAGATGGATTGATTTGGCAAATTTAATCCATGGTCAAGCCTCAACACAGATCCTCAGCTCTCTTTACCAATGCTCTTACCACTTGAGCTATGGCAAAATGCTTATATGCAAAACAGAGATTTCTAACTTTGGTAGTTAATATGTCTTGGAATTAACTTTAAATAGGGTTCATTTAAAACCAAATGGGCACAGCATTTCGCCTGTGCAGATTGGGTGTGCCACAGTCAGCTTTGCTCCTACATAAACTCTGTGTGTATAGTATATATAACACTCTTACCTTATAGAAGATGCTGGAAATGTTGTCCACCCTAGGCTAAACAAGCATTATATCGGCAGAACACATTCTGATTCACACAATAAAGTTGAGGCACTAAAATGTTTTGATTTCATTTCTAATATTTGGCTTTGGTTCTTCCACTGTATGAGCATTTGTTTCATAAACTTTGTCTTTTAGGTTACCCCACAAGTAAACAATTACATACTGTTAGATCAGGGGAGCAAAAAGGCCATACACCAGAACTAATCACTATCTTCAAACTCTTCCCTAATTTTATTCATGAACTCCTCTGCTATATGGTCAGTAGCAGAATCTTGTTGAAACCAACCATATTATTTCTCTTTCAGTTCATGATCAAGTTGGGTCAAAATATCAATTCAATACCTCTCTGCATTTACAGTCTACTCAAAGAATATTGCACCAATTTTGTGTCTAGCACCAACAGCACACCAAACTCAAACTAACGAAGGATTTCTTGAATGTGAATTGGATTTTAGGAGGGCCAGTACCGACTGTTATGAGTAGAGCTGGGATTTATATGTAAATGCATATTTTACATATTTTTACAATTTTTAAGTATATTACATATTCTTGTGATATTAGATGAAATTACATATTTCTATATTTTATTGTATTCACATATGTAAATTTCTCTATAAATTCTAAACTGAAGTTATGTGGATACTACCCTTGCCACAATAGGAGATTAAGATGACTAACAGGTATTGAAGAACAAGCAATGGCTATTGTCACATTAGTAACTAATACGTAACCAACTAGCCTTGTTAAAACAGCTACTACATCCATACCACACAAAACTTCTGCATTCAACTGTATACACAAATGCAACAGAGGAAAGCAGAGCTTTCTGTTGCCGTAATATAAGCTACCTATTTGCGGACCTGTTGATGAAGGGTAGGCTAGCTCACTGGACTTCCGCTGAAGGTCATTCGTCAAGAACTAAAACTCAACCTATACCATAGAACTGCTGTAAATTCTGTACTCAGTTCTTTTCAATTCTTGTACTTAGTTTCATTCACAATCAAAGAGGGTAAGTGAACAGTGTACTTCGGTTCTCTCTAGTGTGAATATGGCACCTCTCTCATTTTCACTGTCTTCAAAATTAAAATCATGGACTGCAATTGACGAGTGCTTTATGACTGATGGCAAAATAGTCATTTGTCAAGACTGCAACAAACATGGAGTGCTCTATGAAATCCCAGCTTGAACAGCATTTAAGAAGGGCACTGCATAGAAAAAATAAATAATTACGTCAACTGAAAAGCAAGTGCTTCTTACTCAGATGAAAAATTCAACTTCAATTAATCCTTTCTATAAGGATTTGTGCAGTGCAATGATTGCTGCTAATATTCCATGGTAAAAGATTGAAGTGCCTAAATTCAGATCTTTCTTGGAAAAATACTGCAAGCAACATATACCTGACCATTCAACATTATGCAAAAACTCTCTGCAAGTCTGCTACGGTGACATAATGGATAGCATAAGAGAGTACATAGGAGATTCTTTCATATGGGTTGCAATTGATGAAACACTGATTCTAAGAGACGTAACATAGCAAATCTCATGGCAGAAAAGTTGGAACTTTACAGCGTTTCTAACCTGTGTTTAATCTATTGCAAAGAGCCGGACCATACACATCATTCAACTATTGCAAGATTTGTGAATGATGGGCTAAAAGTGTTGTGGCCTAATGGAACTCAAGAAGAGAAAGTGTTAGTGCTATATTCTGATGTAGCACTATATATGCTTAAAGCTGCAACTACTAGGAAGATATTTTACCCCAATATGCTCCATTTAACGTGCTTAGCTCATGGTTTACAGCATGTTGCCAAGGATATAAGAGTTAAGTTTCCAGAAGTGAATACATTAATTTTGGCAACAAAAAAGTGTTTCTAAAAGCCCCACAGCGAATGAACTCCTACAAAGAGCAACTTCCAGGGACATCATTGGCCCCAGAATCAGTGTTAACTAACTGGGGAACATGGATTGAAGCAGTGAACTTCTATGGTGAACATTTCGATGACATAAAGACTGCTGTGGATTCTTTTGACCCTGAAAGTGCTGCAGCTATTTGTGAATCTCAGCATGCCTTCAGTGATTCCACAGTAGTTTGTTCTGTTTCCTAGATTAGAAACAACTTTAGCTGACTTACAGAGAGTAGATATCACATGTTTGGAAACTTCAGGACTTCCAATTGAAGCTTCTATTGATTTTGTGGAAGATGCAGTTGAAAATCTAAGTGTAGTGCATGGGGAGTATGGTAAGAGTCCATGGAATAAATCAAAAACAATTTTGAGTAAAAATCCTGGATATTCAATATTTCGCAGCGTGTGTCAAATTCTAAAAAGGGGCATTATAGATTGTCCTGACAACATTTCCCAAGGAAAGATCCCTTTGTTAAAATTTGCCCCAGTCAATGATGTTGAGTGGTCATTTTCTGCTTATAAGTACATTATATCTGACCAACTTAGAAAAATGTTTAATTGTTTATTGTGCTGCAAAATTTAATGAATGAATGTCTCTAGCTATGGAATTTGCATTTACATTTGTGTTTACTCATATTACAATATTTTTACTTGATAAAATTTATAGTTAATTTTCGAAATTAGATATAATGCGATTTCTAGGTTACATTTTCACCAAATAATAACTGTTCACTGTAGTGAGAAATGTATGAATTACTTGAGTATAATATTAGAAATTTGCATTAAATATCTAATATTTTATATCACATGTTTTCAGTATTTTACATATTTTTCTACATATTTTCCCAATTTTCACTACATATTTATGTACATATTTTCCAACTATTAATACATAAAACTCCCATCTCTTGTTATGAGTGTTGACACGACCACTCAGGTGGAACCACACCTCACCAGAAAAGAACAGAAGCTGTGGATCAAGTAAACCATCATTCTCTGATGAAAGAGCCCATTCACAATAATGCATTCGTGATAATGGGTCACTTTGTTTTAAAGCATGGACACTTGTACACTTTCACAGGTTTAAGGAGGCATTTCACCAAGAAACATTTGAAAATACTCTAGATCAAGCACCTGTTCATGTTGGTGGCCCGTACAATACTGTCGAGTGGAGTGCACGCTGTTAGCCTCTGCACACAACTGCAGATAGTAGTAGGGGAATCCAGCAAGGTCATAGGGGAGACAAAATGCTGTGTGCTTTGTTAAATTTTAAATGAAGAACCCTGTAGTTGAATATTATTTGTTCAAGCTAAGTGTAGGCAGTAAATTGGAAAGTTGATCCAGATTTGAGCATTGGTATGGCAGCTGAAGATCTGGGATTGGAGTACCAGGCATGGCGCTTAATTTCTCAATTCTGATTCAATTTCAAACTTATTGCCTAGTCACAGCTAAAAGAACAATTACTAGATATAAATTCTAAAATAGGTGAATGATTAAGTTCAGAAATTAAAATTACTTGCAGTCTTGTAAACTACAGGTGGCTCATATATAATCAATGAAAGAAATGGAGTCAAGATATTTCCTATACTTTTGGTCACTATATATCGCTAGGAGGGGAAATATATATATATATATTGATGCTGAAATAGAGGTGATACATTTCTCACTCTAAAATTATTTTATAGACTATCTTATTTATAAAGAGTTGCATTAATTGTTCACAACAAATCTACAATAAAAAGAATAGTACTTTTATATTTGTACACACACAAAAGTATAATTTGGAGCCAACTGCTGCTAAATTCCTCTAAACAATATTTAATAAGAATAACAATGCATTGAACAACAATGTTGAGCAATAATAACAACAATGTTGTCTCCAATAACGTAACCCCCAGGGGCCTAGTGCGGTAGGTACAGGATTGGCAATCCCGGGGTCCCGAGCCAAATCTCTCGATTGGGTGCCTCTGAGTGGTGAGAGAACTAATGCCAAATGCCCAAATAATCTTCACATCCGTGTTTGACCCTAACCTCCCTGAACACAAGTCTGATGGATAACTAGCATGGTGGAGTGCAGGGGTGACTGGGTAATGCATAACTTCCAGCTCCTGGTTATCATGCAGGACTGTGTTTGCATCTGCTGATAAAGGTCAGTCATGGAGAGGGGCCATTGCATGAGCTGTTACACTCCTGAAGGTGATTGGGTCCCTCTGTCTATTCAATGGATGGGAGTTGAGACCCTGAGGTGAGCAAGATCCAGGCCAGGCCACAACTCTCACCTAAGCCGGGGTGGCGTCCAGGATGTGAGCATGCCATTCGAGACGTTTGCAATAGTGGAGGATATTGTCCCTATGGGAACTGATAAAATAAACAAAAATGTTAAGCAAAGTGGATAGGAAATAGCTGACTCTTGTGGTCCTCGCTATCTGGTTATTTTTAGAACTGAGGAAGGTCGAAAATTTACTACCGTGAACCCATTTACTATTCAGAAGGGTCTAGATAATATTGCTGGTCCTGTAAAATCATGTATTCGATCTCACAATGGCATGCTCCTGGCCGAAGCAGTTTCACCGATGCAGGCTGCAAAAATTTTGAAAGCCAATATGCTTGCCATATATCTGGTGCGTGTTGAATTGCATAGGACTCTGAACTCCTCGTGTGGTGTTGTAAACACCAGCACATTGACAGAACAAGGTATGACAAATGTATATTGGCTACACCGCAAAGAACAAGGTGAATTGGTGCCCACTCGTATCCTGTTTCTTACCTTTGATTGGGTAGATCTCCCACAAAGGATTAAGGCAGGGTATGAAGCTACTGAAGTGAGGCAGTATATACCCAATCCATTGAGGTGTTATAAATGCCAGCGTTTTGGCCACACAAGTGATTCTTGTAATGGAGCTGCTACTTGAGTTGACTGTCGGGAAGTCAAGCAAGATGATGCATGTACTTCATCTACAACATGTGTTAACTGCGGTGGTAATCATTCATCTAACTCCAGAGAATGCCCCCATTTTATGGAGAAAAGGGCGATCCAAGAGATCCGGGTAAGAGAGAAGGTGTCCTTCTTGGAAGATCGGAAACTCTTGCCTGTTTGTCAGCCTTCTCTCCCTAGGACCATTACTTACAGTGCAGCTGCATCTAAGCTGGTACCTAGATGTGAAATCACAACACAAACTAGTGACATAAACAGGGCAGTAATATCCGAAAGAACAATTACACCAAGATCACAGCCAAAGCAATAGACACCTGCATGAACAACAGTGAGCACACCTACCAAGTCCAGTCCTGTGAAGAACGTTCCAGCCAAGTCACTGCAGAAAGCATCTACCTCAAGAATATGTGAATCAGTAATATATGATGCATCGCCCAGAAAGTTCAAGACCTCATATGAAAGAACTGACTGACTTCCTCAGGGAGAATAAGAAGGCTAGTACCAAGCAAAATGAGCATAAAAGTCCATGACCATCTCCTCTGAGAACATCTTCTGAGGAATCATCTGGAGAGGACTCAGATAGGCAGATCTCATCTTTGCTAATCGCAGTTTCTGATTGTTTCGAGAGACTTGAATCGAATTTAGCAGTAGGAAAGCGGTCCTCCTCCATTGAGGATGTGAAGCAGGAAGATCCTGTCCTCACTGCCAAAATGACAGCGAGAAAAAGGCAGGATAAACCTACTGAAAATGTTGGTCCAGCTCCTAAGAAAAGGAACAAATTGATTCGACCACCACTGGCCAGGTAGTTTGTTTTATCAATGCAAGTTAATATTGAAAAAGTTTTTTTTTATGCCTTTTGGCATTTTATTGTGAATTATAGCTTTTTATTGGTTTTTTCCCCATTTGGGCTTATTTATTTTATTGTCATTTTGTTTTGATTATTTTTTAATTTTGAGTAATTTATCTCTTGGCTATTGCCATGATTTAGTTTTTGTAAGGGCGCTAATGACCGAACACTTAGCGCCCTTATATACAAATCATCATCCAACAACGCATTAGAAAACTCAACAATAACAAATGAAAAGCATGAAAAGAAACCTGCTAAAATGAATAAAACTGCACACTTCCAATGGATCCACTCATATGTTGGACTCCAAGAAAATGAAAAAGCAAACAACCTTGCAAAGAAAGCAACAAGTATATTGATATCAGTTAAAAACATGATGATATCTAATTTCATATTTAATAAACAGCAACAAAAAAAGGTACAAGCAGAAGCATAACTGCTACTTACAGAATGGAGATGGAAAATGACTGCCTTTAAATTCTGAAGACTGTACATTGTGCAAAGATCCCAAATCAGTTATGAACAAGGAGTATTTGTAACAACTCTTTACTGTGGACAAAGGAAACTAGCACCTATGTTACTTTATATGGATACTAGAGGAAGAATGGCAAAACCAGATTTAAAATGTTACTGGAGAAGAAAGTGATAGTACTACAAGTTGTCCTAGAGGTACGATTAGGGATGACAATTTGTTGTAAATGTGATAGTGTGAAATGCTAATAAAGGCTTACACTCTTGTATGTTAATTTTTTCACAACCTATAAATTACTATTTAAAGTGTTTTGAAAATACGAGGCATGTTTTTTAAGTCAGTACCGTTTTGCGATTCCGCCGCTGCAGCGCTACGGTCGGCGTTCCGCGCATGCGCGCTGGTTACCTACATCTCCTGTCTACGCACTGACGCCATTACAGTCTGATTCTTCTTTGTATACGTTGGTTACTGAGTGTTTAAGATGCCTCCGACAATCGTGAGACCCGCCGATTGCGAAGTACGGGCTGTTATCCGATTTCTTAGTGCTAAAGGCATAAAACTGATCGATATTCATCGTGAGATCTGTGAAGTTTACGGAAAAAACATTATGAGTGATGGAATGGTAAGGAAATGGGTGAGAGCATTTAAAAATGGCCGCACAAATGTGCATGATGAAGAACGGAGTGGACGTCCTTTGGTCATTACTGAAGATTTGGTGCAGAAAGTGGACGAAAAGGTGAGAGAAAAAAGACGCTTTACAATTTCATCATTGTGCGACTATTTTCCTCAATATTCTCGTAGTGTTTTGTATCGCATTGTGACCGAGAACTTGAAGTATCGGAAATTGTGTTCACGTTGGGTTCCGAAAATGTTGACGGATTTGCACAAAACCCAACGTTTAGGCAGTGCATTGACTTTCCTTGAGCGGTACCACAATGAAGGTGAAGATTTTTTTAGACCAAATTGATACTGGTGACGAAACATGGGTGGCCTACGTCAAACCAGAATCGAAACAACAATCCATGGAATTATGACATTCATCATCACCCACAAAAGTGAAGTTTAAGCAAACATTTCTGCCCGGAAAATCAAGTGCACAGTTTTTTGGGACAGAAAAGGAGTATTGCTAGTGGAGTTTCTGCCTCGTAATGAGACAATGTCTTATTGTGAGACATTGAACAATCTGCGCCGTGCAATCCAGAACAAAAGACGTGGCAAGTTGAATAAGGGTATCGTTTTGCTGCATGACAATGCCTGTCCACATGTGGCTAATCAGACCAAAGATCTCATCAAAACTTTTCAATGGGAAACTCTAGATCATCCTCCATACAGCCCTGATCTGGCGCCCAGTGACTACCATTTGTTCCTGCACTTGAAGAAACATCTGGGCGGTCAGCGTCTTCAAGACGATAACGAAGTCAAAACAGTTGTGATACAGTGATTAACACGTCAGACGGCAGAATTTTATGAGGAGGGTATTCAAAAACTGGTGCCACGTTATGACAAGTGCCTCAATATTTACGGAAATTATGTAGAAAAGTAGATTAAGGTACAGGCTTTCATGTAAAAATAAAATTATTGCGATATTTATGCACGTCTTTTTTAATTCCAAAATGGTACTGACTTAAAAAACATGCCTTGTATTATACAAAGTGAAACTGACTCAGAATGTGAAAATTATACTAAAATGTAATATAAATGCAAAATCTAAGCATGTGTACAAAATGTTTGCCTATTTGCAATTAAATTTTGTGTAGATACATGAAGAAAGTGCAAAACATATTTTTCCCTCTCTCAAGAGGAAACCTTTACAGACATTTCGCAGCTCAGTAATTGACAATTCACAATTGAATAAAATATTTAAGTAAAAAAAGGAAATATCTTATTTTTTTTTCAAGTTGTTTATATGGTTATGATAAAAGTGAACAATGTAAGCTATTAACAGTGAAGCAAATATAATTTTATAAATTATTATATTAAATGACTTAAACTTCACTTATCCTTGATGTTAATATATATTATAACAGGGCTAGTTTTAAAAATTTATCATTTACATTATCAGCCAGGTTATTATTTATTGTTGCCAATTAGTGTCACTAGATGAAAGATTGTTTTCTGTTTTATTGCCAACCCTTGAACAAAAAACAAATTTATTGACAGAACTGAATGGCAGTATTCCAAAATTTATTACATAATCTTTATTTTTCAAAATAAATATGTTTTTACAGACCATCAAATCTATGGGACCATTTAATTGCTTTACTAATTCTAGCTCTGGATTTATTTTGTGATTAAGTGTACAAAATGATCCGCTATGGCAGATTTATCTATCTGTTTACATCTAATATTTCTCAAATGTTCTTTCATTCTAGTTTAGCTTTACCAATGTAATATCTGCCATAATCCGAATAACTAAATTGATAAACGCTACATTTTTTATAATTAGAAAATTTATCTTTTTTAGAGAAACATCACAATATTTTATACTTTATTTTAAGGAGATAAAATTATTCCATTTCTTTAAAACATTTTGTAAATTTTTTATCAGCCTAAGGATGACAAGTAAATTTTTTAACTTTATAATCATTATTTTCTTTGGAGTAGAAACATCTTTAACAGATTTTTTATATTTACACTTTTCTACCTTTTTATGTACAAAATCTGTATTAAAACCTATAATTTAATTTAAAACACCAAATATATGTGAAAAAGGGTTAAAACTTTTTAATTTTATTAAATTAACACTATGACTTGATTTTCCATAAACGTCAAAATACAGTTTATAATTGCTATTATAATACAGTAGAATCCCGAAATAGTGCAGTCCAAAATACAGTGGATTCAGATTTAATGCGGGTAAAAGTATGTCCCCATTAGAAATACTGAAGTTAATTATTTTATTTGCTTTTATTTTTATTCGGAAAGTTGAGATAAAAATATTTCGTATTATCCAAAGTATAACATTGAAAGAAGCAGAGACAGTGAAGCACAACTTAGCACAAAAGTGAATTGAGAAGATATTGACACACTTTTGTGCTAAGTTCTGCTTTACTGTCTCCACGCTTCTCTCAATTTTATACTTTGAGTGATTTAGGCCTACAAGTCTGAGAAGCATTCAAAAAACAGTGTGAGTGAAGCAGTGTGTCAATATCTTCTGGATTCACTTTTGTGCTATTCAGTATTATATTCTGCAGTATAACTTTCACCAGCACCCCTGTTCGTTGACATTGGCCACTGCATTCCAGGAAAGTAATGAATGATACCACCATACTTGGACTTGTCTTTTTCATCAGTTCATATAATTTTATTGAATGAAATCCTGCATTAAACATGGGGAGGAAAGCAGGAATGTAGTATGTCGTCTGCATCTAAGGCACAGTCCTTGCTAATTCACAGTTGCTTTTTTTTTGTGCAGTATGGTATTGAAGACATAATTATAGTTTTGCAATAAGGAGTGAGTATAACAAATTTGTCAGAAATTGATAACTGCATAAATTAATTATGAAATTAGTGTACTTCATAAATTAGGATCCAAAACATTACACAGTCAGAGTCGAGAATATGTTTCAAATGTATGAGCACACACGAAGAATACACAAAAATACTGTTAGAGTACATAAACAAAATGAAAATCAGAGCACATCTTTGGAACTCCAGGTAAAAAGCACAGCATTCCGAAATGAGTAATAGATCTAGATGAATATAAAATTATTTGTGGTTGGTTTATTGACACTCGTCACTTACTTTTTCATATATTTATGAGAGACTAGTTTCAAAGGCCCTGGCCTCCATTTTCAATCTCTTTCCAACTGGCATCTGTTGTTGTCTGCTCTCTCTGGTGGTGGAACTATGAACTTTTTTGTCAAATTATCTACTGGCGGGATTTCAAAGTTCATTACGCGATCCTTATTTTTCCAGATGAATATGTTCTCCCATGTTGTCAATCTATTTTGGTTTATCACTCCTTTTAATAATTTTGGATTTGGATCAATGTCATGGTTTTCATTCCAAAAATGAAATGCTACTGCTGACTTGTCTTCTTGTTTCAATCTGATGTTTCTAAAGTGTTCTTTGACTCTGGTTTTTAAATTTCTTTTTGTTTGACCTATGTAGCATTTTTCACAATTCTTACAATTTATTTGGTATATTCCAGATTTGTTACCTGAAGGAATTTCATCTTTTGTTTTTGAATTTAGTAATTTTAAAATTGAGTATCTATTAGTAGGTGCCAAGATGATATTTTCCTTGAATATCTTTTTAAATTTATTAAATGTTTTTGGATGATATGTGAATGAACTGAATATGCTGTTGCTTTCTTTTTCTTTAATAAATGTGGTTGCTTCCTTAATGGTTTTCTTTAGTTTAGATTTTCTAATTTTCTTCAACACCAAACTTTTGTTGTATCCGTTTTCTTCTGCTATGTGTATTATTGCTTTTTGTTCCTTGAAATATTCTTCTTTTTCCATGGGTATGTTGACTAGTCTGTGTGTAAGGCTGTTTATTATTGCATGTTTATGTGTAATTGGGTTGTGGCTATTATTTTTTATATAATTTTCTGAATGTGTTGGCTTCTTGTAAATTCCAAATTTTATTTTTGTATCATTCCTGATGATATTTAGATCCAAGAAAGGTAGTTGTCCATCGATTTCCTTTTCTATTGTGAATTTGATAGTCCTTTCTTGCAGATTGAGTAATTTTAATGCATCATCTAAATGTTTACTTGGTACAATTGCAAAGATGTCGTCAACATATCTATACCAAACCTTGAAGATCAATGGGAAGGACTTTTTAATTTGTGTTTCAAATGCACTCATAAATAAGTTAGCAAAAAGGTGAAAGTGGATTGCCCATTGATAATCCTGATTTCTGCTTGTAGTGTTTTCCATTAAAGCTGAGTTTGATGAGTTTGACAAATGTATTGCTTAAAAATGTTTATGTTCAGGAAAAAGGTGCTCTTGCAATAACTCAATTACTTATTATTTTAAGAGAAAGCATTAATATTTAGGGCAGTAAGTCGTCCTTAATCAGTATAGTGAGAGATCTGGTTTTTAAATGAAAAAACACTAAAACAAACAAAAAATGCTTATGGAAGAGCATGGCATTTATTCTAAATGTTTCCAGTGAAGAAGACAGTCTATGTGGTATTGAACAACTGAAATAATTTCATCTACAATATCTGCAATTATGATTGCATTAATACCAACAGATTCGCACAACTAATTCAGCCGGTAAATTGGGTGGATATTATATGCAAGGACTGTACCATTTTTATAATGAGTGCATTATCCGAGTAACATATGAAACTGATGCAACAATTTGCTTAATGTTGTCCACAACAAGAATGGCAATGAACAACTAGATGATGGTGAAATGACGTGGAGGCTAACATTCTGAATGTTAATCAAGTGATAACTCATTTAAACAATGTGATTTTGTGGATGAACAGGTAAAATGAATGAAACAGTATTTATCTCCTCCATCTTGTTGCAAAACTTATGGATTCTCTTTAAAACAAAGGAAAGTTAGGTTGGTGTAAAATATGTACAGTGGAACATAAATCAAGAACAGTTACAGGCTGGAATATATCTTCCAACAGAACTGGTAAGTAATTTTTAAAGTATTGTAATATATTTATCTTACTTATGAGAGTTTAATACTGTACTGTAATTTACTATTACATGCATGTTTCCCTCCTCCAACTGGACAGTATCGATCTTTGACCCTTCTAGAATTGCAGCTGTCTATACTGTGGTAAAGTTATAACGCAGGGGTAAAGGATGTCCCCCAACAATCACATTATTTCGAGCTTCTACTGTATGTATTAACATCAAAGATAAGTGAAGTTTAATCACTAATAAGTATAATTTATTGAACAGATAGAATATTACTTTTCTTTTCAGATATATGAATAGTACTTAAAATTAATTATTTGTCACAAACTTCATTTTTTAAGAAAATTGTTGAAATTCCCACAGAAGTGAAGTTTGTGACAAATGATTATAGTTTATGTAGGATTTGTTGCTTCACTGTTTTTAGCTTCTGTTTTTAAGCATTAATTTGCATGAATAGTCATGGTAGCTGCAAATGCCTGCCATAAAAGGATTAAGTGTAAGACAGACCCTTCCACCATCTTTGTTATTTGATGCTGAGAGGAGTAAAAACTGGAGCATTCCAGGACAGCCACTGATTGACATCATAAGCTGCAAGTATGTGGTACCATGCTGATGTTTTCCAGAACATATGATTTTGGGAAATCTAGAAAAATTAACTTAAACACTATATCGAGATTCTTAGATACAGCTACATACAAAGAAAAAATGTTAGAGTTACTACAACAAAAAGAATTCCAGGAAATAGATTCTAATCCACTCAACCGATGCATAAAAGATGTACAAAAAACCATCATTAATAGTAAAATTTTAACAACTACAGAACAAAAAACTATCAAACCAGACAACCCTACCCTTGCAAGAATATATGGTTTGCCTAAAATACACAAACCCAACATACCCATGAGACCCATTGTAAATAATATAAACACTCCTACTTACCTTCTGGCAAAATGGCTAACCAAAAAATTTCAGTCCTTTCCACAATTCCATACTCTGAGTATAAAAAACTCTTTAGACCTGGTAGAAAAAATTCAAAATCTTAAACTAAAACCTCATGACACTTTAGTATCCTTTGATGTCCGCTCCCTCTTCCCTAGCATTCCATTAGACAAACTTTTGATTCAACTGGAAAAATGGCTAAATTCTATAAACCTGGATACCAATGCAATAGAAGAATATGTGGCAATGACTGAATTATGTATACATCAAAATTATTTTGTCTTCGATGGAAAATATTACAAACAAATTTCAGGACTAGCTATGGGAAGCCCGCTATCACCATTTTTGGCCAATCTATACATGAGCTTTTTCGAAACACATATTACTAAAGCCTTCCCTCATATGTTTAAAACATGGTACAGATACGTAGACGACATCTTTGCAATAGTGCCCCACAAACTAATAGATGATGCTTTGAAACTACTCAACCTGCAAGAACCCAGCATACAATTCACAGTAGAAACTGAAGAGGACTGTACTCTACCTTTTTTAGACCTTAAAATCAAAAAAGGCAATGAAAAACTAGAATTTGGCATTCATAGAAAAGCAACACACACAGATAATTACATCAAAGCAAATAGTTTCAACCCAATTCCACACAAACATGCAACCATCAACAGTCTGACACACAGATTAGTAAATCTACCTCTCAGCCAGCAAGAATATCAAAACAAATACCATCAAATCTTAAAAACTGCAATTAAAAATGGATATGGAAAAAACCTTGTAGATAAAAAACTAAAATTATTCAAACTTCAAAAGAAATTAAAACAGATCACAGCTCTCACACCAATAAAACAAGAAACTAGATTTGCTAAATTTACTTACCACCCCTGGGCCACAAAAAAGTTCCAAAAAATATTCAAGAAATACAATATAACATTGGCACCAAAAAACAATTACAACATTAAAAACCTACTTCACAGTAATAATACTGATAAGATAAAACCAGAGGAAAAGTCAGGCATTTACAAAATTAAGTGTAAAGATTGTGAAAAAATTTACATAGGAAGGACAAAAAGGAACATAGGCACTAGAAAGAAAGAACACTTCAGGCACTTAAGATACAAAAATATTGATAAGTCCGCAATAGCAGCTCATTTCTGGTCTGAAAATCATGAAATTGAAGATAGCACAGAATTACTAAAATACGTACAAAAACATAGTGAACTCGTCATATGGGAGAGGATATACATAGAAAAACATAAAAACCAACTAATGAACTTTGAAATCCCGCTAGAAGAGAATCCCACATTTCAGTTCATCACTAAATCAACAGATGGCAGCAACAACCCCAGAATTACCCACACCGCTGGATCTAGCGTCAGTCGCACAAGAGCCGTAGATGCAAACGAAGATTTGCGAAACATGTCCTCAAAATAGGTACGAAAGTGAAGCAGATGTGTAAAAAATGCGACTCATCTAAAATTTAATAACTTAAACACTGTTCCATTATTCTGATTCATGACATTTTGATTTCCAAAACATTTCCTCCAGCCTAGGATCTCAGTTCAGCTCAGTACAATTCAGTTCAATTTAGTTATAAATGAGTCAGCCAGCCAGAGCAGTGTTAAAGTAAGTTGTCTGATAATCAACAAGCCGTGAGTGTCAGTGTCAATCTGCAAACAGTGGGTTTAGTAGTGTCAAGAAGCTACAAACAGCACAAGTTGGTTTTGCAACAAAGGCATAAGAAATATAGTGCTACAGAAAATGACATGTTTGCTCTGTCATCTGTAAAAAGTGAAAGTGATTGTACATTAGCACTGGACTAACAATTCTTGTAACAAATAAAGAAAATTTAGTACAACTCAGTCCTGAGTCAACAATGTCTGGAGACATTAGGAAGATCCTCAAGAACCAGTAGGGTCTGGCAGCAGCCTATCGTAGCCAGGTCCAAGTGGAAGCTGCAACAGCCAGGGTAGATACTGCAGGTGTTTGCTCTGGCAATTGAACAACTAATCACGTGTTCCAGAAAGCTGCCTACTCCTTTGTCAATGGGCAGTGCAACACCAAGTTAAGAGAATGCCTAATGTTCGGCAAATATTAGATCATCCAAGAGGTGCTGACAGCCACTTTGAGGATCGAAGTGTTAAGAAAACAGCTCTCCTTACTTTGAAGATCAGGATACCCATTATATTGGAGACAGCAGATCAGTCCAAGAATGTCATGATCCCCAGAGGTGTGTGTTTGAGGTGTAGCCAGACAGGAAACCTAGAAAAGGACTTCCCATTCCAAGTCAAAGAGTTGGCAGTGCCAGTGGGTGGATGGGATAGCACAGGTATGTGGAGGGAGCAGCTAGCTTACTAGGAGACCGCTATCCCCATCGTGGAGAACAGGAGTATTCGATACAACAAAAATGGAAAATCGACTTAGGAATGTCTGTGATGAGCCCATAGTAGAGTGTGTAGCAGATGCGGCCAGCCTGGACAGCTGGTGAGAGACTGTCCACCAACAAATAGACAAGCGTCAAATAGTAGATGCTGGGAATGTGACCAACAAGGACACATTATGAAGAACTGTCAACGGCCAAGAAGATAAGGCAGGGGGAAACAAGCAAGGGCTAGCATGGCATATGTCGAGACCTTGAACCGTCTCCTTGAGTGATGCTGCATGCACTGGACAGAAGATTGGAAGACAACCTCATTGCAAACGGCAAAATAAAGAGAAAGCAGTACTGGCAGTACTGGATAATGGTGTACATGGACACAACAGTGACCATGATCAGATCCAACTGACGGAGGTCTTGCCATCAAGAAAAAAATGGATTGACCCCAGCAAATATTGTTGGAATCAGTGACACTTTGCTTGTGGATAAGGAAGCCTTGCTGGAGTTGAATTTAGGGCAGAGCATTGTGAGTCTATGTATGTTTGAAGCAAAGGTGGCTACAAAGGTGATATTAGGACTGACACCCTCAGAAACCACAATGCAACAGTCGACATTGGCAGGAGGGTACTGCAATTCAGACGAGACAAGGTAATGCACTGAAGCACAACGAACATCATGTGGTTTGTAAGGTAACCTTGCCAATGGCTACGGTTGCAGCTACTAGCAACAAGATGGGTGTGGAGGCACACCAAGAGGAACTCTGGGAAGTAACATCACCTCCAGGTAGTCAGCAATTGGAGGAAAACCTGGCCATACCAGCGAGCTTGCAAAACGGAGGGCGTTCTAATATTGTTCTTCTTTTTTAACAAGTATGGGGGTATATATTTTTAAAATGCTCAGTGCTGTGGTTAAGATAGCATTATAGCAGCTTCTTGAGTTCTCAAAAGCAGCTAGATGAGCTCACGAGAGACCAAGTGCAAGGAGATATTTCATTCATTATGTGTGGACCCATACATGGGCTGAAAAATTTACACAAATTATACACAGTATTCCTCTGCAGAAAGCTTAAGTGTTTTAACTGACCCATAGTGCCCCTTGAACATCTTAACTTGATATGCTACTGACAATAATATTAAACATATGAATAGGAACACATTAAATTTCTCTTGCACAATCTCATAAATGCCAAAAGCATTTTCTCTATAAACTCTTTCCTGCATTTGAGAGATAATCCAGTTTTAAGTATGTTAATTACCTGAACAGCATCAGAAACACATTTATTGCACATGTCTGCTGCATGAGCCTTAGCAATGGATGCAAGATATGAATTTCTTATTCCGTTATCAGTTTGCCAAGCTGCTGCCAAATATGCTAAACGTGCTGTTTCTATGTTCATTGCCATGTCAGCAAGCATGAAAGCAACAGCCTGAAATAAACATAAACCATAGCACATTATATCTAACTCAGAACAGTAGTAGCGTATAAACTATGACAGATAAATCTATCAATGGTATACATAGAATGTATATAAATTGACAACACAAAACTGAACTGGTTTACAAGAAGCTTGGACACAAAACTTACAAAAAAATAAATCATGTATAAGATTAATTTTATTGGCAATAGTATGAAAATGATGTTACAGAATCCTTTTGACATGTGGCTGTAACATGAAAAATTATTTCACCTATATAATGATTGTTAGAACAATTAATTTTGAAAATATTTGTAATAGGTTAAACAGTTTTTAAGTGATACATAAAAACAGAAGCTAACAAAAGTGAAGTAACAAATTCTACATAAAATATAATTGTTTGTCATAAAACTTCAATTATCTTTTAAGAAAAATTATGAAATTTCCACAGAATTCAAGAGACTATTTTGCAAAAATTCTTTGCATCTTCAGTCAGTGTTTCCTTTGCTGTCATTGTTACTGCTGCTAGATGTTGTATTATTTTTGTGTTTATTACCAAACTCTAAATAAAGAAGAATTTAATAGATAATATAAACACATTATTAGCCCGCCTCGGTAGCGTGTCTGCCTCATGTTCAAGAGGTCCCAAGTTCGAATCTTGGTCAGGGTGAGTTACATGGATAAGGTGTTTTCCGGGGTTTTCCCTTATCCTGAAAGACAAATGTTGGGCAACTCTAAGCTCTGTGGACCCTGGGCTCATTTGAGCATCATTTCACCCATTCCATTCATCATCCGATATGACTTAATGTTGGAGGACATAAATTACATAAAAAAAAACACTTTATTAATACATTATTATATATAACTAATGAAGTTTCCATTCTTAAATAAATTAAAGATTTTTATAATTTTAAAAATTTCTTTATTTGAAGGCAGTATAATAAACATCAATGACAGCTGGTAGAGAAAGTCAAGTGGAAGTAACACCCTAAACTTTTTGCTTCTGTTATAACTAAAGGCCGGTGGGATGTGCGCTTGCACACAATACAGATTAGCTGGATGCAGAATATGAATGACTAGGACGTACAGTATGCATATCAAATATGCAAACAACTGAAGCATTGCCTTGCAAGTATCAAAGACCCTGCAAGACTTTCATATTTCGTAATATGGCAACAGCGATTCCTCTGCCACCAAAGTCAATAATTACAAGATACTTGGATAGAGGCCATCACGTATTATGTGATGCATTACAATGAAATTGTAAATGTTATTAGTGCTCTACATGATGCAGATTCATCTGCTGTTATAACTACAAAATCTCTGATATTGCAAGAACTATCTGAAAATCTTCAGTTCATATTGAACAATTTTGCAGTGTTGCCCAAAGCTATTAAACAATTAAAAATGTTATGGAAATGTCCAGGAGCATAAGCACAATTGAAGACTTAGCTAACTCAATAATAGGATACCTCTTATGCCAAGTATCAAAAAAGTGAAAGCTTAATTCTAGAATGTTCTACATCAAAATAATGTTTATCAAACTATGTGTGAAAATTTGAAAATTAGTAGGAAGGGAAACATGCCAGACGACAGAGTAGAATTCTTTACATCTGACATCGTGTGATGTGAAAAGAAGTTTTTCACTGTTTAAAAACTGCTTCAGTGATAGGTATAGAAGTTTCACATTTAATAATTTATAAATGTACATTGTAACCCAGTGTAATGACTCTGTGACGATATAATAGCAGTATATATAAGCATTTAAGTGCAATTCCAGAATGTATAGTTTATGATGTTTGTAAGTTGTGCTGCAGTGAGGCAGCTGTCATGGTCAGTCTGTGCCTACCTGCAGTTGTTTACATGTGCAAGCAATAACAGTATAATCCATGTGCAATATACCCATGGAAAAACACATATACCTTTGGCCTTTAGTTATCACATACGTTTTACTATCAATTTTGTTACATCTCATATAAAACAGCAGCAATAATCTTTTAAATAATGACACATACTTAGCATCATTAAGTTTTTAAAAATACCAACCTGATGATTAGCTATAGGAACTCCAAATGTTTTTCTTTCTAATGCATACTTTGTGGCCTCATCCAGAGCCCTTTGGGCCACTCCCACAGCACCAGCAGCAACCTTTGTGTTTAAACAAAACCATTTGTTATTAACATTTTTAAAAGCATAATAAAACCATAAATTTTTTCTTGAGATTTTTGGCTTTGGGTAAATAATTAATGTTAATTTGAATAATGGTCTACCCAGAAGACAATCAAATTTGTAAACTTTTTGTGTCTATTTGTTATGTACTTTTCCTTAACATTTTTTATGCTAAAGAAAGAACAGCAATGTTTTAAAGTCTGATGTATAACACGCTTCAGGTTCCACTTAAAGAATACCTATTAATAATATATGACTGTAGTTTTTTGTGAACTGAAGGTCATAAAAGGATCAAACATCAGAATGTTGGAAATAAATCGTTCTTCCCCACTAGCCATGTATAGACTATGGTTTTGGATAGCTAGAGTCAGACTGAAAAATTCAATGACATGGCCAGGATTTGAACCATGGATCTCCCGATCTCCATCCAGTCACTCTTAACCATTGGACTGCCATGGCCAACGTACTTACAATAGTAAGTCGTAACAAAGAGTGTGTACCTCATATATGAGAACCCCTAGTGGTTTACCGGGAAAACATACAAGTCAACTGGAGAATTTTGTGTCATGACGGCATGTTGGCCATGATAACTCAATGGTTAAGAGCAACCAGACGGAGACCGGGAGATCTGTGGTTCAAATTCTAGCCATGGCATTGAATTTTTCAGTCTGACTCTACCTATAAGAATGTTTGATTATAATGCTGGCAAGAATGTACAATGAAAGGTATCATACTCCAACTTCACTATTTTTGCCTGCCTCGGTAGCATAGATGGTAGCATGTCTGCCTCACGTTCAAGAGGTCCCGAGTTCGAATATTGGTCAGGGTGAGTTACCTGGATAAGGTTTTTTCCAGGGTTTTCCCTTATTCTGAAAGACAAATGTCAAGTAACTCTCACCTCTATGGACTCTGGACTCATTTGAGCATCATTCCACCCGTTCATTTACCTTCCGATATGACTTAATGTTAGAGGATGTAAATTACAAAAAAACTAGTAACATCAAAATTTATGCTGTTTTATGTTTTCAATGGATTTGAATTGATTTTAGTAATTATGCATGATTGAAGGAATTTAGTAGCAGTGACATATGTAACTAGCAACTTACAAATTCAGATTAGATCATGATTTTGCTAGTAAATCTCCAAGAAGGATGGGGTCAAAAGGCTCGAAAAGAAGTTCAAAGTAAGTATTTTTTAAAATAGTGAAGTTTTAACTAGTTTCAAAGGCCACTGCCTCCATTCTCAACCTCTCTCCAACTAGCCAACTCCAACTAGTTGGAGAGAGGTTGAAAATGGAGGCAATGGCCTTTGAAACTAGCCCCTCAATAATACAAAAAAGTAAGTAACCAGTATCAATAAACTGACTACAAATAGTTTTTACAAGAAATCTTACTGTTGATATTTTAAACAGTTTTTAAACACAAAAGTTGTAGAAGAAGGGATAACATTAAAAAGGATAGAAAATATGAGGAATGGCGTCCAAATTAATTAACTGTTAAATTTAAAGGGAGTCGATTAATGACACTAAACAACACTTACTATGCCATGGCATTGAATTTTTCATGTTGACTCTATCCATCAAAAACCTTAGCCTATATACGGCTAGTGTGAAGAAATGATTAATTTCCATCAATTAACTAAAATAATAAGAGTTAAATGATGAAGCCTGGGACTCGAGTACTTACGATAGTAAGTCGCCACAAATGGTGTATCTGGGATGTGACAGCCCCTACTGGTCTCCCGGAGAAATATATGAGTCAAATGGAGAATTTAATGTCAGGAAGGCACGTTGACCATGGTAGCTCAATGGGTTAGAGCGACTGGACGGAAACCAGGAGATCCGTGGTTCAAATCCCAGCCATGGCATTGAATTTTTCATGTTGACTCTATCCATCAAAAACCTTAGCCTATATACGGCTAGTGTGAAGAAATGATTAATTTCCATCAATTAACTAAAATAATAAGAGTTAAATGATGAAGCCTGGGACTCAAGTATTTATGATAGTAAGTCACCACAAATGGTGTATCTCGAATGCGACAGCCCCTAGTGGTCTACCGGGGAAATATGCAAATCAAATGGAGAATGTAATGTCAGGAAGGCACGTTGACCATGGTAGCTCAATGGGTTAGAGCAACTGGACGGAAACCAGGATGTTGACTCTATCCATCGAAAACATTAGCCTATATACGGCTAGTGTGAAGAAATGATTAATTTCCATCAATTAACTAAAATGATTTTAGTAATTTTGCATGATTGGAGGAATTTGGTAACAGTGACGTCAAAATTAATTGATAAATTATTTGTAGTCAGTTTTTTGACACTTCATCACTTACATTTTTATATTACTGAGGGACTAGTTTCAGAAGCCGCCGTGTTCATTTTCAATCTCTATCCAACAGAAGTTGAAAATGGATGTGACGGCTTCCAAAACAATATAAAAATGTAAGTGATAAAGTATCAAGAAACTGACTACATATAGTTTTTCGATTGATTTTAGTAATTTTAGTTAAATGATGGAAATTAATCATTTCTTCACACTAGCCGTATATAGGTTATGGTTTTTTTTTTTTTTTCCCCCTTGATAGAGTCAAAATCATGGTTTTGGTTCCAAAAATGGTTCTTTGAAGTGTTGCTGGATGTTCCTTTTTATTCTTCCGATATACATTTTTCACAGTCCTTTTGAGGATTTCAAATATACCTGCTTGCTTGATAAGAGAGGACTTTATCTTTTGTATTTATGTAGAGGAAATATTTTTTTTTTAAATAATAAAGTTAGAGTGATACCAGTATTTTCTTCTTACATAATTATCAAAATGTTTTACTTCAGTGAATGTGTTAAAAACTATACATAATAAAACTATTTGTATAATATCTTTTTGCAAGTTCTACATTTTGAAATGATAAATTTTCATGAAGCTATAATATCTCTTGTTTCCTTTTGTTCCTTTTTTGATACACAAATTGATTATTTGATACATTCTGAGCGTGTTCTAATTACCTGGCAAAACTTGTACTCTGAGATGCCTGATACTCTTGTCTTTCAGATTATAGTATTGAGTTTGATGACAGGTGGATCAATCTGCCCAGTCATGCAGTCATGCATTTTTCTAGGTGTCTAATTCATTTTTGCATTGATTTCATATAGACATTAATTCAATAATTGACAAGACTTGCTTAGACTCCTCTGGGGATTGAGGAGTCAGTATTCTGTCTTCTCAACCCATCAGTTTAATTTCTGTATGATGTGGGAAAATTTTCTTTAGTTAAATTATCCCCTACCCTCAGCAGAGTTTGGAGATATGTATGAACATAGGAGTGAATGTGAGCATGTTTCATGGTAGAAATAGATATAAAAAAGAACTGAAAATTACAGTTACATTTGTTGGAACCCTATCAGCTGTATCTTAAGTCAAGTTTCCAATATGATCAATTAACTTAAAGCTGCTATTTAAACAAAATAAAATCAAAGACCATAAATACGGTAAACTCGGCTAATTTCGTGACATGGGTAATTTCATTGTATTTTTCTATTTGCTTATAACGATATTGGACTGATGCACATCAAAGTTGTTTAAGTGTCCTAAAGATAGAGGCATCTTCTGGCTTACGGAGTTCTTCCTCGTAGGCAATTTTAGTGCTTTCAACAGTTGTATTAGACAGTTAGAGGAAAACCCAGCAGTCGACAAAGGTTTGTAAGAGAAGAACAGTGTGTGGATCTACGGTGTTCTTTTGCTGTTTTTCTGCCAGTTTCTGCTGTTTTGCTTATATAAGAGGTTAGTACATGTATCAAAGTATTAATTAGCATATAATAATTAATTTACGTATTGTATAGCTTTTAAAGCATAAATTGGGGAATGTTTTTCTTAGTATTTTCTCTTTCTTTTTAACCAAACAAAAGATGCCATTTTCGAAGCTTTAGTAAGAGCGCCATCTGGCGGTAAGAATGCAAGTTATCTATGTTCTACTTTAAAACGGAGGTGGGGGAGAGGTTTCTTTTCTCAAGCAGAATATTGTGCATGTTGCAGATATCATGGGGCAAGTATGGATCAAAGTATTCATCTGATGATTTGAAAGCAGGTTTGACGTGCATTCGTCAAATGTCTCAAAAGAAAATGGAACTGTTAACGTCAAGGACGTGGCAGAGCCTGCTCTGGTGCCTCTCAACCCCATCGTTGGGGTTAGAAAAAGTGCAAGTGCTGCTCAGAAACCACGTCTCTTCCTGCCAACCATGTGCAAAGTGGACGCTCCAGGCCGACTATTAGGGGATCTGCAAGAACCTGTCAGCGATATTCGGCCTAAGACGACGAAGAAATCCACCAAAGCTAGTGATAGCAAGGCTTCAAGTAGCGGAAACCATCGAAGCAAAGTGATGAAAAGAATTGGTGATGTGTGTTCATCGTTCTCTGGTCACTATAACGATGACAAAAATGGTGAAACATGGATTCAGTGCACAGGATGCTATGATTGGTTTCACGAAGAGTGCCAGGGACTTTCCACTTATAATTATAACTTCAAGTGCTTTGGCTGCACTTCAGATTCAGAATAGAAACTAATACGAAATTAGACCTAGTGTACCACAAAATTACCCTTAGTGGTTCTGAGATGCTAAATTTGTGCCTTTATTTACTTTCAACCTGGTGACTAATTATATTGAGTTCAATTATTAAATGTGTTTTTGTTTTGTAGTTATAATACCAAATAACATGTGACAAAGTTATTTTCAACTTCATATTCTATTTCCAAAAGCTTCCAAATGATCATAAGCTTAGTACCACAAAAATTCACTGAGTTTACCTTAAATAAATAAATAAAGAGAAGGAATTGCTTAGTTAAAGAAAGGAAAAAACAATACTAACTAGCAAGGTTAAAATAAAAAATTAAAACTGAAAAAGTTTCCTATTTGAAAAAGCTATGGTATATCATAGAAAAAAAAAAAAAAAAAATATCTTACTATGTGTGTTTGGAGGAATTTAGTAACAGTGACGTCAAAATTAATTGTAAAAACTATTTATAGTTGGTTTACTGACACTCGTCACTTACTTTTTTTGTATTATTGAGGGACTAGTTTCAAAGGCCATTGCCTCCATTTTCAACCTCTCCAACTAGCCAACTCCAACTAGTTGGAGAGAGGTTGAAAATGGAGGCAATGGCCTTTGAAACTAGCCCCTCAATAATACAAAAAAGTAAGTGACCAGTATCAATAAACTGACTACAAATAGTTTTTATGAGAAATCTTACTGTTGATATTTTAAACAGTTTTTAAACACAAAAGTTGTAGAAGGAGGTATAACATTAAAAAGGATAGAAAATATTATGAGGAATGACATTTCAGAGAATGGGATGGTCCAGTAACGCTGCAAAGTTCAGCTAGTTATAAATAAAATGAATATTGAAACTATCTGGCATATGAGATTTAAGTCTTCACTTAACTAACATACAGACTTATTTCTGAATTGCAAGTCTTCATTTTACTCATCAGTCTTTATTACTTACAGGTGGGCGTGTTTTGTCGAAGGCCATCATTGCTATTTTAAAACCATCTCCTTCACCAAGGAGAACATTTTCTTTTGGAACTCTTACATCCTCAAAAGTTACGCCTCTAGTGTCAGAGCACCTCTGACCCATGTTAATTTCCTGTAAGGGCAATTATTTCCATTAATTTTTACAACATTTACAATTAAATCACAAATTCTTCTATAATGAGAATATTGAGCACATCTGAATATAAAGGGACAGACACATGGAGAAAAGTATTTCTAACAAAATAAAAAAAAAAAAGTTTAAAGTTAGTAAAAATATGCCATAAGTGACTTTTTTCCCATAAAGACAGTAAAAAATTAGGTCAGCTTTTAGATAAAATAAAACATAGATGGAATTGGACAGTGAAATGAGCAAGCACACCCACCATAGTGTTTTAATTTATATTAATTTTAATATGCATTAAAAGTGCATGTGTTTAAAATGTAAAGAGAAAATATGAGAGACAACAAGCCTGGGCTAAAGCCAATCACATTCAAATATAATTTGCTTAGCATAAATAAATACACATAAAAATGTGAAAAATAAATGTTATGCACTCTGACGTCATTCATTTGTAACTGACCAATGATATTATTTCACCTGCTTTCAATTCAAACAATATAATGTACAGGTTAGCCAACATCAAAATTCAATAGTGCAAGCATTTTCCAAATCCAGATCCATTACTGTTTTCAATTCTTCTAGTCATATCATTTCTTCATTAATAGCATAAATTTTAAGTTATTTGTTGTTTTTTATTAATTTCTACTGGCTTTTACTATTGTTTTCTAGTAGTAGTCAGCCTGATTTGAGCTTTTGTGAGAAGAATCAAAACTCAATGGGTCTGAAGGAATTGAGATACATATTTCCTTGAATTTTTTCTGGGTTCATTATTTATTTAGCTTGCAATTAGAGACAATTCTTGCAGCGATTTCATGTCATGAATGCTTAAATACTTTCTACAGTGAAGAGTTTAATATGCTTAATATAGAACTAATATGCCATGTCCAGGAACAAGAATGTTAAAACTTTAGTAAGTCTTTTTTCCCATTCCTGGGACCCAGGAAAGCTTTCTATTAATGTGAATGTTCACATTATAATACACATATTTTAACTGAAAAAACTATTTTTGGTTGGTTTTCAACACTTCGTCACTTACATTTTTATATAGTGAAATGATACTAGCCAAAGCACTAAGTTTATGGAATTAATGAAAACTTATGAATACAGTAAAACTACAGTTCCCTTCAGCAGTAGACAAATCAATGTGCCCTGGGAAAAACATTCACATTACATTCAACAAAACAGTTATTACCTTTCTGCCTGGAGTAACACCAGGTGTATCACGATCCACAATAAAGCCAGTGAATGCTTTGCTTGCAGGACATTTTGGATCTGGATTTGTTCTAGCCAGTACAAAGTACCTTCAAAAAGAATATTAAAATTGATGAGCACGCAACAAATTTATATTGCAGAAGCACACTTTCATTACCATCAGTGTAAAGAAGTTATCCAGACCATGGAGTAATGTTTCATCAATACAGTACATTAATCCTATATAAGAACTCACATGCACTCAAATATTAACATTTAAGTACTCCCCAGAAGCTGAGTATGTATCTATTATGAAAATGGACAAGGACCAATTAAAATCTACATTTTGAAGAGCAAGAAAACTTTTTTTGAAAATACAAATTGGAATTAATACTGTGAAGTAATGCAATAACTAAAAATTATATGGAAACAGATAAATTCACAATAGCAGCATATTTTTGAAATCCTCACCACAACATACTACATGGCAAAGCAAGAAAGCGTATCGGGAAAAATTCCCATCACAGAGATGTTTACCTCAGCTTACCGCACATACATGGTGAGTCCAGTGTATGTATAGTCTGTTCAGATGTAATCATGTCTTCTGGACAGCAATGTGTCGTACATTGGCAGGCGCAAGAAAACATATCACATAGACACATGCAGCTTCCAATTGCTCTATTTTTGTTTTGTAGCTTACTGTAGCATCAACTAATATTTTACTCTTCTAATAGCCCAGACAAGACCCGATAAAAGACGATCACAGCGCTGGTCACCTGAAGGTCAATATGCCTCAACACTCTGTCGACTAATAGAGTAAAATGCCCAACTACTAAAACCAGTACACAATAATCAAGAATTAAACATTTGGAAGAACCATTAGATTAATTAATGTTAATTAATTGTTCCTTCACAGTAGCTGTGTGTAGGCCAAAGTATAGAAAGGTAGAATCAGACTGAAAAATTCAATGCCATAGCCAGAGACCGGAAGATTTGTGGTTCATATCTTGGCTATGCACTGAATTTTTTAGTCTGACTCTATCTTTCCATAATCTGAGAGGATATTTATATGAAGAAATTTAAAACACATTTAATGTCTTTCGACATTCTGTTGCAACAAAATATTTTATCAGTCTCACTGAATTGCCGCCAGAGGTCTTGTCTCTGGAGAACCATTATCAGCCGGAGCAGCACAAAGTTCAAGTCAGTTGACAACTTCTTAATAATTCCTTCAAATGGAGGCAAAATACGTGAAAGAAAATAGAGGTATGTGAAGTATAGAGTGTCTCAGTCGACTTATTGTATAATTTTTAAACAAGAAAACTGTCGAGAATTCCAACATTCCAGCAGTAGCAAGTACCTAAAACACTCACCAGATGCCACCACAGACAGATAGAAAAGGCAGGCACAGGATAACTAAACAAACATCAAGTAAGTCAGCAGCTGACGTTGAAAGTAATGCATGCTCAAAATATATCCAGGTATTATTATTATAGTGAAGTGTGTAAATTAGTTTCCTTTATCCTTGTTTATACTCATTGGAAATCCTTTACTGTCAGCTGCTTCTGAACTATCACTTATAACTATGTATACATGGTGTTATCTAGCTGCAATAATGCAAGTGTTTACTCAACATTCTAGTTGATACTGTGGCAGAGTCAAGCATGGAGGTGTCACATTGACAGCAGCATACATAGCATGAACTATGTTTAAAGAGAGGATCTCATTTCTCTCTCACCAGCGATGAGTCTGAATAGTAAGCATGTCCATCTTTATATTTTCTCTACCATATACAGTAAAATCTCGTTAACTGAAACCTCTTTTACCCAGACAGTTCTGAAAAAAATAATTATGTTTAGCATAGTAAATGAAGACGTCTTTTACAGATGATAAACCCTATTCTCGGTAGGTACATTACTTGAATTCTCTTGCCAGCAGGAAAATTCAATGATCCCTACTTGGAAACAGGCTAGAAGATGAACTTTGTTAAAGTCATGGAAAATGTCTAGTGTGTGTGACTTGCCAGAAAACAAGACCGAAGAAAAAAAATAGGTTTGGAAGAAGATTTTATAGACATTTTTAAAAACATAGATTGCTTTTCCAGTGCTGATGAATAAATTGACAATTGACAAAAAACATGTAGGTGTACTTTTTTGTGATCTAGCAAAGGCTTTTGACTGTGTTAATCATGACATTCTTATAGCAAAATTGGAATTCTATGGGCTAAAAAATGAACATTTAAGATGGTTTGTATCATATCTAAATGAAAGAAAATAGAGCATTGAGGTAGCTGTCAGTGATATTGGTTAAGAAAAACAAACTTCAAACTAGAAAGTAGTAACTCATGGAGTACCCCAAGGTTCCGTGTTAGGGCCTTTATTATTTCTGATCTATATAAATGACCTCTCACTTTATATAAAGGACATTGCAAGTACAGTTCTTTTCGCCGATGACACTAGTGTCCTGGTGACCAGTACAAATTTAAACGAGTGTATAATTAAAATGAATTATGTTTTGAAGAGTATGTCATGCTGGTTTAAAGCGAACAAATTATCTGTGAATCTAGACAAAACAAAAGTGGTCAAATTTATAACCTGTCATACGTCAGATACTCAAAAAGAAATCGGGATTAATGATATGTTATTAGAAGAAACTGACAGCATAAAATTTCTGGGCCTTCAAGTGGACAGATGTTTAGATTGGAAAGCTCACATAAATTATATCTTACCTAATCTTTGCTCTGCCTGTTATGCTATCCGAGAGCTGGTTAATGTGAGTTCTATTGACACACTTAAATTAGTATATTATGCATACTCTTTATGGAATACAGAATATTATTTTGGAGCAACTCAGTAGAAAGTAAAAAAATATTTCTTATGTAAAAGAAGGTTATAAGAATCATTACTAACACCCACAACAGATGCTCCTGTAAAGATCTTTTAACACAGAATATTATTTTGGAACAACTCAGTAGAAAGAAAAAAAATATTTCCTATGTAAAAGAAGGTTATAAGAATCATTACTAACACCCACAACAGATGCTCCTGTAAAGATCTTTTTAGAAGATTGAAGATATTAACGCTTCCTTGCATGTATACATTCTCGATCCTAAAATTCTTTGTATGCAATCGTGCCTTATTTGCAACAAATAATGTAATTCACAGAATAAACACTAGACAAAAGTATAATATCCATTATCCCAGTGCTAAACTTTCTTGCTTCCAGAAAGGTGGGTATTGTGAAACTATCAAAATATTTGGTACACTTCCCAATGTTCTTAAAAAAAAAATTGATAATTTCAGTGCTTTTAATAATGCTGTTAGAGAGTATCTTTGCTCAAAATCTTTTTATTCTGTACAAGATTATCTGAATGACAAATTATCCTGATAATGCTTCTGTAGCTCTGTAAGTAGTATCTAACTGTTACAATGACAAATCATTACCAATAAATCTTTGATGCATGTTGGAAGTTTATTTTTAATGTATATGTATTTAAGAAATAACAAGAATGGTATCCATTGCAAAAAGGTTGAGATGTACTGGCATAAGCCAAGTGAAAGCTGAATTAAAAAGTGTTTGATTTTGTATCATATATAATTATCCCTGCTTTGTTTTCCATAATGTTGTTCATATTGCCTGTATACTATAATATGTGTCTTATGTTAACTTTTCAAGTACATATATATGCTATTAAACTTTATACCTCTGGACATGTTCAATGTTCACAGCCTTTTCTGGTACAAGGGAACCTACTGAATGCAAATCAATCTAATCTAATCTAATCAATGATGGAGGTTATAAACCGATTACTGAGAAAGATATTATTGCATCATTCAGTGTTAATGAAAATGAAACTGAAGAGCATTTAGATTTAGAGAATGTTGATGAACCAGCTGTGGTCATGAGCCATGCTCAAGCAGTAGCCAACATAGAGAAACTGATATTTTATTTCAAGAGTCAAGCCAAAACATTGCCAAATGAGCTTCTAATGTCAAAGCAGATGTGAAATTGTGCTGCTCATAAGCAATACACTAAACTGAAACAGGCAGAAACTCAATGCCTTTTTCACTACAGACTAGTTTGTACAGTGCAAATACATAGGCTATTACAGTAAAGTACATTACAGTGTATACCATTTTGGGTGAAAGTGTGCTGATAGTAATTTCTAAACTCAGTTAAAAATATTTTGGAGATGTTGTACAAGTTTTTGTTGTTTTTCTATCATTCTCTGGATAACCCAGATTTTCATTAACTTGGATCCACCCTGCTCCTAGCTGTCCTAGCTTATCCGGTTAAACAAGGTTTTGCTGTACAGAAAAGTAAAGAAGTTATTGCATTCCACCCAAAAATTTGATACAGAGATTTCAGTGGAAATACGTATTTTGAAGTTCAATGAATAAAAAAACAGGAAAGTTTGTAATTTTAGTCTTCTAACGTTAAGTCATATCGGACAATGAATGGAATGGGTGAAATGATGCTCAAATGAGCCCAGGGTCCATAGAGCTTAGAGTTACCCAACATTCGTCTTTCAGGACAAGGGAAAACCCTGGAAAAACCTTATCCAGGTAACTCACCCTGACCGAGATTCAAACTCAAGACCTCTTGAACATGAGGCAGACTCGCTACCACCACACTACCAAGGCGGGCAAAAAGGAAAGTGTTTTAAGAAAAGATCTGTGGGAAGTATTAAACAATAACTCCAAGACAAAAAGTTTATTAAATAGCAAACTGGATATTCAAAATTCTCCAGACTATCCTTTATATGGAACAGTTCTCAAAATGTTTAGTTTTTTAAATGTCTTTAATGTTTTAGATTAAAATACTGTATGTTTGATATGTATTAAATCAAATATATATCTTGAATTTCCTGGGAATATCCTTAGAATTTTTTTTCATTCTGGATGACTTTTACATAACTGGTAAACTACAAGAGAAGATAAAAACTTACTATACAAAAATTGCAGATTTCGTTGAAACACATAATTTATGTCAAATACATTTTTTGTGGTGAAGTGAACCATTTAAAAGATACTCCTTATATTTTCAGAATGTTTTATCACTTGTAATTCTCTCAAAAGAGAAGTTGTTATTCATTATTTTTATCTGTTTATAGAAATTTTAAGCCATCACAGAATAATCAACTTTAAAAGATTTTACCATCGCTTAAAGCCTACTATATTCTGATATTCCTCTTGCAATTATAAGAAAATTAGCAATAAGATAATTTCTGCAAATGTTTATCTTAATAACATGAAGTATTGTGCAGCCATAAAGTCATGCTGCACATTTGATTGATCACAGGAAAGCAATGAAACAAGATAGAAATGTGAAATCTTCACCAAATACAAAGAAAGTCTCTAAGTTTCCATAGTTTGATGTGCAAGTGTTTGCACATGCTTGTGATGACACAACACCACGAACTGCACAGGAGCAGATCTGCTCACCAATGCCAGTCGAGATGTGGATCATACAGAAGAAAGCTCATGACGGAGTGCAACATGAATATTGTTGAATGTACAACAAACCACTCCACCATAGGAATAACATTTATCAATGGGATAAGCAGTTGAAGGATACCAGCAGTTTGTTGGACAAACCCCATTCTGGCAGACCACTGAGTTATTTAAAGAGCCCTAAAATGCCCGTGCATGCATGTGCTTGACAATTACACGTAAGCAAGAGGACAGTTCATAAGGTGTTAAAGAAACCTCTATGTTTAACACATTTGCCATAGATACACTTCATGAGATCGACAGTAATAACCGATTTCTGCAGAAGATTGTGTTTAGCAATGAGGCAGTATTCCATGTTAATGGACATGTTCATTGCCATAACATCTGAATATGGGTTGCTGAAAATCCTTATGAGTACATAGAGTACGAACATACAGCCCTAAATTGAACATGTGGTGTGGCCTGCTGCAGGATAAAGTGATAGCACCATTTTTCTTTGAGGAGCAGACTGTGATGACAGTCAACTACCTTGACATGTTGGAATTGTATGACTACCATCATTTTCAGAAGCTGTCTCTTTCAACACGATGGAGCTCCTCCACACTACGCCAAAATTGTTCATGAGTTTCTGGACACAATATTTCCTCAGCAGTGGATAGGCAAGGGTTCTGTCAAGCCATGGCCACCATGATCCATGGGTCTGATGCCCTTGCATTTTTACTTATAGGGTTATATGAAGCAACATGTTCACAGGGAATGTATCAATGACATTAATCATTTAAAACAAAGAATCACAGATATTGTTCACTCTGTTAAACCATGTGTGGGAAGAACTTGAATCTGTTCAGATGTAGGACAACAAATGGAGCTGACATCAAACTACATTGAATAGATATGAAACTTTAAGAGGTTTGCCTATGTTTGGTGAAGATTTCACGTTTATATCTTGTTTTGTTGCTTTCCTGTGCCTGATCAAAAGTGCACCATGACTTTATGGACACACGGTAGATAGAGGAATACCTAAGGTTTGTAAGAATAGTTTGTACAAGATTAGAGAAAGCATGTGAATGGAACACTCACATTTCCTTTTTACTGTACCTACTATTTGCTAACTATAGTAAGCAGATGAAGCATTGCATTCATTCACAAATTTTACAGCAATAATTCATCCCAATACACATATTAACTTGAAGCCAAAATAATGTATCTTCATAAAATAAAGATGTGTGTATGCATGCGCCTGCAGTACAAGTCTCTACAATGTGCCTTTAAATCTGTAGTATGCAGCCTTTGTGCTGCTATAGTCTTTCTGACCTACACACAGGTCTATCTCTTAATGGAGCTACACACCAATTCTGAACATAACTCTGATATTCACACAAAAACTGCTTTGTTGCCAGTTTCACAGCTCTGCGATTCCTCACCCAAAGCTGCGGTTACTGATGCATGAACTGCTTCCTGCCTTGCGACTCCTTACTGCAAGATCTTGGAACATACCACACTGCTCTCGCCACTACTTCTGTACTACTCTATTCATACTCTGACTTAGCCTGCCACTCGGCATTGAATCAGCTTTCATATACCTGCCAGTGTAATAGATCTTTCTGCAAATGGATCCTTCTTGAAGCATGGTCTAGAAAGATCTTTTGCATAGTTCAAGAGGAATTTTTATGCTGTGTAGATATTTATTAAAAAGTGAAAGTGACTGTACGCAGCAATGGGTTAAAGTGACAAATAAAAGAGATTAAGGTGAATGTCCGGTGTCGTTTTTGTCACAATACATAAATGCAGAATTTCGTAAAGCAGAACAAAAGCAACTGAGGATCAAATATCTCATTACTGGCTTCTGTTGAAACTTTCATTCATAACAATACATAAATACATTTTAAAACAAGTCTCATAACCCTTTTTCTACTGTCATTCTTTTTGTGGTTACCATTCCCAACTTATTGTGAATTAACCTTTATCATGCCTGACTTTTTGAATAACCATCAAGCATGTGTTTCAAAACAAGAAATAAGGGGAGAATAAATACTTACCAATTAGCTACACCTCCATTAGTGATCCACATTTTCTGTCCATTGATGATGTACTCATCTCCCTTTTTCTCTGCTTTTGTTTTCACTCCATTTACATCAGAACCTGCTCCAGGTTCAGTGACACAGTATGCCTGAAAGTAACACATATTATAAGCATTACATGCTATACCAGGAGAATTCAGAAATAATTTACAATAATAGTTTATTTTCTATAAGAAGTGCTTATTAGACACAGAAAATATCCCCAAAATTCAACATTAAGGTTTCAGCAGAAATACATGTTTTGAGGCCCTCTAAATTTGAAAATAGCATTATTAGAAAAAAGTCTGTGTGTGAGTTTTCATGAACAGCATAATTCAAAAAAGTTTGATAAATATTAAACTTGTTTTCTATTTGCAGAGTTTAAACAGTTATTACTCTAACTTCATTTTCTACACCAGTACTTAATAAGTTTTGAGTAATAAACATGTAAGGTTTTGTATACAAATGTCAAAATAATTTCACTGTTTTCCCCATAAAGGATTTAAAACTAAAGTGGTAGTTAAGCTCAGCACGTTTCAAAGAACGCTACATACACAAACTATTATTTGCAACATTTTTAAATTGTCTGATTTTCTTTAAAATGTCTCATAACAATTTTAATTGAAATACCTTAAATTCAATATACAGCAAAACCTTGTTTACTCAATCAACCTACTAGAACCTACTAGAACCTACTAGAACCTACAGGAGAAAAAGAGAAAAAAATTTTTAAAAAATTCACCTTCCACCCATCAGCCTATAACAAATTCCAAAAAATCTTCTCAAAACACAACATAACTCTTGCACCTCAAAATAGGTTTAATATCAGAAATTTGTTAAAAGGCCCTCCCAAAAATTCAATCACTACCAAAGAAAAACCAGGAATCTATGAGATCAAATGTGAAACTTGCCCTAAAATTTATATAGGAAAAACAAAAAGAAATATTAACATCAGAACTAAAGAACATATGAGAAACATTAAAAATGGTGAAACAGAAAAATCAGCAGTGGCTTTTCATTTTTTGAATACTAGACATGACATCAATTTGGAAACATCTCTAATAAAATACGTTAATCACCCCATAGACCTTTCCGTATGGGAAAAAATCTTCATTAACAAAAATCGTCATAGAGTCATGAATTTTGAAACTCCACCACCGGACATCTTTGACACGTACATCACGCCATCTATTGACAATACGGAGAAAGAAGAAACCACTACAACTTGCACTAGTCGAGTATCAGCTGAGGATAGGAGCAAGAGCTCTTGAAACATGTCCTGTGAATAAACAGTGTGAGTGAAGCAATGTGTCAGTATATTCTCGATTCAATTTTGTATTAATTTGTGCTTCACTGTCCCTACGCTTCTTTCAAGTTTATACTTTGGGTAATATAGGGGTTTGCCAGCAACTCATAATACAATTCATGCAGTTTGGTGGCAGCAATTCCAAATGAATGTGCTGGAGCATTATCATGGAGTGAAACAGAACTTTCTTCTTTGCCATATAGGGCCATGTCTCTTTCAACTTCTTGTGTTATTGGGCCAATAAGCCCACTGTAGTATGCTTCATTAATTTTATTTCCTTTTTCAAAGAAGTCAATCAGTATGACACCTTTTGCATCCCTAAACATTATCACCAACACTTTTCTGGCCGATAGGACCATTTATGCCTACTTTGGAGCAGATTCTCCAGAAGCAACCTATTGTGTTGATTGTTGCTTGGTTCCAGAGTATAATGATGAATCCAGGTCTCATCGAGAGTGACAACTCGACACAAAAAGTCCTTTGGATTTTGTTTAAACAGCTTTGAAATTGAAAGCTGCACCACTTGTTGTCCACTTGAATAAATACAGCACCCATAGAGCTGACAGCCTTTTCATCTCCAACTTATCATGCAAAATATGAATTGCCATTGCCAGTGATACACCTATGGCCTCTGCCACTTCACAAATCTTCATTCAACAGTCAGCGAGAATCATATAGTGGACTTCTTCAATGACTCTTCGATAACCGCATCTGCAGGGCATCCTGCGTGCTTTTCGTCAAAAACAGATATTCGACCAGGTTTAAATTTGTTATACCAATATTTAACTGTTGTCATAGAAGGTGAAAGGTCTCCATAAAATGCATCCAATTTCTCTTTCATCTCCATGCACATTTTATCTAAAAGTAAAAAACGAATCACTGAACAATGCTGTTTCCATTTTAGTAAAAACATGTTGAACATATATACAAATTATTGTATTTGTATATATTTGTTTGCTTCACTGTTAATAGCGTCATACTTTACGTATTTACATGTTGAACATCTTATTGAAATGTCTGTAAAATTTAAACTAACATATGAATCAGCACCAAATTTGTTTTGACAATGTGTAACAAATAACAGTGCATGATGATAACACAAACTTCCCTTAAATACGAGGGCCGTTCAGAAAGTAACCTCCGATCGGTCACAGTGCGGGTAGTGGAGGGAGTAGCGACGCCATCTGTGCATTCACGCACTTAGCAGGTCAGTCGGCATCAAGCCGTGGTCGAGTGAACTTCGTATCTGTGCTAGTTTAGTGTTTGTGGCCGTTTGAAATGTGTGCTGCAATAGAAAACCCCGCCAAATGTGAAGTGCATGCTGTTATAAGGTTTTTTACAGCCAAAGGATATTCTGCAGCAGCTATTCATCGTGAGCTTTGTGCCGTGTACAGACCAAGAGTTATGAGTGAAGGAGTGGTCCGTGAATGGGTACGTTTATTTAAAAGTGGACGAGAAAACGTTCATGATGAAGAGAGGAGTGGTAGATCGTCCTCACTCTGCTCGCAGAACAACAGCCCTTCTTGAGTCCTTCAAGTGGGACGTTGTCAACCATCCACCTTACAGCCCAGATCTGGCGCCAAGCGATTATCACCTCTTCATGCATATGAAGACATGGCTCGGGTCCCAGCGGTTTGATGACGACGAAGACCTCAAAGATGCGGTCACAGGCTGGCTCCAGGCACAAGCGGGTGATTTTTATGCAGAAGGAATTTCAAAGCTTGTGAACAGATACGATAAGTGCCTCAATCGTTATGGAGACTATGTAGAAAAATAGTGCAAAGATGTAGTTGTAAGATGTATATATTAAAATATTTTTATTTAACTTGGTGAATTTTTTGCAATCAAACGGAGGTTACTTTCTGAACGGCCCTTGTATTTTGAAACATGGGTACTTACTGAACTGCCCTCATAATGTGGTTATGACATTTTGAAATGCAGTGTTGCTGAAGAAGAAAACATTAACCATCAAACATACACTATTGTCTAACATTACAAAAGATGCCATTATCTTTGTTGGTTATAAATATGTAACATGTAGTTTTGTTCATAAATATGTAGCAAAGTGGTTAATTAGTCAGCACTTAATTTGCCAGGAGGTATGCTAGAGTTACAATGCTATTCGTGATCTATTGTGGAAGAGAATGATATTGTGCAAGGAGCTGAGGTAACAAAACAGAACAGCAGTATCAATGTGCATGCAATGAATTATCTCCAATATTTTAGAACTGTTAATGTAATAAATAGTTATCATTACTTTGGTAACCATAATGGTTAACTAGCCACTATCATCTCCATTACTTTTGTAATTGTTATAATATACATTATTTTGCCCATTCCTAGCGTACAATAAATAACAACTCACAGAATACTTCCAAAACAAAGTATCTTACAGTAAAAGCAGTTTAACAGAGCTTTATTAAATGAAATGAAAATAAATGCATATTGCATGTTTACTGAACTAATTTAACTATTTGTTGTTAACAAGTACTATCTTATGCATTTAAAATTTGTTATTGTTTAAAACTGCAAGTTTTTGCTACAGATAATGTTACACTAGCAACACTATTATGACCGAACGGGATGGCTCAGAAGAAGAAGCTTTGCAGTGCTCCTATTTTGGGATTCCCAAAACCAGGTGGCGCCTTCATTGTAGACACAGACGCCAGCAATCACTGTATTGGAGGCATCCTATCCCAAGTACAGGACGGCCCCGAGCGGGTGATAGCCTACTACAGCAAGACGCTATACAAGGCAGAGAAGAACTGCTGTGTCACCCGGCGAGAGCTACTGGTTGTAGTGAAGACTGTGGAGCACTTCCAAAAATCCTGTACGGTCAGCCATTCCACCTGAGGACTGACCACTCCGCCCTAACCTGGCTACTGAGCTTTAGAAACCTGGAAGTCCAGAGTGCCCGTTGGGTCCAGAGGCTGCAGAAGTACCACTTCACCTCTGAACATCTTAGAGGGAAGAGCCACGGCAACGCAGACGCCATGTACCGGAGACCCTGTCCAGAGGAGTGCAGTCAATGCACAAGAGTGGAAGAGAAGGAGCATGTCGCAGCTGTCCGAGTGGTCACGGCAGAGCCTGCGGATGGCTGGGATAGCGCAGGGAGGGAGCAGCTGGCGGATGCAGACTTGGGGCTACTCTTGAGAGAGGCGGAGGCAGGGACAAGACCGAGCTGGGAGGACATCACGCCAAGGAGCACCACATACAAGTCGTACTGGGCCCAATGGGACTCATTGAAGACAAGAGAGGGCGTGCTGTTCCGGGTATGGGAATCGCCTGATGGAAAGACGCAGAGAGTACAGTTGGTACTTTCCCGAAGTAAGGTCTCGGAGGTCTTTGAGGAAGTGTACGCCGGTACTTCAGGAAGACACCTAGTAGCAAACCGGATGATCGACAAACTTTGGCAGCGCTACTACTGGCTGAGGCTCCGAGTAGACGCTGAGAGATGGTGCCGTCAATGTCACGTGTGTGCTGCGAGTTGCGGCCCCCAGACTAGGAGCCGGGCTTGCATGCAGCAATACAACGTCGGACCGCCATTCTAAAGGATCGCCGTCGACATAGCTGGACCATTCCCAGTGTCCAACCGATGCAACAAGTACCTGACTTCACCAAGTGGCCGGAGGTGTATGCCGTCCCGAACCAGTAGGCAAAGACAATCACAGACTACCTCGTAGAGCAAGTGTTCTGCCGATTTGGGGTGCTGTTAGAGTTCCACAGAGACCAGAGCACCAATTTTGAGTCCAACCTGATGAAGGAGGCACTGGAAAGACTTGGGGTGAACAAGACCGCACAACACCTCTACATCCTCAGTCGGATGGAATGGTTCAAAGATACATCAAGACCTTAGAAGAACACCGGAGGAAGTTCGTGGCCAGCCATGAGCGAGACTGGGACATCAAGGTGCCACTGTTCTTGCTGGCCTACCGCTCGTCAACACACGACACCACTGGGATGACGCCGTCATGCTTAATGTTCTGCCGAGAGTTACGCCTCCCTTGTGACCTGGCTTTTGGAAGCCCTCCGGAAGCTAAACAACCAGCGACCGAGTATTTGGAGAACCTGGTGGACCACCTCCACGACATGCACGAGATGGCTCGCCAGAACATCCAGCAGGCGAGCGACCGCATGAAGACCCGATATGACAGGCAAGCCAACAGCAAAGCGTTCCAGCAAGGTGACCTGGTCTGGTTGTACCACCCTACCCTTACCGAAGGTTCAGCAGCCATGGCAAGGACCGTACCGGGTGGTGTAGAGGATTAACGATGTGGTCTACCGCATCCAGAAGGGGCCCCGAGGAAAGATGTTGGTGGTACATCTGGATCGTCTGGCCCGCTACGATGGTGCTGTTCAGGACGACCAGCCTTGAGGAGGGAGCAGTGTTACCCGATCGTCGAACATACGACCAGCTGGCAGTAAGAGCTGGCAAAACAGAGGGACAGATGGCATCGAGGCCACGCCTACTCTTGTGATGGAATGGCTCTTGCTGTGGGAGTGAGGGAGACGGATAGCGCTAAGCCACGCCTACGCTAATGCGTAGCGCTAATGACGTGCCGAGTAGAGACGGGGTGGTGAGAGAAGTAACCAGAAGTCACTGGTTTCCCCTTCTCAGCCGCCTGGAAAGATTGTGAAACTCTGGGATGACTCCACCCGGTGTGCAGAAGCTTCCAGCAACAGCAGACTCACATGTAAACAGGAGTGTGCGCAAAATAGAGTCAGTTTTGAGTTTTAGAGTTGTTTCAGTGTTTTAAGGTAAGGTGCCGAGTAGCGAGTGTGGAGTGGACCTGTGACAGATGAACTGGTGCTTTGTAATTGTATGTGCTAGAGTATTTCTGTGTAATCGGCAAGTGTACCAAGTGTATTTCTACGGAAATAAAGAAGGTTTTGAATTTCTGCAATTTGGACTTTTGAATCTACAAACCCACAGTCACAATGATTTGAAACAGATCTCAATACCTATGTTTCTCATGGTATAAAACAAAATGCCTGGCATTGAAAGTATTAATTTAATTACACAAATATAAATATTTCACTTATCTTAAGAAAATTTGTGTTAGTTCTTCTTTCTAATAGAGATCGATTTCATGAACATTTACTCGCATCATCAGTCAACACATTTTGTCAATATAATAATATTAATTATTATTATAATATAATATTACTAGCTTCATTTTCTAAGTAATCTATTAATTTAATCTTATTAGGCATCGACATGTATGCTTTATTAATATGATAGGATTACTTACAGCAACCAAAGGTTCTTCAACAAGTCTTCCCAGATATTTCTTCTGTTGCTCTTTATTTCCAACTAAAACAACTGGTGTTTGCTGAAATAAAACAGTAAGCAATGTAATTATAGAGTTAAATGATTATGAAGGACAGAGTTATGGATAACTGTTCTATACTATCACTTGTTTAGTTACTCTCAGCAGCTTTTTTTAAAATAGTATTTAACACCCACTTTTATTACATACAATACATGTGTGGATATGGTGATTTCTGAAATGAAGTTATTTTAATTGGAGAAGAACTGGGAAGGAAACCTTCCAGATTAAGTTTCAGGTACTTCTCCAGTATTTGTTATTTATGAGAAAAATCTGACAAAGGTCTCAATCAGTAAGAACAATCCTGGCTGAATTTAAACTGCAGATGCTATCTATGCCTTGAATACCTGTTATGGTTTTTCAGCAACTTGAAAACAAATTTGTTGGTTAAATTAAATTTAAAGGGAGTCGATTAAATACACTAAACAACACTTACTTTTAAATTTTTCCGGAACATGTTTCAGAGACTTTGCCTCTATCCTCAGCCGACCATCAACTGGTTCTCATTGGTGTAGTTGACAATATTTTGTCACAGGTCTCCTCTGGTGGCGGTTCAAGGAACAAGAAAATAATGAGGAACAAAAACAGACTAAACTTTGGCATTTACAGAAAACCAACACAGACAGACAACTACATAAAAGCTAATGGCTACAACCCAAGATTCCACAAACAGGCAATCTTCAATAGTTTAGCACACAGACTGGTAAACATCCCTCTCACAGCAGAAGAATACAAAACAGAATACAACAAAATAGTTGAAATAGTACAAAAAAATAACTTTCCCAAATCATTAGTAGACAAAAAAGTGAACTTAGCAAAAAAGAAGAAGCTAATAAAGGAAACCACAACCCTCTCAGCTACAGAAACTAATATGATTTTCAAAAAATTCACTTACCATCCATGGGCCTATGATAAATTCAAAAAAGTCTTCAAAAAACAAAACATTCAACTAGCACCAGTCAACCATTTCTCCTTAAAAAACCTAATTTGCTCAAACATCAAAGATGCCATTCCATCTAACAACAAATCTGGTATATATCAAATTGAATGCAGTGACTGTAGTCAAATTTATATTGGAAAAACCAAAAGAAATTTAGAAACAAGAGCAAAGGAACACTTTAGAAACATAAAAAATAAACAATTAGAAAAATCAGTAGTTGCCACACATTTTTGGAAAAAAAAACACAACATAAATCCAGAACCAAAAATACTAAAACATACATCAGGAAAATAAGAACTATCTACATGGGAACAAATATTCATTTCAAAAAATAGGAATAAAGTATTCAATTTCGACATCCCCAGAAAGATTTGTTCAGCCAGTTCCTTGAACTGCCACCAGAGGAGACCTATGACAAAATATCGTCAACTAGAGAACCAGTCGATGGCCGGCTGAGGATAGAGGCAAAGTCGCTGAAACATGTTCCGGAAAAATTTAAAAGTAAGTGTTGTTTAGTGTCTTTAATTGACTCCCTTTAAATTTAATTTATTTTAACAACACTGTTTTCAACACTTCCAAGAAAAGATTTGTTAGTGTTATATTGCATTTTAAATTAACAAGAAAGGTTTTGAAAATTTAATCAGCACAATGCTACATGCTATAGAAAGATCTCTTTTAAAATAATCATTAGTGAAGCATTTGTATAATTAACCAACAATTGAGTTAATTATATAAATTAACAGTTTCTTTTAACCAATTTGCTAGATTTCATCATAATATGTAATAGGGATGGAAATCAACATGACAACAATAATAACCAGATTATCCCAATCAAGAATGGCTGACACCCATAAAATTGCATGTTTTTAGCAGCTGGCTCAATTACATTATACAGAATGTAACAAAATGGTATGTCAAAATTTTGGGAAAACATTTCTTGCATATAGAGGATACAAAAATGCTACATGAACATAGGTCCATAAATTGTTTATTTCCATGGTAGAGCTCCTTTTCTACAACTCTGCTTACATGGTGAAATGTATAATACATAGCAGTTCTGTGATCATAACCCTGCAACAGAACAGTGGTTTAATTGTACAGTAGAAAACTTTTGCTTTTACATCTGGTTAAATTGGTGGAGGTGATGCATTTCGCTGTTACTTTATTGTGCTACAGAGTACATAGTCTGCTTATTAGACACAGGTACTTAGTTCATGTATGATGAATTCCTCCTCATTTCAGGCTTTTTGTCTGTCGATTCTGAATAGCAGGTTTTCTGTTAGATGGATAGGAAAAGGTAGACCAATTCCATGGCGACGCTCCCATGACTTAAATCTACTAGATTTGTATTTGTGGGAACATTTGAAATCTCTTGTTTGTGCAACTCTAGTTGCACATGTAGAGACTCTTTGTGCTCATATTGTGGAAGGCTGCCAGATAGTATGAAATTCTCTAGGCTAACTCAGCATATTAGGAAGTCCATGCGATGGATGCATTGGAGCTAATGGAGGCAATTTTGAACATATGCTGTGATCTCCGGTTTTCTCACATTTCTTTCACTGAATGTGCTGTTTATGTGGTTCAGCTGTAGAAAAAGTGAAAAGGTAATAAATAATTTCTGGACCAATGTTCATATAATATTTTTTATCATCTATCCACAAGAAATTATTTCTGAAATGTTTGACATATCTTTTTGTTACACCATGTAAAATATCCAAATGTTTGACCCTACTATGTCAAACTGTTTTATAAAATTGACAAAAATGTCATTACTTACTCCTAATCCAGATCCTTCAATTGCAGTTTTTATGCCAGAGCACCCATATGCAAGTTCTTCAGCAATAATGCAACCATCAAGAACACCCATTTCCATTCCACCTGAAACAATTGAACTGATTTACTGTTGTTTTACTTTCTTCACTACTTACCTACAGTAAGTACTGATTTCTACCTCAAAATTTTAACCCAAGATTGTGCTACATTTGAATGGCTCAATTCTCCGTATCAAATGTGTTTTATTTCTTTAAATTTATTAGAATTGAATAAAAATATAATAATGTATATACAAGTGAACTATGACTTCTTTGAACCATTTTATTATGAATTTAAACAATTTGGCATATGCTTAAAAACTGAATAAAAAGATGTTACTAATCAACATTAGACTTCTCCAATATCTGGTGTAGTCCTTTCCAAATACCTTTTATGGATAAATGCACTGGAATACTCAGCAATACTTTTTAATTTTATTTAAAATCATGCACCCAGATTTTAAGTTTAGAAGTAACTTTAATTTCCTAAACAAATAGAAAATGAACAAATAATATGCACTACAGTATAGAAACTAAATATATGCATGTCTCTTTCTCAAAACTACAAACTTAAGATTTTCTTATATTGGACTATGGTGAGCTGTGTTAATTTGAATCACAAACTTAAAATCATACTAATTCTTTTTGAGAAAAATAAAATCATATCTAATATTAAAAGTAAGTTATAGCATCCCTGCAATGGAACACTTTCATCTCCAGTCCTCATATTATTTGAAACAAGATAGATGTGGCACTAATTGTGTTTCTTGACTGTTTTGCATGCAGGTATACAGGCTTCTTTATGCAATCTGCAAGGACATTTGATTGCACAAAAGAAAGTCACCGAGTTTCCCCTGTGGTCACCAGATCTAACCCCTATGGATTTTGAGGGGAATTGTGAAAGATGAAATCTAACATAAGTCTCTCATGATGGAAGACCAGTCAGGAGATTACTACAGAACATGCAGCAATCTCCATTGAAACACTGATTGACATAGCTGCAGCAGCTGCTCATTATTCCATTATGTGTCTGGCTGCAACAACAAACACTTTGAACATTTATGTGCTTAAATGAAGATGTTATTACATATGTGATCAGCAGGGAGAGGGGTTTAAGTACAGAGGAATGGTATTAACAGCACAGAGTGTAGAGGTCAGGTAGCCTGAGGTCTGAGGGACAGACATGCCCACCGCTACACAACAGTCAGTTTGGGTGACTGTTGTATTTATTCTGTTCGCTGCGTAACTATTGCACCAACCTTGTATGAACATCTTTCATATATTCAGGAGTATTTTAGTAATACAGCAACCACAATTATGTATTTACAGTCATCTGCACTACAACTTCCTGAAGCTATTAAAAAAATAGAATAAGTTGCAGACACACTGAATCAATTCACCAGAGGAAATCGTTGGAGAATAGCTGTCAGATTAACTAAAAAGTGTGCTAGAGAAGAATACTGGATATGCAGATATGTATAAAAGGAGGGATGCATTATTTCGTCAGGAAATATCAAGCAACCCTGATATTGCATGTTTTTGTACGCTCCTGTTAACTAATGTGATGTGGAGTATAGTTTTTCAAAATATAAAGCATGTCTACATGCAAACAGAATGTAATTTAACTTCCATGCATCTAGAAAATACATCATTATACACTGCAAAAATTGTGCTCACGATGTCTGTAACTAGAATCTTTCTACATTAAAAACTGAATCGAAATGCCTTCTATTACCTACATGCTATCAATGGCTAAACATTACAGTCTTTGCTACCCCTGAATCCTGTTGCTCCTACCTGAAACAGTGTGCTGTGTACTGCCATCTGCAGTGCTATCAAGGTCGCCAAGCTTCCACAGTCCCGGGTCGGTGCACTGTTAACATGATGCATTTCATACTAAAAGCCCACTCCCTGGTGATCAGTATTTAAATGTAAAACAAATACATAAGTGGTGTTCATTCCTTGAAGTGTGCATAATTTTCCTTTTTGGGCCTGTTATTTTAATGGATACCTACCTAATTTTCATTACTTTTAAAACTAAAGTTCAGAAAATAATTAATCTTACCACAGTGTTTTGGAATGTGTGAGTTTGTAAGTCCAATTTTCCAAGCTTTCTTGAGAATGTCCCATGGGTACTCCATGGTGCGGTCATATTCAGCTGCTTTTGGTATAACCTCATCTTTTACAAACTTTCTTGCTAAATCCTGAATTTCTTTCTGTGTCTCACTAAGGGCTGAAAGAGGTGATTAAATCTTTAAAAACTATGGTCACATAAAATATAAATCTAAAATCACAGTAAAACAAAACATTACTGGTCACTTTCAATTATTTATATTCTTAGACACTGCATCCATCTGATGTTTATATAGATACTGTATTGGAAAGGTATGCAGTTGAATGGAATTTAATCTCACAAGGCACGTTGCCATTATAGCTGTGTTATACCAGCGGCATTGTAAGTCGAAGATAGAATATGTGATTTAAATTCTGTCTGCGACATTGAATTTTTGAGAGTTATTCTACCTTTCCAACTACAGCCTATAACTGGTATATACGAAACAACAATGAATGTAAAACCATATTGTTATTTAACTGTATTTTAAAATGGAAATAAACTGGATTTAAATTAAAAGTTTAGTATGTCCTAACTTGAAATATGATAGTTGTTTTTAACTTTGAGTTAATTTCACTTTCATCTATTGGTATCATCTGCAGCTGGATTTGATAGTAATACAAGTAAAATGTTTTCAAGCACATATTTTAATAATTTTATTACATTCCTGCCAGCCTTGGAAAGGAATCTCATGTAAAAAAGCACTTGGCAAGCTATGTGCATCAGCTGCAGATTATAATATAGTTTCTGCAAAAGACCGTGCTTGTGAGAGAATATGATGAATTGATGACTTTGTACAATGTGTAATGAAAAGAGCATCAGTAGCCAACTATTCAGAAAGTGCTAGCAATTGTTAATACAAAATACATTCTAGTCAAGTAATTAAGGCTGTTTTCAGAGAGTGTGTATGCTCCATCCAGGGCACAGTAATACAATTTGTAAATCAGTATTCTGTGCACTCAAATTATAAATGTTAAGTGACAAAAATAAAAGCATACTGAAAAATAATGCTACAAAATAGTAGACCAAATCAAAGAATAAAAAGAAAACCAACCCTAATAAACCACACCATAAGATCACTTAAAATTAAACTAGTCAATCACTAAAACAGATAAGGGGAATAAACTAGTAATTCTGGAAAACCAGATAATACAATTAATTTCCATCAATTAACTTAAATAATAGGAGTTTAATGATGAAGCTTGGGACTCAAGTACTTACAATAGTAAGTCACCACAAACAGTGTATCTCCAATATGAGAGCCCAAGTGGTTTACTGGGAAAATATACGAGTCAATTGGAGAATTTAATGTCATGATGGCACACTGGCCATGGTAGTTCAATGGGTAAGAGTAACTGGATGGAAACCAGAAGATCCATGGTTCAAATCCCAGCCATGGCATTGAACTTTTCAGTTTGACTCTATCTATCTATAACATTTGGAATTTACAGGAAACCAACATAGAAAATCACTAAAAATAGTCATAGCTATAACCCGGTTACACATAAATACATCATCAATTTATACATCAATTTATTTCCTTTTACATCAACAAATGGAAATACAAAATCAAGATTACAATTATAAAATCCATACTGAAATATGCCATATATTCCTAAATCCTATCATGTTGCCCACCAGAATAGTAATTTGGTCCCCATACACCTAACTCTAGGTTTTTGTGCATTGGAGGCCCTCTACTCCTTTTTACACTTTCTGCCATTTCACCTATCCCACTCTACATTTTTCTCTTAATTGTTCTTAGCCATCTCTCTTTAACTTTCCCTAAATAATTCCCTATATTTCTCCTGTTCTTTTCTCCTTTTACTGACAACATTTTTCTAATTACTACTTCACCCCCCCTCCCAAATTGTCCCATTTACGTAGCCAAGCCTGCTCTCTCCATATCTTTGTTTGACTACAATTTAATATACAATGTAAATCTGCATTCTCTTCTCCACGCAATGGACATTTATCTAGCTCCCTCTCTTGACCTATACCTTTCAGGTTTCTCACTCCTGTTCTCGCCCAAGCAAAACCTTCTCGCCCTAACTTACTACATATATCTATATATCCTTCCCTCCCCCAGGTTGTTTTTATTTCTCTATATAATCTCAGTGAGCTTTTGTCACTTGTGGTTACACATAAACATTTAATAATAAACAATCTTACACAGACTAGTCAACACCACAGATAAAGCAGAATACTACAAGGAATAAAACATAGAGCAAACATCAGCTGTAGCATTTCATTCTGGAACGAAAGCCAAACAACCTTGACCCAAATCCAATCCAAAATTATTAAAAACTTACAACATAGCAAACTTACAATGTGGGAGAACATCTTGGTGTGGAAATACAAAGATTGATTGATAAACTTTGAAATCCCACCAGTCGACAATTTGGTAAAGAAGTTCATTGTTCCACCACCAGAGAGAAGACAACAACAGAGAATAGTTGGACTTTCAAGGTTGAAAATGGAAGCAACAGCTCTTGAAACTAGTCTCTCAAAAATTAAAATGCAATTATGTAGTGCAACAAAACTGACTAAATATACTGATTACGTAGAAACTGAAGCTAGCTACAGCGAAGCAATAAATATTACACAAATATAAATATTTGTTACAAAGGCTTCACTTATCTTAAGAAATTGGTGTTAATACTTCGGCCATAGCAGATCATTTTTGGTCATTTAACCATGAAATAAGTCCTGAAGTTAAATTATTAAAACAATTATACGGTCCGATAGATTTAATAGTTTGGGAAAAGATATTTATTTTAAAACATAAACATCGCATAATGAATTTTGAAATACCAGCAGTTGATTCTGTTTTTAGGTTTGTTTCGTTTTCAGATGTTGTAATACTAAAAGAACATAAGAAAAACATGCTAACCGGAATCCTTGACATTGGAGTTGACTGATGATGAAAACAATCTGTTTTTGAAATCGATCTCCATTAGAAAGAAGTATTAACACCAATTTCTTAAGATAAATGAAGCTTTTGTAACAATTATTTATATTTGTCTAATGACTAAATATAGTTTGATAATTAATTTGTATATCACTGTTACAAAATTCCTCCAATTATAATATAATTCACAATTTTGCTTAGAAAACACTATCATGTTTTTATCATAAATTTTAGTCTATTTAAAAGACTTATTGAGTCATGTTTTATTGGGAGTGTGAAGGTAATGAAAACATTCCTGTTTTTAACAGCTGACATGAGTGAAGTTTAAAGTTTTAATAAAATAAGAGTCAATAAGTCTTTTAATATCAAATAAGCCTCACTTTTAACAAAGCTTTTAATGATACCTATTTCAATTTTATATTACTATCAAAATCATTAATGCTTATTTCAGGAAAAAATAATAAAAACAAGAAAACAATTGCTTGGAATGGGAGATAGGGTATTATTTTCTGGGAAAAATTACCAACAGTAAAAAGAATTATAAAAATGACAGGCAGTAAAGTTGCAAACTCATGTAGACCATTATCTACATTTTTCCAAAATTATCGGTTTTTACCAAAATTACACTAAGAGGATGGAAGACTTGTTAGAAGACAATTATTACCAAAAATTAGAAACCAACCCATTAAAATACTGCATTGAAATGACAAATAAAACTGTAAAGGAGGGCAAAATAATTAACAAAAACGAATTTCACAAAATTAAAGTAGATAATTCAACATTACCAAGAGTATATGGGCTGCCAAAAATTCACAAAACAGGAAAGGCATGAGACCTATCACTGGAAGCATAAATGCCCCCACATATAATTTGGCCAAATGGTTACTAAACAAATTCAATAGTTTCCCAAAAGTTGAAAGTGCAAACTTAAAGAAGTCTTTAGATCTGGTAGAAAAAGATCAAAAATATAAATTTGGCCAAACATGACACACTGGTTTCATTTGATGTCACATCTTTATTTCCAAGCATACCAACAGAAAAATTACAGACTTTATTTGAAAAAATGGCTAACTAAAAGAAAAATGGAAACAATAGAAGTAGAAGAATACATTTCACTAACAAAAATATGCATTGAAAAAACTACTTCAGCTTTAATGGAAAACACTACAAGAAGAAATCAGGGTTATCAATGGGCAATCCACTTTCATCTTTTTTGGCAAATATATTTATGAGTGCATTTGAAACAAAAATTAAAAAGGACTTCCCATGCATCTTCAAAGTTTGGTATAGATATATAGACTACATCTTTGCAATAGTGCCGAATAAACATTTAGATGATGCATTAAAATTACTCAATCTGCAAGAAAGGACTATCAAATTCTCTCAATAGAAAAGTAAATCAATGGACTTGGATCTAAATATCATTAGGAATAACACAAAAATAAAATTTGGATACAAATATAACAATTTGTAACAAAACTTCACTTAACTTAAGAGCCAGTCTATGTAAATAACTTACATAGCTCTTTGATATGTTGTACATCACATGTGCCAAACATACAGTAGTTATCAAAAAGAACAAATAAACAATCTCACTTTTCATTTTTGAATCCCACGCTCATATAAAAAGCCTCGAAATGCAGATTTCATATGGAATCTTATTTGGAGACACTCTCTAAGTATGTTTGTTGATTGCAATATTACTTCTCCTTCAGGTAAGAGAGCATAAAATTAATTATTTATAAGACCATCATCAAAAGCTAGCAGCTGTAATATTATCATGTGGTAACAAATGAGGGAGCCTGATGCCACTATGACAGTACATTTTAGTCAAAAACCAACATGATTAAATAAAAATGCTGCTTAACAATATTTTTGAATATTGTTATATACACTAGGTACAATTCAATAATTATACATAGATGTAAAATGTGACGAATAAAATCTTACCAAAGCAGTAACCACCAGATTTTCCTTCAGCTACAGTAGTGCCAAAAGTACGTACTCCAGAGCTCAGGCTTCTTTGGACCAACTAAAATTAAATGCTGACAGTTAAAAAGTTAGAATAAATTGAAAATGCAAAACTATAATATAATTGCAACATTTATCTCCAATTTCTTAGCATCATGGGCATTAACCTTTCAGAAGATGTATTCATATTATTTAACAAATATGATTACTCAAAAAGGCAGCACTGCTTAATTTAAATTTTTGTTAAGTAAAATATTTCAAACAATTGAATTCATTATTCAAATAAAATGCTTATATCATTTATTAGTTGCCAATGCACTTACATTACACTGTACTTCTGATACTGTTAAAAGTAAAATAATATGTACAACAGATACAAACAGAGAACATAAAATCAAAATATGAGGCACATCTAGAAAGTAAGGTTCCCTATTTTTTTAAACAAAGACAACATATTTACATGAACAACTTTATTGGTAAATGGTACAGCAACGTTTGAGCTATTGTTTGACATAGTCACCAAAATAATTCTGACACTTATCATATCATGGGATCAACTTTTGTATTCCTCGTGGAAGTCTGCTGCCTGTAAATGGAGCCAGCGTGGGATAGTCGTCTTCGCTCTTAGTCACTGTCAAAATGCTGGACAGAGGACAGAATTTCTTGAGGTGCAAGTAAAGATGGAAAATGCTGGGAGCAAGATCAGGACTGTATGGTGGATGATCAAACAGCTCCCAGCTAAAATTCTGCAAATGCATTGATTGCTGTTTGGTTTCCTGGACAAAATGCGAAATCCATGTCTCATCGCCCGTGTCGATCCTGTCGAGGAATTAGTTGCCATTATCATGATACGCTGCAGAAATGTCAGTGCTGGTCTAAGCGTTTCATTTTGTGCTTGGATATCAGGTTATTCGGCACACAACTGACACAATTTCTTGAACAGCAGGTGCTTTGTGACAATTTCATGCAACAAGGGATATCTGCGGAAAGTGGCTGCTGAGCTCCATCAGTTCTCCATGATGCACTGCTGCATAAGCTCAACCAAGCGAATACTGATGAGAGACAATCACTCACTGCGCTCTTCACCATGGACTTCTACAACCTCCGGGAAAAACAAGACTACACCAACGACACACCACCTGTTTGCTGATGATGTCTGGACCGTAGGCAGAGCTGACGATGAATTTCGATGGACGCTATGTTGTGTGTGTTAAGGAACTCCATCCTGACCGCACCTCGCAGGCGGTGGGAGAACAAATAAGAGAGACACCATTTCAGAGCACCATGGCCATGTTACTGTCACTAGAAGGGACCTGTCCAAGCAGCATATGCTTGTTACGTTATAGATCGGTTATGCTTGCGTACCTAATATTCCTGGCTAAATACATTCGCTTTAAAGAAAACAAAATTGGGAAATTTACCTTTTGGTTACGCCTCATACATATATTTAAAGTTTTCATACAGTGACATCAGAGATTGTGCAAGTCTGCCGTGAGAAAGTAACATGGGTTCAAAGTTAACCAATGGATGGAGTTGCATAGCAGAAGTAGTTGCAATATGTCAAGGAAGGTGATGTGAGGAAGTAAGTTGTATTATTACTACACAAAAAGACCTTTCACGACTGCAATTCCAGAGGCTTCGAATTCCAAAAAGATTACCATACCCGGCAGATATATTAAAGCCGATACAAGACAGAATCAGTCAGTGTGTGCCGTGTGAGTCGTACAGTACAGTAAATCTGAATGAATGGTGAGTAGTCATCAGAGCTAGAGTCAGAGTTAGGGTGGTTGAAAGTGAGTGTGGTATGTTCCAAGCTCCGTGATAAGGAGTTGGCAAGCTGTGGGACAGGCAAAATGCAGTTCATGGACAACTGAGTGTGGCTCCAACTGAGGGATCTCCATGTTATGGAATTGACAGTGAAGCAGTTTACGTGTGAATATTGGAGTTATGTTCAGAATCAATGTGTAGCTCAGTGTTAGAGGTGGACCTGTGTGTTGGTCAGAAAGATAATAGCAACACAAAGGGTATGAGTTAAAATTACTTAAAGGAAATTGTAGAGATGATTTGAAATGTTGCATTTGTTAAAGAAGGGCTGATTGTATGTTAGCATTAGGCTATTTTGGTGAAAATACAGAAGTTTGAAAGTGAACTTTTTTGTTGTCTTTTGTCACAATATTTATATAAAAAAAATTTCTGTTAAAAGTATTTTGATTGACTTTGAAAGAGCTATGTTTCATTTAATGGCTTAATTGTTAGTTTATTATATAAAATCAGTCACATTAAAAAGACATCCTTCCTCATAAAGCAAATGTGTGTTGTAGAAAAGCTACTTGAACATACATCTTGAGAATTTCATGTTCGAATTTTCACAAGTGAAGTGACATAAATTTATAATTTCACCTTACATTTTTTGGATACTCTAAATTGTATTAAAGAATGAAAACATATATACAGGATGTTAATCAAATACACTGAAATATTTTCAGAGCAAGTGGAGATATCTTAAACAAGTAATTTGAGATAAGAGACTTATGGCCTGTTGGTTCAAATGTGGAAGTTACAGCTAATAGTTTCTGAAGTGCCAGTATGCCACTGCTAATGATGATACTATTTGAATGCACAACAAAGGGAAATGAAGAGACATGTAGGTGCACTCTCTCAGGCGCAATAGTTATGATATTAGCTTTCAAGTGAAAGGTAAACGAGTTCGATTTTTTTTTTTTTTTTTTTGTCTAATACTTGAATTCTGTATAAATGTAGGCATATTATGGAGTAATTTCACCTTGTTAGTGCAATTAATTACAATTCTTTCTAACAAAGGTTGAATCCTGCTTAATATTTTCACATGCTGTACGTCTAAATTGGAGGTGGTTTAAACGATGAACAAATTTACATAAAACAAAAAGTAAATGCAACTCTTGTCGTTAGGTTTATAGGAAATGCTCGAAATGGTGACCTGAGTTTTCAATACAAGCGACGAACGAACGACTGTCGTACTCTGTACAAAATTCTTTGTGTGTTGAATAACTTCATATGTTGCTATTATTCGGACAGTTAGGCCGTTTTCAGAGGTAATAGGTGTTCCCAGATACTTGAGATCACCTCTGCAAAAGAAATCACTTGGTTTGAGGTCGGGAGAACGTGCTGGCAAACCTGCAGTTGAACTCCCCCTTCCATCGAACAGCATAAACATGGTTTAAATCACAGTAGTGTTACTGCACTGGTTAATTAACTTCATGTTCTTAGTTACGAATGTACTTGCTTCGGCGGTACATATACTAAAATTGGAACGATATAGAGAAGATTAGCATGGGCCCTGCGCAAGGATGACACGCAAAATCGCGAAGAAAAAAATCATGCTATTTCTTTCTATTAGGAATTATAATTATGTATTAAAAACACGAAGATAAAAATTAATTACACGAGAGGCACTGAAACAATGAACTTTAGAACGTGAGTTTTCGGCGTTATGGGTAGGGCCACCAGAGCACTTACAGGAACCCCTCTAAAATAGCTACATGATGCGAGAAGACATTAATCGCTGTTCAGTGTCGCACTGGCAGCTGATCAGTTCGTGATTTGAGATATTTTTGATGCATTAAATCTTGAGAACGCCGGTGACGAGCAACTACGAATCGATATTTCTATACTCGGGAAGCAGTTTTAAAGACATTCTAATTCAATAATTTCACCCACCTTGTTTAAATATCAATTTATCATCATCTGGTCCATTTAGGTTTAGCACAATTAACTGTGTCACGCTTAGCCGCCACATATATAACATAGTCGGTTATTGTAACAGGCATGGTTCAGCACATGTAATTATAAAGCATATTGATAGTAAAAAATAAGATATTTGGAAATTAATTCTAATTCATTCGTTTCTGGTTTGCTTTATTTTGGCTAATTTAATATTATTAATAATTCTTCATTACTTTGAATAAATTTGGATACCATCAAAAGCTTTTTTTTTTTTTTTTTTTTTTTTTTTCAAGAAAATTTTCGGCTAAGCAATGTAATAGAGCTCATGAATACTGTCATACAGGCTACAAAGCTGAAGTAGAGCAGCAGCAGTAGTAGTACTATTTATTTTATTATTATTATCATTAGCGTTATCGTCGTCGTCATCATCATCATTATCATTATTATATATTTTCTTTTTTACTTTTTTAGGCAGAGGAAAAATCTTTGCCCACCTCGGTAGCGTAGATGATAGCTTGTCTGCCTCACGTTCAAGAGGTCCTGAGTTCGAATTTAGGTTAGGGTAAGTTACCTGGATAATGTCAGGTAACTCTAAACTCCATGGACCCCGGAATGATTTGAGCCATTTCATTTTCACCCATTTCATTCATCGTCCGATATGACTTAACGTTGGAGGAGGTAAATTGGGGAAAAAATCTTAGAAAGACGCCTTAGGTGAGTTGGATTCTCACCAACTAAGAAACCTCTGCCGAATCTTTCTAAGCTTCTTCTTGCAACTACCCAGACGACATTACTTCAAGAAGACGGTCGTAAGATGCTGATTACAGGTCAACCAAGGTCTCATAGATCGCCCATTTCTCGGCGTTTGCGTGATATGATATTCCGGGCCAACTAGGTATTTACCATTGGGAGGCAGAGATCAGCATGTGAGAGACGACATGATCAGGTGTGAAGATCCCCAGTTGAGATGTATCCTTATGTCGTTGATGTAGCCATCCCACGCAGTCAAAGAAAGTGTCCTCGGTATCAGCAGCGCTCCAATACAGACACGCCGCTGACGGGGTGAGCCCAAAGCGATGAAGATAAGCCTTAAAATATCTGTGTCCAGTAAAGAACTACGTAAGATAAAAGTTGACATCTCCGTACTTGCGCGTATACAATTGACTCAGACTGGGTATTAATCGTTTTATCCAGTGGGTGGTACCATCATCTGAGTCCAAAAGAGCTACCACTGCTCTAACAATTGTTGATGGGCCTAGCTCTGCCGATGTCGGTATGCTCACGTAGGAGACGCGCAGTAGCCAGCAAAGTAATAGGTGGAGTGTTGGCCAGAACTAGTAAAGCCGGTAGTACGGTATGTACTGGTTAGTCTAATGGCCACTTTCCGTGTACTTGGAGGAGCAATATACAATACGACTTCCGATCCAGCGCCTTGCGCCAAATGCACCAAATAACAGAAGGGACACAACAGAGAAACGGATGAGTTTTTTCTGCGCTCTAAGACCTCCAATATTCGTCATTATACGACTCAGGTGGGCAATGGCATTTTCTGCTTTTTGAACAACGGTCCTGACGTGAACGCCCATGAACACGTTGCGGTCGAAATGGATGCTGAGGTACCTGAGGGACTCCTGACTCGAAAGACAAATTGCCAAGCTGAAGACGAATAGAGCGAGTCTTGCGGCCACCTATAAGGAGCATAATTTCTGTCTTATGTGGAGTCAATGTCAATTTCCTGCGGGTTAGACAGGCATCAGTAGTAGCCAGGGCTTGATTGCCCTTCGTCTCAAAGCGTCCTTGCCCCTAGCGATAGCAATAAGTGCCAAGTCGTCGGTGTAAGCCGTAAGAGTGATGCCTGGTGGCATGGTTAAATGCAGCACCCCATCGAAGTACACATTCCACAAAGTAGGGCTAAGAACTGAGCCCTGGAGCACACCACAGGACATTTCAAGGTGGCTATGGGTACCCACAAGCAGCGTCCGATCTTGTAGATAGCCGAGAAGCACATTGTTAAGATAAGGAGACAAACTCCGAGAACTAAGGTCGGAGAGAATGCCGCCCCATGGAGCAGAGTTGAACGCATTCTTAACGCCCAGAGTAATAAGGGCACAAAGTCTTCCGCGAGTCTTCCTCGGCAAGTTCCTGTACTCTTTTCAAGGCGGCGAGGGTGGAACGTCCTGCCCGATATCTATGTTGAGCGTCGGCGAAATTGCCGCTGCTTTCTAGTTCTAAGGTCAATCTATGTAGCACCAGGTATTCAAATACTTTGTCCAGCACATTCAACAGCAAATGGGGCAGGTAGTTAAATCCAATCCTGTTTAGGTTTCACCAGTAGCACAGACGAGTTATCTTCCACGTAGTCCGGAAGTCAGCGCGCAATAGGGAATTGTTGAATATCTCCAGACATTTCGTCGGATATTCCAGCACGGTCACCTTTATAACAATATGTGGCAGGCCATCTGGTCCGGGGGATTTGTAGTCCTTCAGTTTATTTATCGCAGCAAGAAGTTCCTCAGAGGAAAATAGAGGCACAGTATGTAAAATCCAGGAGACAGAAAAATGAGCCGCAAATAAAGTACGGGCAATCTCCAAATTCCGGCTGTCCATTAACAGCGTAGAAGACGACAAGCGAAACCTGTTGATGGCGAGCTTATAGCCCCGGCCCCATAGATCAGCATCGATTTCGTCAAGGACCATCTGCCATGCATTATGGCTGTTTTAAGCAAGGCCCTGCATTCACGATATTGTTCTAGGCATGAACGTTCCTGGGCATTGTCACTTCGTTTACTAGCCCTAAACATGGTCCGCTATCGTTGTAAAGATTGCCATCGTTTTGCTGCTATGTCAGCAGACATAAACAGGTTTACGAAAAAAGAACCGGGCGGCCCTCCTAGGAAATACCTTATCGCATGCACTTTGTAGAAGATTAGATAAACTCTGAGCCGTCAAAGCTGGAGCTTTCGAGGTTTGCAACAAACGGTCAACATCTGTGACCAAAAGACCAAGCGAGTCCGAAGTCACACGCCAGCCCTTGGAGCCTGGAGAAATGTCCAACTGTCGTGGAGAACAGAAATCTCGATATCATAACGGAGATGCTAATGGTAATTGAGTCTCCTCTTCCAATACTTCCCAGCGAAGGAGTCTCTGAGCAAGAGGGTTTGTATTGAATGTGATATCCAAATAAGAGGTACTGTTGCACCGGACAAAGGGAGGAGTGACTCCACGATTGTAAACAACCAGACCGTCTTCCGCCAACCACTCCGCTATGGCACGGTCCCTTGCATTTTCTTCAGGGGAGGACCACTGGTGAGATTTAGTGTTAGAATCTCCTTAGTATGACACCACATATCCAGTCGCAATGCATGTAAAAAGGCAGTGAAAGCACTCGAGTCCACATTTGGGGAAATGCAACAAGCGTACACAACTAGCGACGGAGTTTCCAGCCACACAAATACATCACGATGGGATGCGCACGAGCTTAATGGAACCACTGCAGATGCGCAGAGCGACGTTAAGATTACGATTCGTATACCATTGCGGATGGACAACTTTTTGTGTGATAGGTTCCGCCATGATTATCAGGTCTGCACTGTGCTCGAAAGCCATCTGCAGCAAGAAATCCATAGCTTCTTTCCCTCTGTCAATATTCCCCTGGAGGAAACGCATGAAGGAGTTTCCAGACGGGTTAGCGGCAACAGGAGATTGTTGCAAACTTCGACAAGCAGATCGATTAGGGACCACCATCGGTACTTAGCAGACGTCGGGAACGGGTACGACTTATCAGTTGACGGTATCTGGGGTAGTTATAAGTGCCCAAGCTATGGCCTCGTTGAGCGCATGTGATACAATAGGGGTCGTTGGTGCAAGCTGCAGCCAGATGAACTTCCTGCCCACACTTCAGGCAAACAGCTCCGCGGTTAGGTACATTGCATTTGTTGGCGCGGTGACCAAACTCTTGACAACGAAAGCAGCGGGGTATCAAGATCCGTTCCTGTATCCTACAAGACCACCAACCAATAGGGACAGGCCCTAATTGGGTAAGGCGGCGATCCAGCTCCACAGGTAAAACAACCGTAGCTATCTGCCCTTCAGAGTAGCTGGTCGAAGAGACGTAACCTTCACGTTGGTCGCATTTACTCCCAAAGCCCGGGAAAGAAATTCCTGAACCTCGACCGCAGTGGCAATGGCATCGATTTTTTTTTGTAATTTTACGTCTTCCAACATTGTCATATCGGACGGTGAATGAAATAGGTGAAATGATGCTCAAATGTATCCAGAGTCCATGGAGCTTAGAGCTACCCAACATTCGTCTTTCAGGATAAGGGAAAACCCCGGAAGAAACTTTATCCAGATAGCTCACCCTGACGGAGATTCGAACTCGAGACCTCTTGAACGTGAGGCAGATATGCTACCATCTACGCTACCGAGGAGGGCAATGTCATGGATGTTAAGACTCATGTCCGTTCTACGGGAACAGAGCACAGCAGTGTCTTTTAGGGAGTGTGCAAGAGCCTTCCTCAGTGGTTCAGTCTTTTCAGCTCCCCCATCGAAAGTAAGAAGTAGTTCTCTTCCACGTATCTTGTGAATGTGTGTTACCTGGACACCAACATCCTCCAATATGACACTAGCCTTAACTTCCTTCAGAAGTTCGGCATACGTTCGATTTCCAGGATGTATAATGATTGCGCCCAAATTTGGACTTGAGGTGGCCGTCGGTAACCCAGGAAGTGGCCCCCTTTTTCCAGCGTCAGTTGCCAGTCTCCTAGGTCGAGGGACATGCAGTTAGACTGAAATATCCGTGTCCACAAAGGCATATTCCAGAAGTTTCCGCCTCAGAAGAGCGTCACTGCCAGCCAGTAGGGAAAGACGGATCTTCCGTCTCTTATGTTTGTGGGCCAAAGCAGGCAAACATGTAAAGAGCTTAGAGAAGCTGGAGAGCGTATCCCTGCTCCAGCGGTTAAGCCACACAAAGCTTATAGGTATAGCGTTCCGTACTCCGGAAACCTCCTTCTACCGGGGCTTTGTAAATAGAAGAAAAATACGCCACATTGGGGTAATCTGCACTAGATCCCACTAGGTCCGCTAGTTCTGGGTAGCGTTCTCGAAAAACAGCCGGTTAATGCCACAGGTTCATGGAAGGATCTTCAGTAATTATGGCTAAATCCTCTTCGGTACCTGCCAAGAGCGGATTGCCTTCCATAATTTCCACATTCTGGAACCTACAAGTAGGCCAGAATTGGTCCACCAGTCCTCTCAGACGTTCAGGATTGGCAATCGGAAAAGACGCTCTAATGTCAGATGCAAGCTGATGTTCCACCTCCGAGCGGTGCGCTGGTTCCAGGTTGTCCAGATCAGCCAGCAACAATTCAGGAGTAGTTTAACACCAATGGACTGTGATTGGGTGGAATTACACTTCACCTTAGACTTAGATGGTGGCCAAATGCCTGCAGCTGAATGCGCTTTCAAAAGGCCAGCAATGACCTTGGCTCTCCTAATTTTGACTTTTATGTCCAGTTTGGTGTTCATGTTGGTGTCAATGAGGTCCATGAGTCCAGAATCAACTTCAAATAACTGACTAATCAAAGCGGAAAAGTTGTCATCCTACACAGCTTCAGTAAGCGCAGCACTAGAGCGTTTGGCATGACCTCCAGGTTTACGTTAAGAATAGGGTACACCAGTAGAACGCTTGGTGGTTGGAAACTATGGGAAGACACCGCAGAATAAGCCACGCACCGGGAGCCTGCTTACCCCTCCACTCGGAACTAAGGGGCCACTTATATCAACCTGTGGATAGTGGCCATGATAACCGAGGGCTCCAGAAGTATCTGAGGTAACCATGACCTGGAGCGTTAACTGGGAATTCTGGCAGTCGCTTGCTGACGGTCGGATGGAGTGTTGCCCACTACCAACACCCACCGGTTCTGGGGTCCCGAAGTCCCTGTTCCGTAACATATTATCTGTAAAGTCACTATTATGATTGATAGGAAGATCAGTTTTAAAATAGCCGGCCGCCATCCTCTCAGGAAAAGAAGGGAGAGGAAGAGCCAACTCAGGGACACCGGGTGCGCCAAGCCCGTGCTTATAGATAGGGACGGCGGCAGCGGCGGTGGCGGCACAGGCAGCAACAGTGGTGGTGCTGGTGGTATTTGTATTAAATACAAACTTTATGTATACATTTATAACATATCTTAAAAATTAATTGTCAAAGCACTTATAATATTCCTTTATGCTATAAAAATAATGAAGTGAAAAAAAATCCTTTGAGACAAATCCTAAAACTATGCAGTGCAGGTATTCACTTCAGATAATTGGGTAATTTGTTATCAAGCTGGAGGCCAGTATATACAAAACTTTTTTCAAAAGAACTTAAGCTATGTGGGATTACATGAAGGTGATCTTATCTTCTGGTAGGTATCATGAGATACCTACTGTGAGTTTGTTGTATATGTACCGAGATTAGTATTTATGTAGCATAATGTTTCATATTTATAAATACAGATTAGGGGCAATACATTTAATTCCTTAATGCGGTGGTCTACAACTGGTTCTTTTAATAACATCTAGCATTATCCTAATTGCTCATTTTTGTATTTTAAAAATAGATTTTGCGCCTCTTGAATTAACTCAAAATAATAATTCTAACAAAAGAATAGATTGTAAATATGCAGGATATAAAGATAAAACAGATTTCAAGTCCATGATTTTTTAAATGAATGTGATAGCATAAGTTATTTTACTCAGCGTTTGCAATAGCTTTTGAATGTGAGCCGACCACTTAAAATTCTCATCCACCATACTCCTAAGATTTGTACTATCTGTATATGAGATATATTTGTCCTGGAACATTATAAAGGAATGATTAGCAAGTATTTTGTTTAGGATGAAAAACTATTGCCATTGTTTTTCTGGATCTATTAATAATCTATTAATGTTGAACCAGTTTAGTAATTCAGATGCTGTCTGTTCTGTCTTACATTTTAAGAACCTCAAGTTGTAACCAGAAACATATAAATTTAAATCAGCAAATAATATCGGTTAACTATTTTTTAAGGAACGCTCTATAAATCATTTATATTGCCACCATGTGGCATTGTTGTGCTGCTGCCACAGGCCGGAGCCGGCAGAATGTTCTGCCCATAGTTGCTGCCGCTAAAATACTCGAAAGGTCTGCGGCTTGCTAGAAACAATGGCTGGGAGGTATAAATACCCAAAAGGTGTTAGGAGTGGCAGTTGTTTGTTGGTTATTGCGACAGTCGACGGTTGAAGTGTACCGCAATGATAGCTTTCGTTTGTTTTCGTGCAGCAAAACACCGAGTAAGCCTCGAAAACAGCTGATGGTCAATTTTGTCTTTTTACTGCAACAAAAGTAGTTCTAAACTTCTGAAAATCATATTTCCGAATCTACGCAACCCTTGCAGTCACACTTAGTATCAGAAGTGGGATCACGAAGCCGCATTGGCGAAGATGTTAGAAGAGCTGAAAGAAATGAAGACAGCGAATGGCATCCGCGATATGAAGACAGAAACGGCAAATGACAGCTTCACCGCCAAGATGGAAGAAATGAAAACAGCAAACAAAAAATTCGCTGCGAAGATGAGCGAAATCAAGACCCAATTAACCATGGAAATGATAGCGGCCAACGACAGCCTGGCCACATAAATGAAGGCTGCGAACTAGGCCCTCGCCGCCAAATTTGGACAGTACTTGGCTGGTGAGATCTATGACGTCACAAAGTAGGGCAAGCGGATAGGCCACGTGGACGAGCGCGTCGAAGACCTGGCAAACCGCGTTAACAACTTAGCGGGAAAGGCCGATAGAAACATCTAGTCCCTGAACGCCATGGTGGAGGACATCGTCGGCAGAAGACTGAAAGATCAGAAGGCCGACGCGCCGGGATGCAACAGAATATCTGCGCACGTCAAACCACCGAAGTACGACGCCACGTCAACTTTTGAAGTCTTCCGCCGCCAATTCGACACAGTGACCAAGTACAAATGGTCGCCAGAGGAAGAGGCCACACAGCTAATAGCTAGCCTCAAAGGGCGGGCCGCAGACGTGCTGAACCAGATTCGGGCAGCGGCGGCACCTAAGTACATCTGGGAGCCCAGGAAAACCGGTTCGGAAACCATCTATTAGCCGCAGACTACCACAGACAACTGAAATCTAGGACGCAGCAGCCAGGGGAGGCACTGCAGTTCACCGTGGCAGTCGAACAGCTGGCTAGCAAAGCCTTGGTTGACCTCCCACCCGGATTCGTACATTAAGAAGCCACCTACTCCTTCGCCGACGGGGTACGAGATGCCGATATACGTCGGCGCCTAATGCTCGGAGTCTGTAACACCATCCACAAGATGCTAAGGGCCGCATTGAGGATAGAGACCACCCCGACTTCAAAGACAAGGAGTATCCACTACGATGAAGACCGAAGACCAGTCACAGGACGCCGACGAAGACCAAGCGGCGTGTGTTGGGGGTGTGGTCAGCTGGGACACCTGCAGAGAGACTGCCGGCAGCAAGTAAAGGAGTAAGAGCCGGCGTGGCAAGGGGCACGACAAGACCCAGGAGACGGTGCTGACGCAACACCTGAGGCTATAGCTGGAAGGTTTACTGGAGAGGGTGTCCGACCACCAGACCGCAGAAGAGCTACACAAGGTTCGACAACTGCTGAGACGATACCAGCGCGTCTTCAGTTAAGGCATCAGCGACAACAGCCGCATGGACTGAGTGCTCCAATACATTGACACTGGAGACGCCCGGCCTATTCGGCAACCACCCAGACGCGTTCCGCTGGCAATACAAGAGGCGGTACGGGACATTCTGAAGGACATGCGATACAGGGGTGTGATGGTGTTCCTCTGTGGTCCTGGTGCAGAAGGACGGCGAGTTACGCTTCTGCGTAGACTACAGGAAGCTGAACGCTGTCACCAGGAAGCACTGCTTCCCTTTACCCCGGATTGACGACACCCTAGACGCGCTTGCTGGTGCGCGGTGGTTCTCGACCCCGAACCTGAAGTCGAATTCGTGGCATATGGCTTTAGTCCCGCGAGACACGGAGAAGTCCGTATTCACATCAGAACAAGGGGGGCTTTGACAGTTCAGTTATGCCCCTTGGTCTCTGCAACGCACCAGCTTCCTTCCAAAGCTTCATGGAGTCAGTAATGAAAGAATTAACTTATGATGTCAGCTTGCTATACCTGGACATCATCAACGTCGGCAAGACATTCCAAGACCATCTCGACAACCTGAGCAAGGTGCTACAGAGACAGCAGGCGACTAACTTGAAGCTGAACGTGAAGAAGAGCCAACTCTTCCGCAAGGAAGTCAACTACTCGCGCAACATAATCTCACCAGCGCAGTGGTCACAGACCCGGAGAAGACACAGGCAGTGAGAGATTGGCCTCGCCCGAAGGTTAAGCGAGAATTGCGCAGTTTCCTCGGGCTTTGCGGTTATAACCGCCGCCTCATAAAGGCTTACTGATGCTTAATAAAGGGCTTCTCCAACATCACCAAGCCCCTCACTCACCTGACAGAAGAACACTAACCTTATGTGTGGACGCAGGAGCCGAAGGCGCTTTCCAGCAGATGAGGAAGACACTTTGCAGTGGTCCTATTTTGAGATTCCCACAACCAGGAGGCGCCTTCACTGTGGACACCGACGCCAGCGACCATTGCATTGGAGGCGTCCTATCTCAAGTCCAGGACGGCGATGAGCGGGTGATAGCCTACTACAGCAAGACGCCGTCCAAAGCAGATAAGTACTAGTGCGTCACCGGGTGACAGCTGCTGGCGGCAGTGAAGACCTTGGAGCACTTTCAAAAGTACCTGTACGGTCAGCCATTCCACCTGAGGACGACCACTCTTACTTAACTTTAGGAACCTCGAGGGCCAGACATCCCGTTGAGTCCAGAGGCTGCAAGCGTACTTCAGCTCCGAACATCGTAGAGGGAAGAGCCAAGCCAACGCAGACGCCATGTCCCGAAGACCCTGCCCAGAAGGGTGCGGCCAATGCACGAGAGTGGAAGAGGAGCGTGCCACAGCTGTCAGAGTGGTCACGGCAGTGCCTGCGGATGGATGGGATAGCGAAGGCCTGAGGAAGGAACACCGGCGTACGCAGACTTGGGGCCACTCTTGAGAGAAGTGGAGGGAAGGACAAGACCAACCTGAGAAGACATTGCATACAAGTCGTACTGGGACAATGGGACTCACTGAAGCCAAAGAGAGCGTGCTGTTCCGGGTATGGGAATCACCCGAAGAGAAGACGCAGACAGATCAGTTGGTACTTCCCATGAGTAACACCCCAGAAGTCTTAGAGGTGCACGCAGGTACTTCAAGAGGACACCTGGAAGCAAACCGAACGATGAACGATCTTCGACAGCGCTACTACTGGCTGAGGTTCCAGGCAGACGCTGAGAGATGGTGCCCCAATGTCACATGTGCGCGGCGAGTTTCGGCCCTCAGACTAGGAGTCGGGGTCGCATGCAGCAGTACAATGTCGGAACGCCTTTCAAACGCATCGCTGTCGACAAAGCTGGACCATTCCCAGTGTCCGACCGAGGCAACAAAAACCTGATGGTGGCCGTGGACTATTTCATCAAGTTGACGGAGGTGTAGACCATGCTGAACCAGCAGGCGAAGGAAATTATAGACTTCCTCGTGGAGCAACTGTTCTACCGTTTTGGGGTGACGTTAGAGCTCCATAGCGACCATGGCACCAATCTTGAGTCCCACCTGATGGAGACACTGGAATATCTTGGGGTAAACAAGACCCGCACAACACCTCTACATCCACAATCCAACGGCATGGTCGATAGATACATCAAGACCCTAGAAAAACACCTAAGGTCGTGGCCAGCCATCAGCGCGACTTGGACGTCAAGGTGCCACTGTACTTGCTGGCTTACGCTCGTCAACACACGACGCCTCGTGATCTAGCCTTTGGGAGCCCCCGGAAGCGAAGCAGACAACAACCGAGTACGTAAGAACCTCATAGACCCTCTCCACGACATGTATGAGGTGGCTCGTCAGAACATCCAGATTGCGAGCGACCACATGAAGACCCGGTACGACAGGCAAGCCAACAGCCAAGGATTCCAGCAAGGTGACCTGGTCTAGTTGTACTGCCCTACCCGGACCAAGGGACGCTGCCCGAATCTTCAACAACCGTGGAAAGTACCGTACAGGGTGGAAAAAAAAAGGATTAACGACGTGGTCTGCCGCATCCAGAAAGTGCCCAGAGGAAATATGTTGGTGGTACAGACGCCAGCAAATGTATTCCGATACGTGCAAGACTGACCTACGCGAGGGAGGCGGGTTTCCTATCAGTTATATGCGCCAGGATGGTTCAGTTTCTTAATACCTGACCAGCGAGTTCGGCGCACAGGTATTTAAGCCTCAATGGCAAATACAAACAATTTTGCCACATGAAACGTAGGTGGTTTTATATAACTCTCCAGTGTCAACTTAGGTATTTATCGATCCTTTTTTTAATAACGTTATTTCCTCTCTCTCGCACACCACACCTCAACCATTTTAATCTCCCTTTCTTCTTTTTAAATGCATTTCCAATACTAAAAGTGGTAGATTTATCTGGAAGGAAATACTTCTACCTTCCATGGGTTACGGCCGCGCCGTGTCTCAGTGGTAGACCGCTTGGCTCTCACCAAGGCGACCGCAAAGTGAGATTGGTGGTGGACAACACGGCACTGGGGGGTTTTCTCAGGGATCTCCGGTTTTCCCCGCCATCTCATTCCACCGGTGCTCCATCTTCATCTCATGGATCATCAGTGTCATCACCTGCGGTGCCGTATGCAGTAAAAGCGGGCGTTAAACACTACAGATTTCATTTCTTCCATGGGTTACTATAATGTTAAACTGTGTGGTATTTAAAATATCTAAAATTATCATTTAAAATGTGTATCTTGTTCCGAAAATAAATACATTAATTATAATTATTTCCTTTATTACAGTTCTCATTAACAGCTTATATGAATATACGACAATATAGCTACCAAATTGAAAACTATATATTAGACTTTTGTTTTATAATGACAGTTCCAATACAAAATCACGTTAGCGTCATGGGCATGTCGGAGGTTTCACGGAGGTCTTTAAATTTCAGTAAAACTGATATGATGTATTTCAGTTTTAGCTACACGTAGAAACCATCGAACTGGACCGGGCTTGAACTCGCAACCTTGGGATCAGAATGACAGCACCTAAGTCATCCTAGTCAGCGTTAATAAATAATAATAATTAATAATAATGATTATAATAATAAATACCAAAGAAAGGTCAAATAAGAGTGTAACGCTAATCTAATATCCAACTATAAGAGAATTAAACATTTCAGCAAGAAATAGTTTACGTATATGAAGCATAGTTCGAAGCAGTGTGCAACAATTATCTGCTCTAGAGCTGTGAACATTACAAAATTTCAGGTTAACACAGAGATCGCGAAAAATGAAGTCATATAGATGGCGTTGCTGAAACCGATCAATTTAGTAAGTTAGTGTTAGTACTTTCTTCGTTCAATTTTAAAGGAAATAATGTGTGTAGATTTACTTCAAGAATATTTTAAAAGTTCCGTCTTCCAGTGAACTTGTCTACATAGGCAATAAGACTGTCACTGTGGTTAAATGGACATGTGGTTGATGCACTCTGCAGTTGGTAGTTACTTCCTCGGGGTCAAGGGTCACATTTACATTACATATATAAAGAGCGTAAGATTTGCAGTTGGTTTAAAAACGGCAAAGAGTATTATTGTATAGTGCATTAGAATTAATACGATTAAAGAATGCCTTTAACCTCGGAAGTCACTCGGGGTCGTATTGTTGGCATGTGGGAAGCAGGTCTTGCTACCAGAAATAGCGAATTCTGTGAGAAGAGGGATTGACTGCGTTCTTTACTGGACCCGGTGGTTCCAGGAAGAGGGAGAAGGATTAAAAATCCGACCTAAATCCGGAAGACCCAGGGTTACCTCTCCGGATATGGATGTAGCCATAGTGCAGAATTCCAGAGAAAATCCGTTCCGCACTTCTACGTCATTCGTGAGGCATATGGGACTTCAGATAACGCCTTCAACTCTTAGAAGGCGTCTTCATGCTGCCAGGATCCACAATAGGAAGCCAACTCGAAAAGAGAATCTCACAGAAAAACATCGAGCTGCTCGTGTGGAATTTGCTCGCCAGTTCCTTCCAATGCCTCAAACATTCTGGTACACTATAATATGGACGGACGATAAAGTGTTATCATCCGACGAAGAGGGAAGGATATTACTTTGGCGTCCAGACAAGACAAGCTACAACCCAGAACACGTAGTGCCCACAAGAAGCGGCAGAATTAGCATCGCTTTCTGGGGCTGGATGTCGGCTGCCGGTAAGGGTCAACTGGTCCGTGTACCCCCGAGAATGAATTCTGAGGAGTATGTGGGGGTACTCCATGTTACCAAGTATTCGTTGCATATAACCTGAGGAAGATATGCCTATCATTAACTATGCTCATGATAACAGCAACATTCGAATTTCAGCATTTAACCGAGAAGTCTCTCCTCTCCCTTGGTCAGCCAAATCACCAGACCTGAATCCTATTGAACATATTTGGGCTATTATGGTCAACAAATGAGATTGCAGGACAGAACAAACTCCTGAAAGTCTCAAGGATCACGTTCAGGAAGTATGGGAAAGCGTGCCCAGACGACCTCATATTTGTGAATCTCTCGTTGTTCCTCTTCCTAGGTGGCTCAATACTCTTTTAGATGTAAATAGTTGGTGGACCGGGTACTAGGCCATTAAACGTTTGTTCCCTATCCCGTATTATGCCATCCATGTTCAAGCTAATATCTCCATCCTTTCCTTTCTTCATATGCACATAGGCATTTATTTAGAAATTGGTTTGTTTTACCTATATGTTAATTATCCTTTATTTTCTGTCTCAATTATCAAGCATAAAATAAATTCAATTCTAGACAAAAATTAAGATTTAAGCATTGCACCTATCAAACAAAGCATTCAACATTCAATTTGGAACCTCATATAATAAAATGTATAATTTACTAGAGTGTTGTGCTTAAACCAATGAAATCTCCTCCTATTAGTTATGATTATTATTAACAAAAAAGCTTCAGAACGGGATATGTATTTTGTGAATCACGTTTCTTCCGTGAATCATTTATTTGAAACAGATAGTGACCACTATCAGTTATACCAATAAATGTGTAGTATATGTATAGATAAATATGTGTGAAACAGATAATTTCATTTTGAATAGTAGTATTTTACAATAAAAAAATTATCAATATCATTACCATTATCGTTGTCATTACTGCTGGGTAGACTGCTTAAAGGTAGCATTAATCATTATTACGTTCGTCACCCACCTGCTGTGGTCGGTGGACGGGAATGCTGATAGCAGGTAAACCTACCTTTCCTCTCATTAGGCTAAACTGAACGATCATAGAATTTTGTTACCCTTGCCTCTCCAACCCCCTCGGCCATCGGAAAACTTTTGCACGCTGATGTACACCTGGATCCTCTGGCCCGTTACGATGATGCTGTTCGGGACGACCAGCCTTGAGGAGGGGCAGTGTCACCATGTGGCAAGTTAGCTCAGTCAGTACAGTTTGCAGTGGCTATGTATATATGCTGGGATAAATTCCTAAGCAATTGCAAATTTTCCTCTCACTACCAGGGTTGCAGGTACAGGTATAGAACATAAAAACTGAAATGAATGCTCTTTAACTGTAGTGGTTCTCAGCAGTAAAACATTCCATTTTGGGCATAAAATATTGCTCAATTTTGTTGAGACATCTTTATCACGCATCAGGTACTTTTACGTGCACTAAATCTATGACACAGGATCAGTGGCTTTACTTCTCTTCTGAAGAAAACCATGTTAAGCATTTTTACATTAAAAAAAAAAAATCCATCACTTTTTGCGGAGTTTAAACCAACAACCTCAGGAAACAGAGGCTAGCATGTTACCCATAGACCATGGAGGATGATGGTACAAAGGATGGTGATATTTTTTTTTTATTTTTGTAATTTACGTCCTCCAACATTAAGTCATATTGGACAATAGATGGGATGGATGAAATAATGCTCAAATGAGCCCAGGGTCCATAGAGCTTAGAGTTACCCAACATTCGTCTTTCAGTATAAGGGAAATTTACGGAAAAAGCCTTATTCAGGTATCTCACCCTGACCGAGATTCAAACTTGGGACCTACTGAACATGAGGCAGACACGCTACCATCTACACTACTGAGGCAGACAGAGGATGGTTTTGAAAAGCATATACATGATGTTAACGAAGTATACCGAAATAACTTCAGATTCTGTAGATGTGACTAATATAAACAAGTTGAGATAAGCAATGCATGATCTATGGCTCAACATAATGCCATTAATTACGTTAAACCTAATTGGCATCAGATGCTGATAAGTTAGTATTTAAACAAGGGGGCGTGAAATTGGATTAGAATATCTTTTAAACTGCTTCCCGAGTACAGAAATATTGATTCCTAGTAGCTTGTTATCAGTGTTCAAGATTTAATGCCTCAAAGATCTCTCAAATCTCGAACTAATCACCTGCCAGTGTGACAATGAACAGCAATTAACTGCATTCTTGCAGCATGTACCTACTCTAGTGCTGTTACTATAAGTGTTCTGGTGGCCCAATCCATAATGCCGAAAACTGTTGTTTCAATGGTCATTGGTTTGGTTCCTGTCAAATAGTTAATTTTTTTTTGTTAGTCTTTTTAATAGTACCTCAGAATAGGACCTAACTGTCTGAATAATAGCAGCATGTGAAGTTACTGGATACACATAAGGAATTTTGGACAGAGTACGACAGTCATTCCTTTGTAACTCTCAACTTTGCATTGAAAACAAAGGTCACCATTTCGAACAGTTCCTATAAACCTGAAGTAAAGAGTTGCATTAACTTTTTATATTATTTAAGATCATTCACCCTTTAGACCGCCTCCCATTTAGACATAGAGCATGTGAAAGTATTAAGCAGGATTCAAACTTTATTAAAAAGAATTGTAATTAACTGCACTGACAAGGTGAAATTGCTCCCGCAAATGCATACATTTATACAAGAATTAAAACCTTAGACAAAATATTAAAAAACAACCAAATGAAAATAAAAAACAACAAAAAAGTGAAGGACACTCGAACTTGTCTACCTTTCACTGAAGGCTGTCATATGCACCTCTTCATTTTCATGTGTTGTGTACTCAAATGGTGTTATCATTAGTAGTGGCATACTGGCACTTTAGAAACTTATAGCTGTAACTTCCATATTTGAACCAACAGATCGCAAGTACCCTATCTCAAATTACTTAAGATACCTCCACTTGCTCTGAAAATATTTCGCTGTAGTTCATCAACACCTATATAGTTATGTTTAGAGGTGAGAACTGTTCTATTCTTGTATCAGAACCTTATGTCATACTTATCCATTTGGATGGAACACAATGAATAGGCACTATAATGGGAAGCATTATCTGGATAGGTTCATCATGCCTGCAACCACCAGATCTGAGTGTCCCTGTTAATACTTTGCTTCATTCTTTCCTTCCCGAGGCCTGACAGGTGCAACAGACAAGGGCAGATCACAGTGCTGAGATTATCTTCTGTTACTAATACATATATGCTACGAGTTTCACATATTTGAGGTTGTGGGAACTTATCTCTCTTCATACAGGATGTAATATTTTACTGACAATTAAAAGACAGCAATATCAGTCCACAATGTTGATAAAGTTTTGTGCAATAGAACTCCAATTGTCTGGATTAATTAGGACTAAATCCATGGACAGATATTTGGACTATTGAATAAATGATAAAATGTCACTGCTTTAAAGAAAAGTGAATCTCTGTATACTGTTACATTAATCTAATGACTACAAAGCAATGTTTACAGTTTGTATGGTACCTTACTTACATAAACTCCCACTTGAATTTGAAATGATACAGAAGGCTACAGTGCTTTACAACTATGTACTATGATAACAATGTCCACTCATTAATTTAATAAAGTAATTTGAGGCATACAATATCTTTTCCCACTGTAAAATTTGTAATTAATTATGACTATTCTGTTGTTTTCCTTGAAAAAAGGTCCCCGCTCGGAAATCCGAATGGTAGACTATTTTATTTCCGAATATTTCTTTATCCAAGGAGACATGTTATCTGGAGTGTTTTTATTTAACTTTTTTTATAACCATTTAAAACTGGGCACCATAAATGGCAGTTGCATCACCTTAAGTAAAGAAAAGTATGAACAGGAAAGAAAATGAAATGATCCCCTAGGTTACAAATCCTCTAATACCATCAAGGTAAAAGAAAACATGAATTAAGTCAAGGATGAATGGATAGGAAAGGTAAAACAGGGGATATGATATATGGAAAGCAAGAGATATCAGTCCAGTTCAATAACTCATCAAGCTGACCAGTGCTTATTGGTGAGTAGGCCTTCCTTTTAATTCATCACATAATTTTGTTTAAATTGGTTCCTTTAAGTCTTCAGATTTTAGAAACAATTAAGCGTCACCTTTCTACCATAACAAAATTGCTATGTGATTACTAAAAGCTGCACTATGTGAAGGTACTTAGGATCAGACGTTAGGCTTTTGCCCAGGTCATTTCCTGTAAGCCTTCAATTAATCATTAAGGGAATTTGAGGGACTCCTCCCTGTTAGTATCAAAAGTCTTTCTGAAGCTAAAAAAAGGCAGTAAAATTAGGTCAAATTCATTTGAGCCACTCAGTTAGCACTCTATCAAAATAATAATTATATCAACATAATATATTACAATATATTAATATATTAAACACAAAAGAAAAACTATGGGAAAATTTATGTAACAACATGACTAGAATCCATACACTACCAAAAAGTTCTCTGTAGCAACTTTTAATTTCTAAAAACCATGACTGTCTCAACCGTGATTTTATAGTGAGATCATCTGTGTCCTTTCTGTATACTTAAGATATGGATGGAAACCACTACTCCAGTGCACAACCTTTAGTCATCATGCCAAAATAACAGCAAAATACTGGAGTATTACTGCCAATTGCTTAACATCAGATACCAACCAATCAACCAACAATACTTTTCTCCCCTCAAAATGATTCGGATAGGTGGAATTCAGATAACTGGATTTATATGGTAGATAAACTTATTTGGGCAATTTCAGATGCAAGGCAACTGCACAAGACATAGAGAAGATTTACATATTCAACACGGCAGAACTAATCCAGCCAAGAAAAACATTGGGGTATTCTGTATAACTACCTACCACAATTGAAAACATAGATATTAATGGCTTCCAAAGAACACTTAGGTCATTCTTATTAATTCATTAATTTTATTCAGTTACTTAGTTCTGCATAATATGTTAATGTAATTTATAGGTTTTAATAATGTAAACAAATGAATGTTGTACATTTTTAGTTAGAAATTTTACTTTTAATTGTATTACCTTCTTGTAATATTTATATATATATTCAATTTCTTCTTGACGAAGCCATGCAAATGTAATTTTGTTAAATTGAATGACAACCATCACTATTGCCCTGCCCCTAATTTATGGCCCCAGCATTAAGTCAGCCTACCTCAGTAGTGTAGATGGTCGCATGTCTCTTCAGACAATGAATGAAATGGGTGAAATGACGCTCATATGAGACCCAGGGTCCAAAGAGCTTAGAGTTACCTGACATTCATCTTTCAGGATAGGGGAAAACCCGAAAACCCTGGAAATAAGCCTTATCCAGATAACTCACCCCGACTAAGATTCAAACTTGGGACCTCTTGAATGTGAGGCAGACACGTTACCATCTACCTGGGCGGGCACCACTACTACTACTGCTGCTACTTATGCTATAAACATTTATCCACCTTCGTAAAGGGCAATAATCAGCAGCTACTACAATTAATCATTTACTTTTATAATCATTTGTCAGTATTTAATTTTTTTCTTTATTTTTTGTTCATCTTTTTTAAATTTTTTCCATTAATTTAAAGATCATATTGGCAACTTTGCCTCTGGAACAAATGCTCATTGGCAATGATGTTCAACTGTTTACCATTTAGGTAATCTCTGAGTTAGCTTAAGTTTGATTTGGTTTGCAAACATTAAATTCCCACAGACACCCACACCACATATATATTATTTATACTCTCGCTCATACTTCCAGACTCTAGGGAGAATCTCTGCAGAATAATCCTGACCAAAGAAAAAATTTTCCTTTTCCAGCTGGAAAGTTAATCTATACCTCTGGATTTGAAACCTAGTGTGCTTACCAACAACCCACAGATATTCCTACTCTAATCAATTAGTAGCCTATTCTTGTAAAAGATCAGACTGTCATAAGTTTTGTGATTAGCTAACCAACAAACCCAAAGTTACATAAATAAATTTGCTATTAGTGTACCAGTAACAATATTTATCTCAATAGAAAAGGGTAAACATGATAGTAATAGCAATCACAAAACAGTAAAGAATACCTACATAAATATTAAGTACCTATATCAATATTTAACAATGGTGCATGTTTATGTATTTAAACTGAGAAACAACAGTCCTATGGTTTTTTCATTATTATTAAAATTAAGAATGTCTTCTGATCCTTTCTGCTAATGAAACTTTAAAATTATTGTTACTACAACTACAATAACTAATGATTGGTGCTATTTGTTACAACTGATATCTTAGTAAACAAATTTTAACTGTAGGATGCATGAGTCATTACTTTTGACTAGCCGATATCCTGACATCTCTGTTTTAACGAAACTGGTTCAGAAAAGAATGTCAACACTAATTAGATACTACATAACTATCAATATTTCTTTTTGTTCGATAAATATCAGTTAATATTACATTACATATATACACCCATACCTTTCCTAAAGTGCTCATCTTCAGTGTATGCTTGCAACTTCTTGGTTTGATATACTATGCTTAGTAAGGCTTGATCTGAATTTAAATATTAACTACAAATGACCTTAGTTCTGAAGTTCAAATATACGCTAAATGTACGGTACAAAGTACCTGCCTACGTAAGTATTACAATCTTATCATAAATAATGACTTGCAGTTCTTTCAAGAGCAGTATTACAGAACAGATGTTAAGAGTATACTCTCGAGTAGGAACAGGCGAGGGGGGGGGGGGGGAATCCTCAGTGAAAGCGTATAACAGCTTCAATAAAACTGTAAACATAAAATTCTTTAGAAACATACTAAGCGATGATAAACCAACAAAACACGTATAAGAGGGTTAAGGAACTCAAACACAATGTGTAACGGCGTCTAAAGGTTTCACTTTAAACTGTTTATAATGCTCTCAATAAAAAGAGAAACAAACGGGAAGTTACCAGTAACGAGAGAACCAAAAAGGGGAAGACTAACGGTGACTAACTCTCAAATCTTACCAATTATAAGTATCAAATTCTATGCTGTAATTGTGGCATTTGCGGCGTGAAACTACGCGTTCTGTGCTGTCAAAACAGAATAACTTTTCTGTATTACTCTTTACCACACCCAATTTTAACATCACTCATTTTGTTTCAAGAACGCAATTATAATTATAAATTCATAATTCGCTTTTTACATGTGTTTATAGAAGATCTTGTATACTCAATTTAGCACCTGCTTCATTACATTGATATAAAAGGATTGTTATTTTCTTTTCTTTAAAATGTGATCTTGCTTTCTCCATTATTAAAATCCGAATTTCACACCTTTTCATTTTCGACCATTCCATCAAATCTGATGTTCATTTTCACTATTACCAATGCCAACACTCAACCCTGTAATTACTGCAGGCTATTTTAGTGCAATAACGATATTTAAGGAATTAATAAGTAGTATAAATGTTGCACTTTGAACTGATTTCATATTACATCTATTTATTTTATCATTGTTAATTACAGCATTCACAATTCTATGAGTTTCCTAACAAATTTGGAATGCCTATTATAAACTTGTAGTGGTAGCACTGACTGTATCTAACCAATTGAAGGTTTTTCGGCCAAAAAGGAAACACTAGCGGGCTTTTCGTGTGTCCACAGCGTGGGTCTAAGTCTTCATTAAGTTTTGATCACAGCATAAAGCTTTAGTTTTTACGCCATCATAATTACACAGATTATGTCAAGAGAAGTTAGAAAATCTAACAAAATAGTTAAACAAAAAACGTATCCAAGCTCACCTGATTTGTCCGAAGAAGAAATACTGCCTACCAAGAATAGAAAGCTTGAAGAAATGGGTAAAAAGCGAAAGCTTAATCGATTAAATTCTGATGAAAAATTGGACGAAAATAATGACAAGAGTAAACAAGAAGAAGATAATGAGCTGGATGTAGGAAATGACTTTAAGACAATGTTCCATACTTTTAACACTAGCATGAGTAAAACCTTACAAACAAAAAAGAAAAGATTGGAAAATTTCACTACAGGTAAATAAATTTTAATTTTGGCTGTTAGCCCCTTATGGTTGTATTGTAGGTTTTCAAAGTAATCATTTAAATATTTCAGCAACATACTTACTTTTCTACTCCTGTTTAAAAGAAAGCATTGTTGAAAGCATGTGTGCCAATTCTAAGAATGTAAATGGCTCAAAGGAAACAGCACTATTCATTCTTTTTACAATTATTTTACTTTAATTATTTGTTGGGTTAATTTATTATATACATATTAAGGTAAAGGTGCACTCTGAAGGCATAGCAATAAGGTGAATGTGACGTCATGTCTTGAGCGTTGCCAACATCCAAAGCATGCTTTTGTGCAAAATACCAACACCACGTATGCAAACTAGCAATACTGTTGTAATTCGTAAGGAAAATTTTATTAATTATTGTTATTATTATCATTAAAAAGGGAGTAAAACTCTTTTTACTGCAACATTCCTTTTATTCTATAAAAGGGTTTTTAAATGTTAATTAGTTTTAAGTGATTGTAAATAATGACAGTGGACATTAATGTAATTTTTATACTATGACGTGTCTGATATCAATCAAATGGACAAAATAAATTGAATTAAATCATGAAGTAGAGTAAACTCCACATTTGTGAACAATTACTTTTATATAGCATTTCTCTATGGTCTTTATATAGTTTATATTTATTTGCTTTCTCTACTTTAGACTTTTGTTGGATCCTGTATCTGTTACAGTTTTTAGTCTTATGTAACTTTTTATATTTATCTTTGTATCTTGAACTGACGTGTCCTATAACATATGTATTATGTTCCAAAGGATGAAATAAATACAATTATTTGCCCACCTCGGTAGTGTAGGTGGTAGCATGTCTGCCTCACGTTCAAGAGGTCCCGAATTCGAATCTCCGTCAGGGTGAGTTGTCTGGATAAGCATTTTTCTGGGGTTTTCCTGATCCTTCAAGACGAATGTCAGGTAACTAAGCTCCATGGAGCCTGGACTCATTTGAGCATCTTTTCACTCAATTCACTCACCGTCCGATATGACATTGGAGGACGTAAATTAAAAAAAATATATTTATTTGAAAACTAAAAGGAATTGTAACACAAAGCTTTTGGAATACACCTATAACCTTTTGACTCAAACTTGAGTCCAGAATATGTTTATTTAACTCTTTAATCCTCACTTTCTCATACTCCATACACTTTGGTAGATCATCTACAGAATGCACTATGAACACTACATCAACACATCAATAATGTAATAACATCTTACTTAACATTGCTACAATAGTAGCAGCACCCTTACAGTTGACAGAGATCACATCAGGTCAAACATGAGCAATCAAAAATAGACTGTTGCATGCCTTCCATTGAATGGGACTTAGTGTGGCTGAAATCACTTCAGCACTTGACACTGTAGTTTCTAGTTATACCAGAGAACATTACAAAACATTTTATCTGTTTTGTTTGGTTACCAGCTCACATTTGAAGAGAAATTACATAGTTTTAGTGCAGTTTTTACAGCGTACTGTAGCACATTATTGGTTGCGAAGTGGTTCTTGAACACTGAATTATTTAATGAAAGCTATGATGTGAGTCTCTTTCCTGGTTTTCCTGGTCTTCAGTGGCAGGTGATATCTCATTGTGATGACTTCACCCTCTCAAGTATCACTGGATTTTAGTTAATTGATGGAAATTAATCATTTCTTTTCTTCACACTAGCCGTATATAGGCTAAGGTCATTGGTAGAGTCAACATGAAAAATTCAATGCCATGGCCAGGATTTGAACCACAGATCTCCTGGTTTCCATCCAGTCACTGTAACCCATTGAGCTACCATGGTCAATTTGCTGTCACAGCATTAAATTCTCCATTTGACTCGTGTATTTCCCCAGTAGACCCCTAGGGGCTCTTGCATTCGAGATACACCGCGTGTGGCGACTTATTATTGTAAGTACTTGAGTCCCAGGCTTCATCATTTAACTCTTATTATTTTAGCTAATTGATGGAAATTAATCATTTCTTCACACTAGCTGTATATAGGCTAAGGTCTTTGATAGATAGTCAACGTGAAAAATTCAATGCAATGGCCAGGATTTGAGCAACTGGACAGAAACCAGGAGATCCATGGTTCAAATCCCGGCCATTGCATTGAATTTTTCATGTTGACTCTATCTATCTAGCCTCTATAAGGCTAGTGTGAAGAAATGATTAATTTCCATCAATTAGCTAAAATAGTAAGAGTTAAATGATGAAGCCTGGGACTCAAGTACTTACAATAGTAAGTTGCCACAGGCGGTGTATCTTGTATGCGAGAGGCCCTAGTGGTCTACCAGAGAAATATACAAGTCAAATGGAGAATTTAATGTTGTGACGGCAAATTGGCCATGGTAGCTCAATGGGTTAGAGTGACTGGACGGAAACCAGGAGATCTGTGGTTCAAATCTTGGCCATGGCATTGAATTTTTCATGTTGACTCTATCACTGGATTGTTTATTCCACGGATCGCTTTCCAGGGAAGTTGTACAGTCTCTAGAAAAGTAAATACAATAGTTCCAAAAAGGTTTTTCATTTACACACAGTAATTTAGAAAGACGCTAAACCATTTTCCCTTTGTTCAGTAGAGCTTTTCAGGTTACCAGCCGTGTGATATTTATAAAGTTGCTCAAGCTTTTAGCCATGCTTGCTCTATGGCCTTCTTCAGGAAGTGAGCAAGCATGGCGGAAAGCTCGAGCAACTTTATAAATATCGCACGGCTGGTAACCCGAGAAGCACTACTGAATAATCGTCGCCATGAAAGCTTAAAATCTTACTTTTCCCTTTAATCATATTTTAGTTCTTCTATACCCTACATATCTTCGTCCTGTTGAGTCACTATCACTGTCATCCTCATCATTGCATTCCATCCCATTGTCATTATAATTCTTTCGATTCTTTCTTCCATTATTGTATCTTTTTTCCAGTACTCTTGTTTTATTTTATCCACATGATGGCATACTTTTTCCCACGCCATTTGGGGACGAAACGTTTTAACTTCTTTCATTTTAGCAGTTACATTTCTGCAGGCCACACATTGTTTAACATCTGCCCACATTAATTCCATAGGATTAACATCTGGTTGTTCTGGAGGAAGCCATAAGGTTGCATGGTTATATTCTGACAGTATTTGGTCACTCAAAGGGTTCTTTCAAGTCAGCTTGTTGGCTAGAATTAAATAATACAATTTTGTTTTTGGTGCTACTTTCATTACAGGGAATATTGTGATTTTGTAACCAAGAAAGCATGTCTCTTCTTAAATAACTTGAAGTTAGAGGTTTATTTACTTGTGTATTATGATAAGGGGCATTATCTGTTATTAGCACTGAGTTAGAAAGTAAATTTAGAATTAACACTGTGCGTAGCTGTTTAATATTAATTTTCAGTATTCATTTCTTCATGAAAATCTCGCATATTCCGAGAGAACAGGGTATGAATTCAAACTTTCTGCCTGCATAAACAATTTTAGTTGCTCTTCTTTTGATATGGTGGTACTGTAAGGAACTGTGGGACTGTAATTAAAACTATTGGGTGCCCCTCAGTTCTGTATTCTGAACAGCTTTTTTTCCAGGAGCTGAAAACTCATTTCTTTCTCTTTGTGTTTTTGCTTTGCTTGCAAAATTCTGCAAACAGAACTATGGGAGATGTCAGTGGCTGCAGGTCTTGTTTGCACTTTCTGAACCACTCTGAAACGCTCAGAAGAACAGCGAACCTTATGTATTTTATCTTCCTTAAGGTGTTCATATACATAAGCAATCACCTCATGGGTTTGGTATGAATCTTCCCTTTTAACTTTGAAATTACAGGAGGCATTATCACAGCACTAATGTATATGCCTGACAGTCTCACAGTACTTTACAATCACCTGTGCTCGAGGCAGATGATTCACACAGCATATTGCATCAAGTAACGACAATAAGTTTGCTGAATACAGGAATAGGAAGGAGATAAAAATAAAAAAGGTTAGACCTGGGCTTGCTCACTGTTCTCTGGGTGAAGGTCAGTGTTCTAGAAACATAGTGGACTTATAGCACATGATCACCAGCTGACTCTTCTTCTACGTATAGTAATTATGAGGAGGCATTACATTCAAACCAAAATATCAATATCAGGATTTCAGTGAATCTAAACCTTTTTGGGTTACCCTGAACCCAATGTATATAAAGAAATCGTAAAAGATAGTCAAAAGCTGCAGGGAAAATATGGACTTAATATTCCATATTGCAAGATCTTTCCTATGCATCATATAACAAGCATTTTAAAAGTTGTAATTCTTTCATTTCCCCCCCTCTTTTTCATTTCTTTTTATTGCAAGAGCTGTTACCACAAATAAATATTTGACTGTATTTCTGTATGCTGAAATATTTTGCTTAATTTGAATTAATTTATGACAAAAGTGTATTACATATAATTTATCAACGATAGAAGAATCATTTTTTAATTTGCATATTCTTATCCCATTCATTGCCACCCTTCCTTTTGCTCCAATTTTTCTCCTGTGTTCTCCCCACTTTCCACTGTTATTCAGTCTCACTCCTAAGTATTCAAATTCATTGGCCACTTCTATCCTTTTGCCATTTAGTATTCACTTTTTATCATTTTTTGGTTTAACTCCCTTCTTGAAGATCATCATTTTCAACTTATTTGTGTTTATTTTTATTCCCCACTCTTCACCGAATTTCTGGATTTCTTTTATTGCCTTCTGCAACCCTACTACCATTATAGATCCTACCATTAAGTCATCCACATATAGCAGTCCAAGAATTTATTTGCTAATACTGGACAGTCCTGATTTCCTTCTTTAACCTTGTCTATTATCTCGTCTATAAATAAGTTAAATAAAATTGGACTCATTTTGCATCCCTGTTTTAGGCCTATTTTTTTGTTTTGTCATCTCTGTAATTACATTTTTTTCCCACCTTATGCAAAACTTCACTCCTTCATAGATTTTCTCTACTTCTTTTATATATATTCCACTTACCCCTTTCATATGCACAATAAATAATTCATTCATACTAAAACAAAATAGTATAATGGATATATCAGTGGTAGAGAAAATTGTGAATTATTATTATTATTATCATCATCATCATCATCATCCAAGGCGACTGCTGCAAAGTGGGATTTGTGGTGGATAACATGGTGCTGGGGTGGGCTACCTCTTGGTCCTCCAGTTTCCCCCACCATCATTGCACCATCATTAATTCATCCTAGGTGTTGGGCTGACCCCCCAACCCTGATCTCATCTATCAAGTCAATATGCTTCGGCTCCCTCGCTCTGAGAGAACAATACAATACAACACAATACTTTATTCGTCACACATTACACTTACATAGTTGAGCAGGTGCTCGTAAATTGGTGACTCGTCAAGCGACTCTTAACATCAGCATTGGTGAGGAAGGGAGACATAAAAAATATTATTATTTTAATTTCAGTTAATTCTACAGCTTTAGTACCATAAGTGTTGCTCATGATGTGTCATCTTGAATAATTATAGAACATATATAAAATAAAAATAAGTATTTCAAAAAGTGGAGTGCCATTGTTACAAAAATTAGGCAAATGAGTCAACTTTGTATACACTTTTCTCCACTTACAAGTTTTTAAATGAACACTAGTTTCTGGGAACTTCTTCCCTATCCTCAGTTCTGTGGTTGACTGGTTAACTGGATAGGGAAGAAGTTCCCAGAAACTAGTCTTCATTAAAAGCTTGTAAGTGGAGAAAAGTGAATACAATACTACACAAATAGTGAGTGAGTGAGTGTGTAGTGTTTTAGGGCCCGTCGACAACAAGGTCATTTGGGCCCGTACTACACAAATAAAAATATTTAGTAAATATTCTCCACTTAACTTAAGAAGCCGATGACAATACTTCAATTATGTTTTTGCGAAATTAATTTCATGGACATTTGCCCACATCTTCAGTCAACACCAAGTGTAACGAGTTTGTCTCATTTTTTATCAACAAGTGTATACAAATTAACTTTAAAGAGAGTCGATTAAAGACACTAGACAACACTTACTTTTAAATTTTCGGAACATGTTTCTGAGGCTTTGCCTCTATCATCGGCCGGCTCTCGACTGGTTCTCGTTGGTGTAGCTGACGATATTTTGTCACAGGTCTCCTCTGGTGGCGGTTCAAAGAACTTGCTGAACAAATCTTTCTGGGGGATGTCGAAATTGAATACTTTGTTCCTATTTTTTGAAATGAAGATTTGTTCCCATGTGGATAGTTCTTGTTTTCCTGATGTATGTTTTAGTAGTTTTGGTTCTGGATTTATGTTGTGGTTTTTTTCCCAAAAATGTGTGGCAACTGCTGATTTTTCTAATTGTTTATATTTTATGTTTCTAAAGTGTTCCTTTGCTCTTGTTTCTAAATTTCTTTTGGTTTTTCCAATATAAATTTGACTACAGTCATTGCATTCAATTTGATATATACCAGATTTTTTGTTAGATGGAATGGCATCTTTGACTGGTGCTAGTTGAATGTTTTGTTTTTTGAAGACTTTTTTGAATTTATCATAGGCCCATGGATGGTAAGTGATTCTTTTGAAAATCATATTAGTTTCTGTAGCTGAGAGGCTTGTGGTTTCCTTTAGTAGCTTCTTCTTTTTTGCTAAGTTCACTTTTTTGTCCACTAATGATTTGGGAAAGTTATTTTTTTGTGCTATTTCAATTATTTTGTTGTATTCTGTTTTGTATTCTTCTGCTGTGAGAGGGATGTTTACCAGTCTGTGTGCTAAACTATTGAAGATTGCCTGTTTGTGGGATCTTGGGTTGTAGCCATTAGCTTTTATGTAGTTGTCTGTCTGTGTTGGTTTTCTGTAAATGCCAAAGTTTAGTCTGTTTTTATTCCTCATTATTTTTAGATCCAAAAATGGTAAATGCTCATCTTTCTCTATTTCTACAGTGAATTTGATACTTTTTTCTTGGATATTTAAAAGTTTTAGTGCATCACTGATATGTTTTTTTGGTACTATTGCAAAGATGTCATCTACATATCTTTGCCAGAGTTTGAACATCCAAGGGAAACCTTTGTTGATCCTTATTTCTAATGCACTCATGTACAGATCAGCCAGGAAGGGTGATAGGGGGTTGCCCATTGCTAACCCTGAAGCTTGGTGATAATATTTTGTTTGAAAGTGGAAGAAATTTTGTTCTATGCATAATTTGGTTAGTTCGATGTAGTCTGAAATTTCAGGTGATGCCATTCCAAGTTGTTTGAGCCATTTTTCTATCAACGGTGGGAGTTGATTAACTGGTATGCTGGGAAACAGTGATTTAACATCAAATGAGACTAGTGTGTCCTCTTCTTTTAGTTCAGTATCCTTAATGTGTTCTATAAGATCATAGGTGTTTTTGATGCTTAGGCTGTCAAATTTTGGAAATGAGTTGAATTTGTTTGTTAACCACTTTGCAAGTTTGTATGTTGGTGAATTTATACTGCTAACTATAGGTCTCATTGTTATGGATGGTTTGTGTATTTTGGGTAAGCCATAAAGTCTAGGTAAGGTTGGGTTATCCGGTTTAACTGCATATTTGTTTGGTATTATGCTTGATTTTGCTATTGTTTTTTCAAATGACTGTATGCAAGTTTTTAGAGGATTTTTGTTAATGATTTCATATTCATTGTCAGTTAGCATTTTTTTCATTTTTTCAATAAAATCTGATTTTTCCATTATGACAATCTTGTTGCCTTTGTGTAAATAACGTTTTTCTGTTTCAAAGAGTGGATAGTATTATGTTTTCTCTTCTGAAAGGATCTGTTCTCTATTTCCTCCAAAATATTTTCACAATGGCTTTTTACTGAATTTTGTATGGATACTGGTAGAATTTGTGTCGAAATGTTGATATCTGCAATGTAGTCTTCAATTTTGTTTGAGAAACTGACGCATGTTTTTAATCCATTATTTAAAAGATCCAATTCTTTTTTGGAGAAATTTTGCTTAGATAGGTTTACTACGTTTTCAAAGATTTGCGTGCTCGATTTTTCGTTTACGCAACTTATTTCACTATTGAATTTAGCGTGTGTGACGATTGCTGATCGACATACGTTGATATTCCCGATGTTTTTAAACTTTTTCCCGGTATGATTTCTGTGTGAAGACATGTTGCACAGATTGGCCAATTTGTATTTAAGTCGTACGGTCTTTTCTTTCATTTTCTTGCTTAGGACTGCCAAATAATTATGTTCAAAGTTTTCCCACATCACGTTTCCCAGCGCTTTCGTTAAAACTGAATGAAGTTTGTAAAGTTTTAATTCTATCTCATCCAAATTTTTGTATTGCTTATTAATTTCTAGTTTTAAAACCTTTCTCTCCGCAGCCCTTTGTTGTGGATTTCCGTTGCCTTGTTTTACTATTTTTCAAGTGTTGTCTAGTGTCTTTAATCGACTCTCTTTAAAGTTAATTTATCATAACAACACTGTTTTCAACACTTCCAAGAAAGGAATTGAAGTGTATACAAGTTTGACTCATTTGCCTAATTATTGTAAATTCTCAAAAAGAAGCCAATGTCTTCAGCTTCAAGCACCGCAAAACTTCTTCATAGATATTCCAAGTTTTCTTGGGCTTCAAGCCAGGTTTAGATGTGGTGATGTATGCTCCCGAAACGTCGGTACATCACCACATCTACACCTGGCTTGAAGCCTGAGAAAACTTGGAATATTCACGCCGCCAGGAAAGCTTCAGCTCCTTCTTCATAGATATAAATGTGTCGCTCTTTGAGTTGTGAAGTGAGTTGCCATGACATTCATCTTGTAAAACATTGTAAAACTTTGTATGTCATGGATAGGGCCTGGATCTATATGCACAAAAAAACATCAAATATATGCATGCAAATATGCACTAAAATGTAAAAAATATGTACTAATATTTCAAAAGTATGCACTAAAAATATAAGAATATGCACTTATAAAGTAAATATTTTAATTTTCCAATATATGTGTTACTCATTGCCAAATGACGAATTACAGTAGGTTACAAAAAGTCTCTTGATGTTTTCAGAGGTTAAGGATCTATTGCCAGACAGAATAAGTTTATACGCTGAAAATGATCGTTCCACATCAACAGATGTGATTGGGCAATACTTACACACTGGTAGTGACTGCTCAGAACATTCATCTGGCAAAGACTTTCTGATTCCACTTAAATACTTGTTGATATCTTGAATCTTCTTTAGTCCTGGGTTTGAGTCCAACACTGCACTGAGTTTATTTTTAACTTTTTTCCCAGTATCACCAGGGACGGCATATAAAGAAGAAATTGTTTTGTCAGTCAATTGAAGAAACTCGTATATGAGTGCACCGCGAGTTTCTAGACCAGGAGAAGACAGCAGTTCTAACTGCTAAATATGCTCCCAAACGAAAGGCAGGTTAGCGTTTGACGCAACTGTGCTGATTTCTGCATGACAGGAAACGTATCCGGTATTAATAATATGTAGAACTTACATCTTTTGTGTTATAATATTAATGCTGACTGCTTTAATTACACAATTGGTCAGATTTATCAACAATTACATTTTGGCTCTGTGCTATGAGAAAATATATAAAACTTCAACTCGTAGTTTATCTGAAGGTGAGGCATGTTATAAAGTAAATAAAATATAAAATAATTTTCTCTGCAAATTAGAGGAGATCTACTAAGAACAGAATTACATGGACATTTTCCGACACTTTCTGTTTTAATTGCAAAAACTATTGGTAGTTGGTTTATTGATACTCATCACTTATGTATAAACTTATCAATAAACCAACTACAAATAGTTTTTGCAATTAATTTTGACGTCAAAGTGACGGGTATCAATAAACCAACTACAAATAGTTTTTGCAATTAATTTTGATGTCACTGTTACTAAATTCCTCCAAACACATATAACTTTCTGTTTTGTTTTTCTTTAACTAGTTTATCAATGTCTGGGAAATTTGTAATTGAAGGCTGCATGTTAGACTGTAAACCGACAAGGTATTTCAGGGTTTGGACTTAGCTCTATTTCTCTGATAAATGTGTTTAAAGTACTAGGATTGGGTTGAAATTGTTGGAAAAGCTGTTCAGAGAATTGCATAAAGTTATCTTTAGGTGTTGAATACCATTTGTTGATTACCTTCAATGGAGGGATTGGTTCTTTGTGTTTTAGAATACATCTTGGCTTTTTTCATAATGAACCATTTTGTGCAGTCAAAGATTTTAAATTTTTTCAAGAAAAGATAAATGTTGAGCTTTTAATGCTTCTTTGAGTTCTCTGGATGCTCTATTACAATTTGTTTTATGCAAAGAAAATTTTGTTAGTTCCTATAATCTTCTGCACTGCCTCTTAATTTCAAGTAGCTTAATTATACGTGGTAGCCAATAAGATTTAATGATATTTCTACGAGGTGGATCTGGAGGCCCACTGGCTAGAGATGCAGTTGTCTGAATATTTCTTGGTATTAAAGAAACTGCTTTATCTATATCTTTGTGTTTTGAGACGAATCTGAGTGTCTGTTAGTAAGTTCAGAGTATTTGTACACGAATCCCACTTAAAAGGAAGTCTTATTGACGTGGCATTTGTCCTATATGTAGTTCGCATTAAGACATTTACTAATAATGGATAATGATCTGAACTTAATTCATGAATTACTGTTGGTATTGAGCAGAAAGTAGAGATATTTCTACCAATAAAGAAGTCGAGGACATCAGGAGTACTACCATCCTCTGGATAATGTGTAGGCTCAACAGGGCTCATAATTTCTATTCGAAAATGATAGATGACATCATGTAAAAGCTTTTCTCTCAGATTACTTACATTTGAGCCCCAGAGAGAATGTTTGCTATTGAAATCTCCAAGAAGGTACGTAGATTTCATTTAATGTATTATGCTCCAGAAGTCCATAGCCACAGGCCTGTTACTTGGTGCAGAGTAAAAAGATTCAATAAAATAATTTGTACCATTCAAATTGATAGTGATTCGGAGATGATATTCCTGTTCCATTATCGGAGGAAGCTCACTAGGAACTAATGACTGGTGTACAAGTATTGCTAAACCTCCTTTCTGGTCATCACTTGGGTGGTCAGCCCTGTATATACAATATTCTGGTATTCTGCAGACTATATGAGGTGCCAATTTGATTTTGGTAGCTAGCAATATGTCTATTGAATAATTTTTTAAGAACTGTATTAACTCATGATATTCATTACTAAAACCTCTTTAGTTCCATGTACAAATACGTAGTTCCTTATTTGGTATTATTTTCTTAGTAGTGCAGGTAGTATTTGAGTCAATGTTTGAATTAGAGACTGAAGAAGAGATAGCATTGTGCCCAGTTTGTTCAGCAGTATGTGAATTGTTTCATTTTGTTCTGGTGCAACTATTGTGCAGGAATATAGTTTATTTGTATTGTTGCGAACACATTGTTGCGGCGAGGTGGTGTGAGGGACGAGTTCAAAGAGATGGACAGTACAGTGTGGAGATAAAAGCTTGCCGAAACAGGGGGGGGGGAGGAGACGGATTTCTGAAGAGTTTGTCTTCTAACACTGTCCTGATTGTTTGAGAACATTCCACGAATTTCTGGAATAGTGAGTAAGCTATAAAAGGAGCCACTGCCCGCCACTGGAGGACAGTTGTTAATTGAACTCGTGTGCGCGAACAGCTGTGTGAACTTTGTTTGTGGTCGATGACCTTGCAAGTTGTATTGTGTATGTGACGTAATTCTGCTGCTGGAAGGGTTGACCAAAGTGTGTTTCTACGGAAATAAAGAGCAATTTTTAGTGTTTGCAACCTGGACTTTTAATTTCACTAACCCACAGTCACAGTATGCTGAGATTTTGGTGATGGTAGTCATGGAAGTAGTTTCTGTCTAGTGTTTTCTGGTGATGAAGTCTTGGAAAGTGTTCCTGACTATTGATGCTTAGAGGAGGATCTGGATTGTTAGCATTTGATACTTGAGTTAATTAATTAATTAAATTTAAAGGGAGTCGATTAATGACACTAAACAACACTTACTTTTAAATTTTTCCGGAACATGTTTCAGAGACTTTGCCTCCATCCTCAACCGGCCATCGACTGGTTCTCATTGGTGTAATTGACGTTATCTTGTCAAAGGTCTGTAAACATCAAAGATGCCATTCCATCTAACAAAAAATTTGGTATATATCAAATTGAATGCTGTGACTGTAGTCAAATTTATATTGGGAAAACCAAAAGAAATTTAGAAACAAGAGCAAAGGAACACTTTAGGAACATAAAATATAAACAATTAGAAAAATCAGCAGTTGTCACGCATTTTGGGGGAAAAAACCACAACATAAATCCAGAACCAAAACTACTAAAACATACATAAGGAAAATAAAAACTATCCACATGGGAACAAATCTTCATTTCAAAAAATAGGAACAAAGTATTCAATTTTGATATCCCCCAGAAAGATTTGTTCAGCAAGTTCCTTGAACCGCCACCAGAGGAGACCTTTGACAAAATATTGTCAACTACACCAATGAGAACCAGTTGATGGCCGGTTGAGGATGGAGGCAAAGTCTCTGAAACTTGTTCTAGAAAAATTTAAAAGTAAGTGTTGTTTAGTGTCATTAATCGACTCCCTTTAAATTTAATTTATTATACCAGCACTGTTTTCAACACTTCCAAGAAAGGAATTGATACTTGAGGTTTGTGAGAATTTATAGCACTAGCTCGTTGCAGTTTTAAATGTACCAGGCAATTCTTATAATTCGGAGTATGCTGTCCTTTGCAACTGGTGCAGGTAGGAAGTGTATTATTAGATTTAGTGCACTGCGCAGTAGAGTGCCTACCATCACATTTAACACAGCAACGTACTTGTGGCAATAATTTCTTGTATGCCCATATTCTTGAAGGTTCATGAATTACATTACATTGCATCTGGGCTTTGGTGGCTCTACTTTAATTACAGCATGATACAATCTTGTAAGCTGGGATATTTCCTCATTGACATTGGGTTTTAGATCTAGGAAGAAAAGCGGTAGTGGAATTTTAGTAACAAGGATGGAAAACTGGAATCATTTGTATGGGTTCATGCCCTAGTGTCCTTCGTTCAGTCATTACTTCGGTAACATTGCAAGTAGGATGTAAACCTCTAATTACTACTTTGAAATTTCGTGCAGATTTCATTTGATAAGTGTAGTATTCTGCTTTATGTTGTTCAAGATACCAAACTGCTGTCCTGTAGCTGTCGACAGAGTCAAAATTGATTTTAACTTTATTACTGTCCAGTGTTGCACATTTAAATGAGCCAGTGTTTTCTTTGTTTAAGTCTTGCAACATTGTGTTGATATTAGTGATATTGCTCACATATATTGTGGGAGGTTTAGGTGTTTGATTTTTATATTAGGTGTACTTACGTGGTCATCACTAGTATCTGGCGAACTTGCCAGAGGCTGAAAGGGATTACTAGTAGCAAAAGATTGGATATCCACTCTTTTCCATTTTGATATAACAATGCCTTCATTCCCATCCATTTTACAAAATTTGAAGAGGCTATGTTATTAATTACAGCTGATACAATGCAGCAACTTGGTTAAATGTTTTTAACAACTCTTACAGATAAACATAAACAAATAATAGTCACATATAACACAAAATAGTGAAAAACTTACACTAAATATGAACAATTATTAAGAATATAACAGCACAACTCAAATTATTTAGCTCCAAGTCAAAGCCACCTAGAACTTGAGATTAATGCTCTGCTTGATTTTTAAGTTCACCATACTTGCAGCACTACTACAAAACAACTTCCTCTACAAACAAGGTTCAGAGGCAAACTAAAGCAGACAGCGACACGAAACTAACAGTAGTTGGTCTTGAAGGTTCAAGGTTCAACTGCATTCCACTACCAACCTCCCACCATTCAGCTGCATGATAGGAGATACACAATCTTGCTGTTTAATTGCCACACCTTGTAAAGCAATTTTCCAACACAATGACTTCAATTGCTACAGTACTCTTTGGGTAACCATGCAGGTTCCTAGCCCAGAAGTCATGTCATTTCCAAAATTTCTACTCCACTCATACACATGCTGCAATGATACACATGCATCACCATACTGGATCTTCATTCAGCGTTGGATTTCAATATGTTTCATACCTTCATTGCTCAGATAATGTATGAAAGAATGCTGTTCTTCCTTTGTGCATTTGCAAGTGGGTAACCATTTTGAAATGATATTATTGCTATGTTTGCTTGATGCATTCCTTACCTCATTGGTCACAGTACTGCCAAACTTACAGAATAATGGTGCAAAATGCACTTGCACACTTTTAAAGTTTTAATTTTAATCCCTCTCATGTAAATATTGAAGTTGTATAGCAGCACCCTATAATTGTTGCTAAGTCCTTTAGTCTGAGCACACAAATTTGTATTCTGTTTGATATATATAGTTATATCTATAAGAGATTGAAAATAAATTAAGGGTAGCTTTTAAAATGTTTGAATGCTATATCATCATAAAGTTGAAAAAACATATGGTAAAAGTATTTTTTTAAACTTTAAGGTAGCTTTAAATTTTCATTGGGTCATATAGTATGAGTATACAATTTACAGACCAAGGTTAATAACAAGAGTTAAATCTAAGGGCAGTTACCATTTTTGTCTGTTTCTAGAATCCAAATGTACTTGGTTTTGTCAGAATCATATCAAAATCATTTCATAAAACTTCATGTGAAGGAAATGTGATATAAACAATGTGCAACCCTTTTAAAATAACTAAATTTTGAAATATTTTATGTTTTTCTATTTACTCCTTTGATGTCAAAGTCCTACAAATCTTCCATATTTGCAATAAAATGCCAAAAATAGTCTCTGATATCCCTGTTTAGTGAAATGGGATTGAAATTGGTGATATAAACATGAAAAAGAGGTCTAAATACCCAGTTTTAAATTTTTTGTGTGGGAAATCTTATGTGCCTGTGACTATCTGGAAGAACAGGGCTTTTCAATGCTGAAAAAAAGAAGCTGCATACACCCACCCATCCACACACATGCTTTCTTTACAACATTAGTATAGTTTTTACTGTTATGTTTATTTACATATAGTTTATACACTTCCTGTGCATTTGAATTTCCTTTGCAATAAAAAATGCAACCAGAATGCAATATCTTTCATATTGTAATGCAGATCTTCAAACACCGTTCATTGTTTTCTTTAAAAAATATTGCACTTCAGCCTTTGAACACTTTAATGGCCAAATTTTTAAAACATTATAATGATTATGTTCTGTTATTTTGGTCTTGTAACTAGAACCCTAACATACCATACTGGTTAAAATAGAATTACTTCATTTGGAGAATAAATAACAACTAATAATAATACTACTAATAATAAATAATAATAGTAATAAAAATATAAATAATAATCATAATATTCAGAATGATGATAATAATAATAATTATTATAATATAGTAATAATAATTATAATAATCATAATTATAATCATAATAATCATACTAGTATTAGTAATAAATAATAATAATAATAATAATAATGATAATGATAATGATAATGATAATGATAATGACAATGACAATGACAATAACAATAACAATAATAATAATAATAATAATAATAATAATAATAATAATAATAATAATAATAATAATAATAATAATAATAATAATAATAATAATAATAATAATAATAATAATAATAATAATAATAATAATAATAATAATAATAATAATAATAATAATAATAATAATAATAATAATAATAATAATAATAATAATAATAATAATAATAATAATAATAATAATAATAATAATAATAATAATAATAATAATAATAATAATAATAATAATAATAATAATAATAATAATAATAATAATAATAATAATAATAATAATAATAATAATAATAATAATAATAATAATAATAATAATAATAATAATAATAATAATAATAATAATAATAATAATAATAATAATAATAATAATAATAATAATAATAATAATAATAATAATAATAATAATAATAATAATAATAATAATAATAATAATAATAATAATAATAATAATAATAATAATAATAATAATAATAATAATAATAATAATAATAATAATAATAATAATAATAATAATAATAATAATAATAATAATAATAATAATAATAATAATAATAATAATAATAATAATAATAATAATAATAATAATAATAATGCAAAAAAAGTCAATTCCAAATAAAGCTTATAAACATTCTTTTTTGTTTTGTAGGAGCTGTTCAAATAAACCAGAGTAAGATCAAAGCACTACTGACCAGACACAGTAAGGAACGTGAACACCTAAATGAAGAAATGAGAAGAAATATTAATATAATGCTGGAGCAATGGGATACAGATCTTATGCAATCCAAGGAAATGGTAACAGTTAATAAATACTCATTATTTACAAAGTAAATTTTGAAACTATTTTTTGTTAACTAGTCATGGTCATACCAGTGTGCCAAATTTAGTCCTGCAGAAGCTCTCCGCTTTTAAGCACACTTAAAAATCACCAGTCTGAAGCAGATTAAATCTAAAACCTTCAGTTCAGTGTCCACCCAAACTGTAATGAAGTTTTTAATGAGTGATTTACAATCCATGCTCATATTAATTTTATGTTATGGTTTTCACAAAATTATAAATGAATTTATAAAAGTAAAACTTTAAAAAATGCATACTGTTTTACCACTGAAAGATCCAGATAGCCATTTCATGAGTTTGTTCTTGAATCAGTAGCAGTATTGATTGACTGGAAATATACACGAGTATGAATGCAAATTAGAGTCAAAATATTATTATCTGTGATTTTTTTTTATTTCTGGTTTTCTCAAAATTGACAGTTTTTATCATGCCATATATGTAATATATTAAGACAACAAATAGAGTTTTGAGTTTTCTGGGAATAACCAGTGAAGTCCACTTCATTGGGCAGCAATTTTGCACGAGTAAATGATAAGAGATAGCAAAATTTACTACACATAAATTGTAGACTTCTATTAAAAAAGTTATTTCAAATAAGTTTTTTGCCCATTTCTGAGATATCTATTAATATAGGTTTGGATTTTCCAAGACTTTAAAATTACTGTTGCTATTTTCTGGTTTTAAGTAATACCATTTAATGAGTAATTAACTGTCCACATTGCCATTTTCTAGTCATGCTATGTCCTCCATCCCCATTTCATCCATAATTTTCTCTACTTTTGATCAACATCTGTCTATTCCTGCCTCCCATTTTCTTTTGTTGGTTCATACATACCTTTAGGATTTCATCATCTCCTTTGGTAAGAATCTATACCAAAATGCCAAGATTCTTTCAATTGTTATAACTTTTCTTCTGGTTTTCCCTAATTCTACTAATGCTACTTTTCCTGGAGCTAGGTAATTATAGCCTCTCCTTAGCAAATTGTTTTTATAACTGGTCTATTTTATTACTTTTGATATCCCCATATTTCTACAGCATACATCATCTTTGACTCTTTGTGTCTGTCTCATATTCAAGAGGTCACGAGTTCGAATCTTAGTCAGGGTGGGTTACCTGGATAAGGTTTTTTCCAGGGGTTTCCCTTAACCTGAAAGATGAATGTCAAGTAATTCTAAGCTCTATAGATCCTTTGCTGATTTGAGCATAATTTCACCCATTTCACACATCATCCAATATGACTTAACGTTGGAGAATGTAAATAAAAAAAACTTAATAATAAAAATAAAAAAATAAAAACTTTGACCCTATCAGTGCTTCATACATTCTCTCTAACCATTTGCCTGACATATCAAATTTGTGTTTGCAAATTATTATTCCTGCCATTGCTGCCTTTTCTTTGGCTACCTGTCATGTTCTTCCTTTCACCATTATTATTCATCCTAACTCTTAATTACTAAAATTCTTTCATAACTTCTAACTTTTGTCCTTCAAAGTATCACAGCTCCTCTTTCTTCAGTTTTGTAACTCTTTCAAAATCAGATTGACAACATAGCCTTGGCTATCACTGCAACAGGCTTCACTGTAGCACAAATGTCACACTGCATCTCTCAAAATTAGTACTTAATAGTTATGATTTCCACAATGAACACTGATTATATATATATTTTTTAAACATACATCCTCTGTTAGGTCATATTGGACAATAAATGAAATGGCTGAAATGATGTTCAAATGAGGCCAGGGTCCATAGACCTTAAGAGTTACCAGACATTCATCTTTCATGATACGGGAAAACTCTGGAAAAAGAAACCTTATCCAGATAACTCATCCTGACTGAGTTTTTGAATATTTAAACAATTACAGTTCCCTTACTATGAACAAATTCAATTAATTATTCCTCTTGGATTAATAAACCTCACCGCCAGAAAAAAAAATCATGCTTAGGCACCTGGAAAAGCACAAGAAAAACAAATTACATGGAAACAGATTCATTTTTTATTTATTTTCTAGAAATACCTAAAAGAAAGTATATCAAATATATGTTTGGAATATTACCTTTACAAATAAGGTGTATTTTGAATTTTCTGTGAGATCCTTTTCAGTCTTACATAGAAAATGATTATGCAAGCTTGTTGACCATGGTTTAGTGGAAGCTCTCCTTCCAGAAATTTCTTTCAAAGCTGCTACAATATCTTCAGTGGCATGGCCGTAGTATGTTCTTTCATGCTTAACCAATCTGGACTTAGCTCCACCCATGCAGAATGTGTATATAAAGCTTGTGAAACCTGAAGACTCCATATCAGTTGTTGCTGAGATCTACAAGAGATTATGGCCAGGCCACTGAAGATGTTCGATGCAGCTTCAAATTAAATGTCTGAAAGAGTGTTTACACTGGACCATGGCCCACAAGCCCAGTTAATTATTTGCTGTGAAAGCCTTGCACTTTTCATTCTTAGTGAACTTTAACTATAGGGCTGCTATTATTTTTATTTTTCTAAAAGATCTATTTCATCTTGCACTTGCAAATATCCTATTTTATTAATTTATAGATGAGTCGTATTTATTACACATCTGCTTCACTTACGTACCTATTTTGAGGACATGTTTTGCAAATCATCATTCTCAGAAGAGAATCCCACATTTAAGTTCATTTAAGTTCATCACTAAATCAACAGATGGCAGCAGCAACTCCAGAATTACCCACACCACTGGATCAAGCTTTAGTCGCATAAGAGCCGAAGATGCAAACGATGATTTGCGAAACATGTCCTCAAAATAGGTACGTAAGTGAAGCAGATGTGTAATAAATACGACACATCTATAAATTAATAATTATTTTGCTTCACTGTGGTGTTCCAATACAATTAAATCTCTATATATCCTATTTTATGATGATACAAATTTGTCTTTAGAAATGATAGCAAAGTCTCATTATGGTTAACCTTTAGATAACTCACTGTGATAATTAACTTACTGACTTAACTGTAACAGACTAATTGCATATACAGTAAAAGCCTGAAATAGTGTGGTCCGAAATATAGCGGATTCAGATTTAATACAGGGGAAAATGCCCCCCGAAAAATAAAACTGTATTTTAAAAATTTATTTGTATTCATTTTTTTACTTTTGAAAGTTGAGCTTATAAATGTCTTCAAAGAGCGGTTCTGCAGTACAATTTTCACCCTCATCACACCCCTAAGTTGACCTTGGCTACTTTATTGTTGTAACGGGACATGGAAACAATAGGTTTTCTGTAAGGGCTAAAATATCTGTCTGCGAGAATTCTAAGACCTGGGAAAGTTAAAATATTATTTCAGTCTGAATCATACCTTTTGAGTGTAAAGTCATGTGTTGAGAATACCAAGAGTGTAAAGTGTGATCGATTTCAGGACTGGAATACACCTTCAGCATTACTGGTGAGTAATTGTATTTATTGTACTTTATATTACATACTTCACATACTTTATATTACCTACCTACTTCAATTTATTATTGTGCAAATGTTTCCTTACACTGCTGCAGGATCGTCTTTTATCACATCTAAGCTAATCTTTCAATATACTGTGGAATCATTATAAGTGGGAGTAAAGCATGTCCCCCAACAACTGCGTTATTTCGGGCTTCTACTATATATAGATAAGACAGCTAACTTAACTTTGGTAGACTCACAAACTCTAATAATAATCAGTATCATAATTATGAATAATTCAGTAATAGGAGGTGTGTTCAAAAAAAGATGGAACTTCTAAAATAGCATGTCAACTGTTAGGTGAGCTCACTGTGACTACTGAGCATGCTAGTGGCAGGTTTAAACAACAAACTGCCATTTGCCTTGTTTCGCTAAGAACATAACTGGTGAGCTATCAGCCACTGAAGTAAGTATATTACAAGCTGTTCATTGGCTTAGTGACAAAGTGACAATGAAATTTTGCTACAAACTTGGCGAAACTTTTGCAGATGTTTTAATTACTTAGCCAGGCATATGGGGAGAACTGTATGAGCTGCATACAGTGTTGAATGCTTTAAGCATTTTGAGTAATCGCGGTAGAATGTTGGTTGAGGATCCAAGGCGAGGATGACCTTCCACATCAATAAATGATGACCATATCAAGAGAGTTTGTGCTGTGATTTGTGTAAATTGTAATTTAACTGTTTGAGAAGTTGCTGATAAAATGGCCAACTACGTAGGATTACGCCATAAAATTTTGAATGACAAATTTAAGAGGCATCAGTGCAAAATTCATGCTGCATTTGTTGACTGACAATCAAAAAGAGACCCATGTTGCATTCAGCCAGGACCTACTTGCCATTGCAAATGCCAATGAAAACTTCCTTAAGTACATCATAACAGGAGATGAGACATATGTTTATAGCTGTGATGTTGAAATGAAGATGCACTCATTGCAGTGGCTTGACAAATGGTCCCCACATTAAAAAAATGCACACATAAGTTTGATCAAAGATCAAGGTGGTAATGGTTATATTTTTTAACTACAAAGACATTGTCCCTCAGGGATTTGTATCACATGGTAAACAAGGAGGTCTACCAAGGAATCAGACCATGTTTGAAAAGGCCTGAATTGTGGAAATGCCAGGTTTGGTTGTCTCATCATGACAATGCATTGGTTCATGCATTACGCTTTGTGCAAAGCAATCTGGCAAAAATGGCTCCCATTGTTCCCCTCTATCCTATTCTCCAGACCTAGACCCAGCAAACTTTTACCTGTTTTGTTTCCCAAATTTAATGTCTTGTTGAAAGGCTGTTTCGAAACAATAGAGAAGATTCAGAACAATGCAAGATACCTACCTACCAGAAAGCGTGTTTCAGGAGGCTTTTCAAAAATAGAAGAAGTGTTGCGAATTCTACATTACCAGAAGAGGGGGACTGCGTTGAGGCAGACAGCGCTTAATATTAATTTAATTTTGAGTCAAATTAGTACTCCATGCTCTATATATTGCTAGTGTTTACCTAGAACATGTTTCACTAGGACCTTCCTAACATTCTCAGCTGTCGATTGTTGAATTTCAATTGGGTTAACTCCTTGGTGACGATAGGGGTGTCTCTGTTGGTGCCCTGATAAACCTGAAGTTTGGCTTCTCATTAAAGGTGGTGTTGAAATTAAAGAGTTTTCCTTCACATATCTTTACAAATATATTTTCTCATGTGGTTAATGCAGTTGGACCTGCACTTTTTAATAAATGAATTTCATGTTCTATATTACGATTATCATTCCAAAAGTGATACACAACTGCCTATTTGTTTATTTCTTTGTTCTTCATGTTCCTAAAATTTGAACATAGGCTGAAGAGCCTATTATTATCATTACTATTATAATTAATAATAAATCATTATTATTAATTGCGAGTATACTGCCCCTTAGCCAGAGAGGTAAATGAAGGACTGCATAGAATGAATGTCAAAAACTTGATATCCACAGAACTGGGACTTTCCAAAAATTTATTCTCTTTGGAAAGGGTAAAATCCTGAAATATCCTTCTACTCACACTCTAGCTTACTTCTGAGTATTTTATATTTTCCTGTCATTTTCTGTAAGCACTATAATACACAATAGTAATATAATTGATTTTATACTAGTAATATAATAGATATTTTATCCAATTTATAGGAAGAAAAGATGCTGAATTTAATTCAGAAACAGATTAAATGTATCCGTGAGCTTCGATCAAGTCAGCAGCAGAGGTTGGCTGCACTGCGGCAAACAATGGCTTCTTATACTAAGGTAAAAATCATATATATTGTTTTTCTGAATTAATGCTATCAGACAACAAAGATACAAATAATTTTGATTGCTTTTGTAAATAAACTGGAAGTTTTAGTTAATTTAATCTATAATTTAATTTATTTAGTTAATTTAATCTATATAGCTAGTGTGGAGAAATGATTTGACTCTATCCATCAAATTGGAAGTTGCCTACTCTAATATACACAGTGAAAATAAACTACATTAAATAAAAACTAAATTTCCAAAATTTTACCTCCTCTAACACTTTATCATAGTAAGTAGAGGAAGTATTGAATCGCACATACAGACCTCTTGGTATTGTCACGAACGCATTGTTGAAGCGGAACGGACGAATTCAAAGAGACGGTCAGTGCATTGCTGAGATAAAAGCTTGCCGAAAGGGTGGGGGGAAGGAGACAGATTTCTGGAGAGTTTGTCTTTCTTCTAGCACCATCTTGATTGTTTGAGAACATTCCGGATAGTGAGTAAGCTATAAATAAGGAAGCAGCGGCTCGTCAGGGGGACAGTTGTTAATTGAACTCGTGTGCGCGAACAGCTGTGTTAACTTTGTGGTCGATAATTTTGGATGTTGTATTGTGTATGTGATGTAATTCTGCTACTGTCAGGTTGACTAAAGTGTGTTTCTACGGAAATAAAGAGCAATTTTTAGTGTTTGTAACCTAACTTTTAATTTCACGAACCCACCAACTCACAATTGCTGTCAAGAGTGAGACATACGACATGGAGGTTGTATTGGCACAGATTCTAGAGAAGTTGGAGACGGCAAATAACAACTTGGCCGCGACGATGACCGGGAAGATGACCGAATTAACAACGAAGACAGAAGCTGCAAATGACACCCTCGCTGCGACGTTAACCATGAAAATGAGAGCAGCGACGAACAGTCTGGCCACGGAAATGAAGGTGGCGAACGAGGCCCTCACCACCAAATTTGAGGAACAGTTGGCCGACTTGAGAGATGACGTCTCGGAGCTGGGCAAGCTGATGGGCCAAGTGGACGAGTGCGTCCAAGACCTGGTGAACCGAGTTAATGATCTAGAAGGAAAGGTCGACAGTAACACCAAGTCCCTGAAAGCTATGGTGGAAGAGGTCGAAGACCTGGCGTACCGCATTAACAACCTAGAGGTTGTCAGTCAGCAACACCAAGTCCTTGAAAGCCATGGCGGAGGACATCGTAGGCAGAAGGATGAAAGATTTAAAATCCGACGCGTCGGGTCGCGACACATCTGCGCGCGTCCACGGTCGAAATCTTCCGCCGCCAGTTCGACACGGTGGCCAAGCACAAGTGGTCACCAGAGGAGGAGGCCGCACAGCTAATACCCAGCCTCCAGGGACGGATCGCAGGGGTCCTGAACGCGGTCCAGACAGCGGCGACGCCCAAGGACATCTGGGAAGCCCTGGAAAACCGCTTCGGGAACCACCGCTTAGCTTAGCCGACCTCCCACACGAGTTCGCATCACGGGAAGCCGCCTACACTTTCGTTGACGGGGTACGAGACGTTGAGATACGTCAGCGCCTAATGCTCGGCGACTACAAAATCAAAACAGTCCACGAGGCCCTAACGGCAGCATTGAGGATGGAAGCGGCCAAGGTGACGTCGAGAACAAGGAGTATCCGCTACGCTGGAGACCGAAGACTAGCCGAGGGACGCCGGCGAAGACCACGTGGCGTATGTTGGGGGTGTGGAGAGCCGGGACACCTGGAGAGAGACTGCCCACACCAGGGAGAGCAAAAACGAGTAAAGGCCGTCGTGGCGAGGGGCACGTCGGCGCCATCACCACCATCCCCTCGAGTGACACTGCGCGCCGTAAGCCGGCGTATGGGTGACAGCCTCATCGCGGACGGTTGGGTGAGAGGGAAGCCGTGCCGCATGCTCGTAGACACCGGGGCAGCCGTGACCATCATCAGACCTGACGTGGCCAAGGGTTTGCCGTCGAGGAAACCGAGCCGATCATAACAGCTAGTGACGGCATCGGGCGACACCTTGCCCGTGGAGAGGGAGGTCCTGCTGCAGTTGACGTTGGGGCGAAGTGCCGTATGTCTGTGGGTGTTCGTCGCAGAGGTAGGTGAGGAGGCGATACTGAAACTGGATGCCCTCAGGAGCCACGAGGTGACGGTCGACGTTGGAAGGAAAGTCCTGCGGCTCAATGGAGAAGAGGTGATACTCCGGTAACCCGAAGAATGCCTGGGAATTTGCAGGGTTGTCCTGAGGGAAGACGTGGTTGTCCCCGCGAGAAGCGAGGTGGTGGTAGGGGACCAATTTTGAATCTAACCTGATGAAGGAGGCACTGGAAAGACTTGGGGTGAACAAGACTCGCACAACACCCCTACACCTGTAGTCGGATGGCCTGGTCGAGAGGTACATCAAGATCCTAGAACATATGAGGAAGGTCGTGACCAGCCATCAGCGAGGTCAAGGTGCCACTGTTCCTGTTGGCCTACCGCTCGTCGACACACGACACACTGGGATGACGCCAGCCAGCTTAATGTTCGGCCGAAAGTTACGCCTCCCTTGTGACCTGGCTTTTGGGAGACCCCCCCCCCCGGAAGCGAAACAGCTAGCAACCGAGTATGTGGAAAACTTGGTGGACCGTCTCCACGACTTGCACGAGATGGCTCGTCAGAACATCCAGATGGCAAGTGACCGCATGAAGACCCGATACGACAAGCAAGACAACAGCCAAGGGTTCCAGCAAGGTGACTTGGTCTGGTTGTACCGCCCTACCTGGACCAAGGGAAGCTGCCCAAAGCTTCAGCAACCATGGCAAGGACCGTACCGGGTGGTAAAGAGGATTAACGACGTGGTCTACAGCATCCAGAAGGTGCCCCGAGGAAATATGTTGGTTGTACACCTGGATCGTCTGGCCCGCTACGATGGTGCTGTTTGGGACGACTAGCATTGAGGAGGAAGCAGTGTTGCGAACGCATTGTTGAGGCGAGGCGGCGGGGCCAACAAGTTCAAAGAGATGGGCAGTGCACTGCGGAAATAAAAGCTCGCCGAAAGGGTGGGGGGAAGGAGACGGATTTCTGGAGAGTTCATCTTTCTTCTAGTGCCGTCTTGATTGTTTGAGAACATTCCGGATAGTGAGTAAGCTATAAATAAGTAAGCTGCAGCTCATCAGGAGGACAGTTGTTTATTGAAGTCCTGTGCGCGAACAACTGTGTGAACTTTGTTGTCAATGACTTTGCAAGTTGTATATCTGACGTAATTCTACTATTATCAGGTTGACTAAAGTGTGTTTCTACGGAAATAGAGAGCAATTTTTAGTGTTTGTAACCTGAAGTTTTAATTTCACGAACCCACAAAGTCACAGTATTATAACAGACTATATACTGAAACAAATGGTCTTACAATGTGCAGAGGTGGACAGAAGTATTCAAAAAAATGTTCACAAATGGTTACACTTTTTTAATTGGGGTAATGGTCATAATTGGGTAATTGCAATAGTACTTGCTTTTGTACCCTATCCTGCATAGTAACAGTATCTCTTTATGTTAAAGAACTGTGAGTGGTCTCCTGATGCAACTAACTTGGCCTATTGGAGAAAAATATTTGAAAATGTGCTACAGACAAGGAAAATGCCAAGTAAACAGCATGCTTGGTATGCTTATTATCTTTAGTTTCTTTCTCCTCTATATGGTCAAGGGATCAGCGTTTAGATCTTCCGATTTGCCCTACTGCTTCGTACCAAAAGCAAACACTGGTTGCAGAGCAAAGAAAACACTGTTGAGGAAATCTATGCAAAATGGAAAGAATGGTGAATAGAAGTCATTCAATCATTTGCAGTTTAATTCAGCAATACAAACAGCAGCAAATGCTTGTCAATTTACCCAGAACTAGAAAATCACCAAAACTGAATAGCAGGGACAGAAGGGCTGTGATTAATAAGGCAAAGAAAACTCCACGAATTGCAGCACATGAAATTGCAGCCCAGCTGAAGGAATTGATTGTTAGAGAAAATTATCCATCTACAACCATCAGAATACAGGTTACCATGCAAGTATGCTAAGAAAGAAGCCATATGTAAGTAAAGTAATTATAAAAAGAGAAAGGAATTTGTCAAAACATATGTGTGATGAGTTGTAGAATTCTGGGATAATGTTCTGTGATCTGATGAAAGTAAATTTAATATTTATTGCAGTGATTGTAGAATCTTAATTCTGAAGGAAACCAAATGTTGAACGGGAAAAGTATATGGCTGGTACAGTAAAATATTGTGTAATGATTTGGGACTGCATGGCATCTGTGGGTATAGGATCTTGTTTTTATAGACAATATTAGTATATTTATTTATCCATACTTTTGAAAAGCAGTACTAAGAAATTAGGACTGCAGAAGTAGTTTGATTATAGCTTCTGTAGCATGTCTCATATCTTCTACATACACCACCACAATCTCCAAACCTCCTCAATCTCCGAATGAATATATTTGCAATGAGCTGGAAGAACGAGTGAGAAAAGACATACGAGGGATACTATTTATATTTTGAGCCTAATAATTAAAACAAAGTAATTTCTGATTGAAAACTGTTTAACTGTTTTTCAAAAATCCTCCTTTATGATCAATACACTTTTGCTTTCGTATGACCATTTGTCAAAGCATTTATTCCAGTCTTCTTGAGACACCTCCAAAACATGATTTCCGAAGGCATCAACGGGTTCTTCTGCTGACGAAAATCGTTGTCCATGCAATTTATTCTTGATGTTCAGGAGCAAAAAGAAGTCAATGGGTGCCAAATCAGGACTGTATGGTGGATAACCTATCAATTGGAATTTTTGAGCCTTCAAATACCCTGTTGTTAGACAAGATGTGTGTGCACTCGCATTGTCTTGATGAAGAATGATCCTGAAGTTCTTGTTGGTTTTCCTTACTTTACTGAAGACTTTCGGCAAACAAATGGTTGTGTATAAAAAATTGAAAGAAGCATAGAGACAGTGAAGCACAAGTTAAAATAAAAGTGAATCAAGAAAATATTGACACATTACTTCACTCACACGTTTTCATAGTATATGTTTCAAGAGCTATTGCCCCCATCTTCAACTGATGACAAATACATGATTTATGACCCTAACCTAAGACAATACATTTTTACGTTCCAAATGTTGCACTTAATAGGTTTCATTTTTTTTTTTCCTCAGCTGGTTAATACTGATTCATATAAATATTCACCTATGCATAGAAAGCAGTCATTATACAATAAATTACATCTCTTAAACATTGATATATTTAGTATGAAAATCAGAAACTTTGCTTTATCCTGTGATAATTATTACCAACAGTAGAATTTCTGACTTACTGTACATGTGAACCAATGTTGCCAATTGTTTGTGTTTGTTATCATTTGTTCTGTAATTAATTTTGTGTTGTTTTTGATACATTTTCTTCATATTGTAGTTTTATTATGAACATTGTAATTGGGGAAACCTGTAATGTTTACATTAAATAAATAAATAAAAATAAATAAATAAATCATGCCATCTACCGACGACACGGAGGAGGAAAACACTACCATTTGTTCCAGTCAAGACTCAGCTGATGATGGGAGCAGTAGCTCTTGAAACATGTCCTGTGGAAAACAGTGTGAATAAAAATTAATTGTTCTTTCACACTGGCTGTGTGTAGGCTAAATTGTGGAAACGTAGTCAGACTGAAAAATTCAATGCCATAGCCGGGATTTGAACCACGGATCTTCTGGTCTCCGTCCAGCCGCTCTAACCATTGAGCTACTATGGCCAATGTGCCGATATGACATTAAATTCTCCAACTGACTCGTATTTTTCCTGGTAAACCATTCCACACGTTTCCACAGTGTGAGTGAAGTAATGTGTCAACATTTTCTCAATTCACTTTTATTTTAAATGGTACCATTCGGCATTGACCGTTTTATGTTCCTTTAAAGACACTGTTGCTATATGGCCAGTTTTGCTGAAAAAGCAGGCAACCCATTGCTTCAAAGTGCTTGGAGTGCGAACAACTTTTGTTGGATTGGCTTCTTTTTGAAACACCCATACAGTCAACTGTTTATCTTCCAGCTCATATGAAGAGATTCATGATTCATCACCTGTTACAATCTTACATACATCTTTTAAGGCACTGCTATTGTATTTCTTGAGCATTTTTGTACACTTATCAATAGGAGGATCCTTTTGAGATTGTGTCAAATTATGTGGAATCCAACAAGAGCAAACCTTTTTCACAGCTAAATAATCATGCAATATTTTATATATGCTGGTAGAACCAATGCCTAGGATTGCCTCAGTCTCACAATATGTCGCATGATGATCTTGCATTATTAGTTTTTGCACAGCATCAATGTTTTCTGGCACAGCAACTGATTTTGGACCTTCACGAACTTCATCATTGAGTGAGCAACCATGATTAAATTCGTTACGCCAGCGTTTCACAGTGGCAAAGGATGCAGCTTCATTGCCAAATGTGGAAGTTAGTTAATCGATGCACTTTTATCTTGATAATCCACATCAAAATTCATAAATCACTGCACAAACATTTTCATGGGTTAATTTTATGTTTTTGTGTCTAAGTTAATGTACACAAAACAAATGAAAAACAAATGAAATTCTATTGACAAAATGTTTGAAGTAGATTATGGTCAACAATATCAAACTTTCCATTGGAAACGTCAGATGGCACCTTCAACATTCACGGTTGTCAAGGCTCAAAATATAAATTGTAGCCCTCATATTGCAAATAAAACCCAATTGAAGAAAATACTCTTAGAGGAGTGGAATAACATAGGAGGTGATGTGACAAAAAACAGTGTAGTCAGTGCCTAAAACGCTATCAGCTGTTCCCTTGCAGAAAGATCTACTGACGGATTAAAATCCGAATACTTTTGTCCAGTTCAAGTTAGTTTTTTCCTATGCATTTCTTTAGAAAGAGTATTTATCTTGTATATATTTCTTTGTATTAAAGAAATGTACTGCTTGAATTCATAGCTCAGTATGCATTTTGAAAGTTTATTGTAATCATATTCTTAGTACTAATAACTACATCCAAATATTTATGTCCACCTTTATATCAACCTCTGTACAACAATCTTAGCTTCAACTGATTAGCTGACACAAGAAGAGGAGGGACATTTGGGACATAACACAGTTAGAAATGGTGCAGTGCAAGGCAAACAATTACATATAACATGTCCATACTTTGAAATAAAAATCCAGTTGAATCATTTAACGATTCCAGTCACAATTCAATAAATTATACCCCTTAATGAGAAAGGACTATTGTACAAAGCAGCACAAAACTGATATAATTTTGAGTCAAACTAGTACTCCATGCTCCATATATTGCTAGTGTTTACCTACAATGCATTTCCTTAGGACCTTCTTAACATCACTTCCTCAGCTAATGTAAAGGTAATGAGGATGTTAGGAAGATTCTAACGAAACACGTTCTAGGTAAACACTGCCAAGATATGGAAATGGAGTACTAGTTTGACACAAAATTATATTAAGTTATACCCCATTTAGATATTATTTTGTAATTCTGTATCTTTAATGAAATAATTAAGACTTTTGCCTACTTTGCTGAAAAAGTAAACCAAGAATAAATGGGGAAACAATAGACCTAAATGAATCTTGGTGAATGAATCTTTTATGCTTTATCTTAGATGAATTGCAAGTGCAAAAGTAAAATGACAAGTCTGTATATATTGGGCTACCTTTAAAAATTGCACAAGAACAAATGAAATCATACTTTTATTTCAGGAATTGGAAGAACAAGAAGCTAAGCAGAAGCAAGAACACAATGAGTTGCAGTTGGATCTGAAAACAGAATTAACTGCACTACAGAACAAATTAATGGCTGAAACTCAAAAGGAAGAAATGGCTAATATGCAAAAGTCACTTCGCACAATGCTATTTATGTAGTATTCTTAGCTTGAGATTTCTGTAAATGTAATTGTAATCATATTTAATCTAGTCATTGGTTGCTAAGAAGCCAATAGCTATAGATAAAACAACTTCAGTTTAACTTTAAATAATGATGTTTTGTTTGTTTTAATAGCAGTAAGAATTAATGTTTTTAAAATATAGCTTTAAATCATAAATTGTATTATTCGGTAAGAATACTAGTTTCAAATACTATGATATGAAATTTGACTTTAGCTGAAGCTGTTTACTGTTTATTTTCACTACAGTTGATAATCTTAATTTTGGATCACAAATGTTTTACATAAATAAATATAGGTTTTGAAATTCAAGTTAATGAGTTTTTCCTTTTCTAACAATGAGAAAAATGTTGAACTATCACAGAACTGTAAGGCAAGGGATGTTGTAGATAACCCTTCTCCCATCCCTGTACAGTCAACACTCAGACTAGTTTTTACCTTCCTGTCACTTGTTGTTTTGCATTCTTTCTAATGATAATGCTGTGAGTATAGAGATAACTTAAGCCAAATGGTTAAGAATTTCTATCTTAACATAATTAGCCTTATACTTTTTGGGACTGATACAAAAGTTGACTGAAGACAGTATATAAGCTGGTTTATGCATACCATCCATTCTACGCAATTTTGTAACTTTTGGTTGAAGCTGAACCACTGGTTAAAGCCGATAACCTCTGGCTACGTGTCATTTGTTATTCTGTAACATTGTAAATACAACATCTTGTTGAGATGAAGAAAGTTATGGTTAAGAATAACGAGAGATGAGACCATGTTGTTAGCGTCAGCAGTACTACTATTTCCTTATTAATTTATAGATGAGTTGTATTTATTACACATCGGCTTCACTTACATGGGCTGATAAAGGGAACAAAATAGTAATTTTAAACACAGATACATACAAGGAAAAAATGTTTGATGTACTACAACAAAAAGAATTCCAATAAATATATTCTAATCAACTCAACCTATGCATAAAAGATGTACAAAAAACCCATCATTTTAAAAATTTTAAAATTTAAAAAAAAAATTAACAAAAAAATTTTAAAATTTTAACAACTGCAGAACAAAAAACTATCAAACCGGACAACCCTACCTTGCAAGATTATATGGTTTGCCTAAAATACACAAACCCAACATACCCATGAGACCCATTGTAAATAATGTCAACACTCCTACTTACTTTCTGGCAAAATGGCTGTCCAAAAAATTTCAGTCCTTTCCACAATTCAATACTCTGAGCATAAAAAACTCTTTAGACCTGGTAGAAAAAATTCAAAATCTTAAACTAAACCCTCAAGACACTTTAGTATTCTTTGATATCTGCTCCCTCTTCCCTAGCATTCCAATAGACAAACTTTTGATTCAACTTAAGAAATGGCTAACTTCTATTAACCTAGATGCCAATACAATAGAAGAATATTTGGCAATGACTGAAATATGTAACCATCAAAATTATTTTGTTTTCAATGGGAAGTATTATAAACAAATTTCAGGGCTAGCTATGGGAAGCCTGCTATCACCATTTTTGGCCAATTTATACATGGGCTTTTTCGAAACACAGATAACTAAACCTTCCCTCATATTTTTAAAACATGGTACAGATACGTAGACGACATCTTTGCAATAGTGCACTACAAACAAATAGATGATGCTTTGAAACTACTCAACCTTCAAGAACCCAGCATACAATTCACAGTAGGAACTCAAGAGGACTGTACTCTACCTTTTTTGGACCTTAAAATCACAAAAAGATATGAAAAACTAGAATTTGGTATTCATAGAAAAGCAACACTCACAGATAATTACATCAAAGCAAATAGTTTCAACCCAATTCCACACAAACATGCCACCATCAACAGTCTCACACACAGATTAGTAAATCTACCCCTCAGCCAGCAAGAATATCAAAAAGAATATGGAAAAAACCTTGTAGATAATAAACTAAAATCATTCAAACTTCAAAAGAGATTAAAACACGAATCAAATAAGAAATTAGATTTGCTAAATTTACTTACCACCCCTGGGCTACAAAAAAGTTCCAAAAAATATTCAAGAAATACAATCTAACATTGGCACCAAAAAACAATTACAACATTAAAAATTTACTTAACAGTAATAATACTGATAGATAAAACCAGAAGAAAAGTCAGGCATTTACAAGTTTAAGTGTAAAGACTGTGAAAAAATTTACATAGGGAGGACAAAAAGTAACATAGGCACTAGAAAGAAGGAACACTTCAGGCACTTAAGATACAAAAATATTGATAAGTCCGCAATAGCAGCTCATTTCTGGTCTGAAAATCATGAAATTGAAGATAGCAGCTAATTACTAAAATACGTACAAAAACATAGTGAACTCGTCATATGGGAGAGAATATACATAGAAAAACATAAAAATCAACTGAACTTTGAAATCCTGCCAGAAGAGAATCCCACATTTAAGTTCATCACTAAATCGCAGCAACTCCAGAATTACCCACACCACTGGATCAAGCTTTAGTCGCATAAGAGCCGAAGATGCAAATGATGTTTTGTGAAACATGTCCTCAAAATAGGTACGTAAGTGAAGCAGATGTGTAATAAATACGACTCATCTATAAATTAATAATTATTTTGCTTCACTGTAGTGTTCCAATACAGTTAAATCTCGATATACTTTTTCCTTGCTGAAAATTGATTTAGAAACACAAAGGAATGAACACTGCAGGAGGTAGGTAATCTTCTTACATTGTAAAGTGAAACCATAAATTTGTGTGTGTGAAAATAATTAAAAGTGTATACTTACACGAGAAATACGTTAAGAGTTACGTAACCAAACTTTAGTCCTCTTATCATTTATGTGACAGTAAAGAACATCTGGAAGAAATGTTTGCCGTGAAATTCATTTCTCCATCAGAATTACCTTGTAATCAAGCATTTACATTTAATTTTCTGCCATGCAACCTATGAAATGCTGCTTTGGGTCATTATTTCCTACAAACTATAGCTTCCACTCTCCTTTAGCAGCTGATGCCAAATTAAACCAATATACAAAATCAAAGCAGTTTCTTTCAAATGAAATGCTGGAAGATAGAACATGTATGTTATGAAATCACCAGAACTTTTATTTTATTTCAGTATTAATTATAAATTATAAGAAATTAAACCATTCTGCAAAGTATAACTTTTGTTCGCCGGTTTATACTCTGAAAGATGTTAACTAATTTCGGTATGCTAAATTGAATCACTCTGTCCATTTTTCTCTATCACTGAAGGGTTTCTCAGAAATCACAAATAATAATTGGAAAGTATCATGCTAAAAGATTCATGCTTCATGTTAAAAGATGAATAAAAAAAACAAAATTCCTAAATAGTAAATATATAGAAATACCTGCATATCTGTAAAATAAAATTGAAGTTATATTTCCTTCAGCTGAAAAGTCTGTTGCACTGATTTACATTTAAGTCATGATTAAGAAACTTCTGTTTTCAAGTACCAACAGTAATCCGCTCACATTGTTCCATCGACCCCAAAATCTGCTGTACTTCTCCTTGATTTCTTGCTGAAATCATTCACCTTGTTCATCTAAGAGGGATCCAAAATTATCAAGAAAATAGTTTAGCTAAGAGTACAGGTAATGAAGCTTTTAACTCATTTTGCCCTGAAAAGCTCATAGGTTTAGTAGTATATTTCTCATAGTTTTTTTTTTTTTTTCATATTGCAGATAGTTTATAAGAAACTTATTGACAATCTCTTTGAAAATATACCATAGTTGCGGTTTTATCGTTCATAGTTTATCAAAACCGGGACAGTGTCGCAGGACAATGTTATTAAATGCAAAGTATTTCAAATATTTAGCTGTTGCTTTGTGTTTGCATTACTTTGCGACAATTGCTTAAACATTAATCCTGGTAAAGTGAAACAATATATGTATGTGCCAAGTGTGAATATAACATCCCATCACTGTATGCATGAGCGAAAGAATTTCCTAATCTAATCTCTGAATAATTATGTTAATTCCTAACAGAGAAATACATATTTTATATCACGCACAACTATCAGAATGTTTGTAAAATGGTATATTTTTTCAGCTAAATACCTAGAAGGTATAAAAGTAGAAAGTTCATACTTAGGTTGCACTAGAGCTTATACTTCATTCCAGTACTGGTTGGAGACTATTACAATGAAAATACGAAATCTAATTTAGTAATTTCAATTTCAATTTATTTGCTTATAGACTCATACAAGTTTCAAGCATCGTCAAGAATCATAAAATATTTACATTTCATCAATACTATATAGGCACTTCTGTATTAGGTACATTTTTAGTCTTTTTTGAAATTTATTGCCTCTTAGAGCTTTAATATCACTTGGTAACCTGTTATAAAGTATTCTGCCCATAGTAAGGGGATCCTTTTCTGTGGCTCGTTTACTAATATTATCTCTATAGTAATTATTTAGCAATCTAGTATTATACATATGACTGTCTTTAATATATACAGAGTGTGATTTACTTACTACAAACATGATTACTTTATATACAAATAACGATATAACAGTTAATATATTGGCTTCTATAAAGGTTTGTCTACAGGATTCTCTGTTGTTTAGATTATAAATACATCTTATACACTTTTTTTGTATTATTAATAACCTGTTAATGTTTACCTTACATGTGCTACCCCAGATTTCAATCCCATATTGTAAATGTGTGTAAATTAATCCATAATAAACTGACTTTAAATGCTCTATATCTAGGAACTCTTTTAGGCGTCTTAAAAGATATAAATAAGAACTAATTTTATTACTTACATGATCAATGTGATGTTTGAAAGACATGTTTTCATCTATAATTACTCCTAAAAATTTTATTTTCTCTATTTGTTCAATGGTTTCATCATGTATTTTTACATTTAGTTTTTGACTAGACCTGTTGTTTTGATGCTGGAACCTGATCATATTAGTCTTTTGTATATTTACCTTTAAGTTATTAGTTTGTAAGTAATCATATATATCCTGTGTTTTTTTAGTTATTAAATTCTCCAAACCGTTTATATTTTTATTTGTAAAAATAACTGATGTGTCATCTGCGTATGATATTATTTTGTATTCTGAGGATTTAGGAAGATCATTTACATATAATAAAAACAGGAGTGGCCCGAGTACAGATCCTTGAGGCACACCAATCCTTACTAATTCGTAGTTAGACCTTGTAACTTTTGTCATGCATTGCTCTTGATAATATATTTCTGTGCATTGTTTACGATTTGACAGATAAGATTCAATGACATTTAAAAATTTTCCTCTAATGCCATATTTTTGTATCTTATTCAGTAATTTGTCATGAACTACACTATCGAAAGCCTTGGATAAATCCAAGAAAACTCCCACAGCTTTATTATCCTTATCGAGTCCTTCCAGTATTTCATGATAGAGTTCAGCTATTGCAGTGGTAGTGGATAAATTGTGTCTAAAGCCATGCTGAGAAGAGCTAAGCAAATTATATTTATTTAGGAAACCTATCAGTCTGGAGCTTAATATGGTTTCAAATACTTTTGCGAAAACAGAAATTAGAGTTATTGGCCTATAATTAACTATTTGTGTTTTATCCCCTTTTTTAAAAATTGGTCTAACTATACTGGTTTTTAAAGAATTTGGAAAACTTTCACTATTTAACGAAGCATTTATAAGGTGTACTAGAATAGTGATCAATGCATTTTTACAGTGCTTTAATATTTTAGGTGATATTCCATCCCAACCTGCTGACACCTTACTTTTTAATTTATTTATTATTTTTTCAACTTCATTTGCTGTAGTTTCCTCCAGATATATAGTGTTTGCACATTCTGGCATTTCGTAAGGAATGTTGTCTATCATGTACTGTTCTCCCCTTGTTGTGTGAATAAAATATTTATTAAAATACTGACATATTGCGTGGTACAATAGGTACTAAGAAGTTATTTGTTGTATTGCTTTGCAATAAATCATTGATACACCAAACAAATAAGGGTTTAAAATGCTTAGTTCATATAAGATATTATTTACTCAAAATTATGTACTACCCTAAGAACCAGCATCTTTTCTTATATTTATAAATCATTATATTGAATTACATAATGGGATTACTTCTGCAATAATCTATATATTTTTTGTAGCCGCCAAATCACATCTGTACAAGCTACAAGTGTTACAAAATCGCTACCTCCGTAACGCAACTCATGCCCATTGGTACTTTCCCAACGATAACATCCATTCTGATCTCAAATTTCCTAAATTGGCAGACCATATCCTGCACCTTTCCCACAGCTTTTATGCTAAGCTTCCTGCCAGCTTCAACCATCTAATCCGCGGCCTGGAGAAACGTATAAAAGACCCAGACTTGTGCTAGGATCGCCATAACCACGTAATTAACCATACCAAAACACAAAGAAGAACACGCTCACTGAACTACACAAACATTCCCAAACAACAACACCACCATCTGACCACCATCAATTTAATTGAGACCCCATCTCCATGCCAACAAGGGATCCAATCCCGGAATGGCAACAGTCGAAGGATCCTCCTTCGCGAAGAAGGTAATCTGAAAGCACTTCCTTCCACTGTATCAATTCTCAACATTGCAAGCCTAATCACATCTGATTCTGATTTTCTTAGCATTGTAGTTTACAGTGAAGGAAGCATAACCAATATTACCTGGGGTCAATGAGGTAAATAGAATTCAATACAATTAATTACAATATTTAGCAATTAAACTTCACTTATCTTAATGTCACAAAAGGACTAGATTCACAAATCCATCCTTTGCATTATCAGCCAATTTGTTTATCACTGTTATTACTGATGATGCTAGGTGACATTTTTTGTTTTACTGCCAACCTCTAAAACTAAAACATCTCATAGATTTGATTAGCAGTATTTCATAGTTCATTGCATATCGTTATTTTTCAAAATAAATATTTTTCATAAACCATCAAATCCACTGGTGCATTAATTGATTTAATAATTTAAACTCAAAATGTATTTCATGATTAAAAGGCCAAAATGAACTGCTACAGCTCCTTTTCAGTCTACTTACATTTAATATTTATAAAATGTTCTTTTATCTAGTTTACAAATGACATTTAGTTTCACCCTATCACTATCCAAACAAACTGATAAATGTCAGATTTAACAACTTAGGCTTTCACGGCCGGCATCAATCCAGTAATATGTAGAAGTTTCCGGGCTTGCTGGCCATGGTCTAGTCGGAAAAACTGAAGTTCCTGATGTTTTGTTTGTACGTCAGGAACTTCAGTTTTTCCGACTAGACCATGGCCAGAAAGCCTGGAAACTTCTACATATTACTGAAATACCAGATTTTTTTACAATTAGGAATTTTATCTTTTTTAAACTTAGCAGTATGTTTACCTCATATTTATTTTGAGAAAATAAATTATTTTCTGCTCTTTAAACATTTTTGTAAATTTTTTTTTAATCCAAGGATGAAGGATGATAAGTAAATTATTTTAAAATTATAATAATCTTTTATTTTCTTCTTCTTTTTTTTAAATAAACTTTCATATTTAAATTTAAATCCTTTTATGGATACATAAAAATACAAATCTGTATTAAAGTCATTAATTAAAGCAGTGTTGATAATTTGTCTATATTCTCTATTAAATTCTTCTTTATTAAGAAGTATGTTTATTAACTTATGAACGAGATTATTAAAAACAGCAGATTTATGAGAGTTTGTTAAAACTTTTATTTTGTAGTTGATTTTTTAATAAATGCCGGCATTCAAGTTAAGTTTTATCTTTAAATATAGGAAAGAAAGCAAACATTATTTTGAATATCTATATTTTGAATTTATAAGTTCTAAAGCATAATTGATACATTAATTGGGGATAATAGCAAAAATATAAGCAACATATATATTCCAAGTTTTAAAAAATCAAAGAAAATGCTTTAATTATTTGAATTTCAAAAAAGCTCATGAAAAGATCAGCAAGAAATAGTGAAAGTAGGTTACCCATCACTAAGCCAGACATTTGTTGAAAGAATTCATCATTAAAATAGAAAGCATTCTGTCCAAAGATTGATATTTGTGTCTGGAGGAATTTAGTAACAGTGATTTCTAAATTAATTGATGAAACTATTTGTAGTCAGTTTTTCACACATCACTTACATTGTGATTTTTTGAGGTTGAAAATGGAAGCAACAACTCTCCAAAAATCAAAATGTAACTGACGTAGTGTGAAAAACAGACTACAGATATTGATTTAGGAAAGACTGATATGTTTAACAAAATCACTTGTTTCTTCATTTAACTCTAGAGAACCTGACAACTTTTTTAAAAAACAACATTTTCTCTAAGAAAGCTTTTATATAAAATGAAACAAGTCAGCAGCAGATATTGTATTAATCTTTTATATCAATTCAAAGAATTTTTAATACTTTTCAAATCTGTCAAAAGTACTGAATTTTTCATTTAACCACTTTTAGCAGGATTATAGGTAAGTGGATTTATAAAATTAACAAACCCCATTTTATTTTCTGGTCTATGAATTTTAAGTAGTGCGTACATATCAGTTAAAACTGGTATACAGTTTTTCACAATGTCTTTTTTTATTAGATATAATTTTCATTTCATTAAGAATTTTGTTAAAACTTGCAATGCATGATTTTAATGGGACACTTCAGTTTATAAAATCTTCGCTTTAAAGCAAAAGTTCTACTTTGTTAGTATAATGAGGTTTATCCAAAATTACACTTCTATTACTTTTATCAGCTTTAGAATAAATTATATCTACTTCAATTAAATTTAATTAAACACATCCAAGAAAGGAACTGTATATTGTCACCCAATTATCGGAAGGCACGACCAACTGGAGTTGGGTGGGGGACAGGAGGCATTCAGGCCACGCCTACCCATTTATCTCGTGTCACTGAGGGGATGGTTAGGAAAGTGTCACTGATCGCTGACCGCATCTTTCCCCTCCTCCTGACATCTGGAACAGTCGGGATATTTCATCTAACACGGAACCTTCTAGATTGGTCTTATATAAGCGACGCGCCGGGCTGGAGGAGAGTTCAGTTCTTGGCAAGCAGTCGTGAGGAGTGCCGTGCTAGCGAATGGACTGGAAGACTGCGTACGTGTATAAGAGGAGTTTTTAGCCAGCTCTAGAGAGAGTTGTACGTAATAGTGAATGTGGAGTGGACCTGTGACTAACGAACTGGTGGATTTTAATTGTGTGCGCTACATAATTCTATGTAATCGGCAAGTGTTCCAACTATAATTCAGTGGAAATGAACATTTTGAGTTTGTGCAATTGGACTTTTATTATGGGTGCATAATAAGTTGGTGATTGACAGTTGAAGTAGTGGGGAAGGAGAGGGGATAGCACCGTTGCCACTTTGCCGTTCCTCTCCATGTGCTAGGCAACGAAGATGGCGGTTAGAGGGGAGGAGGAAGTTCGGCTGCGGTAATGCACACGCACATATTCCTAGATATTTGCGTACTGCAGTATTAATCATAAGACTGCCTTAAGACTGTCTACACGTTTAAGTGAGCAGTTACCTAATTACAGCATACAAAATCTTCGGAATGAACAAAAAATAAATGGTTACCTACAGTTAAGATTTAGAGAAACAACAGTGCCATACCTGCACAGAATTATGCATTCTATTCCAACGGAAATATGCCGCTTATCTCAGTCCCTGCTGTTATTGGTACTGTTTTTCTGATCGTCGTCGTAGCTGCCGCCGCCGCCGCCGTCTGAGCTACTGCAATCTCCCACGGAAATTATGAGTTCTTCCACTTTCTTCCAAAATGCCTTCATTTTCCCATGCTGCTACTATAATGTTTTTGTGTGACAAACAGCATCTTCGCAACTTTTAGCACTTATTTTTGCTATTGCTTCTTCTGTTAGTTTTGTAACAGATGTTTTAGTGAAATCTGTATTGTTGCGCGCTACATATCCCTTTATTTGGGCCCAAATTAACTCTATTGCATTAAAATGGCAATGGTAGGGAGGAAGTTTAATAATTTTGTGGCCTTTTTCTGCAGCAATTTCATTAACTATATATTTTGGGAACTGCGGTTTGCTTTTACCGGTTCAAGCAATTCATACTTTTTTTAAATGGTCTTGAACACGCACATATAATTTCCCTTACTTGTCCTTTAATTGGGATTCCGTACCCAAAAGCATTTTTTGTGGTCTTCACAGATAATTTCTTTCTGTCTTTTTCTGTAGCACAAGTGTTTGTGGCAGCCATTAGTAACGATAATTAGCTAAATATTAAAGTTACACTGAAACACTGAAGTTGATCACTGAAACACACGAATTATGTTACGAAAATGTAAAGCTGTTTGCACCCTGTGAAGCATTCACTACTTGAAGCAGTACACTCTTAGTTTGGCAGTGATGACAGGGAGAAATACCTTAAGTACCGCAAGGGTTATTCATGTTAGAACTGGACCGGACAAAGGCAGGTAAGAAGGGTTGGTCATTAACCCAGTAATTCTCATACGATATTTCTTGAAACTAAATCCACAACTGTTCCCTTCCACAACGCATACCGTCTCATACTAAAGGGCAACGAACGACGACGGTATTGTGATACCGCTGATTCATAAGCGAAGCAACAATAGTAGCAGTGTCTGCTTATTGCATTCCTCAACATGCAGATAGACTAGCGTCATGCATAAAGCACGTGGTGTAGTGCGATAGAGTTCGCAACGTAGGATAAGCGTGCCGGGTTGCTATGGCAACAGTTTACTTTTGATTGGTGGATTGCTAGGCGACCGCAATGATGCATCAGTGACGTGTTTATCCCCTCTCCTTGTTTTCGCAGCTGAATAGCACGTGGTGGAAAAACGCCAATCACCAACTTACGATGCGACAATTATAATTTCACGAACCTCTAAGTCACAACGGGTATCAGTAAGTGGGATATTACAGTGATGGAGGCTGCATTGGCACGGATTTTAGAAAAGTTGGAGACGGCAAATAACAACTTGGCCGCGAATATCAACGAATTAACAACGAAGACGGAGACGGCAAACAACACCCTGACAGCGGAACTGAAAGAAATAAAGACGGCGAATGACAACCTCGCTGCGAAGACGCAAGCTGCAAACAACAACCTAGCAGCGGAACTGAAAGAAATAAAGACGGCAAATGACAACCTCGCTGCGAAGACGGAAGCTGCAAACAACAACTTGACCACGACAATGACCGCAAAGATGGCCGAACTGACCACGGAAATCAAGGTGGCGAACGAGGCTCTCGCCGCCAAATTTGAAGAACAGTTGGCCGGCGTGAGGGATGACGTGACGGAGCTAGGCAAGCGGATGGGCTAAGTGGATGAGCGCGTCGAAGACCTAGCGAACCGCTTCAATGACCTAGAAGAAAAGACCGACAGTAACGCCAAGTCCCTGAACGTCATGGTGGAAGACGTCGAAGACCTTGCTAACCGCGTAAATAGCCTGGAAGGAAAGGCCGACAGCAGCGTCAAGTACCTAAACGCCATGGTGGAGGACGTCGTCGGCAGGAGGTTGAAGGATTTGAAGGCCGACGCGCCGGGACGCGACACATCGGCGCGCGTCAAACCTGCGAAATATGACGGAGCATCAACATTCGAGGTCTTCCGCCGCCAGTTCGACAAGGTGGCCAGGCATAACAAGTGGTCACCGGAGGAAGAGGCCGCACATCTAATAGCCAGCCTCCAGGGACGGGTCGCGGAAGTCCTAAACGCGGTACAGACAGCGGCGGCTCTTCAAGGATATCTGGGAGGCCCTGGAGAACCGGTTCGGGAACCACCGCCTAGCCGCAGCCTACCGCAGTCAGCTGAAGACAAGGTCGCAACAGCCAGGGGAGACGCTGCAGGAGTTCGCCCTGGCGATTCAGCAGCTGGCTAACAAGGCCTTGGTTGACCTTCCGCCGGAGTTTGTATCCTGAGAAGCCGCCTACGCCTTTGTCGATGGGTTACGAGACACTGAGATGCATCAGCGCCTAATGCTCGGCGACTACACAACTATCCACGAGGCGCTGACAGCAGCATTGAGGCCAAGGTGACGGCTACCCCGACGTCGAGGAGTGTCCGCTACACCGGAGGCAGAAGACCAGCCGAGGGACGCCGGCGAAGACCTAGTGGCCTATGTTGGGGATGTGGACAGCCGGTACACCTGGAGAGAGAGACTGCCCACACCAGGAAGAGCAGCCGGAAGAACGAGTAAGGACCGGCGTGGCGAGGAGCACGTCGGCGCCTTCCACACCATCTCCTCGAGTGACACTGCGCGCCGTCAGCCGGCGGATGGATGACAGCCTCATCGCGGACAGTTGGGTGAGAGAAAAGCCATACCAAGTGTCGTACGTCTGTAGGTGTTTGTCGCGAAGGTGGCTGAGGAGGTGATTCTGGGACTGGATGCCCTCAGGAGCCACGAGGCGACGGTCGACGTCGGCAGAAAGGTCCTGCGGCTCAACGGAGAAGGGGTTATACTCCGTCAACCCGAAGAGCGCCTTGGAATCTGCAGGGTCGTCTTGAACGAAGACCTGGTTTTCTCCGCGAGGAGCGAGGTGGTGGTGACGGCGCGACTGGAAGCCAGGGCATTGTTGCCGTGCCGAGAGGAGGTGCCAGTGAGACTGCTAAATCCAAAGGACACCGATCGCGACGTCCAGGCCGTGACGGAGTTGGGAACTTGCGAGCCCGTGGTAAGCGTAACAGCAATCGACAAGACACAACCGCACGGACAAAGTGCTTCACCGCATCGACACCGGGGACGCTCGGCCTATTCGGCAACCACCTAGACGCGTTCCGCTGGCGAAGCAAGGGGCGGTACGAGACATGCTGGATGACATGAGATCCAGGGGAGTGATTGAAGAGTATGACAGCCCTTGGTGTTCCCCTGTAGTCTTGCTGACGAAGAAGGACCGCTTCCCTTTACCCCGGATCGACGACACCCTGGACACGCTAGCTGGTGCACAGTGGTTCTCGACCCTGGACCTGAAGTCGGGCTACTGGAAGGTAGCTCTAGACCAGAGAGACAAGGAGAAGACCGCATTCTCGACAGGCCAAGGGCTCTGGCAGTTCACAGTTATGCCCTTTGGCCTCTGCAACGCACCAGCTACCTTCCAACGCCTCATGGAGTCAGTGATGAGAGGACTGACTTACGACGCCTGCCTGCTACACCTGGACATAATCGTCGTTGAGACTTTTGAATCTGAATTCTCGAGAATCTGAATAAGGTGCTATAGAGACTGCAGGCGACCAACTTGAAGCTGAACGCGAAGAAGTGCCAGCTCTTCCGCAAGGAAGTCAACTACTTTGGCCACATAGTCTCATCAACCGGAGTGGTCACAGACCCGGAGAAAACACAGGCTGTGAGAGACTGGCCTCGCCCAAATGATAAGAAAGAGTTGCGCAGTTTCCTGGGGCTGTGCAGTTATTACCGACGCTTCATAAGGGGGTTCTCCAACATCGCCAAGCCCCTCACCCGCCTGACAGAAGAACACCAATCTTATGTGTGGACGGATGACGCCGAAGATGCTTTCCAGCACCTGAAGAAGACCTTGTGCAGTGCTCCAATTTTGGGATTTCCACAATCAGGTAGCGCCTTCATTGTAGACACCGACGCCAGCGACCACTGTATTGGAGGCGTCCTATCCGAAGTCCAGGACGGCCACGAGCGGAAGATGATGATGATGAGTATAAGGGCGCTCAACTGCAGAGGTCATCAGCGCCCTTTTTAAAACAAACTGGTCATGGCAAAAGTCAGATATAAATTCCTCTAAAACACTATAAATATGTCAATAGACTTACAAAAAATACATACACGTATAAAACTATAAAAACAAAAGAAACAATCTAAAAAGCCATACATTCTATTCGCTAAATCCTAAAATCTAATCTAGATAAGAATCTAAAAACCTTCTCCAGTACTGCGTTATCGTCCGCTAGCATTTCTGCAAAGCTGGCCGGCCGCTGCAAAGACGTCCTAAGGTCTGCTAGGTGAAAACACTCTAGCAGCACGTGTGGTACAGACAACGCTTCATTGCAAAACGGACATAGTGGAGAAGGCTCATTTTTAAAAAGAAAACTATGAGTAAAAAAGCAGTGCCAAATACGCAACCGAGCCAAAGTCACCTCCTCACGACGAGATGACCGAGAGGAGGTAACCCAGGGAATCGGAAATTCTTTGACAGATCTAAGTTTATTATTGCGGAGAGCGGACCACTCTTCCTGCCAGCAGGTTTGCACAGCTCTCCGCAATACGGCCCTAAAATCTTCCGATGTCACAGATGGTACTCGAACCCTGGGCTTCATGGTAGCCGTCTTGGCTGCCGAATCCGCCATTTCATTCCCCCGCAAGCCTACGTGACCAGGGATCCATGCACACCCCACGTTAACGCCAGAAGTGTGTAAAACGTGTAGGGCATCCTGTATACGCTGCACAATAGGGTGGTAGTTGTACAGCTGCCGTAGGCTTTGAAGAGCACTGAGGGAATCACTCAGGATTAAGCAGTCCCCCAACTTTCGTCGCCGTACGTGTAAAATGGCCCGGTATATTGCATAAAGTTCTGCAGTAAAAATGGAAGTGCTAGAGTGGAATCCGAATGTATACGGTTCGGTTCCACACACGTAAGCACAACCAACACCATTAGCGTTCTTGGACCCATCAGTATAAATTTTAAAATGGTCCTCATATCGCGATAAAAATTCTAAAAAACATGTGCGGATACCAGACATAGACATGGTCGATTTATCATATTTAGTTATGCCCAGATCAACGTGGGACGCTCTGCACAACCAAGGAGGGTAAGTCCTCTCCCCCCTAGGATACATCTTGGGCATTTCAGTATCAAGATGTCTAAGGAGCTCCCGGAAACGAAAACCAGGTGGCTTTGGTTTAATAGAAGTGTGTCTATAACGCACGTCCATGAAGGTGTTAAAGAACGGCGTAAACGATGGATGTGTGGGCATGTAATTAAGTCCACAGCCATAATTTGCTAATAACATGTTGCGTCTGTACTACAGAGGAGGTTCTGCAGACTCAGCATACAGGCTTATAACTCGGCTCGTTGGAAATGCCCCAACTGCTATACGTATCCCGCAATTATGGACTGTGTCTAGTCTCTTCAGCACAGATGGTCGTGCTGAGCCATAAACGATACTACCATAATCTAATTTGGAACGGATAAGTGCGCGATAAAGTCGCAATAACACTGTACGATCCGCTCCCCACGATTTTCCACTTCGCACCCGCAAGATATTTAAAGATCGCTCACATCGTGCTTTCAGTTATGCTATATGCGACGACCAAGTTTTCTATCAAATATCACTCCAAGGAAACCTCGTCTCATCTGCAAAAGGTAGTAGGTCAGCCCCTGCCGGAGCATTGGATGTGGTCGACTCTGCTGACGCCAGAAGTTAACACAGATTGTTTTCTCGGCAGAGAATCGGAAGCCGTTTCTTAAACTCCAACTCTTAAGGTTGTCCAAGGTGGTCTGTAGATGGCGCTCTAAAAACGGTGTGCGCTGAGATGTACAGTAGACGGCAAAGTCGTCTACAAATAGGCATGACGAGACACCCGGAGGTACACATTTCGAGATAGAAAACACGTATCATAAGCCTTTTCGAGGTCAAAAAAATATTCCGACTGTTTGACAGTTTTTAAGAAATCCGTTCATAATCTGTGTCGACATGGACACAAGATGGTCCACTGTTGAACGGCGTCGTCGAAAACCGAACTGGATATTATTCAGTAGGTTGTGCGTTTCCAGCCACCATACCAACCGCCCATTTATCATCCGTTCCATCACCTTGCAGACGCAACTGGTGAGGGAAATAGGACGGTAGCTAGAAGGGAGGTGACGGTCCTTGCCAGCTTTTAAGATAGGAATGGTGGCTTCTTGCCACTTGTCAGGAAACGTGGCATCAACCCAAACACGGTTATAGACCTCGAGCAGGAATGCCTTACCTTCAGGTGAGAGATGTAACATTTGAACGTGGATTCCGTCCGGTGTTGGTGCTGTCAGTCGCGATGATGAAAGAGCGTGTTCTAACTCTGCCAAGGTGAAGAGGCGGTTATAATCTTCAAGGTTTCTGGAACTAAACACGAAACCTTGAGATTCTATCTGAGTCTTAATTGAGATACTCAGGAGCGTAATTGCTTGAGCTAGACACCTGAGCGAAAGCACAGCCGAAGGTGTTAGCCACAACAAACGGATCAACAACTCCTGCAGTTGTTTTCAGACCAGCGATTGGCAGGTGGGTTGATTTTCCGGCCACGCGCCTTAACCTATTCCATACAACAGATGAAGGTTGAAACAGTTATTTTATGTTGTCCCCAAAGAGTTTCAAATATTGTATTATGTGAGGTTATGTAGAGTGAGTCACGCACAGAGAAGCTATGTAAGTGGAAATGACGTCACAAAAGTGTGGAATAACAAACTTATTTGTGATTGGTGTGACGCGTATATCGTAAAACGTGGACCAATCAGATATAGAAGATTTTACGTTGCCATGGAGGATATTCAATATTCTTCTAGAGGGATCGAACTATTAGCGAAATGCTAATGTGTAGAAGAATCGGAACTGGTCATTCTTCTCCTAACAGTCGCCGTGAACGGATGTAAGGTTCTCTTCTTAAACGCCGTTGTGTGCGGGAGAATATAAGTCTATTCTCGTAACAATCATCGAGTATAACTAGATAATCTTTACATTAAATATCATCGCTAGAAGACACACAATTTAATTATTATACACGGTAGTGAACAAACGTATAAAACTTTTGATTCTTGCACGCATCCAGATAAACGCGTCACATCAAGTGAATCTTGTGTAAGAATAGTGTTATAAATGTTGTATCATACATTTTATTCGAACTGGTGTTAATTGAAGTAAGGAAATAAAAGTTTCTACATTATTTAATACAGAGGAAAATGATTACTCATTTTACGTAAAATTTCCTTCCGCCGTACCACCCCTGTAAAAGAAGATATCTTGCTCAACCGACTGAAGCCACGCCGAGGTAAGCTGGGACTTCAAGAACCATCAATTCCAACCCTGTTCCAAATGGTCACCTCAACGAGGGGCATAATTCACCATCCTTCTATACGATTCGACGAAAATCCAGTTCCAAAATGGCGCCCAACTGTATGGCTCGAATAGGCAGAAGGAGGATTACACCACAGGAGAATAAATAGTGTAATGGACAGGTAACTTCGAATCAAGAAAGAAGAAAGAAGAAAAGTGAGTACGGAAAATCTTAATAGATAATTAATAGAAAAAGTGACAAAATTATAATTTTCATTTTTTTTATGTTATTAAGAAAGGGAAAAATATTACCTAAAATGGAAGGTAAAAAATTAACAGACAATAAGAATAAAAATGTTGGGGAAGGAGTGGAAAGACTAGTTAGTGATAAGAGAGCAGAAATACAAGAAGTCAGGGAAGTAGTGGAAGGAATGAGTAGTGATGATGCAGGAACAAGTAGAACAGAAATTATGCAGAGTAAAGGTAATGAAATGATAATAGACAGGTTAGAGAAAATGATGAGTAATTTTGATGCTAAAATGGATAGTTTTAGACAGGAAATAAGACAGGAAATAAGACAGAATTCAGATCAAAATTCAGAAAATTTAAATAGTTTTAGACAGGAAATAAGACAGGAAATAAAACAGAATTCAGAAAAGGCAGATCAAAATTTAAGGCAGGAAATGAGTAATTTAAATGCTAAAGTAGATCAAAGTTCAGAGAAATTAGAAGCTAGGATAGATCAAGGAAGAGAAGAGTGTAGAGAAGGCATAAAATCTTTAAAATAGAAAATAGAATCTCATGATGGAGAAATGTCTAAGTTAAAAGAGATGTTTCAGGAAATGAAAATAAGTCAGGAAAATGTAGTAAAAGATATAAGAAGTGAATTGGCTAAGGAGTCAGAAATCCTTAAGCAACAACAAGTAGAATTTGTAGAAAAACAAAAAGTAGAAATAGGGGAATTAGAGAATAGAATAAGACAAGAAATAGATGTAGTCTTATTAGATAATTCACGGAAATACCATGAGGAAAATATTGAAATACAGAATAATTTTGTAAGAGAGGTAAATAGTATCAGAAATGATGTTAAACTAATGGCTACTGAGGTGCAAACACAACAAGATGAACTAAAAGTTAAATATGATGAAGTCAGTAAGTTGAATAGTGAAATGATTACAAGAATAGATTTGGCACAGGAAAGTTTTGAGAGAGAGAAAGAAAACATTAGCAAGCTGAATCAAGTTGTGATTGCATTACAGGCAAGCAAAATTTCTGAGAACCAGAGGGTAATAAAATCTAAGAATATTACAAGTATTGACTCACCTGGTAATTCAGGTAATATTGTACAAAACTTAGAGAATTATTTGGAGAGTGACGATACAGAATCTTTGTCACCTGATTGTGAAGTAAATGGTAATGGACAAATACAAAACATGCACACACATACACAGTTACACAGTCAAGGTAACACAAATTGTACAAATTATTTGTTGCATGACATAGGTCCACCTACTTTCGAAGAAGAATCGGGAGACAATCCCAAAATATTTCTAAAGGAATTAGAAGAATATTTTAAAATTAAAAAGATTCCAAATGAATTTAGGATGATGATTGTTAAAAGGTGTTTGAAGAAAAATGCTTTAGAATGGCTGAGGTTAACACTAGCATCACATGAAACGTATAGTATGTTTAGGAATGTGTTTATAAATAGGTTCTGGGGTCCAGAAAGACAGAGAAGAATTAAAGTCGAACTGGCCACTGGTAAATTCGAGTTCAAGAAGGGTGTGTCCATGACTGAATATTTCCTAAAACTTGCTAACAAAAGTAAACTTGTGAATCCAGATATGTCGGAAACCGAGATCGTGAATATGCTAATACGACATTATCCACCACACATTAGAAACCACCTAATTGTGGCTAAGCCCGTCGACTTTACTGATATGATTGAGTTATTATCAGAATTTGAGGCTCATAACCTTAATTCTGATTCTACTCATAGTCAAGTTGATCCTGACAAGACTCATATAGAACAAAAGCAAGTAAATAGACAGGAAGTAAGACCAACATTCAGGGAAAATCACAACCATACTAACCAAAACCAAAATAGTTTTAACCAAAATTGGGGCGGGGCACGTTCAAGAGACAACTATGAACGAAGAGAGTACAACCCCAGAAAGACATATGAATCGGTAGTGCCAGGTATAGGAAGGAGAATACCAAATACTCCTAGGAGGAATTATAATAATGACCAACCTGTGGGAAATGTGAGGAGTAATCAGGTGAATCAACTGAGGTTTTACAGGGGAAATAACTTAAGAACGGTTTATCAAAGTAGAGGAAGAGGAACTAGCATCGAAGACTCTTCATTAAGAGATTTTAGGGGTCCTAGGTTTGAAAGGGCAGACAATAACCTAGAAAGGACACCGACTCAGGGAATAGAAGGAGAAATAAATAACGGTAGTACCAACCCAACTGCTAGTGGAACTACCGACCGCACTAATGCGGAAAACTGAGTACCAAATCATTTTGTGCCTTGGAAAGTGGTTCGGTAGAAATGACACAGGGCAAAATCAAAATTCAAAATTTACCAGAAGATAAGCTCACTCTCTCCAGAAGTAAAGATCGGGAATTAGTAAATCCACCTCAGATTAACCTTCGTATAGGCGATAGCGAATATAAAGTATTGATAGACACAGGAGCTAGTTCATCAGTAATAAGTGAGAACTTATTCAAGGAATTACTATCCAAGTTTAGGATTGAATATTTAAACGTGTGTAATGTATACTGTAGCACAGCTATTGGGAAAAAGAAAGATAAAGTTAAATATCAAGCGTTAATTCCTGCGCGAATAGATGATTGGAATTTCAATTTTATCGTATTGGTAATACCAAACTTAGCTCGTGATATTATTATTGGCAATGATGTATTGTATGGTTGGCAAAGTGTGATAGATTTCGAAAAACATGAAATGAAGGTCAAAGGAGATAATGAAGTAATCAAAATAAATTTGTTAGAAGAAATTATATTAAAAGAAGATGAGAAGGATAGTATAAATAATGATAGGGTTTTTGTAGAAAATATAATATTATACGAAGAAGATATAATAAATAATGAAGAAGATGATAGTGGTAAAGAAAATTTACTTTTAAATAATAAAGAAAATGAGACGTTTGACCTTGGAGATCATTGTTGCCAAATAAACACATTAAATACCGACACCGAGCGAAAACAAGAAGAGGAAGAAATTATATTCCAAAGAACTTTGAAAGAAAAGTTAGGGAAAACATACAATTTAAATCACGCGCAAAGAGAACAGTTGAGGTTATGTATACTAAAGAACAGGAACGTTTTTAGTACGAAACCTGGATTGTGTAATAAGTACATACATACATTTAAGGTGAACGACATTGCTCCTTATACTCATAAAAGTAGACCTGTGCCTATCACTATTAGACAACAAGCATCTGAAGTAATAAACGATATGCTAGAAAATGGAGATAAAATTTTAAAAGATTGGATACCAAAGTATGGGCCAATAAAGGAAATATTATCAGACAACGCAACGGTTCACCGGAGTAAATTGTTTACTTCAGAGATGAAGAATAATAATATTAAGATGTATTACTCTTCAGCATATTTTCCCCAAGGAAATCCTTGCGAGAGAGTGATGCGTGATTTAGGCTTGTATTTCAGAATTCTGTGTCATTCTAACCACCGAGGCTGGTACAAATACTGCCATATTATTGAGAAAATCATTAACAATACCCCAAACTCTACTACCAAATTTTCACCAATCGAATTAATGACTGGACTACAACCTGAACCTCTAGTAATAAAAGCACCAACAACCTTAAAAGTAGATGAAATGGAATTGAATGAAGAAGAAAAGTGTGCTGAAGCATTTCGAAGAATAAAAGAAAAAGCAGAGAAAAGATTATCAAAGATACAAAGAAAAGGAGCGAAATGGAATCCTGAAATAAATGATAAAGTTCTCGTAAAGACATTTAATATCTCCAGTTCTAAAATCAAATCCTATTGGAGAATGAATTTGTTATATAAAGGTCCATATAAAATAGTAAGAAAATTTGGGGATCATACGTACGAATTAAGAGACGATGATAATAAAATGATAGGAAAATATCACAAAACACTTTTAAAACCATTCAAAAGCCTTGACACTCACAAGAACAAATGATTTAAAAAAAAAAAAAAAAAAAAAATAATATGTTTATGAATTACTGAAAAATGTTTTGTTTATTATTATTGTGTTCGAATAATTTCTGATTTTATATTGTTATTTTTAAATTGTATTAATTGTTCATTGTTGTAATAATGTTTAATTATTGGGGCATTCTTCAGAATATATGGAACAATATTATTGGGAGATTTAAGTTAATTTTCCATATATTCTGAAGAGGGGCATCTGAAACAGTTATTTTATGTTGTCCCCAAAGAGTTTCAAATATTGTATTATGTGAGGTTATGTAGAGTGAGTCACGCACAGAGAAGCTATGTAAGTGGAAATGACGTCACAAAAGTGTGGAATAACAAACTTATTTGTGATTGGTGTGACGCGTATATCGTAAAACGTGGACCAATCAGATATAGAAGATTTTACGTTGCCATGGAGGATATTCAATATTCTTCTAGAGGGATCGAACTATTAGCGAAATGCTAATGTGTAGAAGAAGCGGAACTGGTCATTCTTCTCCTAACAGTCGCCGTGAACGGATGTAAGGTTCTCTTCTTAAACGCCGTTGTGTGCGGGAGAATATAAGTCTATTCTCGTAACAATCATCGAGTATAACTAGATAATCTTTACATTAAATATCATCGCTAGAAGACACACAATTTAATTATTATACACGGTAGTGAACAAACGTATAAAACTTTTGATTCTTGCACGCATCCAGATAAACGCGTCACATCAAGTGAATCTTGTGTAAGAATAGTGTTATAAATGTTGTATCATACATTTTATTCGAACTGGTGTTAATTGAAGTAAGGAAATAAAAGTTTCTACATTATTTAATACAGAGGAAAATGATTACTCATTTTACGTAAAATTTCCTTCCGCCGTACCACCCCTGTAAAAGAAGATATCTTGCTCAACCGACTGAAGCCACGCCGAGGTAAGCTGGGACTTCAAGAACCATCAATTCCAACCCTGTTCCAAATGGTCACCTCAACGAGGGGCATAATTCGTCATCCATCAATACGATTCGACACAAATCCTGTTCCAAGGTGTAGGTGTACATCTGTTAAAAGATGATACAAAGTTTTTCCATGAGGTCTTTTTGCTACAGCAAGACGCTATCCAAGGCATAGAAGAACTACTGTGTCACCCGCCGAGAATTATTGGCGGTAGTAAAGACTTTGGAGCACTTCCACAAGTACATGTACGGTCAACCATTCCACAGAGGACTGGCCATTCCGCCCTCACCTGGCTATTGAGCTTTAGGAACCTGGAGGGCGAGACAGCACGTTGGGTCCAGAGGCTGCAGAAGTACGATTTCACCTCGGAACATCGCAGAGGAAAGAGCCACGGTAACGCAGACGCTATGTCCCAAAGACTCTGTCCAGAAGAGTGCGGCCAGTGCACAAGAGTGGAAGAGAAGGATCGTGCCGCAGCAGTCCGCGTAGTCACGGTAGTGCCTGCGGATGGCTGGGAAAGCGCAGGCCTGAGGAGGGAGCAGCTGGCGGACGCAGACTTGGGGCCACTCTTGAGGGAAGTGGAGGCAGGGACAAGACCAACCTGGGAGGACATCGCACCGAGAAGAGCCACATACAAGTCGTACTGGGTCCAATGGGACTCGTTGAAGATGAGAGGGCGTGCTGTTCCGGGTATGGGAATCACCCGATGGGAAGACGAAGAGAGAACAGTTGGTACTTCCCCGGAGTAAAATCCCGGAAGTCCTGGAGGAAGTGCACGTCGGTACTTCAGGAGGACACCTGGGAGCGAACCGAACGATTGACAAACTGCGGCAGCGCTACTACTGTCTAAGGCTCCGAGCAGATGCTGAGAGATGGTGCCGTCAATGTCATGTGTGCGCGGCGAGTCGCGGCGCCCAGACTAGGAGCCGGAGTCGCATGCAGCAGTACAACGTAGAAGCGCCATTCGAACGGGTCGCCGTCGACATAGCTGGACCATTTCCGATATCCGACCGAGGCAACAAGTACCTGATGATGGTCGTGGACTACTTCACCAAGTGGCCGGAGGTGTATGCCATCCGGAACCAAGAGGCAAGGACAATCACAAACTGTCTTGTGGAGCAAGTGTTCTGCCAATTTGGGGTACCGTTAGAGCTGCACAGTGACCAGGGCACCAATTTTGAGTCCAACCTAATGAAGGAGGCACTACAAAGGCTTGGGGCGAATAAGACCCGCAAGACGCCTCTACATCCCCAGTCGGACGGCATGGTCGAAAGATACATCAAAACCTTAGAGGAACACTTGAGGAAGGTCGTGGCCAGCCATCAGCGAGACTGGGACGTCAAGATGCCACTGTTCTTGCTGGCCTACCGCTCGTCAACACACGACACCACGGGGATGACGCCAGCCAGCTTACTGTTCGGCCGAGAGTTACGCCTCCCTTGTGACCTGGCTTTTGGAAGCCCTCCGGAAGCGAAACAGCCAGCGACCGAGTATGTGGACAACCTGGTGGACCACCTCCACGACATGCACGAGATGGCTCGCCAGAACATCCAGAAGGCGAGCGACTGCATGAAGACCCGATACGACAGGCAAGCCAACAGTCAAGGGTTCCAGCAAGGTGACCTGGTCTGGTTGTACCGCCCTACCCGGACTAAGGGGCGCTGCCCGAAGCTTCAGCAGCCATTGCAAGGACCGTACCGGGTGAAGAGGATAAACGACGTGGTCTACCGCATCCAGAAGGTGCCCCGAGGGTAGATGCTGGTGGTACACCTGAATTGCCTGGCCCGCTACGATGGTGCTGTTTGGGACGACCAGCTTTGAGGAGGGAGCAGTGTTACCCAATTATCGGAAGACACAACCAACTGGAGCTGGGTGGGCGACAGGAGGCATTCAGGCCACACCTACCCATTTATCTCATGTCACTAACTGAGGGGATGGTTAGGAAAGTGTCACTGGTTGCTGGCCACCTCTTTCCCCTCTCCCTGACATGTGGAACAGTCGGGATATTTCATCTAACCCGGAACCTTCTAGATTGGTCAGTTGGTCTTATATAAGCGACATACCGGGCTGGAGGACTGCGTACGTGTATAAGAGGAGTTTATAGCCAGCTCTAGAGAGAGTTGTACGTAATAGTGAGTGTGGAGTGGACCTGTGACTGACGAACTGGTGGATTGTAATTGTGTGCGCTACGTAATTCTATGAAATCGGCAAGTGTTCCAACTGTAATTCGGTGGAAACAAAGAACATTTTGAGTTTGTGCAATTGGACTTTTAATTTCATGAACCCACTAAGTCACAATATCTACTTCACTCAATGATTTAATAATCTGTTTACTATATAGTTTTTACTTAAATTCTGTAAGATTTTATTGCATTTCATTTTAAAAAAATATTTATCAATTTCATTTAAATACTTACTAGCAATTTCTATACCTGCAGTATCGTCTGCATTTTTTAAAAAATGTATGCAACATTTTATACCTTTATTTAGGAATTGAGGCAATTATTAAAATTACAATAGGTTAATTACATTATCTATTAAACTATTCTGTTTAATTGGTTTCAATTTATGTTGCTTTGGGAATAACTTGTTATTTTTTAACTTCTGGGTTTCATTTTTCATGTTGAAATTCAAGAGTTTCAAACAATTTAGATTCCAAATTGAGTTACCTAAAACTGTTGGTTATGTAATGAAGGGGTCATCTGCAGTTTGTGTCATTACTAACTGACAGTAAAAAAACAATAGCAAAATCTACAAAGAAAGCAAAAACTAGCAAAAATTAATCAAGTATAACAACCATTTTAAAGTATGCCATTATTAAAGGAATGAAAGTTTATTAATTTATAGATGAGTTGAATTTATTACACATCTGCTTCACTTTCGTACCTATTTTGAGGACATGTTTCGCAAATAATTGTTTGCATCTTCGGCTCTTATGCAACTAAAGCTTGATCCAGTGGTGTGGGTAATTCTGGAGTTGCTGCTGCCATCTGTTGATTTAGTGATGAACCTAAATGTGGGATTCTCTTCTGGCTGGATTTCAAAGTTCATTAGTTGGTTTTTATGTTTTTCTATGTATATTCTCTCCCATATGACGAGTTCACTATGTTTTTGTATGTATTTTAGTAATTCGGTGCTATCTTCAATTTCATGATTTTCAGACCAGAAATGAGCTGCTATTGCGGACTTATCAATATTTTTGTATCTTAAGTGCCTGAAGTGTTCTTTCTTTCTAGTGCCTATGTTTATTTTTGTCCTCCCTATGTAAATTTTTTCACAGTCTTTACACTTACTCTTGTAAATGCCTGACATTTCCTCTGGTAATAAATACGACTCATCTAAAAATTAATAATCTTGTATACTGCTTTGCTTCCCATTCATTTATGTTTTGGTTACTACCCTCGGGTTATTGTCAGCCAGCCTTTGATTTAATGCCATTTCAGCTAGTTTTGATGAAGGCTTTAAAGAAACAAATTTGCATTAACTTCTTAAAATTATATAAAACACTCATGGTATTGTAATATTAAGTGAAGCTTCTTTCAAATGAGTTTGACACATCATTTAGCTTGGATAAAGTATTTTATTTGACTTCAATAACTGTAGTTTGAGGCAACTACCATTCGTATGTTAAAATATTATAAATAAATTCAACGCCATGTCCAGGATTTGAACCACGGATCTCCTGGTCTCTGTCTGGTCACTCTTAACCTTAGAGCTACTATGGCCAACATGCCGTCATGACATTAAATTCTCTGACTGGACATACGACATCACAGCATGTTTGCCATGGTAGCTCAGGTTAAGAGCGACTGGATAGAGACCAGGAGATCCATGATTCATATGCTGGTCCTAGGAGTGAATTTTTCAGTCTATCTATTCAAATTTTAGCCTACACACAGCTAGTGTGGAAGGACAGTTAAATTTCCTAATCCAAATAAATTATGCAAAACATGCTCCCTTGATGGATTATAAGCATTGTATCTAATTCTTAATGAAAATGGACATTTGCTTTGTCAAAAAAATGCCATTAAAGGGAGTAATTTATTTCAGCTGATAACATAATTACGGAAGGAGTTTTAAGAATTATAATAATTTTTCTCCAAATTTATAACCCAAGTGTTTTACGTAACTATTTTGTCCAATACAACTTTATAAAATGAGGATGTTTAACTTTAGAGCCACAGAATAAATTTTAAAGTTTCTACACATGGAGAACATTTGTAGCCAACACCCTATTTTGGAGTCATTCTATGCAAATCCAACTTACTTTCAACTGAGGCTTCAATGGTTATCAGTCGTATCAAAGTAAATAAATTTGAGCTTTCAGCCATTATTTTCTTCAAGTTATTCAGCAAAAAATACTAATATTGTTACGAATAAAGAATGGAGGCGTGTGTGTGTTTCCATAGGTATATTGCACATGGACTCACTGTTATTGCTTGTGCCATGTAAACAACTGCAGGTAGATAAGCCTGACCATGACAGGTACAGCAAGAAGAAACAAAACAGTCGCATTATACTACCCTTGACTTTGCATCTGCTTACACTAGCAAGGCAATGCTTCACCAGTTTGCAGAGTATTACGAAGTAAACCATGCATAAGTAAAAGGTAACAGTTACATTGTTTTTGACGTTTGATTCCGTGCTGTGCATCTGATGTCATTCATACTTATAATCATCTCATAAGAATATGTGTTTAAAATGTAGACCCTTCCTCTGACTGCTGACATCAATTTGGGCACATAAAATATTTAAAAATATAACTTAACAACCATTAGTCAAGTCTTAAAAGATGGAGAGATCCATGTTGATGCATTAATTTTTTGTAGCATCATCTTCAGAATTTGCCTTGAAATCTGGATTCACAACTGATTGAATATGTCAAATACAATATTGATAACTTATATAGTAATCTCCTTGACATTTGCCTTACAGATGTTTACACATATATAATGCAGTGATTATTTGCACTGAAATGACCTTTCTAAACCGGATTTATAACCATGCTTTTCAAAAGTATTCCTAATTCTACTAAAAGGAGATAGGGCGCCGGGGTAGAACAGTGGTTTCATTTGCGACTCTCGTGCTGAGAGTCCTAGTTCGATTCCCGGTTCTGAGGTTGTCGATTTTAAGTTGGCTCTATTCACGCCTTCACCTCTGTCTAGCTCATGTGAAGTGATCCCATGCCCAATGTGGTTCGGAGTCTATGGTACAAACTGTAGATCCACTCACCTCACTGTCATCTTCACTATCACCCTATCATTGGAGGTAATGGACACTGCCCTCTGGGTGTCTCCCCCTGAGAAATGGGTCCGGTCATCATGTGGTGGGGCAAGGTTACCCCAAAGGCTGTAGTTGCCTTATGGGGAGTGCTGGTATACATACATGCACTAAAAGGAGATTTTCCAAGATTAATGGCAAAACATACCAAAGGTCTACTTGATGATTATGAATATTAATGAAATTCTTGCAAGTTTTGTACTGCCCAGCACAACCATTTGAAAATTCCACTGTTTTCAAAAACATATTATGATCTTTAGATACATTATGGTCAATGTTTTCAGAAATTTGGCACAAGCAATTTGAAATACTTCATATTTCTTGTAGTACCTCAATTTACACAAATATAGTAAACATGTCTCTTTAATCACACAGAAAATGAAGTAAGTCACAGTGAAGCAACAAATATTAAACAAATAAAAATATCTGTAAAAGAATCTTCACTTAACTTAAGAAGTTGATGTTATTACTTCCTTCTTCTTTATAATTATAAAATCAATTTCAAAAGCATCTTGCTAACTTGCTAACTCCATTGTTAAGGAAATCTCGGTTACGATGTTATGATGAACATCGTAACCGAGATTTTGTATACTGCCTGAGAATTCAGCAAAGTTATGTCTAAGAGATGAAAGAAAAATTTCCTGTACCACTTCAAAGCCTTTCTGACACATTCACGAGAGCTTATCATATCATAGCTATCTATGCCACTCACATTTTTTTTATAGTCAATGACACACTTGAGCTTCATTATCTGAGTTTGTTTTTTGCGATCAACTTTTCCTAAAGGTTTCATAGCATTTGTATGTAGTGTTGTCAACATGCAAACCTCTTGTCTGTCCACCCGTCTTAAGAACTAGCATGTTCTGTATGTGTTGAGACCGTGTTTGCCCCTTTTGCAATTTCTCATTCATTTTTGGCATTTCTTTTCTGTTCTTTCTTACTGAACCACAAGCATTGGTTTCATTTAATGTAGCCATTTGTACAGTAGAGGACTGGAATACCAATTATCTAGCCATAAAGTGTGATCTTTGTATAGGTACACTTCCATCACGTTTGCACCTGTATACACAATGAAATCCAGAATGTACCTTGTTTCGCAATCACATAGTAAAAACAACTTTATGCCAAACCTATGCCTCTTAGATGGAATATATAGCAGAAATTGCAATCGGCTCTTGAACAGCTTAAGACTTTCATCTATGCACAGGTTTTGGAAATGATAAAATACCTCTCTGAAGGCTTTTCTAAGGTGATCAATTATCAGCTTTAATTTATGGAGCCTTTCCCCCATATCCGGATTTCATTAAAATGTAATAGTCCTAAAAGTAAAAGGAAATATATCCCTGGAAATATAGTAAAAAACTGATATATGGCAATAAGGGGATCTCTGGACAGTACCCATTTATTGCATTCTTTTTTACTTTGTTTATTAGCATAGTGTTTCCAAAAAACACATACAGTTCCTCTGGGGTTGTATTACTCCAGGCATGTAAACGAGAACTTTGGAGTGATTGCAGCTTCTGACACAAAAAATATGTGATATTTTTAGTTTCGTCTGCTATGTGCTGCATAATGTAAAGCAGAAAAGATAGTGGAAAACTTCTAGTATGGAAATTAATTGTTTTTTCACACTGGCCGTGTGTAGGCTAAAGTATGGAAAGGTAGAGTCAGACTGAAAAATTCAATGCCATAGCCAGGATTTGAACCATGGATCTTCTAGTCTCCGTCCAGCCACTCTAACCATTGAACTAATATGGCTAATGTGCCGATATGACATTAAATTCTCCAACTGACTTGTATTTTTCCCGGCAAACCACTTAGGAGTTCTCATAAACACATGAGACAACTACCTTAATGGCAACTTACAACGTGTAAGTACTTTAAGGCCCGGGCTTTATAGTTAACCACTATTAGGTCAATTAATGGAAATTAATTGTTCTTTCACACTGGCCATGTGTAGGCTAAAGTATGGAAAGGTAGAGTCAGACTGAAAAATTCAATGCTATAGCCAGGATTTGAACCACAGATCTTCTGGTCTCCGTCCAGCCGCTCTAACCATTAAGCTACTATGGCCAACGTGCCAGCATACATTAAATTCTCCAACTGACTCCTATTTTTCCTGGTAAACCACTTAGGAGTTCTCATAAACACATGAGACAACTACCTTAATGGCGACTTACAACATGTAATTACTTTAAGGCCCGGGCTATGGCATTGAATTATTCAGTCTGACTCTACCTTTCCAAACTTCTAGTATGTTGCAATCAACATTTATGTCTGCCAAAATATTTCAATTTGTGCAATTGTGGGCTGAAGTCTCCATTATGCCACTGGAACAAATGGTCAGTGAGCTGTTTCTTTTTCTGTGGAGCACCAAGTTGATTATTGCTTTCTTCAATTTCACTGCCATTACTATCCACACTAACACATTCAAAAACTGCTTCAGCATATTGTCATTTTCAGCCCTATCTGAGTCTGAAAACTCGGATGACAATGTGTTAAAAACATCCAATAATTATTCATCACTCACAGCATGTCCAGCACCGCTTGACGAAGCCATTTTACACACCCTTAAATTTTCAAAATTCCCTACATCATGTGACACGATTGTGCAGCTCTGGTAGTGCAACACCAGATTGCTGGTGCATATCTTCAAATATTTTGCACTAGAGAGCAGTGTAAGACAGATAAAATACTCAGATATTTCATTCCCGCCACAATAGATGGCAGGAGCATACTATGCTAAAATACTGAGAGACATTTCATTCACACTGCAATAGATGGCAGAAGCATACTATGCATTAAAATCACCTTCAGAAATGCTTGACTAGGACCTATACATTCATTTCTTAGTGCAACATGCGTCATGAGTTTACACATTATTAGCACACAGGGACTGAAAGTCTGCAACAGATATACACGTTATTAGCAGTGAAAGGGTTAATACCCTGCCTGGCATAGAAGAATTGACTGATGATGAAAACAATGTTTTTGAAATCAATCTCCATTAGAAAGTATTACCAATTTCTTAAGATAAGTGAGGCCTTTGTAACAAATATTTATATTTGTATAACAGAAGAAAGTTCTCACTCTACCAAACTGAAAGGATCTCGAAGGCTTTAGGGCAGTAACAATGTAACACACACTTCCAAATTTGTGACATTAGATCATGCCCGTCATTGAACATTGGTTTTTTGCTTCTTTTGCCACCAAACAACAAAGGTGGAACAATTGACACAAAATCTTTGTGGCAGGCATGTGCTGTCAACATAGCACTGCTTATTAGATTTTAGATGAGTCGCATTTTTTACACATCTGCTTCACTGAGTCGCACAAGAGCCGTAGATGCAAACGAAGATTTGCGAAACATGTCCTCAAAATAGGTACGAAAGTGAAGCAGATGTGTAAAAAATGCGACTCATCTAAAATCTAATAATTTTTCGCTTCACTGTGGTGTTCCAATACAGTTGAATCTCGATATAGCACTGCTTCCTTCTCAGGGCTGGATGGCTTTCTACAATCCACATCTTTGCTCAGAGCAACCTCTGAATTAGTAGACTTTTCCTTTGATCTGCCATTTCACACAGTGCAGTCCTTGATTAGCTGATTGGAGAGCTTGGGGAAAAGCGCTTTAGTCTTAGTAGAGTGATGCATGCCTTTCCGCTGGAAACCTTGGCTGTAGGCTCACTGATGAGGCCAGATTGCTCTCTACCTGGAGCTAATGATGCTTCAATGTGTTCCATGAATGTTGGCCCTCTTTGTGCACTCTCTACATCCATCTCACTCTGAACAAGTTCAGTGTATCCATCCGGTGTATGGATTATCTTGCAAATCTTAGGATGTTCATTAGGGCTTCAGAGAGTTAACTCATTTTGTTCAACATGCATGATCCTCCTGCCCACGTTGACTACTGCCTTGAGGATCCTAATGGCATTCAGACCAAGTATCACTTCCTCAGTTACCTTCATGACAAACCTCTCAGATTTATTTCACTGTACCTCAAAGTCAACACCAGCCAGACTTCGCCGCAGGCAAGGTGTTCCCCAATGGCATCATTATTTGGAAGAGCCAATCCAGTTTCCTTGATGCAAATCCCTTTGCCATATCATATCTGATCACGTCAATATTGCACCCATGTCCACAAAACTGGTTCAAGCTGAAAATAAATTATGTAGACGAGTACTTAAGGGACAGCTCTCATGAAAGCTGTCAATTTCCACACTATCACAAGGATATTTCTGAATGATACAGAGTCAAAACATGAACTGGGAGATTGGAGGGGGGTGGGGGGTGATGCAGCAAGGAAAATTGTAATTAAATCCCAAATATTTAATATCTTCAATTAAAAAAAAAAAAAAAAAAACCTGCACCGAGGTTTAATTTTCACACTGTCCATAAAATCATATCTCAAAGATACTGACTCTCACAGTGAAGGCACTTCTTGTAAATGTGGGATCTTTCTTAAAAGTAAATGCATTCACTATGAGAGTCAACTTAAAAAATATTTTAGTGCAGTTTTTTTTTGTTATAATATTGTACTGACCTTTGTGGGCTATACTAGCAAAATTCTGAGTCTTTTCAATTGTAAATATTATATTATTTTTAAAATTACATTGTAGTTTTCTTTTTTTTAAAGTATAGAAAGGTAAAATCCAAGCAATTGTAGTCAAATGATATCTCGTCAATATCCAAGTGTGCAATCACACCAATTATTTTACTTGGAACCTCTCCGTCCTTTACCACAGGCACATTTGACTGAAGGTGCCAAGATTCGAACACACGACGTTTAGCTTTGAGAGAGTGGCCAGCCCATTGTATATCGCTTTAACGACCATGGATATTCAAATCAAATGCGTTGAGGCACCACAGAAAGCGTATGAGAACCGGTTTATCAAGTATAGCAAGAGCAGCATAAGTAGCAAAATAACTTGCCAATTAAAGGATTAAGGTTATATATCTAAAATTACATAGTCTGTGAGAATCACCTTGATACTTGACAGCTGCACTTATCAGTCGTCGTGAATGGCATTTGGTTACTTTTGGCCAATAACATGACACAGTGTAATCAATGTCATCCTTGTTGCAAGACACTGAAATATTCCTCAGTGCATTCAGATGGTGCCAGCTTTTGCATGTGTTCCCCAGCTGTGCTTATGTTTATACAAATATAACAATTTGTAACTTAAAACTTCACTTATAAGAAATGATTATATTTTTCTTATAAATTGTCCGGGATCATGATTTCATGTAAAACTTTTACACATCTTCAGTCGAAAACGACTAAGCTGTCGCCATCGTTACAAATGCTAGTTATATTATGTTCTTGTTAGTACTACCAAAAGCTGAAAATAAAACAAATTTAAAAACAGAATCGACTGCCGGTATTTCAAAATTCATTACGTGATGTTTGTTTTTTAAAATAAATATCTTTTTCGAGACCATTAAATCTATCGGGCCATTTAATTGCTTTAATAATTTAACTTCTGGATTTATTTCATGGTTAAATGACCAAAAATAATCTGCTACAGCCGATTTATCAGTCTGTTTATACTAAATGTTACGAAAATGTTCTTTCGTTCTGGTTTCTATATTAAGTTTTGTTTTTCCAATATAAACTTAATCACAATCGAAACAATTAAACTGATAAATACCAGATTTTTTATTATTTGGGAAATGCAATAAATTTTTAATACTATATTTTGAGGAACTAAAGTTATACCAAACTCTTTAACAAAATTTGAAAATGTTTATTAACCCAAGGATGGTAAGTAAATTTTTTAAAATTATAATCATCTTTTATTTTTCTAAGGGTAGAAATATCATTTAATAATATATTTATATTCTTTATTAAATTCATCTTTATTCATCTATAAATCAAACTATTGAAAACAGCAAATTTATGTGAAAAAGAGTTAAAACTTATTTTTTATATGATTATTAAGTTTTAAGTTACAAATTGTTATATTTGTATTAATTTGTGTTAATAGCTTCATATTTTACATATTTATTGTATATTTACGTAGTTTGTTGTATGTTAAAATCATAATTTGTTTAAAATATTTTGTAGTCCCAGAAGAGCCAAAAAGGTATACTAGGTCAAGGAGGAACTATCTGAAGTCAAGACTGGGAAATATACACAGTAAGAAAATATTCTGAACAAGAAAAGACAATAGTAGACCTCTTATTCCTGTGAAAAAGGCAATAGAGAAAACCACTGCAGCTTTAAAAGCAAGCTATGTCACCGTGCTTAATTATGCACAAGACATCAAAGCACATAGGTTGGTTTCTGAGGAATGTAAGGATAGTAATTCTAAACAGAGTAGCAGATACTAGTTGGAGAGAGGTTGAAAATAGAGGCAATAGCTTTTGAAACTAGTCCCTCGATAATATAAAAACCTAAGTGACGAAGTGTCAATAAACCAACTACAAATAGTTTTTCTGATTAGAGTAATATGACTTGAACAAACTTGGATAAATACAGGACTCACTCTTGCACAGAATTGGACTGCTGCAGGTACAATGACAAACAAATTAGGAAAGGAAAGCAGCTTATAATCACTCTGTTGGATCAGGAATTTAAAAAAACACAGAGCTAATGCATTCCAATGTGTAAGGACTATGATACAATGAAGCACAAAATTAATATATTTTGAGTTGAACTAATACTCAATGCTCCACTTATTGCTAGCATTTACTTAGAACGCGTTTCGTTAGGATCTTCCTAACATCATTAGCTGTTGTCGACTAATAAATGTTGGTTTGGTGAACTCCTTGGAGGCGATAGGTGCGTCTCTGTCGGTATCTTGATGAACTTGAAGTTTGAGTTTTCTTCAAAGGTAGTGTCAAAATTAAACAATTTTATTTCATATTTCTTTATGATTTTTTCCCACGTTAATGCAGCTGGACCTTGGACACTTTTTAATAAGTGGATTTCTCGTTCTATATCATGATTCTCCTTCCAAAAATGGTACGCTACCGACAATTTATCTATTTCATTGTTCCTGATGTTCCTAAAATGCTCTTTAAGCCTAATGTTCAAGTTCCGTTTAGTTTTTCCAATGTAAAAGTTGTCAGAGCCTTTGCAGTTTATCAGGTATAAACCTGATTTTTTGTCTCTGGGTATCTCCTTTGTATTATGTGATTTCAAAAGGTGTTGTACACTAAATTTGTTCTGTGGGGCCAAAGTAATATTGTGCTCTTTGAAGGTGTTATTAGCGCTAATGCAACTTGTTCAACATCAGTTCAATTCCATAAGTACAAGGGGCATTCAATAAGTAATGCAACACACTAATTTTCTTAAAGCAGGTTGGTTTTATTCAGGATTCAAATACAGCATGTTATTCCCCAATGTTTTGACTAGAAAACCCTAGTTTTCAAAATCTCGGTTTAATCCTATGGCCTTCCATCATCTTGATGGGAGGGCCTCTGTGCCTGCATGGTACCACTTTCCTGTTCTATGTAGGAGCCAACTTTTGCTGCATCAGTAACTTCCACATAGTGCATCCTTCATTGGAAGTAGGAAGGTGTGAGATCCAAGCTGTAGAGTGGAAGAGGAAGAACAATCCACTGAAGTTTTGTCAGCTCCTCTCGGGTGCATATACTTGTGTGAGGCCTTGCATTCTCATTCAGAATGAAAAGTTCAGTTACATTTTGGTGACTATGAACACAAAGTCATTTTCTCAATTTCCGTAGCGTAGCAAAATACACTACATAGTTGACTGTTTCACAATGAGGGAGGGCATGGAACACAATAAGTCCTTCAGAGTCTCAGAAAACCGTAGCCTTGACTTTACCAGCTCAGGGGGCGGCTTTGGACTTTTTCTTCAAAAGAGTGTGCCACTCCAAGAATTGCCATTTTATTTTGGGTTCAAAGTGATGAACTCAAGTTTTGTTGTCTATGACAATATTTTGTCAAAAAGTTGTCATCCTCAGCCTCATAATGAGCAAGCAATTCTGCACAGATCTTTATGGTCTTGAGTTTGGCATTTAGGAACACAGCAAGAACAAACTTTTAAGAACTCCAAATGGTGGACTAGTATGTCAACACAGAAATGCCAAGTTGAGCAGTGAGGTGTTTGATTACTATTCGAGGTGATAGATAACAGAGTCTGCACATTCCAACATTGCAGCAGAGACAGTTGTGTGCAGCCAGCACACGGAAAATCAGACTGGTTTGTTCAACCTTGTTGTAATGATGTCAAATATTGTGCTTTTGCCCACTGCCAAGTCTTCATAGACATTTTGCAAGTGCCTATGAATTCTTGTGATGCTCTGATTTTACACCAAAAGAAACTAAATAACTGCTCGTAAAAACTATTTGTAGTCGGTTTATTGACACTTGTCAATTACTTTTTTATATTAGCATCTGTTGTGATTTGATCTCTCTATGGTGGTGGAACTGTGAACTTCTTTGTCAAATTATCTACTGGTGGGATTTCGAAGTTCATTACGTGGTCCTTATTTTTTCATATGAATATGTTCTCCCATATTGTCAGTTTATTTTGGTTTATCACTCCTTTTAATAATTTTGGATTTGGATCAATGTCATGATTTTCACTCCAAAAATGAAATGCATAATTATTAAAAGGAGTGATAAACCAAAATAAACTGACAAAATGGGAGAAAATATTCATATGGAAAAATGAGGACCATGTAATGAACTTCGAAATCCTACCAGTATTGACAAAGAAGTTCATAGTTCCACCACCAGAGAGAGAGAGAGAGAGAGAGAGAGAGAGCAGACAACAGATGTTAGTTGGAAAGTGGTTGAAAATGGAGGCAATAGCCTTTGAAACTAGCTCCTCGATAATATAAAAAAGGGACGAGTGTCAATAAACCGACTACAAATAGTTTTTACGATTAATTTTGATGTCACTGCTACTGAATTCCTCCAAGCACACAAACAATAACTGCTCTCTGTTAGGAACGCACCTCCTTTTACAGATGCCATTTTGAAGACTAGTTATAATGCTGTCTCTATCTGAAATTAATGAAACTATAGGAAGTCATGCAGGAATATTTAAAGATGTTCTACACAAAATTTCAGTTTTTTTTCAACCAAAATTGTCAGAGAAAAAGAATATGTTGGATTACTTATTGAACGTCCCTTGTATGTTACAAATGAAATAGCTAAGTTCCACAGTTATTAAGTAATACATTAAATACCTTATTTTAATGTTGGGTGCATGTGCAGGTTAAGAGTTATATTAGTTTCAATAATAAAACCTTTACATTCATTTTTGTGAGTGCAGCTCATGGACATGGATAGTTATAAAAGTGGAAAGTGTGGCAGAGTAGCTGCAAAGCAATGTAACTGTCAGGTAACAAGTTGATTCCTAATCACTGTAAGCATCTTTGATCTCTATCCACAAGATTGCACATTATCCATTGCTCAATCTGTTGATTAGCTAAGCTTGACAATATTCAACTAGAATGTGTGTGTGTGTGTGTGTGTGTGTGCGCGTGCGTGCGTGTGTGTGTGTGTGTGTGTGTGTGTGTGTGTGTGAGTATTTAATGCTCAGAATTTGATAAAATCATTTTTCTGAGCACGTGAATGTGAATGTATAGAAGTCAAAAGTTTCCAATGTAACATTCAGATAAATGTGTAAACTTGTTGGATAATTTTGAATGTTTTTATCTGACAATTGTATAGAAACCCTTAATTACTGTAAATAGTTTAAAATATTTATTTGGAGAGTAATAGTATATAAACCAAAATTAGTAAAAATGAATTTTACGTATTGACAATTAAAAAAAAAAAAAAAAAAAAAAAAAAAAAAAAAAAAAAAAAAAAAAAAAAAACCTTTTCCAATAATCATCCGATGTTAAGATACTTTCTCAAAAAATTGGAGTTTTGGCATTCCTTTCCTAAACAAACATGATGGTTGCAGAACCAACTGTACCAAAACTCTTCTGCATCATTGTCGTTTTGCTTCTTGAGGCCTATACACAAATTAAGTTATACAACAATAAATCTGGACTACAAGGAGAGCATTCGAAGGGTGTCCAATGAAGCTGTTTATCACTTGATCAGCTGCCACAATCTCTAGTTGCAATAGCCAGCTTCTGTTTCATCTAAAAGTATAACTTACTCCTCATTCATGAAGAAAATCCACCATAAGAATGCCCTTAAATTCTCAAAAGCACTTGCAAGCACTTTTCTGGCTGACAAGCATCTTTAATCACCAACCAGCAAAATATCTCCATGCTCGCTGCTTTTGATTCAAAAGTATAGTGGTGGACTCATATTTCTGCATGTCACAATATGATGTAAAAAATTTGATGCGTTGCACTCACAAGTAGAATAAGTATACATGTACAAAATAAGTACGTAAGTGAAGCTGATGTGTAATAAATACGACTCATCTATAATTTAATATGTACAAACTAGTTTTACAAATGCTTTTATTCCTCTATATGCTTCCTGTTAATTAAGATAAAAATTTGCAGAAATTACCTTATTGCTAATTTTCTTGTTGGTGCAAGGAGAATATGAGGATACAGTCAGCTTTAGGCAACAGCTAGCTTTGAAATTGTTTTCTTTTCATGGCAAGAGATAAAAATTAATGACTTCCTATTTGTGAAAAGTAGATTGGAAAATGCACAAAATAAGGAATATCTCTGAAATGGTTCCCAGAGTTCTACATTTTTTGTGCAGCAAGATCCTATCTCTTATGATCTACAAATTATGCAGAAGTCTTCGAAAATGAACACGACTTGATATTCCAGAAAATTCAAGGTATAATTTTATTTGTCATAAAAATATCAACATATGATATTTTAATTAAAATGTTAGAGCCATTATTTGAAGCAAAAGGTTAGAAACAGTGATGTATTTAACATTTGAAAGTAACGAGTTGGTAATTCAAACACAAACATCACTTAAATTATCTTTACTTGCTCATGTTTCGGAGAACGGTTTGTCCCCATCGTCAACAATTATCCGACTGGTTAGATCCGTGGTTTCCTAAAATGAGCTGGTTGTCTGTGAGATGAACTTCCAAAGAGAGTTTTCAGGTGGCAATTCGAAATTTAAAGCATACTGTTTGCTTTTTATAATTAGCAACATTTCCCAAACATCGAGTTGGGCTTTAATAGTTTTATATTTGGTACAATTTCATGATTGGTAGACCAGAAATGGTGGGCTATTGCTGATTTTTCTATTTGTTTGTATTTCACACATCTCTATGTTCCTGTAAACCAATATATAATCTTCTTTTGGTTTTTTCTATGTAGAACTTATTGCAATTTGAGCAGTTGATTTTGTATATACCTGATTTCTTGTTTTCAGGTATTGGGTCTTTCAGGTTGTTGCATAATAAGTTTTTTAAACTGAATTGATTTATTGGGGCTAGGGTGATGATGTACTTCTTGAATATCTTGTTGAATTTATGATGCACTATGGGATGATATGTGAATTTCCTGAACTGTGTCTCGGTTTTTGATTCTGTTAATTTTGTGGTATCCAATATGTGTTTCTATTTCTTGAATTTCCAAATTTTCTTTTATAGCTCATAAAGAGGTTGGCTAGGAAAGGTGAAAGTGGATTGCCCATTGTTAAGCCTGAAGTCTGTTGATAGAATTTACCGTTGAATGTAAAGAAATTTTGATATATGCATAAATGAGTAAGTTTTGTGAGATCTTCTATTTCTTCTGCTGAAATGTTAGTCTGTATGAGCCAATTCTTGAGGAGTAACATGAGTTCATCTGTTGGAATACTGGGAAAAAGAGAGGTGACACCAAATGATACTAGTTTGTCTTCTGTGTCCAAATGCAAATTTGAAATCCTGTTTACTAATTCTAATGAATTTCTAGTGGCTCGGCTGTGGAACTGTGGCAGTGATGAAAATGTATGTGCCAGATGTTTAGCTAACTTATAGGTAGGTGCATCTATTTTGTTGATTATGGGCCTCATTTTCTCTCCTGGTTTATGAATTTTCGGCAACTCAAAGTCTCGGTAATACTGGGTGGTCTGGTTTGACTTTAGATTTCTGTATATCAGATAATATCCGGACTTCTTTTAAGGTTCTCTCGAATTATTTCATACAGAGTTTTAGTGGATCACTTTCCAATTTTGTGAATTCAATGCTTTGTAACATGTTTTCTACTCTAGAGATGTAATCTGATCTATTTAGGATAACTATTTGGTTGTCTTTGTTCGCTTTTGTTTACATTACCGGTTTTGATTTGAGATGTTTGAGAAGATCAAAAGGTAGTCTGGGATGGGGTAAATTTTTTGAAAAACTTCATGTCACATCCTTGAAGTTCCTGTACTTGAATAACCCGTCTCTATAGTGTAGGTGGTAGTGTGTCTGCCTCATGTTCAAGAGTTCCTGAATTTGAATCTTGGTCAGGGTGAGTTACCTAGATAAGGCTTTTTTATCTGGGGTTTTCCCTTGTGATAAGGTCTATGGACCGTCGGCTCATTTGAGCATCCCTTCACCCATTTCATTCATAATCCAACGTGACTTAACATTGGATATAAATTAAAAAAAAAAATAAAGCAAAAATAAAAGAACTTGAATACCAAGCTTGGTTGTTAATATGCTTAAGACTGGAAGCTTTTGAACAGAGAGATTAATCAAGTTTGGTATTTAATCAACTTTGTTTTTTAATTACACACATACATACAGACATGATACTCTCTAAACATGTTACTTTTGATATAAAAATTATTTGTGGTTGGTTTATTGACACTCGTCACTTACTTTTTCATATATTTATGAGAGACTAGTTTCAAAGGCCCTGGCCTCCATTTTCAATCTCTTCACAACTGGCTAGGGACCAGTTGGGAAGTTGGGAAGAGATTGAAAATGGAGGCCAGGGCCTTTGAAACTAGTCTCTCATAAATATATGAAAAAGTAAGTGACGAGTGTCAATAAACCAACCACAAATAATTTTTATATTAATTTTGACGTCACTGTTACTAAATTCCTCCAAACACACATCATGTTACTTTTGTATTCATGGGACCTCAAAACATTTTCACTGAAATCTTTGTATCACATTTTTGGGTGGAATGCAAAACTTCCCCTGCTTGAAGTATGTAGTATAGAAAGTAAAAAATTCTCCACTTGATCATGAGCCAGGAGCCTTTGAGAAACTTACAAGTTGCTTTTGTTCTTCAGCAGGGAGACAAGGAATCCACTTGGCAGATTCTTAGTTATACTCAGGTTATCATAAATGATGCTACTTGCTTGCAAATGCTTCAATAAGATCATGGATAGTTTAAGGTCACTGCATTTCTCTGCAAGGTTTATTTTATATATCTTTCTTTTCTGACGCAAACTTTTTATACCAATGATACACCTGAGTTTTAAAAATGCATTTCTTCCAAGCTTGTAGCCTTCTCAAAATGTGTGTTGTTTTTATGTCTTTAATGTAAGAAACCTGATAACTGCTTACCAATGGATGTTATATGAGGTAAATGAGACTGCACATGGGGAGGTTGTTATTGGAATGTAATTCACTTGAACATTCAAGTTCAGCCACTGTTCAGTAGTGCAGCAAGCATGGTGAACTTAAAAAATTATACAGTGCATTTGTTAAATTACTTGAGAAATTAAAAGTTGCCAAAGCAGCATTTTCATACATTAAAGGAGATGTTTGGTGTTAATTCTATGTTATGTGTGGGTGTCTTTGACTGGCACAAATGGTTTTCAGAAGGTCTGATGAATAAGTCAAAATGGAGGCAATTGTTTTTTTCAGTATCATGGGTGTTATGACTGAATGGGTACCTGAGGATCAAAACCATTCATCAGAAAGACCTAATCAAGCTGAGGGAAAGAGTAATTAAGAAAAGACTGGATTTGTGGAAAAACAACACACTGAATCTGAATCAGCACAATGTGCCAGCCCACATCTGTGAAAGCTTTTAGCAAACAAGTACATTCCTGTGCTCAAACATCCTCTGCATTGACCATATCTGGCTTCCTGTAAACTTATCTGTTCCCAAAAGTGAAAAGTGCATTGAAGAGAACACATTTTCAGTCTGTGAAAGTGGTAAAAGCAAAAACAACAAAAGTTGTGTATGAAAGTGATAATGGATGACATACAACACTGACTTGAACAATGGAAGGCACACACACAACGATGTATAGATAGGGTGGGGAAGGGCATTGAAGCTGTAACTATGCAACAAATGACATTTGAAAAAAATTATTTACCTGCCACACCTCGTACCTCTTACTCACTCATTTGTTATACTGGAGCAAAATATGGCTTGCTGCATATTCAACAGAGGGAAAAATAGCAGAAATTTCACTATTCATTCATGGCAACAAACCAGTTTACTATTGGAGCTACTACAGGAAAAGTCCAGTTTATATTTGATTCACTTTAATACCTTAAGTAAAGGATTGTTATTTTAACATTAATAAAAGTAGGCTTTTTATATAATTTAATCTACTCAAGATACATATTTCCATAATAGCATCTTTCCTCTGCATTATAAAGCATGTACATCAACAATTTAAACAAATTTGATAGCGTGCAGCACTACATTATGTAGTTTGTATCAGTATTTGAAATTAGAAAAAAAAGATAAGAATTCAAGTCCTTGTCAACATTTTAATTTCTAAACACCATTACTTTCATGTGAGAGAAACAATTTTCTTCAACCGCTTACAATACAATTTTCACATTCCATATTAAATGAATACAGTTTAATGCTATTTATCATCAAAGCCTATATATTTAGATATCACACAATGAATTTCACTATTTACATTTTTCAAGAAAACTATATTCTTGATCATCTTAAACTTACACTGCAATCTTTACAATGTCTATAAGTGAGCGAGCTTAATACAACAGGTTTTACAAATCTGCAAATAATTACCCCAAAAAATAAGTGATTTTTTCAAGTTTTTTCTTGAGTTTCATATTAAAATAATATAAAATCTTCCACTACTTTAACATTAAAAAACAATGAGGAAAAGGAGGCATACTGCCCACTGCTAATGCAAATAACAGGATGCTTCTGTGTTACTGCAGTTGTTTTATTTGTATTAACATAAAACAGGAGAATAATAATGAAAAGTGATTGCTCCTATAACCAGTCTCATGAAGAGCATTAAATATATTCATAATGCTTGCAGGAACTTATTTTTTGAAGTACTTAGCTGTGTTAGGAAATCTTTCGGGGTTATAATCTGAATTGGATGCCAAATTGTCTCTAATAACTGAGCGGACCTGGTCCCTGTATGCAGACTGTATCTCTGGATCTGAACCAGCTACCTGAATGACTGTCTCCAAACCTGTGACTGCATCAACACCTGCTGAGCTTACAGCACGGCGAACATTTTCTGGAAGTAAAACAATCCCAATATTTAGTAAAACATGAACAATATATTATTGCTCAATATATTGCTCATGTACCTTGTGCATTGGAATTTCATTTTATGGAGAAAAAAAAAAAAAAACTATATGGCTACTATTAATAGACCCTGAATTGTTAGACAATATGTTTCACTAATGTTGTGGTCCAATGGTCAGCACTCTGGCTTCTCAATCCACAAGCCCCAAGTTCAATTCTCAATTTTTCTTTGACCAGAACCATTTCCTATCTTCCACAGAGTCCAGAGTTGTGAATGTATGTGTATTTGAAAATGGAAATGATTAAAACCCAACATTAATATACCTACATCAACGAAGTGTTTCAAAAGCCCAAGCCCCTGATATGATATAGAAATTAAAGGGACAATATGCAAATGAAACGAACAAGCTTTAATTGAACATTGGTTATATTTAATTATCTGATGTAAAATTGAAACATTTTTCAGGAACACTCACTTCCATCTTCAGCCGACAACTTAACCCTCCGTTAAGTGTGCGCCTTGGCAGAACACCATTGGCTGCACAGAGCCTGGAAGGCCTGCTCTATTATGCTCTAATTATGTAGTTATATGCCTGCATTTCTTTTTAATGTTTTCTTTTTTCTCCTATTTTCAGCTTTAAGTTAATTAACATGAATTTTAGTTAATTGATGGAAATTAATAATTTCTCCACACTAGCCATATATAGGCTAAGGTTTTTGATAGATAGTCAACATGAAAAATTCAAGGCCATGGCATTAATTTTTCATGTTGACTATCTATTAACATGAATTTTATTAAGTACAATCATACTAAATACAACAGCAAAAATAAAATATGAATAATTTGTGCACTATAATTTGTAATTAAATAAGGCTAAGGTTTCAGGGATGATCAGCTGTGTCAAATTTATGAAGATCGAGTTTTGGGTCATTGTGCACTCCATGGCTTTCATCAGTAACTGAGTAACTGCTACGAAATGTGCCACTATACATATATTAAAAAGTGGGCAGAGCTTACCCTGCCCTGGCCAATGACTGAGTGGCCTTGGCTGGCGATGGGCACAGCTACCATCAGCATTGGTGTTTTCTGTGCGGTCCGTCACTTGAACCATGCAGTTAGAGTCTGCTGTCAAAATGCTTTTGATGGCTGGTGTCCAGGCTGGGCTCAGTTGAAGTCTGGAATCCCTATTGAAGTTGAACAGATGTGTTTTGATCTGAATAGCCTCCTTAATGATCCTGTCAAAGTATTTGTTGGCTTGTACTAGGACTGTTAATACTCTATGCAATATTGGGCTACTGCTGACTTTTCCGGCTGTAGGAGCACCAACACAACATCAGGCTCCTACAACCGGAAAAGTCAGCAGTAGCCCAACATTGCATAGAGCAGGTCCACAAAATTGACTTCGACCACATAACAGTCCTGGAACAAGCCGACAATTATGACAGGATCATTAAGGAGGCTATTCAGATCGAAACACATCCATTCAACTTCAATAGGGATTCCGGACTTCAACTGAGCCCAGCCTCGACACCAGCCATCAAAAGCATTTTGACAAGACTCCAACTGCACTGTTCAAGCTACGGACCGCACAGAAAATGACAATAGCTACAACCACACGAATCAAGTGACGGACCACACAAAAAATACCAAAGCTGATGGTAGGTGTGCCCATCGCCAGCTGAGCCAATCTAAGGTTGTCACTCGGTCATTGGCCAGGGCGGGGAGAACTCCGCCCACTGATTAATATATGTATAGTGGCACGTTACGTAGCAGTTACTCAGTTCCTATGAAGGCCATGGAGTGCACAATGGCCGAAAGCTGGATCTTCTGAATTTGACGTGGCTGATCACCCATGAAGCCTTAATCAATAACGCTCACTCAAAAGTTTCAAGTCTTACTCAGCTAATTACTTTTTTTTTTCTGTTCATGTGATCAGTTAAATCTTTAGAAGTGAATAAAGAATATTTATAAGTGAATAAACAATTGTTATTACTATTTAATCCCTGCTTTACAGATATATTCTTGTACTTTAATTATCAAATTTTTGCTGCTCTATGACTGAAATTCTGTAGTTTTCCCAATTTTTTTTGCAAGGATGTATTCTTTCTTAATTCTTGCACAGTATAAATCCAATATTACCAAAAGTGTTGCTCTTGTACTTTGGTAAGCCTCTTATTAGACTGAACTAATTTGTTGGAGGTTTTAAATAGAATGAATATGCAAACAATTTCTAGATAGTAAACGTGTGCTGGTTTACTGTTATATACTGACGAAGCCTATTGTAATCATTGGAATTACCAAATGGTGAATAAATATTATTATTATTTACTTTTTTAAAATGCTGGACATGTTTCAAGAGCTCAGTTACCTCCTGAACCTGATGACTGCTGGAGTGGAGCCATTGTGTTGGAGATTGCAGCGCTGTCATCCTCTGGTGTCCTTTCAAGAATTTCTTATTGAGGTTGTTGCTTGTCGGTAACTCAAAGATGAAAACCCAACCTTTGTTTTTCAAAATGAAAATTTCTCCCAGACTGTTAGTTGTCTCAAGTCTGAGATGCTTTAGTACATGTTCAGAATGAATTTCATAGTTTTATAGCCAAAAGTGCAATGCCTCTGCCATTTTTTCTTCTTGTTTACTTTTCAGATTCCTGAGAAGTTCCTTTGACCTTGTTTTCAACTTCCTTTCTCTTTTTCCGATGTAAATTTTGTAGCAGTCTTTGCAGTTAAATTGGTATTTTCCTGATCTTTCTATTTTTATTTATATATTTTCTATTTAGCTAGAAAACCATAAAATCAATCTTGAACCTATAGTTAAAAAAAGACTGAAGCAATTAAAGTGGATTACCTCTTGCTGACCTCAGCAAGAAATTCTTTGAAAAGAACACCAGAGGATGGCAATGCTACAATCTCCAGCACAATACAGCTCCAGGTTGGCATCAAGTTGAGAATGGGAGCAATTGTAAATAGATAATAATTTAAATTTAATAATAATATTGCAAACTGTATATTTACCTAATGACTGATCAATAAATTGAATTGGGCCCTTGAAATATGTTCAATTGTTTAAAAATGACAGTTTTGATTTAGTAAGTGTTGAGTCACCAAACAGCTGAGGATTAGATCGAATGATCTTGAAAACATTTCAATTATACAAGTAAGTGAAATTTGAGTGTAAACATAGTGACTAATAAATCAAACTAAAAAATGAAGAATACTTCACTGTTAATAATGCTTCTGCTTTTAATATTTATGACTCACTTTTGCTATTTAGAAAAAGTTTGCACACAAATTGAAAGAGCACATATTTGGTCATATTGGATTTATTCTGTGCATTACTTTCTGCAAAGTAGAAATTACTGGAGACCATTAGTTTCAAATGCTGCTACAAGATTGTAAATAAAATCAAAAGAACAAACAATAAAAAACTATAGAACAAAAAATGTAATATGTCATTTACTATAAACATATAAGAATGAAACTCACATGAGAAATAGTAACAGTTGACTTCTACAGAATTTGTACAGTATCAAATTTTGCAGTTGATTAATCTGATAACACAACTTGATATAAGAGATGTACTGACTGACCCATTCATGTTGAGAAATTAAAATAAATTAACACAGTTGCATCACTGTCATGACATACTTAACAATAAGTTATCACCTCTGACTGTTCTTAAGACACAAATTTGATGCAATTCACACATCTCGTGAGTTTTCTTCAGTGTTACCAGCTTTGTTATTGGCTATTACCTGAGATAACATTTGTCAGGTTTCCCTGAGGTTTTGCTGATGTTACAATTTTACGACGTTTAGGAGGCATGCCTGCTAAGTATGAATCACTAAATGGAGGCTGGGGATTTTGTCTTCTTTGCCTCTGAACATCTCTGGCAATGATAGGAACCCATTCCTGTAACATCAAAGACATTTATAGTGAAGATATTTTCTGATCAAGAATTACAATGTTTTGGATACAGAAGGAATGCATATCAAAATAAAGAAGTTTCATAAATTATTCTCACAGAACTTGCAGCTTTGTCAGCATTAAACTTTTATGCTGGTTAACAGATCCGATAAAAAAAAAAACAGCAATATGCTTTTCAATTTAAAATGAACATTGGATTGGACTTTGGAACTTGATACTATCTTCTGAACATGTGATTGGATAACTCCTAAAAATGGGAGTTTTCCCTAAAGCATGTTCAAATATAGAGTCAATATACTATATGGTAATTCTCTCATGGCCTCTTTCTTCTTTGCCCTTCCTCATCTAGAGATTCGTCGAAGGTGCTTTGGCACCATGTCCAACTTTTACTATTGTGTAAGTTGCAGTCAATCATGTGTCTCTCTTGCTAGAATAAACAGGTGTGTTACTAATTTCCTTTCATGGAAGTGTTGAAAACAGTGTTGTAATATATTAAATTTAAAGGTGAGTCGATTAATGACACTAAACAACATTTACTTTTAAATTTCCCAGAACATGCTTCAGAGGCTACTTTCCTCCATTGTCAACCGGACATCGACTGGTTCTCAGTGGTGTAGCTGGCGATATTTTGTTGGAGGTCTCCTCTGGTGGCAGTTGCTGAACAAATCTTTTTGGGGGTTCTCGAAATTGAATACTTTATTTTTTTAAATGAAAATTTGTTCCCATGTGGACAGTTCTTGTTTTCCTGTTGTGTTTAAGTAGTTTTGGTTCTGGATTTATGTTGTGGTTTTTTAACAAAAAATGTATGGCAACTGCTGATTTTTCTAATTGTTTGTATTTTATGTTCCTAAGGTGTTCCTTTGCTCTTGTTTATAAATTTCTTTTGGTTTTTCCAATATAAATTTGACTACAGTCACAGCATTGAATTTGATATATACCAGATTTTTTGTTAAATGGAATGGCATCTTTGATGTTTCAGCATATTAGGTTTTTTAAGGAGTAATGGTTGACTGATGCTAGTTGAATGTTTTGGTTTTTGAAGACTCTTTCGACTTTAAGGTCCATGGGTTATTTTAGTTTCTGTAGCTGAGAGGGTGATGGTTTCCTTTAGTAGCTTCTTTTTTGTAAAGTTCATTTTTGTCTACTAATGATTTGGGAAGTAATTTTTGTACTATTTCAATTTTTTTTTGTATTGTTTTGTATTCTTCTGCTGTCAGGGGGATGTTGACCAGTCTGTGTGTCTTCAACTATTAAAGATTGCCTGTTTGTGGGATCTTGGGTTGTAGCCATTAATGCTCATCTTTTTCTATTTCTACAGTAAACTTTATGCTGTTTTCTTGGATGTTTAAAAGTTTTATTGCATACTGATGTGTTTCTTGGTACTATTGCAAAAATGTCATCTCATTGTATAGAATAAAAAGAAGTATTTCAGAAAGTGGAGAGCCATTGTTACTAAAATTAGGCAAGTGAGTCAACCTTGTATATACTATTCTCCACTTACAAGTTTTTTGTAGGTGGAGAATAGTATATACAAGGTTGACTCACTTGCCTAATGTCATCTCATATCGCTGCCAGAGTTTAAACATCCAAGGGAAATTTCAATGTATTTCAATGTCCTTAAGCAGTACCTTTCAGCTGTAAAGAAGTTGGTATTTAAAGGTCACATGGAAATTCTCCGGGAAATCAAGGAGGAAAATGTCATAATGTTAGGGGACTGGATGTTACCCCAACCTAATTTGGATCTCTCCTTCACTGTTAGGATTCCTGAACGGTTGAACTGGAGAGAGCCCATATATGAGAATAAGTCATCTGTATGATATACGGATGGCTCAAAAATGGACGGGAAAACTGGAATTGGGGTTCATGGGCCATATTTTAGCCTTTCTAAAGCCCTGGGTACCAGCTCCTCCATCTTCCAAGCGGAAGTTCATGCCATAGAAATCAGTGCCCATGAAAATGTCAGAAGAGGCATTCGTGGTGCTAATGTCTATATTTTATCAGACAGTCAAGCTGCATTAAAGGCCCTTGGTGCTTGCACCACTGACTCAAAGCTTGTAAATGACTGTGTGAGGATTTTAAATCAGCTGGCAAAACACAATAAGGTTTTGTGGGTGCCAGGACATAAAGGAATCGAAGGCAATGCAATTGCTGACTGCCTTGCCAAAAAAGGTGCTAATACCCCTTTTATTGGCCCTCAACTTTTCTGTGGTGTACCAAGTGGCTATATCAAAGATAAAGGCCTGGGAAATCAAGAAAGTCGATTGCTATTGGGAAAATGTTCCAAAGCAGGATCATGCAAAGGAGTTCATCGAACACTCTGCAAAGAGATCCAAGAGAATCCTCGCTCTCAACAAACAGGAGTTAAGGCTAATAATTGGCCTTCTAACTGGACACTGCCCTCTAAGGGATGATCTCTATAAGATGGGTAAGATTGGGACGAATATTTGTAAATTCTGTAAAGAAGAAAAAGAAATGGCAAGACACATTCTTTGTGAGTGTGAAGCCATTGCCCGGAAAAGATTAAGGCATCTGGAGTTGGGTTTTCCAACTCCAGGACAGATTCACTTACTAGCAACCCAAAAACTTATAGGCTTTTTTAATAGCTTCAATATAAGCTGGGACTTGTAGAGTTGGGTAATGCACAATAGATCTATTAGGTTGCAGTGCTGAGAAGTCGCAAGGGCTTTCACTACCCCTTTTCAATCATCATCACATTACATAAGTTTTGTAACTGTAATATATCTGTTATTATGGTGGCAATCATCTAGTTGCAGTGCTGTCCTCATGTGTTGGTATTAGTATGCAGTATGGGCTGCTGCCACAAGGCAAGTATGACTGTGTTGAATGTAATAGATATAGCACAGAAAATGAATTCTGCAAAGAAACAATAAATAAGATAAGCACAGTCCAGAGAATAAAAGAAACTAGCACACTCATCCTTAATGAAAAAGAAAGGATCTTCAAGAAATACCCAACACCATTCTACAAATTTCTGAAAATCTTTAAGCAGCTTAACATCATTTTGGCCCCCAAAACAAATACCTCATTATAAGCATACTAAATTCTAAATTAAAAGATAATAACAGACAGGAGAACAATCCAGGAATATAGCAGATCAGCAGCAGTTACTGCCAAAATTCTACACCAGGAAAATTAAAAGTAACATAAAAACAAGAACTGACATCAGGAACATAAAGCAAAAAACAGGAAGACACATCAGTGGTAGCTTGATATTTGGTCAACACATCATAAACAGAAATCCAATAATACTAAAAATCATTTTGGGAAAAAGAAATTCACAATTTGGAAAGTATTTACATTTGCAAAAACAGAAAATTCATTTACAATTTTGAAATCCTGTCAAGCAAAGTATTTGTACAGAAGTTCATCCAACCTTCACAATGAAAAGTACAGGCAATCAATTAGGAACTGAGATTGAGAATGATTAGCTGCTGAAACATGTTTTTCCTCTTAAATAAGTGATGTAGTTGAAAAAATTATTTGTAGTAAGTTTTTAATAATTCATCACTTACATTTTTATATCATTGAGGACTAGATTTGGAAACAGTTGCATCTTTCCTTCACTGTGTTTAAAAGCTGTTACATCGGACCTCCAATGTTAAAAATGGTTTCCAAAACTAGTCCCTCAGTAATATCAAAATTAAAGTGACAAAGTGTTAAAAACCAACTACAAATATTTGAAAGTAATGAGTCTGTATTTCAAACACAAACATCACTTAAATTGTCCTTACTTGGACATGTTTGTCCCCATCGTCAGCAGTTATCCGACTGCTTCAAATATTATATTTGCTTCAAATAATACAACTACAAATAGTTTTTTCAATTAATTTTGACTTAACTGTTACTAAATTCCTCAATCACATATAAGTGACATAGTGTCAAAACAATTAAATTTCTGATGTTCACATTTAAATGTTACACACCCCTTCAAGGAAGGATGGCAAACTTTTACATATTAAGCTTAAAGTGATATGCAGGTTGAATTAAAACTGTAGCAGATTTTTTTTCTGGAAAATGTGACATTAAAATATCAAATGGAAATGTGAATCTAGTAAATATTAAGCAGAGATTTTCAAAATAAACTACTCTGGTAGACAGTATTTTTATTAATTCATACTCTTTCAACATTTATTTTTTTTTTGTAGCTAGATTGCAAGTGTGCAATTTCTTGCACAAGCAGCATGATGCCTGAAAACACTGCAATATTGAAGGGCATGATGGATGCCCATCAGTCTAGATATTTATAACATTTTCTAGTACACTAACATATCAAAAACTTCACTGTTAACTTTTATACTCATTTCACAAGTCACAAAAATAAAGAAAACAAAACACCAATTGTCATTGTATTGTACAGAGTCAACTCAGTTTTCTTTGCCACATTAAAATTGTCGCATCGTAAGTTGGTGATTGGCGTTTTGCCTCCATGTGCTATTCAGCTGCGAAAATAAGGAGAGGGGATAAACACGTCACTGACACGTCATTGCAGTCGCCTAGCAACCAACAATCCACCAATCAAAAGTAAACTGTTGCTATAGCAACCCGGGATGCTTATCCTGTGTGCAAACTCTATTGCACTACACCACGTGGTTTATGCATGATGCTAGTCTATCGGCATGTTGAGGTTTGTAATAAGCAGAGACTGCTACTATTGTTGCTTCGCTTATGAATCAGCGGTATTACAATACCGTCGTCGTTCATTGCCCTTTAGTATGAGACGGTATGCGTTGTTGGAAGGGAACAGGTGTAGATTTAGTTTCAAGAAATATCGTATGAGAATTACTGGGTTAATGACCAACCCTTCTTACCTGCCTTTGTCCAGTCCAGTTCTAACATGAATAACCCTTGTGGTACTTACGGTATTTCTCCCTGTCATCACTGCCAAACTAGGAGTGTACTGCTTCAAGTAGTGAATGCATCACAGGGTGCAAACAGCTTTACATTTTCGTAACATAATTTGTGTGTTTCAGTAATCAACTTCAGTGTTTCAGTGTAACTTTAATATTTAGCTAATTATCGTTACTAATGGCTGCCACAAACACTTGTGCTACAGAAACAGACAGAAAGAAATGATCTGTGAAGATCACAAAAATGTTTTTGGGTACGGAATCCCAATTAAAGAACAAGTAAGGGAAATTATATGTGCGTGTTCAAGACCATTTAAAAAAGTACGAATTGCTTGAACTGGTAAAAGCAAACCGCAGTTCCCAAAATATATAATTAATGAAATTGCTGCAGAAAAAGGCCACAAAATTATTAAACTTCCTCCCTACCATTGCCATTTTAATGCAATTGAGTTGATTTGGGCCCAAATAAAGGGATATTTAGCGCGCAACAATACAGATTTCACTATAATATCCGTTATAAAACTAACAGAAGAAGCAATAGCAAAAATAAGTGCTAAAAATTGGGTAAATACTGTTTTTCACACAAAAAAGTTATAGTGGCAGCATGGGAAAACGAAGGCATTTTTGAAGAAAGTGGAAGAACTCATAATTTCCGTGGGAGATTGCAGTAGCTTTGACGACGGTGGCGACGGCGACGACGATCAGAAAAGCAGTACCAATGACAGCAGCGACTCTGAGATAAGCGGCATATTTCCATTGGAATAGAATGCATAATTCTGTGCAGGTATGGCACTTTTGTTTCTCTAAATCTTAACTGTAGCTAACCATTTATTTTTTGTTCATTCCGAAGATTTTGTATGCTGTATTTAGGTAACTGCTCACTTAAACGTGTAGACAGTCTTATGGCAGTCTTATGATTAATACTGCAGTATGCAAATTTCTAGGAATAGCCGAACTTCCTCTTCCCCTCATGATCATTGCCTAGCATGTGGAGAGGAACGGTAAAGTGGCAACGGTGCTATCCCCTCTCCTTCTCCACTCCTTCAACTGTCAATCACCAACTTATAATGCACCCATATTAATTTTAGTTTCTTTTTGTATTTGAAACAGTTATTTCTAATATGAATGGCACTGCTAACTGCACATTAGGCATTTAGATGCACTTGTCTTTTTATATGCTTTTCTCCTTGATTTACATGTAAAATGGTTTCTCCTTTATGATGAGACTGCCTACGAAGTTTTGCAGTAGTACTACAAGGAGCATTTAAAGTGTTAGCAGATATCTCAAGAACTTGCAGTATAGACAATGGAAGTTAATTTAGAGGAAATAATGCTGATGCATGACAAGAGATATTTGAAGGGTTTGGGAGTAAATAATGGTAAGGGACATTTACACTAAAATTGAATTAATGCAAGTAAATAAGAATAAGGTGCCTGTAATTTATTTATGAGTAAGTTGTTTGGTGGTTTGCCAAGAGATGGCAGCAACATGCAATGTCAGATTTCTTACCCCTGCTGGTTTTCTCTTGTCTGGCATGAAAACAATGTTAAGGGACAACAAAATGGCTGACAGTAATAAAGCTTTGTGTCTTGATTCTGAGAAACAAGAGCAATTAATGAGCTGTTTAGCAGATTCTGTGAAAAGTTACTCCATGAAAGATCTGACTGTCCCAGATAAAAATAACTTGCTCCATTCACCCAAAAGTATCGGTGCTGAGGTAAATATGGTTCACATCTCATTTCATATAAATAATGTTAACTCTTGTACGTTAACATTGTTTACTTGCCAATGTATGATATCTATACTTTCAGTGCAAAGTGTTATACGATAACACTATTTACTTCCTAAAATGTAAGATTTAGGAAATTAAGTAAAACTATGAGTACTTAACATTAACAGGTACTAGTTTCTGTTAATGTTATGTATATTTTTCTGCTTTTCTAGTATGACCATCAATGTTATCGCAATGATTCTACAAGGATTACACTTCCAAATAAACATGCAGATGATGAGTTTATTGAAAAGAAAGTAAGAAGAAAGTATACTCCTCCACAGGAGAGTAAGTCTCCGAGGGACGAGATGCAGGGGGGTTGGCGAAGGTCTCCACACCCTCCCTGGGCAGGTTTATGACACCCCATGTCAGTACAGTTACAGACCATTCAAAAACATTCTGACGGCTTCTGCTTTTGTGAATGAATCTTCTCGGTTTTAATGTACAGAGTGAATAGGGCGCATGATTTTTTGACGGTCTGCTCCTTGTATAGCAAGCGTTCTCTGCCACATACATTCGCTGTCCTTGTCCCACAGCACATTCCTTACAGGGATTTTCTTTGTGTTGCTATACTATACCAACTCTTCTCATACTTGGTTAAAAAAAAAAAAAGTATTCAGAAGCACTGCCAATACACCCAAATCAACTAAATGGCATACTTTATAGTCTAAATGAATTCCTCCCATATACCATGTCTGGTACAACAACCTTAAATCTACAAGAAGTAGCGAACTTGGTCAAAATGAAGATGAGTAATGTATGCTGATAAGGATTGCGTTTTAATTTAATGCAGTGTTAAGTATCCTCTTTTTCATGTAAACAATGTTAAGTATAACTGCACATTATTAAAAAAAACATTAATTTTTTACAGTCACAATACAGTCATAAAATTCTTAAATTGAAAATATATAAGTTTATGGGAAAACATCTTTGTTTTCTATGTATGCTTAACAAAATAATTATATGATTTTTCTAAACTTTCAACTCTTTGTTTCTCTAAATATGCTACGTGTTCCTTACCATTGTTTACTGCCGAGTCCTTCATTTAATATAACAAGCAATTAACTCAATTTTGTACATATCATGAAAGCTAAAAAATTATCCTTTTACCTTTATACAGTAAACTTTTACTTTTATACGGACCAGTTTTGGGAAAAAATTATGTTGTTTAGCATAATGACTTATTTTATACAGATGATAAATTGCTATTCTCAGTAGGTACATTACTCAAATTTGCCAGCAGGCGAATTCACTGCACTCACTCCAACTGTTTGGGAAAAGGTTGGAAGAGAAACTTTGATGAAGTCATGGAAGAAGTTGTGGCCTGGTGTGTGTTACTTGCCAGAAAACAAGATTGAAGAAGAAAAACTAAGTGTGATTTTATAGATATTTTTAAAAATATTGATGGCTATTCTGATGTTGAAGATGCACAACTGGTTGCCTATCGACAATGACAGAGGTTATAACTGATTACAGAGAAAGGCATTATTGCATTATGCAGTGTTACTGAAAATTAAAGAGATTCAGACAGTGTTGATGAACCAGTTGTGGTTATAACCCACGCACAAACAGTAGCAAACATAGAGAAATTAGTGATTTATTTCAAATGTCAAGTCAAAACATTGTCAAATGAACTTCTAATTTTAAAGCGGGTATGAATTCATGCCACTTGTAAACTCACGCCACATTAAACTGAGACAGCAGAAGCTCAACTGCCTTTAGAGCGACTAGTTTGTAGCTATATTCTGTGCAGTGCAAACACATAGGCTATTACAGTACATACAGCGTATGTGTTTTTAGGTGAAAGTGTGCCGATAGTAATTCCTAAACTTAACAACATTTGTGACATACTCTTTTTTTAATAGTTTTTCCGTCACCCTCCAGATAACCCAGATTTTTGTTAACTCAGATCAGTCCTAGTTCTAGTTGATCAGGGTAAATGAGGTTCTGGTGTATATGGAAGAAGCTAAATATGTGTTAAGATGTAATTTACTTAAGATGAGTCAGTACTATTAACATTAACATTTGTTTTTACTCCCTGTTCCCATGTTTTGGGAGCACATGACTCATTTTAAGTAAATTAAATCCTTTTACTGTTCATCATTTTTCACTGCCTTAAAAGCTCACATAGGAATTTGCAATCCACATGTGCTAAATTGTCTCATGCATATACATAGGGCAAAGAAGCATTACTTGGTGTTCCACAACAGCGCATTCTCCTAAAATATATGAGAAAGAGGATACTTACTGCAGGAAGTGCATTGTGCCATGGTTCAGACCCCAGTAAGACATCTGGAACTGATTCTGTATCCATTGCAAGATTTGAAGATGGATGTTCAATTTCATTTGTTGCCTCAGACACACCGTTGGAGTTAACATGATTGACTGTATCAGGTTCAAGCGAGTTGCCATCTGTTTCCATTGGCTACAGCATATACCAATTTTTATTATTTACAGAGGCATTATGAATTCTTAAATGTTATATTCTGCACCTAATAACCATTTTAGAAAGAAAAAAATATATGTATATATAAGTAAATTGCTTTTATTAGTGATCAGTAGATCCATAAAAATAGCTATTCTTTTGCAAAGAGCAATGTTGATTTTCCCCCTACAGCAGCAATACTTTTTTTCCCCCAAAAGCAGTGCCCCCCCCCCCCCCCCCCAAACCTCTAGTGCATGAAAATAATGTAAATAGATAAACTAAATTAATTCTGAAATAAAATCTATTCAACAAGTGGGAGTGTCCAAAAACACAAATTCATCAATGATGCACACACTGAATTCCTGTATTCATTCTATGTATTATAACTTAAGACTTCATTCATTCTCCATCTGGTGTCCCAATAATACATAGGATGTTACATTGGAGCATTTGCATTGGAGCAACTGAAGTGGTAGGGACATGTATCCCGAATAGTAAAGAATAGAAAAGTTAAAAAAAATATTAGAAGTAAAGATATAAGGAGAGAGAGGGAAAGGAAGACCCCGGATAATGAGGGAGGATAAAATGGAAAAGCCTGGGAGATATAGGAATAAGACCACAGGGGAAATGAGGAGAATGATGAGGAATAGGAAGGAATGGAGAAGGTGGACTGGTGGGACCACCCCTATGATGTAAAGGAAGAAGGGAAAGAGGAAGCAGTAGTAAAGTTTGAATATCTTCTTGTATTTTTGGAATTACTAGATAGAGAAGTAAATGTCATTTATCCAATACCAGGTTGCCAAGTGGGATAGCAACTTCCGATTCAACATCAAGCTTTCCGGAATGGCCTCCGAAAGCTACATTTAGAGCACTGCATGTACGTTAACCAGATGTGAACAGTATTCAGTGTCGCCAATACAATTATTTTGGTTGCTGTGTTGCATACTTAATAATATAAAAAATAACCTTAATTTAGTTCAAAATTTAATATTTATTGTATTATTTTACTGCATATGGAGTGATTTCCATAATATTATTGGCTTATTTTGCACCTTATTGAGCTGAATGTACGATGTGAATAAGACACTATACTGGCTAACCTGTACTATTTGAACGAAAATTTAGAATTGTAAAGTTTTAATGGTATTCAAGTGAAGCCTGAACAAAATGTTCATTAACTTGTAAAATTTGCAAGATTTGTAAGGCCTGTGAGGGCATATGAACAGCAAGCAGGAAGGGGATGGATTTTCACAAAGACCTATCCGTAAGTAAGATGTTAGCATGCAGCAACACCGAAAATTAATATCATGACATAACCGGAATTGTACCTTCATACCTATTCATTTATAATTAAATTCTTTAGATTAATGTAGCACTTTATAATGTATGTATCAAGGATGTTTTACATGAAGAACTATTAGTTTCTTTAACCTTGTTAATTATTAATGCAATAACAATATTTTTCTGCTTTTTTTTTTCCCTACCTCATCATTTTAGGCTACCAGGAATACGAAGATGGAAATTGACAGTGCAGAATTAGTGGAAACTGCATGTTTCTTGTTTTGGTGATGTGTAGTGATCTTCAGGAACATCATTAACGTAGCACAAAGCTTTCTTTCTCACCTATACAGCAATTTATTATGGCATATCATACAATATTTCTTAAAGTTTGAGTTTCATTTCAATATCAGTGGAAAATTAACAAAACCTTTGAGGAATATTGTGACCAACATGTTCTAAATTTTCAGGAAAAGAAGTTATTTTAGGCAGCTGATTGTGGATATATTACTATATGCGTAATATTTCTTGAGCGTTCGGGTCCCAAGTCCTCATTCGGTAGGTTTTGCCTATTTCCGTAAATATAGATGACAACTATGAAACAGGAAATGTGCTACACAGTGTGACATCTAGTGGCTAATATGCTAAGCTTTCACACGTATGCCATTTCATTTTGAGCCATTTTGAGGTTAATTATTAGCTAACCAGTTTACAACAATTCTAAAAGCAAGATTATATTGTCAGTGTTATGGCTCTCGAAAGGGGATACTATTTTTCGTCTACCTCCGTATAACTGTGATCTGAATGCAACTGAGCTGGCATGGGCAAAAATAAATGTTTACAAGCAATGTTAAGGGGAGCCACAAATCTGCGGAAACTTGCTATAGAAGTGACCAATCGGGAAGGATACGCTAAGAAGGTCCAAGAGCTAGGAATGCAATATTGGAGAAATATGGTGTAATAGAAAATGCAATTAATGAAATTATTAACACATTAGAGGATACAAGCGATGAAAGTGATGCAGTAGACTTGAAAATCGAAGAATTACAGAGCAAGTGAGTGTTTATAGCTGTCATAATATTTGTTTAATACTTTTATGTGTTTCATAACAGTAAATATATAAGCATACAGCACATCGGATGGAGTTCAATTGTTTGTTGCCACATCTCATACCTCCGGTGCATATCTTCGCTTATCTTGCCGCAATTTGGCTGAATTGTGTTTTTCTAGCTTGACCACACTGCAGAAACAAAAGCATGTTAGCTTTTTTTTTCCTCCCCTCTGCCCGCACTACACCGTAAATCCAGCGCTCAAGAAATCTTGCGCATATAGTAGTTGGTTTTGTGTTAGAAGTTTCAAATTTAAAATATTTGAGTCCATGTAAGGTAAAGTAGTTTCCAGTTCAAATTACTGCAAAAACAGCTTTCCTAAATTACAGCTATTTTGTAATTGTCATTTGATTTCCATGTGTTCATATAAAACAAAAATTAAGCCAAAATTAAACACCATGGATATCATTATGGGTTTTCTTCAATATTTAAGCTTTGTACATTCATGGTGTAGTTATCCTCCCCTGAACAGCATTTAGACATTAAAATTGTTTTGGGGGTAGGGTTAATATAGTCCATTTGATTAGCTGTCATCAAAGACAGAAATACTTAAACAGTAGCTTATTAGCTTCACAGACATCTCTCTTTGCATAGTGTCACAAATTTTTAATTCTCATGCTTTCTGTACTAACATGTGTACAACAAACTTATACACAAAGATTTTGAAAAAAAATCTTCCATCTCAGACTACCTTTTATATGAAACATACTTTTCCTGTAAAAATTATTTGTGGTTGGTTTATTGACACTCGTCACTTACTTTTTCATATATTTATGAGAGACTAGTTTCAAAGGCCCTGGCCCTGGCCAGTTGGGAAGAGATTGAAAATGGAGGCCAGGGCCTTTGAAACTAGTCTCTCATAAATATATGAAAAAGTGACGAGTGTCAATAAACCAACCACAAATAATTTTTATATTAATTTTGACGTCACTGTTACTAAATTCCTCCAAACACACATACTTTTCCTGGTTTAAGTAATCTAAAATATATGAATTGTTTAAAGGATGTATTTACAATGTTTCATGGCAGCATCTGTTTCTGACAGTACGATATACTGTAATAGAATAAAAAGAAATATTTCAGAAAGTGGAGTGCCATTGTTACTAAAATTAGGCAAGTGAGTCAACCTTGTATATACTTTTCTCCACTTACAAGTTTTTTATGAAGACTAGTTTCTGGGGACTTCTCCCCTATCGTCAGTTCTGTGGTTGACTGATGATGCATCCGGTGTCTGCATCTGGCTTGGTGTCGTGCTGCCATCTAATGTCCCGGTAATTTTGATGACGTCATATACGGCGGGAATTTCAAAATTCATCAAGAGGTCCTGTTTCTTCGTAATAAATATCGACACATAATTTGGACACATTTCGAAACAAAATTACATGACATATTGAAATTGAACATGAAAGAAAAAAAGACAGATTCTTAAATCGAAAGTACGGAAATTACACTTAAGAAGACCGACGAGAAACTCACGCAACCAGTATCGCGTGTTACAGAAACACCAGACAATGTAGTCAACATCTCTTCCCAAACTTTCACTGAAAAAGAGTTAAAATTTTTAAACAACGGTTTTAACACTTGTGTCGGCAACTCGGGCAATTTAAACGATTACATCGCTGACGTCACCATAACCTCAAACTTTTTGGAAAATGGTAGCGAAAAAACATTAGTTAAATCAAAATGCTTAGAAATTCTCAAGGGGATGACATTCGGACAGGAAAATAACTGTAAAGAAACTATTCAAACATTGAACCAAAAACCAGTTTTATATCTGAAAGCAGACAAAGGAAACACGGTAGTCATTATGGACCGAAATGATTACAACCAGCGAGTCGAACATCTACTACAAAATCCAGAATATACAACCCTAACCAAAAACCCATTAAAGAAATACATAGAAACCACCAAAAAAGCAATTACAGAAAATACCATAGTGCCACATAAGATGAAAAATAACATAATTATAAACAACCCTAATTTGCCAAAATTATACTGCCTACCTAAGATTCACAAGACAGACAACAGCATGCGACCCATTATTAACAATATAGATGCCCCGACTTACAAAATGGCAAAATGGTTGGTGGAAGAATTTGACAAGTTTGAAAAGTTTGAATCTCTAAGCATAAAAAATTCATTTGATTTAGTAAAGAAAATTGAAAACACAATTATAAATACTGAAGAGGTGATGGTGTCCTTTGATATCAGATCTCTATTCACGAGCATACCAGTAGAAAAAATTCCAAAATTGATGAAAGACTGGTTATCCAAAAGCAACGTGGCGGATGTTAAAATACAGGAATACATCAAATTAACCACCCTATGTATTGAACAAAACAGCTTCACGTTCTCCAACAAGATCTTCCAACAAACAGCAGGCTTGGCCATGAGTAACCCTCTTTCACCATTACTAGCTAATCTGTTCATGAGTAATTTGGAAACACACTTTACTAAAGCCTTTCCAAATATTTTCAAATGTTGGCATAGATATGTCGACGATGTGTTTGCTATAGTCCCTAGAAGACTAACCGAGGAAGCTATAAAGTTGCTAAACCTACAAGAAAAATCCATAGTTTTCACCATTGAAGTAGAGCAGGATGAATGGCTACCTTTTCTAGATTTGAAAATCATTAGAACACCAACACGGGCTCAAATGACCTTGTTGTCGACGGGCCCTAAAACACCACATACTCACTCACTCACCAACAGGATTACAATTTGGAATATACCGAAAAACAACACATGTTGACAATTACATTAAATGCAACCCATTCAACCCAGTACAACATCAATATGCAGTATTCCATAGTTTAGTTCACAGATTAATCAACATTCCGCTAACAAAAACAGAATATCAACAGGAGTACACTCACATACACCAGGTTGCCGAACTGAACAACTATAACACAAATTTCATCAAAAAACTGATCTACAGACACAAAAGAAACAAAAACTTAAAGGACATTACTGCGTTAAAAAAACTAGAAAACCCAAACACCAGATATGGAAAATTTACATTTCATCCAAAATACTTGAAAATTTGAAAAGATATGTAAGAGCTTCAACATAAAATTAGCCCCTCAGAACAAACACAACATCCGCAACTTACTAAACCACCCTCTAAAAAATAACACACCGAAAACTCAATTATCAGGCATTTACCAAATGAGTTGCCAGGATTGTGACAAGATATAAATTGGTAAGACCAAAAGGAATCTAGGAACAAGAATGAAAGAACACTTCAGAAATATTAAATTCAAACAAATGGACAAGTCAGCCGTAGCACATCACTTTTGGTCTGAGAATTACAACATAAAACAAGAAATAGAACTGATCAAACAGGCAAAGAAACCTCTGGAACTACAGATTTGGGAAAACATATTTATTACGAAGAAACAGGACCTCTTGATGAATTTTGAAATTCCCATGGTAGATGACGTCATCAAACTTACTAGGACATTAGATGGCAGCACGACACCAAGCCAGATGAAGACACCGGATGCATCATCAGTCAACTACAGAACTGACGATAGGGGAGGAGTCCCCAGAAACTAGTCTTCATAAAAAACTTGTAAGGTTGACTCACTTGCCTAATTTTAGTAACGATATACTGTGTTTGCCTTGTGTATTACTTGCTTCGCTATGTCATTCTACCCTAAGTACGTGAACAGAATTTCTTTGTTTATAATTGGCAGTATCTGTGTTTACATATAATTCTGTGTTTACATATAATCTGGGAGGCTTAAATTAAAATCATTGGGCGAGATGCTTGGATATGAACTTTTATAAAGTTTTTCTTTATGTTGCAATGATATTTTTAAGAATTGGGGTTCTCTTAACCTTACTCATCAGTGTGTAACTACATCAGTGATAAAGAATCTCATAGCTTTTAACAGCAATTAAAAACATGATCTGAGATTCCATAAATTCAATTTGTTCTTCTTGTTTAATGCAGTAATCGCTATGTAATATTGACACACTACACCAAATGATGTACCTGAATAACCATCTTAGAAGAATAAAAGACAAAAAAATATTAACCGGGCTTGTGGACCGTGGTTTACTGGGCTCCTCCATCTTCCCAGATGTTTCGTCTGCAGCTGTGGCAGACATCCTCAGTGGCAGTGTGATCAACAGCACCTGTGCTTTTTGCTCTTTGGGTCGCAGTATGTATCGGCGGCTGGCTGGAGAGCTGCCTGTGATTGGATCGGGATGGTGGCAGGCTGGACCTGAGAGTGGGCAGTGCTTTGTCCTGCTGACGTCCGATTGGTACGGGTGGAATCCTTGGTTTTAGCTTTTGTTAACGTTGTTATCCATATCTTGTTTAGTTTTAGGCCTTCTTCTTTATGGTTCATGTTATTTTCATATTTGTATATTTCAATGTCTTCACGGTATAAACAAGAATGATAGTGTGAATTTGAAGCCAATATTTGTGTTATCAAACTGAAACAGGAGAGCATATCATTCAGTTTGATAACACAGAAATATTGGCTTCAAATTCACACTATCATTCTCGTTTTTACCGTGAAGCCATTGAAATATACAAACATGAAAATAACTGAACCGTAAAGAAGAAGACCTAAAACTTAAAGATACGGATAATGTTAACAAAAGCTAAAACCAAGGATTCCACCCATACCAATCAGACGTCAGCAGGACAAAGCACCGCCCACTCTCAGGTCCAGTCCGCCACCAACCCGATCCAATCACAGGCAGCTCTCCAGCCAGCCACCGGTACATATACTGTGAGCCAAAGAGCAAAAAGCACAGTCGCTGTTGAGACTTCTGCCACAACACTCCGATCGCACTGCCATTGAGGATGTCTGCTGCAGCTGCAGATGAAACATCTGGGAAGATAAAGGAGGAGCCCAGTAGACCAAGGCCCACAAGCCAGGTTAATTTTATCTTATACTGACACCGGCTGTGAAAGCCTATGAATTTTAATGACATCTTAGAGGAGATCTGATGGGATTAGAATTGATCTTGTAAAAGCGTTAACAAGTTTTAAGTGCAATTGCACATTGCAAGAATTATTAAAATGTAATTTTGTCATCATTATATAGCATTTTTATTTTCATTTCCAGTATTCCACTTATTCTTAAAACATGTAACATGTAAGCATTGTCATTGTTCTCAGTTGAGATAAAGCCTTCCATCTTCGGGATAGAAAAAAGTACTTAACCCAATATACATGCAGTGATGCAAAGCCACATAATTTTGAAAAGCAGATATAGCTGCACATCATTTTGTTATGTAATGCACTTATTGTTTCATTCCAGTGAGCAGATAAGGAATTATGGACTGTCAAAAGAAATAATGCTTAGATGTGTAAGCATTTTAATTATATCTACTAATTTATTTTCTATTAACAACTCAAACACAAAGTTCTAGCATGTTCACTGCATAACTAAGCAGTAATAGTTCAGAGTGTAGCCTTTCATTGAGTTACTTATGTGACACTCAGTTGTATGTCATAGCCTGAGAGGTTTACACTATGCAGAGAGCACCAATTGTCATTTTAGTCAGCAAGTACATAGCTTCTACCTCAAAGTAAGTCATTTACCCAAACAGATGCTGTACCTAAACACTAAGTAAATCATATTTCACAGTCAGATAATTACATGAAATTTTGTCCTGTTGGAAGATAAACTGTGCATTAAATTTTATTTTTAAAACAGCATATTGTCTTTTTTCAGCATTTATTACTGTATTTATACATGACATTACAGCATTTACAAATTCAAAGCTATAATATTCCTGTGTTGCAAAGACAAAGTTAAGCTTGGGACAACTTTATATGAATGATACAGTTTTTATGTACTTAATATTTTTCTTAGATTATTTGAACTGTATGAGGTGTGATCAAAAAGTTTCTGGAATGTCTTCATGACAATGCTGACGCTGAGATTTCTTTAATTCTTACCCATACTGTACATGCAGCGTTCCTTCCTGATTAAAATGAGAGGTTACGTGACTTTCTGTGACCTTCCAGTGACGAGGTATAAGTTCTGAAGTGAACACGTGTTTTGCATATGCTGTGATTTTTCCGCATAGCAAAAATGTCAGTTTATGAAGAACAAGGAAAAAATATCAAGTTTTTCTTTTTACTTGGTAAAAACTGCAACAGAAGTCTATGAAATGTTAAGAACAGCTTATGGGGAGGATGTTATGGGCAAAACTCAAGCATTTCGGTGGTTTTCGAAATTAAAGTGGAGTGACATCAGTTAAACAGGCAGATCATTCGGGGTGACCCTGTTCAGCAAAACAGATGAAAATATCAATAAGGTGAAGGAAATGGTCTTAAAAGATAGGCGCATTACAATAAAACTTTCTGACTCATTAGGACTCTCCTTTGGAAGTATTCAAAGCATTTTGAAAGATGATTTGGACATGAGAAGAATTGCCACCAAGTTTGTGCCCCGCTTGCTTTCAAATGATGAAAAGGAAAGCTGTGTGATTTCCTGCATAGATCTTAAAACAACAGCTTCGAAATGACCCAAAGTTTATGGAGAAAATTACTACTGGTGATGAAACATGAAACGAGTCCATCTCCATGCCCGAAAAAGGCCAGACAAGTTCAATCCGAAGTGAAGTCAATGATGATTGTGTTTTTTGACATTAAAGGCATTGTGCATAAGGAATTTGTGCCACAGAATCAAACAGTAAAAAAAGTACTTAAGGTAACTGATGGAAATTAATCATTTCTTAACACTAAGGTTTTTGATAGAGTCAACATGAAAAATTCAATGACATGGCCAGGATTTGAACCACGGATCTACTGGTTTCCATCCAGTCGCTCTTACCCATTGAGCTACAATGGCCAACGTGCCATCCTGACATTAAATTACATTAAATTTTCCAATTGACTTATATATATTTCCCGGTATATCACTAGGGGCTCTTATATCCAAAATACACAATTTTGGCGACTTACTATTGTAAGTACTTGAATCCCAGGCTTCATCATTAAACTTATTATTTAAGGTAATTGATGGAAATTAATCATTTCTTCACATTAGCCATATATAGGCTAACGTTTTTGATAGAGTCAACATGAAAAATTCAATGCCATGACGAATGGTAGCTCAATGGGTTAGAGCGACTGGACATAAACCGGGAGATCTGTAGTTCAAATTCCGGTCATGGCATTGAATTTTTCATGTTCACTGTCTGTAGTAAACCGTGTTCTACAAACAAGTGCTGCAAAGAATAAGGGAGAATATGCGACACTAACGGCTGGAGAAATGGAGTGATGACTGCTTCCTGCACTCATGACAATGGACCCGCACACAAAGCCCTTTATGTTCACCATTTTTTAAATAAAAATAGGATGACACTGTTCACCATCCTGCCTATTCTCCAGGTTTGGCACCAGCAGTCTTTTTTCTTTTCCCTCAACTTAAAATGCGGCTCCGAGGATAACGGTTTGAGGACATCGATGCCATCCATTGCGAATTGCAGAAAGCTCTGAACATGTTGAAAGAAGAGGACTTCCAGAGGTGCTTCCAGCAGTGGCAGAAGTGCTGGGACAAGTGTATCAACTGCCAAGGAGACTACTTTGAGGGTGACAGTGCAGCATAGACAAAACAAACTGTTGTGTAGTATTCATGACGTCATTCTGGAAACTTTTTGATCAAACCTCATATGTTTCATTCAAATCATAATAATTTATACTGCATTTGTGAATGATAATTCAACCAAAGTGATTAGAAGAATATAAAACTGTTTTCAGTTGCTGACACTGCCTCATGTACTAATTTGCAAGGTTTTACTATACTATATTTTCTCTGAATATTCTTTTGTAAACTTGTGTTGAAAATAATGTTATGTACTATAGAGCGTTTCAAATTCTTATTAAATGTAAGCATTAACAGAGCTTATTATTTGAAGCAAAAGGTTAGAAACAGTGATGTATTTAACATTTGAAAGTAATGAGTCATTACTTTCAAAAATTAACACAGCTTGTTAATATCAGGTCACCTTTCTTGTAATTATCACAGTAACAAGCTTTGGAATTAACATTTAAGGGAAAGGAAATACAGATGTATAAACAGCATCTTGAGTGATCTCACTCTGTCATTGTTAAAGTGGCAATTGTTGTTTAAAGACATATTTATAACATGAATATTAAAGCTAAAATGCTTAGTGGAAACAAGAAAAAGATAAAGCATGTAAGTGGCTTCTGAAACCTTTTTTTCCAAATTTAATTGATCAACTTCTTTCGAACTCACATCACACACCGATGAATAGTTTACGCAGATTTACTCAGAGTATTTACTGCATATTATGCAATATGCGATAAATAAATTGTGCCATAAATTATTATTCACGAGTGTGCAAGATCACGCTACGAAAGATGTGTCACTGAACCAGATAGTGAATGGTGTGGGGGGGAGGCAGCTGTACCATAGCTCGGTCGCAATAAAAGCTTACTGCATTACCGACCAAATCATTAGTTTGCTTAGATCACACCCAAAAGGTCAGGAAGAGCGCCATATGCAGCTTCAATCCCCACCACAGAGTTGATAATCTGGTGTTAATCTGTGATCCAATCTATACAATTTATCTATCTCATTATGTATAAGAACCTCTAAGTGGTTTACTGGGAAAGCATACGAGTTAGTTGGAGAATTTACTGTCATGCTGGCATGACATGGTCAAGAGCAACCGGACGGAAACTGGGAGATCTGTGGTTCAATCGGCTATGGCACTGAATTTTTCAGTCTGAGTTTACCTAATCAAACTTTAGCCTACATACAGCTAGTGTGGAAGAACAATTTCCATCAAAGGCAGTGTAGTTTCAACAATTAGTTTACATAGATAGTCTGTTGGTCTCATGAACAAATTCAGTGAACAACGCCTTTTGAAATCATATAATACAAAGGAGATACCCACAGACAAAAAATCAGGTGTATACCAGATGGCTGTGACAACTTTTACATTGGAAAAACTAAAAGGAATTTGAGCATTAGGCTTAAGGAGCATTTTAGGAACATCAGAAACAAAGAAATAGATAAATTGGTAGTAGCATACAATTTTTGGAATGATAATCATGATATAGAATGAGAAATCCAATTATTAAAAAGTGTTCAGGGACCAACTGCATTAACCACGTGGGAAAAAATATTCATAAAGAGATATGAAAGAAATCTGTTCAATTTTGACACCACTTGAAGATAACCCAAACTTCGCAAGTTCATCAAGATACCGACAGAAATGCCCCTATCGCCTCCAAGGAGTTCACCAAACCAACATTCAGCAGTCAGCATTAGCTGAAGATGTTAGAAAGGTCCTAATAAAACGCATTCTAGGTAAATACTAACAATAAATGGAGCATTGAGTACTAGTTCGACTCTTGCTATCGGCTACAGTGTTTTCTTGGGATCTTGCTCAATCCAGGGGACTGGAGTTGCTGTTGCAGGTGTTTTTAATGGCTGTTATCCAAGCATGGATTAGTTGAAGCCCACAGTCTCTACTGTTGTGTGGGTGTAATTTAATTTGAATGGCTTCTTTAATGAGTCTGTCCCAGTATTTGCCAGTGTGTTTGGTGTCATGTTTTTTATACAATGTTTGGCCACTGCCGACTTTTCTGTTTGTAGAAGGCAAATTTAGCATTGATATTCCTTACACCTTTCTTCAATGGACTACATATACCTTTCCACATTTGCAAGGAATCATGTACACTCCTGGGACCCTGAGCGTAAGTGGATCTTTCATTGTCTTAGATATTCCTGGAACTTTTTGGTGGCCGTGAAGGGTGAGTGAGTGATTGTGAATTAGGGTGCTCAACAGCGAGGTCATCAGCATCCCTAAAAAACAAAGCCTTCTAAAAACAATCTAAAACTTGGATAAAACTGGCATTAGCGATAAAATCATGACTAAAGTATACGTACAAGTAAACAAGTCAAGCATTAAAACGATAAAAAGTTAAAAAGGTTAAAATAGATATTTGGCTATATGATAAAATTAACATTGGATAAAAATCTAAAAACCTTGGCACCGCTTGCTGGTCGTCCGCCAGAACCTCTGCCAAGCTGGCCCGCAGCTGGAGAGACTGGCGGAGGCGTGCCAGGTTAAAGCAGTCTAAAAGGACGTGGCGTACCGAGAGGGCGTCACCACAAAGTGGGCATTTCGGAGCAGGACGCCGGTTTAAAAGGTGGCTATGGCTAAAAACGCAGTGGCCAATCCGTAGCCGAGCAAGAATCACTTCCTCTCTACGAGATGTACGAGAGGAAGTGGCCCAGGGCATCGGAAGCTCCTTCACCTCTCTTAGTTTGTTGCCGCGGAGAGCACACTACTCATCCCGCCAGCAGGAGAGTACTGCTCTCTGCAGAATGAGTCGAAAGTCATCCCAGCTCACAAATGGGATGTAAGTTTTGGGCCGTGTGGTAGCCGCCTCAGCTGCCGAATCAGGGGCCGTGAAGCAGATCTTGATGTTGAATTTGGCAAGGATGTGGGAAATCTATACATGCTCGTTAAGGAAACCATTCAAATTAACTACACTCTCACATCTAAAACAGAGACTAGACTTCAACTAAGCCATGCTTGGGCAACAGCCATTAAAAACACCTGAAACAGCAACTCCAGTCACCCAGACAGAGCATGGATAATCACAAATCATCACCCGTTCATTGCCCAGGTCAGCACAAGACCCACCCACCAAATTATAGTATATAAAGAGAGAAGAGTACAGTCATTTCATTCAGATCCTGAAGAAGGCCATGGATTATAGAATGGCCAAGAGTCTGACATTCATAAACTTGACATGGCTGATCGCCCATGAAGCCTTGATTAATAACGCTTACTGTGAAAGCTTCAAGTCTTACATGATTAAATGTAATAAATTGATACTAAATAAAGTAGAAAACTGTGACTCACCTCCGGAGTATCTCTCTTAACCTGCTTGGTATGTGTGGGTTCAGAACGTAGGGGGGCACCTGCAGAACCACCTGTAGCACCAGCATCTCCTATATCAGGTACGCGGAACACAAAATAACGCTGAATATCTTCCAGAGGAACATCCAACTGAGTGATATAATTTCGCAACTGGGACACTGTGCTATTTACAGTCCACCTCTGCATATTAGGTTCCATATTACTGGTCATTCTTTCCTGAAAATGAAAGGTAATACACTTTCAGTGAAATTTTAACTCCACTTATGACTAAATCTGACTTACATAAAAACATTAATTTAAAATATATGTATTTAGCTCAGAAATTTATGCCACATATTTGACTGGCAAATATTTATAAAACATGGAAGCAAGCACACATTTGCTATCTTTTCTCACACAAGATTTGATTAACCTAAATATTCCTATTTTTAGAATATACCTACCACATATCGCTGTATTATTGCTTGAACGCCTTGTTTTCCATCCAAACAACAGTTCACCAAAATGGCACATGTTTCTGCGACATATCTCTGGCACCACTGTGATACTTTTCGACCAAAGTACAAGTCAGTACCTTCAACATTAAAAGAGGAGGAAATTAGCATTTTGAATACTTCAAACTTAACTGCCATTACAAAGTGAAACAGAAGCAAAAAAGAACAGATTCTGTATAACATTCCTAGAATTTTTAATACTGACATTAAGTAACTGATAGCCAGCTACTTCATTTATTAGTGCTAAGTTATTACAATTATGAAATAACTAGGCATTTAGTTCAGGTTCTTTGCCAGTCATATCTAAATACATTGTAACCAGATTTCTATGGTGAAGATGGGATGCACGTTCATTATTTCGAAGTCCCAGCTCGGGAAGCCATATGCAACAGGGTTACTTTGTTGTAGTTTGAATTGCGATGCTGTATGTTGTGTCTTCTTAAATATGAGTTATGAGATCTCTTGTTTTCAAGGGTGGTTACAAGTGAAAGATATAAAATATGGATAAGTTCAATTTCGTAATATATAATTTAATTGTATAATCTGGATTACATTTCACTCAAACTTTCCTTCCTAGTCAATCATTGCAAGTTACCTCCAGCATATTGATATATCCTTACTTCCTTAATAAATAGTTTCTGTTAATTACATAAAAGCATTCACTCCTGCACGTCCATTCTTCACTATCAAAACTTTTATCTTCCCCATGTCATCTTTCCACCATGAAGATTATTGATTTTCTTGTTACTATCAAAACTTTTATCTTCTCACGTCATTTTTCCATCAAGAAGCAAGATTATTGATTTTCTCCTCCCCATAGCAACCGTTCATTTTTTATATTGTCATTACATGGTCCACTAAATTTCCTTCTAGAATCTCACTTCCACCACTCAACATAAACATTATAGTACTTTAAAATATTTTTCCCAAATTCTAAATAACACCACCAAGCAAATGAACAAAACTCATTTTCAAGGCCAAAAAAAAACAATTGTTACAACATAAATTTATACAACTTCTTAAAAATATAAAATATGCATTACAAACCACATTTTTTTTACATTAAAACCTTTAACAAATGTGTATGGCTCAGAATACAGGTACTATTCCAGGTCAACAGTAGCACTATCTACCCTATCCCTTCCCTGTAACATTTTAATATTCAAACTACCAGTTTAAACCATACAATACGTTCTCTTTTATCCTTGTTACACCTCTCAATATACTTCTTTTTCCATTATTTCCAAATTCTATGTAAATTTCCAATTAACTTCTTTTCTCTAACATTAACCTTAAATTCTGTCTATTCACATCTTCCAATTGACATCTAATTCACAGAATCCTGTCAGCATATTCTCTCTTCCATACCATTAATTATAAGCTGATGCTTTATTTCATCCAGCCAGTTCTTGGGTGAAGACTCCAAGTAATCGTTCAAAATTTGCCTCTGAAGTAATTAATTATAAACCAATATTTTCCACTCTATCCCTAATAGCCCTTCGTACAACTCTTTAATATCATTTTACTAAACATTTCCAATAACCCTCCATCTTTTCCTAACCTCCCCCTGCACTCCTGAACTCTATACCATACAGCCATCCTGATTCCACTAAAGCTTATTAATCTGTTCCAACCATGTCACATTCAGCTTTGCAGCTGTGTACAAACATTTATTAAACCATTTTCTACACTGATTTTCCTTTTGCCCAGGCCATTCCTTTATGCTTATCCCATCCTCCACGGCTATTAAGTTTTACACCCAAGTAAATAAAATCCTTACAATTTGAATTTCATTACCTTTAAATAATCACTGCTCCTATTTTCTTAATTTACATCTTTTTTAAATAACATTTTGTTAGTTATGTTGATGTTAACTAAGTCCCCACTAACTGCACTACATCACTATTTCATTTACTGTATTTCCTAAACCTATCACTGCATATGAAATTATCAGATCTGCATATAACAAACAGCCCTTGGATTTCTTTATTCTTAAATGTTGCAGGAGTAAGTGTTAAATTTTAATTCTCCTGGAAAAGTGCATAAAAGGGGCGGGGGGGGGGACTGTGACTGACCGTGACAATTTTGACAAGAATTTGTGTTGCAACATTTTTTCAATGTATGAGAATGGCAAGTTCCCTACAATGCATAAACTTATGATTGAAATGAAACAGAATTTGAGGGCAGCGAAATCTTCCATGCTCCACATTTTGAAGAAAAGGGGATTTCATTAGAGGATATGCTGTGATGACAGAAAGGTAACAATGGAACATAGTGAATTATACCTGCAAGAACAATGTTTCTCAGAATAATGCATTCCATCAAAGCCTATATGACAAACTAAAGCCCCATCTAATTGTCATGTAGAAATGAATGCCGGAATTTTAAAAATAGGTTTTTGAACAAATTCTTGCCATTTCTAGAGATGAGATCAGTTATAGCAATAGACAATGTAAGCATAAACTCCATACTAAAGAAGGTATCGTGCCCTAACACAAAGAAATCCTACATTACAACTTGACTATCCATACAAGAGAAGAGAAGAGTTGCCGATTGTAAGATTAAATAAACCACAAATGGACACCACTGCTGCGGAACTTGGACAAGCAGTATGACCAACATCTTACCACTGCCAATACAATACATAGGCACAAGTAAAGACATATGTAGCACAGAAAAGTAACACCTTTAAAACTGCAGATGTGGAGACTGGCACATACAAGGACAAGGAATGATTACTGCAACAAAATGGTGCAACTGCATCATGCAGAAAGCTTCAATAAGATGATTTTAGGAATTATTGTAATGGAACCTTTCATAATGAATCTACAGGATTTCAGTTCTGAAGGAGAAATCAGTGAGGAAGTATATGGGAAGATACGTATTTCGATAGTAATGTGAAATTTAGTAACAATGTTTTTCAGTTCACGCCAACTGCTTGCTTCGCTCCTCCGTTTATCCCTCTCTAGAAATCTTCTATCTGCCATTCCAATGTCATTTACTGCCATGACGGCAATCATGACGGCTACCTTAGAAATATTAGATTACAAAGCAGTTTGCTATTCTCTCACCGCTCTCCTCTCTTCAGCCAGCTGACTCACAGCATGTAATAAGCTTCTTTCCAGTGAAATTCTCTTGCATGACATCAACAAATACTGCACCTATATATGACATTGGTCGCTTTGCTGACCTCTTCTCCATACATCTACATGTTTGCCTGTCACTTCCTCCTATATTTTGCTGGGTATTAATTCTGATTCCTACCTTAGCCTTATTGTTCTGCTTGAATGGTTTCCTTGCCTGGCCATGATATCCATTAAGTCCCTTATGCCGTAATCAAACCTCCCTCTATTCAAAGTTTAATGTTCTTAATGAAGGCTCACTTGCCCATGGCTCTTATTTCTTACATCTGTTGAACTAGTTCTCTTTTCTTTACTCTTTGGCTATAACTCAGATCTTTATTAATAAATATATTATTCCCTTTCAACTTCTGTGCCTTCTTTAGTACGAGGTGCATTCAAGTTATAACCTCCTATTTTTTGTTTTTAAGGACTGGGACCAGATAGGAACTTGTTTTAGTTTGAAATATACATGCAATCTTTGTGAATGCATGACAGATGGCAGCACTGTACAGTGCATAGAACTCTAGCAGCAGTGATGAGAGGACTGCTTTTTATACTCAAAATTGTGACATTATCATTGCAAGAACAGCATGTAATCATTCGTTTTCTCCACTGTTTGTTTGTAATTTACGTCCTCCAACATTTAGTCATATTGGACGATGAATGATAAGGGAAACCCCCGGAAAAAACCTGACCGAGATTCGAACTTGGGACCTCTTGAACATGAGGCAGACATGCTACCATCTACGCTACCGAGTCGGGCTTCGTTTTCTCCATTTCCGAGGTGTGACAACTATTGAAATTCATCACCAGTTGAGTGAGGCATGTGGTGATGGTACCATGGATGTGTCTAGTGTGCATTCCTGGGTGTGACAGTTCATGAAGGCAGAACATCGTGTGACAACAAACACCAAGACAGTCACTGCCTCGCACCAGCTAGTCTGTCGACATGATCAAGCAAGTGGAGAGTGTTGTTCTGGAGGATCGCAATTGAGCATTGCACACACTGCCTCCAAAATTGGCATTTCTGTGGGATCTGTGCACACAATCCTGCATGAAGATCTGACAATGTGAAAAGTGTCTGTTTTCCAGGTAGGTGCCACAAATGCTGACAGATGATCACAAGGCTGTGCACATGGCAAATTGTCAAGCTATGTTGATGCATGATAACTGCATGAATGGAACATCAATATGGGTGATGACTTTTTGCAAATGCGATATAGCGTGATAAAGTGCAAAATTGACTCAAAATGTTATATAAATGTAAAATGGAAGACTTTCCCAAGTAATTATTTTTCCCCAATTTTTTCTTCTTCTGAAAACTTCAACTGAAGAGTCTGTAGAACCTTTGCATGTTTAGAAAGTTATAAAGTGACCACAATTCAAATGAAGCATGAAAAACTAAAGAGTGCAAAATTTGAAGAAAAAAATAAAGGTGCTTTTGTTGAACTCACAGTGAAGATGTTTTAGAAGACAAACCCCTCTTCAGAAAGTGGACCATCTAGCTTTTCGAGAGTACTTGTTAAAGTAAGTAACTTGCTTTACGGTCATATGCCACAAAACTAGCAAGATCATATCCGTGTTTTAACTTCACTAAGCCAAAATACAAATATTTATAAAAAAATCTGAACATTTAATTTATTGATATAAAATTACACAAAAACATATTAAGGACAGTAAGCTTAATTGTTGCAGCACAGTAGAGCCTACAGGACTCGAACTTGAGTCATTTTAGCTAATTTAAATCAATTCTGCATTCAGGTATGTGCCAGACTCTGAGATCTCCCAAGACAAGAACTTTGCGACGTAAGAATGTACCTCACTGTGGAGAAGCAATAATGGCTGAAATAAAAAAGTGTCTGCAAGGAAAGTCCATTGTTGTAGTTGCAGACGAGACTTCAGACAGGCAGGGAAGATGTGTTTTTGAAGTTTTATTCCATACAGTGTATAACCAGGCAAATCAGGACATATTTCTAGGTAGTTGTAGCTTTCTTGATAAAGCAAACGGTACCACTTGTAGCAGGCAATGATTGCCACTCTGAAAAAATATGACATCTCATACGAAAATGTACTGGGGATGGTATCAGATTCAGCTCGTCACATGGGGACATGCTTTGGAGCATTGCAAACCATAATTGGTGACCATCTCATGCACTTCCAATGATTTGCACAAGAGGTGAACCTAGTTGATGATTTGATTACAAAAGAAATGTCACAACTAAACCATTGTTGTCAATATTGAAAATGGCTTCCTTGCATTCAAGAAAAATGAAAAGTACTTATATGAAATTTCCTGAAGAAAGTTACCCAAATCTTCCGGCTATAGTATTTCCTTTCCCCATGCTTTCACGTTAGAATTCATGGTTTAAATCTGTAGAATATGTGAATAAGTATTTAGATGCATTAAATAAAATGTTTTTTTCAATCATTGGATGAAAATTTGTTAAACAGCAGTTCTTCACACCTACTCAACATTTTCACTGATGAATGCAATTATTCTGAAGTACAGTGACAGGCTATATTTGTGGCCGAGGTGTCAAATCTCAATTAGTAAATTAATTATTAATTACCCAATTGGAGGGCTCTTGCTACCCCTTTGCACATAAGTTGTGGGATGAGTTGTTAACTTTATACTCATTGCTGAAAAGATGTGCTGGAGGATGGTTACCCACTGATATAATGCAATTCATGGACACCCTCTCCGATGAAAATGTAAAAAGAAAAATGAAAAACATGTTTACAGAGTGTATGCTTCAGTGCGACAACAAACTGAACAACCACATTGCGGAAAACGTGACAAATGTCTTGAGATTGGTAGACTATTTAATCCTGTCACTGCTGGCAGAGTTACTTCAATAAATTACATTATTTTAAGTGAAAGTAAAAGTAAAATCTCATTTTTTGGTGATTTAAAATGGATAGTTTTGTTGAGGGATAGAAATATTTTCATTCACAACTGATACACACCATGCATAATAATAAAGATGTGGACTGCCTGCAAATGCTGTTGGCTATTAAGCTCAAATACTCAAGAGTTTGCCCAAGCAGTTCTGCAAGATATTTGGGGTTCTACCAACAGTGTAGATGCTGAAAGATATTTCAGTAAATATAATTTAATTGTAAGTGAAAAGTGGACTCAAATGACAGAACAGAATGTTGAAATTTGTTCACTGCTTTTATTCAACAGTGTTACTGAATCAAACTTATCAGTTATGGCGTAGGCTAATCTTGTGCACTTTCTTTTTATTGTGCTAGTTTTACATCAGCATGATTTTTTTTTTTTTGTGTTATGCAGTATGCTTTAGTCTGTATCAGCTTGTTCTATATTTCTGTGTATTGCTTTAACCTATATTATTATTATTATTATTATTATTATTTTTTTGTTGTTGTAATTTATGTCCTCCAAAGTTAAGTCATATCGGACGATGAATGGAATGGGTGAAATGATGCTCAAATGAGCCCGGAGTCCATAGAGCTTAGAGTTACCCAACATTCATCTTTCACGATGAGGGAAAAACCCCGGAAAAAACCTTATCCAGGTAACTCACCCTGACCGAGATTCGAACTGGGGACCTCTTGAGTGTGAGACAGACATTCTACCACCACGCTACCAAGACGGGCAACCTATATTAATGTAAAATAAATTGACACTTTATGCACTTTTAGCTCAGTCATCCATAAATGTGTTTTAAATCTCATATAAATAATATTAATATTCATAATTTAACATTAACTCCAATTAAACTTTTTTCAAATTGCTATAAAATGCTAAATTGCAAATGTATAAATGCTACAAAATGCTAAATTTCTGATTTCAAACTGCTAAGTACCACTACCCCTGAACATCAATTATATGCTGTTTTTGCAATGAAAACATCGCCATTTTAAGTATAAAAAAGTCCTAATTTGTCGCTGCCACTAGAGTTCTATGCACTGTACAGTGTTGCCTTCTGTGTCACGCATTCGCAAACAGTCCACATATATTTAAAAAAAAAAAGAAGTCCTATCTGGTCCCAGTCCTGGGGAGGAGAAAAAAAAAGTGTTATAACTTGAATGCATCTTGTATGTTATTAGCTGCATTGAAGCAAATTTCACAATTATAATTTTCTCTTGAGTCTTTTTCCCACTCTAAAAGCCTCTACTACTTCCCATCCCTTTAGTTCCATTTCTAATTTAACTCTGAGGATTAATTCCACTTCCTTTGCAGGACATTATTTTCCCTATCCTCTCCTTTACTTCTGTACAGACCAAGTTCAATTTTCTGCTTCACTCTTCCACTGTTTCCACTCTTGATTTCAGATGTTGTCTCTCAAATTTTCTTGAACTCTCGTCTTTGCTTCTTTCATTTCTTCAGCTATTCAAGTCATATTATTTAATTGTTACGCTTTGCACAGAGGTTGGGATTTTTCTGTATAAAGGTTCAAATACATTACAAAATACTGAAACTACAATTTAGACATGAAAGGTTACTACAATAATAGGAAATACATAATTGGCCACATGGCTGATTATCTTACAGAGAGCAGACCTAGGTCCGTCCTTGTCCAAGAGTTGGCAAATGAGAGCGCGAGCAAGCCTTGTACATGCTTCACTAGAGGGAGAGGTCACATGATATGACATCACATGTACAACTCTAGTCAAAATAACTACTAACAATGCACTATTTAAATTAAACAAAGGTCACTTGTGACAGTATCATTTTATTCTATCCAGTAATTTCTGCCATGACTGAGGTCCAGGATTTATTTCTATTTCTCCAATTATGAGCAGCATTAAAATTGCACATTCCAACACAAGCATGTCAATATTTTCTTCCATTTCCTCCTTCCTTTTACCTCTTAATCATCTTGTTTCAAAAGTAACAGATCTTGCCTGATATATGTCCAACTCCATACACATAAATAGGTCATTCTTAATTTCAAATTTCTAGCTCCCTCACTCTGCTAGCTTAGTACTTTAAATACCAATATGGTGTGACATGCAATTATGAAAATAATTTCTTGTTTACATCATTACTCAACTGGGAAAATGATATTGCGTTCACATGATTTTCTCCACCAATGACAAATCCACATATATTCGTTATACATATATGGTATACACTATTCATACAATATGATTTTTCCATCCTTGATAGTAATCAAAACAGGTATATTTTCCACTAAGTATTGTTTCTTATTAAGAAGGTTCCAATATGTGGGAATACATTCAAATATACATGGTATCATGCTCTTGCAACCAGAAGAAAAAAATTTGCCAAATCAATCATCAACTTTCAAGTACGGCATGAAGTGGCACTCAAAATATCTAATTGCAGCCTTCCACAATGACAGCAGAATCACAGACTCACTACAAAATCCATCCAACCATAATCTAATTGACTCAATCAGACAATTGCTATAGCTGCTAGAAACAGAGAAATGGACCTCCACTTCACCTGAATTAAGGCACATGCAGGAACATTGGGAACGAGATAAAGACCAGCTAGCCAAAGAAACAACATGAGACAGGAGTCTACCAGTGAGCTACGGCAAAATACTGTTAAGTGCAAAACTAGCCAAACTACAGGATATTACCCCCCCAGGGCCCTACTTCGGAGGTACGGGTTTGGCGCACCCGGGGTCCCGAGCCAACAGTCTCCCTCGTGTGGGTTCCTCTTCGTGGTTGAGGGAGATGGTCAACAGGCCCACCCACGTGTAGGCCGTGCGTAGAGACCCATGTCGGTGGAAAGGTGAAAAAAAAAAAAAAAAAGTGAAAAAGGTGAACAAAATTTTTAGCAGGTTTTGATTGATTTTTTTATGTACGTGTATTTTTAATAGGTTTTGTTATAGTTGTATAGTTTTTAGAAAGTTTTATAACATGACTAGATTTATAAAGGGTGCTGATGACCGCCGTAGTTGAGCGCCCTTATATATATCATCATTACAGGATATTAGTCTTCAAAAATGGGAAACTGATTGGAACAGAACTACAAAAGGAGACAACCAAATCATTCTTCCCAGTGTTAAAGGCAGACTGAAAATAAATATACCATTAACAGGAAACGTGACATCATTCCTAACTGGACACGGTAGAATTAATTTCTACTTCCATAGCTTTAAAATAAAAGATTCTCCCACGTGCTCATTGGAGGAGCAGAACAGACTGTAGATCATCTATTCTAGTACCCAAAACTCGACAGTGAAAGACCCAAAAATGATAATGCTAAACCAGTAATGGACATTTAAAGAACCTAAATTGGTAAATATATAAGGGAATTAGTTGACTATCTAAAATCCATAAAACTAGACCAACTCTATAGAGTGTAAAGAGGCAAATAAAACCAAGTGTTTATGCATGATTGGAAGAATTTAGTAACAGTGACGTCAAAATTAATTTAAAAAACTATTTGTAGTTATCGAGATTTAACTGTATTGGAACACCACAGTGAAGCGAAAAATTATTAATTTTTAGATGAGTCGTATTTATTACACATCTGCTTCACTTTCGAAAGTGAAGCAGATGTGTAATAAATACGATTCATCTAAAAATTAATAATATTTGTAGTTAGTTTTTTCAATCAAAAACAAGTGTAACTGCACTACTTAAACAACTATAGCAGTTAGCTTTACTATAAAAACTAATAAAACCATTTGTATTAGATACAACAATCATGTTAATTATAAGGTAACATAGCATGGCACATAGTGTATTACCATGACAAGTAGCATTGCTTCTATGAATGGAGTATGCCATACTTTAATAATAATAATAATAATAATAATAATAATAATAATAATAATAATAATAATAGAGGAAAAAGGGGGTATATTTAAAAAAGATATTGGGGGAGAGAAATACCTTTTGAGATTAATTTTGACATCACTGTTACTAAATACGAGCACACCCCCCCCCCCCCCCCCCGCACACACACATACTTTTAATATTTTGGGGCAGCAGTTCAAGGGTAAAAGAAATACTTACCATTCAAAAGAAAGTTACTACAATGTTGACTGCTTCTCACAATAGCCAACATGCAAACCTCTTTTCATAGCGAGATAAATTCTTACAGTTGTTAAGATATATATATGATGTCTTAGTTTATACTAAAGAGAATGTACACAATTTGGTATTAGGAAGGGATATACATAAACAAGGAATAATAAATCGAGATTCAACTGTAAAAGTGAAGCAGATGTGTAAAAAACGCGACTCATCTAAAATTTAATAAGGAATAATAAATTAAATTTAAAGGGAGTCGATTAATGACACTAAACAACACTTACTTTTAAATTTTCCTGGAACATGTTTCAGAGACTATTTGCCTCCATTGTTAATCAGACATGGACTGGTTCTCTGTGGTGTAGCTGGCGATATTGTCATAGGTCTCCTCTGGTGGCAGTTTGAGGAACTTGCTAAAAAAATCTTTCTGGGGGATGTCGAAATTGAATACTTTGTTCTTAGTTTTTTAAATGAAGATTTGTTTCCATATGGACAGTTCTTGTTTTCCTGATGTATGTTTTAGTAGTTTTGGTTCTGGATTTATGTTGTGGTTTTCTCTCCAAAAAATGCGTGGCAACTGCTGATTTTTCTAATTGTTTGTATTTTATGTTTGTTCAAACATTAAAGATGACATTCCATCTAACAGAAAATCTGGTATATATCAAATTGAATGCTGTGACTGTAGTGAAATTTATATAGGAGAAAAAACCAAAAGAAATTTAGAAAGAGCAAAGGAACACTTTAGGAACATAAAATACAAACAATTAGAAAAATCAGCAGTTGCCACGCATTTTTGGGAAAAAATTCACAACATAAATCCAGAACCAAAACTACTAAAACATACATCAGGAAAACAAGAACTGTCCATATGGGAACAAATCTTCATTTCAAAAATAGGAACAAAGTATTCAATTTCGACATCCACCAGAAAGATTTGTTCAGCAAGTTCCTTGAACTGCCACCAGAGGAGACCTATGACAAAATATCACCAGCTACACTACAGAGAACCAGTCGATGTACGATTGATAATGGAGGAAAATAGTCTCTAAAACATGTTCCGGGAAAATTTAAAAGTGTTGTTTAGTGTCATTAATCGACTCCCTTTAAATTTAATTTATTACAACAGTGTTTTCAACACTTCCAAGAAAGGAATTAAGAAATAATAATACAGAAATGCATTACGTCAGACTTCACAGAACAGCGAATTCTTACAAAATAGTAGAATTACAACTTTTTAATAGTCTGCCCACTCAGATAAGAGATAGTAACATCAGTAGATTTCAAGACATATATTGTATAAATGGCTATTGGAACACTCTTTTTACAGTTTACAGGAATTTCTAGATGAGACAAGGGATTTAACTGATATGTAAAATTTATTATATAGAACGAAATATTGTGATTTTGAAACACATGACTTACCTGGTATGTAGAATAATTTTGTTATCAAGGACAAGGTACTTTTCTGTTTCTGACACATTATCATGTGTTTTCATCTACCACGTAAAATTTTAGTATATTAGACTATTGAGATTCAATGTAATTACCTAATGTCTGATATTAAATAATACTGACTTTAAAAAGGTTTTAGAGAAGATAATGAAGGAAGAATTCAGTGTTATGTGCAAGGAGCCAAATGGAACATTCCACTGATCAGTAGAATGTGATGGGGTAAAAGATTGGAGAGGGTATATGAGAAGCAAACTGGGGCCATTTACAAAAAGAAATTATTGCAATTAAAATGCTGACTGATACTAGGACAAAAAGGATTAAAATAATTGGAGAATATTTAGAAATAATAAGAGAAATAGATCAGGGTAGTCACAAAAGCCAAGGAAAAAATATAACAAGAAATCTAAAAGGTAGAGGGGTCAGTACACAAATAACCATGTGGTTGAATATAAAAATGTACTATATGGGTAGTATAGATTCATTAAGATTAGGTATGAAGGGATTTTTGTATGTATGTATGTACTTATTGGTATATTAAAAAATTCCGGAACTTCAACCACAACGTTTTTCTATTGTTACCTTTTACTTATCATGCATGGTCTACTTCGGAATACTCTCCTCCACAATTGATACATCACTCCCAGAAGCAGTCTTGATACACCTCTTTCTGGATTGTGCGATGTGCCATCTACAAATTTTCTTTTATCTCATCTATTGTCGCAGATCGCCCATCCTTTCAACAGGTTTTTCAACTTTGGGAATAAAAAGAATAGTATGCAGGGGCCAGGTCAGGAGACTACGAAGGATGGAGCAGCACAGTGATTTTTTTTTTTTTTTTGTACAATAGTCCTGCATCATGGGAGGTATGTGTGGGTGCATTATTGTGATGCAAGACTCATGAATTGTCTCACCATATTTCAGGCCATTTCCTTCTCCACATTTTCTCGCAGGCTTTGAAACATGTCCCGAAAGTTCCATCAATTAAGAGTTTGTCCCCATGGTACAAATTCATGATGAACTAATCCTTCAAAGTCTAAGAAAACTATTAGCATGACTTTGACATTTGACCCGACTTGTCAAGCATTTTTAGGCCTTGGAGAACCTTTCCCGGCCCATTGTGAAGATTGAACCTTGGTCTCAACAACTGCAGAACCACATATCATCAGTTATGATTCTCTTAGGGAACATCTTGTTCTCATTTATGCAATGCAAAAGCTATTCGCAGATTGCGAGGTGATGGTCTGTCTTAACTCATAAGCCGTAAGATAAACTTGGTGGCAACACAAAGCAATCCAAGATGCTGTATCAGGATATCATGACATAATTAACTGAAATATTACATTCTGCAATTTTTTGGACAGTCAGTCTTCAATTGACATGCATAATTTCATTGACGTTCCTATCATGACAGTCATTGGTAGACATCACAGAGTGTCCTGAATGAGGGTCATCTTTAACTTCCATCTGTACATTTTTAAACCCCTGTGAATCATTCTTAACACCAGTTACAGCTTAAGCACTCATTACCATAGGCTTACTGCATTATTTGCTATGTCTTTGTAAATGTTGTTTTGAGTTCCACACAAAATTTAATGCAGACGAATTGGTCCTCTAACTCTGCCATCTCAAAATTATTAAACTGTGTAACAAATTCTAGTCAATATACAGCACTTAACAATAAGACATACAATAGTGACACTTTTCATAGTTACACATTAAACACAGGCATGTGAAGGGATACCATCGCATTTCACTCCAACGCTCCATTGGTGTGAAATTACGAATGTTCTGGATTTTTTGAGCAGACCTTGTATATTGTAACCATAAACTTAGAAAAAAACCATTTCATGTATGAAAAAATTTAAATGCTAACTGTAATTCTTTCATGTCCTACATTTAAAAATTTAGATGCAAATTATAATTGAGGAGTGTTTTTTCAAAACTCGATAGATGCAAAAATTTACGAAATTGAGTTATATATAGTATCGGCATAATTTTCACCTTCTGCATCATTCTGTGCAATCAGATTTTGCAAAATTCGATTCATGTCCTGTGTAGAAGGTAGGGAATATTAGCAGTTTTTTTTTTTTTTCCAAAACTCGATAGATGCGCTTGCTCAGTTAAAGCAAAAGTTGATAGATGCAATTTTATGATTTTATGGTTCAGCATGTAACAACCTTAACTCTATGAAATGCATGTTGGTGTTGACTGCCATCTCACTATTGCGATTCTTGGAATTCTCAATCATTTCTGCAAGCTGTGTACACTACTGCACCGTTGACAATAACTGCGAACTCAGGTTGTGCGCTTGTATTTCACATTCATTTCTGAAAGCTTTGTTATACTTACATGGCAATTTTATTATTAGTTGAGACACTGCACTGTACTATACACAATGGACAAGAGCTCAGATTGTGAAACTGTACCCAGTCGTAGAATATGTGGGAGGTAGGAATTGCAAAAGCAAGAAAAGGAAATCAAATTGGAAGTCAGGGAAAGCTCATACTCCAGCAATTTCATGTTCTCATGGTCTCGAGTGCACTCCACGAAACCCTAAAAGTAAAAGGCATAAGTATAAAAATTATTTGTGGTTGGTTTATTGACACTCGTCACTTACTTTTTCATATATTTATGAGAGACTAGTTTCAAAGGCCCTGGCCTCCATTTTCAATCTCTTACCAACTGGCATCTGTTGTTATCTGCTCTCTCTGGTGGTGGAACTATGAACTTTTTTGTCAAATTATCTACTGGCGGGATTTCAAAGTTCATTACGCAATCCTTATTTTTCCAGATGAATATGTTCTCCCATGTTGTCAATCTATTTTGGTTTATCACTCCTTTTAATAATTTTGGATTTGGATCAATGTCATGGTTTTCATTCCAAAAATGAAATGCTACTGCTGACTTGTCTTCTTGTTTCAATCTGATGTTTCTAAAGTGTTCTTTGACTCTGGTTTTTAAAGTCAAAGAACACTTTAGAAACATCAGATTGAAACAAGAAGACAAGTCAGCAGTAGCATTTCATTTTTGGAATGAAAACCATGACATTGATCCAAATCCAAAATTATTAAAAGGAGTGATAAACCAAAATAGATTGACAACATGGGAGAACATATTCATCTGGAAAAATAAGGATTGCGTAATGAACTTTGAAATCCCGCCAGTAGATAATTTGACAAAAAAGTTCATAGTTCCACCACCAGAGAGAGCAGATAACAACAGATGCCAGTTGGTAAGAGATTGAAAATGGAGGCCAGGGCCTTTGAAACTAGTCTCTCATAAATATATGAAAAAGTAAGTGACGACTGTCAATAAACCAACCACAAATAATTTTTATATTAATTTTGACGTCACTGTTACTAAATTCCTCCAAACACACATAAAAAAAGGCATAAGCTCTGTGATGTAGCTGATTTGACTTATGATATAAATGGATTTCACCATCATCTTTCTTTGCCACATAAAATAGATCATGATAAATTCCTTATTAAATATATGCGTCTTACATCTCCTAATCACAGAGTGGTGAAGAAAGAAGCTCCAAATACAAAGTAGACTGTTGGCATTAAATACAGTACGAGAACTAATGATGGCTGAGTATTGTCAGTATGCATTGCATGCTTCCAAGGAATCACAGGGGTGTCAAAAGATAGATTATCTCTCCTGGCCAGAAAATTTCACTTATCTGGGAATGCACCAAAGGAAACCAGAGAGTGACAGAACACAAATATTACAGAAGGGCATTTCTGTTGCTATAAAGTAAGACATAAAGAAGTACTGATGTAGAGAAGCCTACCATGGAAGAGCAAAATCAAGGAGAGGATATTTACCTCCATAACTTAATCTCTGAAAAATGTGGAAAGACTTTTGCAAAGAAAGAAGATTTTAAGAAATCTACCAGTCTGCTTATTGTCAAAATATAAATACATATTTTACAACTTCTTCAATTTTTAATTTCCTACACCACACACTGACACATGCTCCAAATACAAAATGGGACAAAATGATAGTTTCTCGGGCTAACAGCCAGGTCAGATTAGGGTAACTACCCCAGCTTTCAGCGACTAACTCTACCGCCATCCTCAGGGGAACTGAATCTAGGCTACTGGTGTTGCGATATTTATACCTGACGCGCGGTCGATAAGAACCGCCTACTTTCTTCCCATTGGCCGAGCTCCGGCCGATGGAGAAACGTGCGGAACCAATCAGGTGATTGCCGATGCTTCTTTGCACTGTGGAGGAGAGATATGCTGAATGACTGATGTCCATGCTTTGCTGATTTGAAGGCCTTCTTCCCTGTTGAAGTTGTTTTTATTAAAGGTAATAAAAACAACTTCAACAGGGAAGAAGGCCTTCAAATCAGCAAAGCATGGACATCAGTCATTCAGCATATCTCTCCTCCACAGTGCAAAGAAGCATCGGCAATCACCTGATTGGTTCCGCACGTTTCTCCATCGGCCGGAGCTCGGCCAATGGGAAGAAAGTAGGCGGTTCTTATCGGCCGCGCGTCAGGTATAAATATCGCAACACCAGTAGCCTAGATTCAGTTCCCCTGAGGATGGCGGCAGAGTTAGTCGCTGAAAGCTTGGGTAGTTACCCTAATCTGACCTGGCTGTTAGCCCGAGAAACTATCATCAATAATCAACGCCGGGAAAGCTTCAAGTCATTAACAAAATGGGACTGATGAAGATTAAGACAGAGGAAGACGTGGAAAAGAAAAACGAACTAAGAACCACCATGTAGACTGCACAAGTTACGATCAAAAAGGTTTTATCAGCTACTGAAAAAGGAAAACGCCAAAGCAATCACTATTTATTTTGATATGCAGCAGAATCAACCTCTGCCTACACTTTCTGTTAGCGAGGTGTGGCTGTATAATTTATGCATAATGATTCGAGCTAAAACCCAGAACAAAGACAACATTTCCTTGTATACATGGTTATTGCTTTCCTGGAGAAGGGTAAAAAGTTTTGCTGCATTTCACATATTTACCCAATATGTGGGCAGATTTATATGCCTACTGATAGAGTGAGCAAAGAAAAGAAAAACGATGCTCAAAATCAAGCGAAATCTTTTGAAATTGCAGAAACTGCAAAAGAATTAAAGGAAGATGTACTAGAAGATACCAATAAAGGTTAAAGCTTACTTATTCATATTGTCTGAAATATTTTTTTTTTTTCTTTCCATCCTTTTAATTACAATTTAAGGGACACGTCATAATATAATATAAACTATTTACATTATATACAATTAATCTTACTTACATATTCCATTTTTAAATTCCTCTACACTATAAAATGCCTTTTCGGTTAAGTACTTTTTTATGGTTTCCATCATTTCTTTTACTTGGTTTGTTTTTTATATCACTTGGTAACTTATTGAATAACTCCCTTCCTACCATCTCTACTGCTCAGTTATTCAGTGTTTCTCTTAGTGTTGTTCTGTAGTAGTCCTCATTATTTCTCAAACTGTAAGTGTGTATATTGCAATTCCTTTGGTATCTTTTATGTACAATGGTTTTTATGCTTTCATAGATATATATACATGGAACAGTTAAAATCTTTAGTTCTTTAAATAGGTTTCTACATTATTAATTTTTAGATGAGTCGTATTTATTACACATCTGCTTCACTTTCGTACCTATTTTGAGGACATGTTTCGCAAATCATTGTTTGCATCTTCGGCTCTTATGCGACTAAAGCTTGATCCAGTGGTGTGGGTAATTCTGGGGTTGCTGCTGCCATCTGTTGATTTAGTGATGAACTTAAATGTGGGATTCTCTTCTGGCGGGATTTCAAAGTTCATTAGTTGGTTTTTATGTTTATTGTATATCCTCTCCCATATGACGAGTTCACTATGTTTTTGTACGTATTTTAGTAATTCTGTGCTATCTTCAATTTCATGATTTTCAGACCAGAAATGAGCTGCTATTGCGGACTTATCAATATTTTTGTATCTTAAGTGCCTGAAGTGTTCTTTCTTTCTAGTGCCTATGTTCCTTTTTGTCCTTCCTATGTAAATTTTTTCACAGTCTTTACACTTAATCTTGTAAATGCCTGACTACATGTCTGTCTATTATTTACTTTTGCTATTATTCTAACGGCTTTCTTCTGTAGTTTCAGCACTTTTCCCATTTCTCTTTGTGTAATATTTCCCCATAGTGTAATACCATAATTTATATGCGAGAATATAAATGTGTAATAAACCTGCTTCATTGTTCTTCTGTCCATTGTATTCCTGATTTGTCTCATTATAAAGATGCCCTTATTTATTTTTTTAGTAATGTGTACTACATGGGATTTCCAGTTTAGATTTTTATCAATGATCATTCCAAGAAAATTTGTGGAATTTATTTTGCATATACTTTCCCCCTCTATGTTTACTTTGATATTATCTGAGTTGTGGTTTCTTATCTCAAAATTAATACAGGCTGTCTTTTTTATATTTATTACCATGTTTAGGTTAGAGAAGTATTGCTTTATGATTTCCAAAACTGAGTTTGCTCTATTTTCTACATCTTTAACTGTTTGACCCCTAATTATGACTGTCATATCATCAGCATACCCAACTGCCATGCCCCCTTTTGTTTCTATCACTTCGAATATTTCATTTATATATAATAAGAATAAAAAGGGTCCTAATTTTGAACCTTGCAGAACTCCTTGGTGTACAGTTTTGAAATCGGACTTTATTTTTTGCACTATACCACTTGCATTTAGATGATTTATTTCCACACACTGTGTTCGGTTTTCTAAATATGTCGATAACCACTTTTGCGGCAGGCCTCTAATGCCATAAATTTCTAATTTGTTAATTAGTGTTTTATGTTCATGCAGTCAAACACTTTTGATAGATCTATAAAAATTGCAATTACAGATTCCCGGTTATTTAGAGCTGTTAATATAATATTATTAGCCGCCTGTATTGCTTTTATTGTAGATTTCTGCTTTTGGAAGCCATACTGTCATTCCGATATAATATTTAATTTTTTTACATAGCTTTCCAATTGTTTTAAATATAATCCTTCCATCAGCTTTGAGAAGGCGGAACACAAGGTAATTGACCTATAGTTTTCTACGTCTTTCTTATCTCCCTTCTGCTTAAATATTGGTCTGACTATAACTTTTTTCAGTGAGTCTGGAAAAATTCCTTGCATAAGTGATGAGTTTATAATGTGTGTTAAAATTTCAACAATTTCATATTTAATCTGTTTTAATAGTTCATTTGAGACATCATCTAACCCACTTGATTTCTTAGGTTTTGCTTATTTATTTCATTTATTACATTTTCTTCCGTCACTTCTAGAACTGCCATGCTATTAACCCTACCTGTTTGTTTTGTAAAACTAATGTTTTTGTTTGATGTCTGTTTGTTCAAGTTTACTAATGTTGCTATATTTAGATAGTGATCATTAAAAATACTGCAAATTTCATATGGATCTTTAATTTCTTTGCTGTTATTTTTTATCAACATATTTTCTGTGCTTTTGTTATTGCCCTGTTTACGAATTTTATTGACAATGTTCCATGTTACTTTTATTATATTATCTGTTTTCTGTTCACTATTATATTTCATTTTTGCATTTTCTATTACCTTTCTAAAATAGCATTATAATTCTTTACATATTCTAATGATAGGTCATTCATGTTTGGATGTTTTATCGAGTTTAAAAACTTTACCCGCTTCCATGATATCTTTATCCCCTTTGTTATCCACTCCATACTTGTGGCCCCTTTGTCCTTTTTTTACTTTGAGTTTTTTTACAGACTATTCATTGCCTTTTGCAAAATTTTTACAAAACGATTATACTTTTCATTTACAGTTTCCCCTTCATAAACTTCTTTCCAATTTTGTTGCTGTAATACACTTCTTAACTTTTTTTTAAATTTTCATTATTTATGGACCTTTTATACTCAAATATATTTGGTATGACCACTTTATTTATGTTTACCGTTATTACTTGTCCAAAGTGGTCTCCTATTCCTACTTTTGTTATGGCTGATTTCCATTTAGTTTCTTCTAAATTGATGAAAACATTGTCTATGCATGTTCTAGATTGCTTTGTAATTCTAGTGGGTTCTTTTATACCTATTTTTAAGTTATGCCTATCTAGTATTCCCATTAATGTATGTTTAGCTGCATTATCTGTTAAGAGGTTGATATTTAAGTCTTCCATTAAAATTTTAATCCGGCTTTCTTGTACTGAATTTAATAATTTTTCTATGTTCTCAAAAAATATATTTTTTTATCTCCAGATGGCGCTCTGTACACCCCAATAAGTATTATACTTTTTGTCTTTAAGTTAATTTCCAGCGCTGCCATTTCACATGCCATCTCTACAACTAATTTACTACCATCTATTTCTCTAAAGCTCAGTTCATTGTCTATATATATGGCTACTCCCCCACTAGCATGTTGTCTACAGTAATATGTTCCTAGATTATAACCCTGATAATTATTTGCTATTACTTCCTGCTGTTTTAGACCATGTTCTGTAAATATCATTACGTTAGGTTCCAAGTCTTTTATGCTTAATTCTATTAAAGTTCTTTTATTACTAATTGACTGGACATTCTGATGAAAGAAACTTAATTCCCTCACAATTCTACCTGTTTTAAATGGTGTTTTCCCTATATCCTCTCTTAACTTGTGATTTTTTGTTTCCCTAGTTTGTTTTGTCTGCTGCTCTGTTTTCCCACCCTCTGTTTCAGCTTTTAGTTTTTCTGTTCCATGCATATATTTACAACTTTATTTATCATCTGTCCTAAGGGCTTTGAGCCCTTCCTATTTAAATGTAACCCATCCCTGCCCAAGCAACTTACATCTAAGAACTTGTTTGTATTTACATAAACTGCATGCAAGGCATTACATGCCCATTCTATTTCTTCATTTAGGTCTTTTATATCGTTTTCACTTACATCTCTTCTTCTCATTACACTATTCACTACAACTGTTGCACGCGAATAATGTTCTTTTGCACTTGTGATTGCACTATACACCTCGGCCATAACTTCATTTGGCCCCTGTGACCTTTTTATATTGTTCGTGCCCACGTGTCACACAACCGTTTTAACCTCACTTTTGTTGCTTTCTCTGCCAGGGAAGTTTGGGAGATATTCCCCTTAACACATTCACTTTTACATTTGCCCTACCTTATTTTTTATAATCGAGTCACCAAAAACCAACACACTTTTTGAATCTTCGTTCTGCATCTGCTTACTTCCTTGCACGCTTGCCTCCTTGGATTTCCTTTCCTTGTCCTTACAAGTACTTAACTTGGGATTTATCCATTTGTAGACCGAATTGTTCGTAGTTACCTTTTCTTGGGCCCTTTTCTGCCTCCAGTGTACTGCTGTTTCATACTTTCTTTCTTCTGGACATTCTTCCAGAACGGCAAATTTGTTTGTGGTAGAGATTTCCACTTCATGGCTTGCATCACGTGTTGTTCGTCTTCTTGAAACTGTGGTGTAGGACTCATTTTCTGCCGTTTGTGTAAGCATTTTTTTTTTTGTATTCAATATGTTTGTTATATAAATGAAACAAAATATATTGTTATTGTGAATGTAGCAGTACTTAGTTTCTAAGTTTATACCAAGTCAAATAATCCTTATGTTGGTTGTATAATACATTATGTATTATGAAAATGTGAAAATAAATAAAAAGTAATAAATACAAAAATACAAAGTAACAAATACATTAAATGACATAATCTTGAATCTGAGATCAGAAGAAAATATAATAAAACTGGGAAAATTTATTGGCATGGTAAGACAAAAATGGCTTTGGAAAACAGGGAAGACTAATGAGAACTAGGAAAATTAGTATAAGATATAAAAGGAAACAAAAATATAGATCTCAAGTTTTAAAATACTCCATTATATACATAACCTGGGTTAATTATAATGGGACATGCGAATATGGAACTCCAAAATAAGCAGTATGTAAGATATTTTATTTATGATATATTAATTATGTTATACATGTATGAAGTTGTATATGCTAGATATTGTAAGAAGAAATTGGAAATAAATTATACTCTTTCACAATTATTAAATGAGAAACATAACAAAACTTCATGTGTTAATTTCTCACTCATACAGGAAAGTTATCAGCATCTATTGGTTTTTGAAAAAACTCTTGCATTTTCAAACCTCAAATTTACACTAATTAAATTGTGGTATTTGTTTCATTTTACATTCAATGATAGTTTCAGGAAGGAGAACTGAGTGATTAATATAGTTGCTGTGCTTACCAATTAGTATTGCCAATAAATAGAAAACCCGTTTTTCTCAGAAACACATTTTGTGCATCTACCAAGTTTTGAGAAAACACTCCTCCATTCTTATATTATATATATTATATATTCTTATATTTCTCTATTTCCCTTAACTATGTTTAAGTCTATCTGTAAAGGTTTCTTTGTTACACATAATTGTACAAAGTCCAATAACAAAGGGAAGTCCACATGTAGCTTTTTTTTTTAACTAAAATCATCAACAGCTGTTATTGAGAAAATAAAAAATTTAAAGTTTTCCTCATGATATGGAATGGGGGATTTTCTTATAAATTTTTATGCCACAACCTGGGGAAAAACACTAAAGTATATGGTGGTGGCAGAAGAAGCAGTCATAGTAACACATATCCATGTATGCTTACAACTACCCAAGTCTGAAGTTTTTTTTCTTTCTTTTCTTTTCTTTTTTTTTTAATGGAACAAGGTAAATGATAAACTACTAAAATCTACATAAATAACCTACCTTCAGCCAATATGTAAGTCATGACTTCTGTGAGACGTGCATGATTGTGTTGGTTTAGTGTTGACACCAAATCAACATCCTCACGAAGGCGAGCTTCCAGCTGAAGTAACAATAGACATTTTAGCTTTAACAATAGACATTTTAGCTTTTAAACCAAGTACATTTTTATTTAATAAGAAAAGGGAGAGGCATTTTTGCAAGACATTGATTTTTCTAAGATTTGCAAGAGTATGGATGGTAAACTGTATATTGATTGTACCAATCTCATGTTAAAAATGTATAGAGGTTAGAAATTATTTTCAAAATTGAGAAGTCTAGAAATCTGATTAGAGTGAGTTATTTTATTTCATGATTCTGCAAAGCCTTTCAATGACATGTATGTACAGCAATTTTAATATTGTCATATTTTGAAAATACAAAGTACAAGAGCTAGGATTCAAATGCAATACTCCCTCTCTTACCACTATATCCAAATGAGGCCTGATTTCTTGAATGAATCTGTCAGCTCCACGAGCTATGTTTTCTTCTGTTGGTGCCTCACCCTGCAGTACACGCTGACTAATGAATTCTCGAAGTTGGGGTCTAATGCGATTCAGTGGTTCACCATGCCCAAAATGTTGTAGGATCACATCTTGGAATGTCAGATTTCGAGCCTATATGATATGCAAAGTATGTTAATTA
>CM060952.1:93452098-93747098 GCA_030765055.1 Mantis religiosa
ACTATCTACTCATCCCAACTCCATCATTGCTGCTCCATTGAGTGATACAATAGATAGGCACAGTATACTTTTACAAAACAATCTATGTACTTTATCAATCATGTCCCATCCTTTATCACTTCCCCAAATCTCCGACCCATAGGCCATTTTTGCTTCGACTACCACTTTGTAAATCCTTTCCAACCATTTAATATTTATGTCTGGTATTTTCTATAGACACGTTCTTATGACTGTCATTGCTGATTTTCTCTTAGCCAATACACTAGTCTTATGATCATTCCATCTCCCATTGCTACTTATTCTCACTCCTAGATAATCATATTTATTTACTATTTGCAACTCTTCCCCTTCCATATACCATTTTTCTTCCTTCTTCCTTTTATAACCTTTTTTAAATACCATTATCCTTGACTTCTTAAAATTTATTCTTAAACCCCATTTCTTGCAGAACGAATGTATAATATGCAGCACTCTTGTTAAACCTCCTATAGAAATAAAACCTACCACTAGATCATCTGCAAAGAGTAGCCCTGGTATCTCTCTATTATTTACTGTAGGTAAATATAAGTTTTCCTTATTCACCTCTTCCAAAATATCTTCAATAAATAAATAATATTGGACTGAGTTTACAACCTTGTCTTAATCCCATATTGCTTGCAATTTTTCCCGTAATTTCATCATTGCTCAGTCTAATAGAAAACTTATTCTTCATATATATTCTGTACTGCTCTGATAAATTTTACACTTACTCTCGTATTTCTCAGTTTAATCCACAGTGCTTCTCTATAGTACCAAATGCTTTCTCTAAATCAATGAATACCATATATGCCCTACCTCTTTTAATACTTAAATATTTATCTACAATTGATTTTATAATAAAAATATTGTCCACTGTTCTTCTTCCTTTTCTAAATCCCATCTGAAATATTGAGTTTACTTTCATCCTCTGTCCAATTCTGTAATCTAGTTGCTAGGATTCCTGTGTATATCTTTCTTAAAACTGAAACTAATACCTCTATAATTAGTTGGATCTTTAACATTCTCTTTCCCTTTATAAATAGGTACAAATATACTTGTCTTCCAGCTATGTGGTACCTCTGCTCCTTCAAGTATAACCAGCATCTCGGTCCTATCTCTATTCTCTATTTCTTCCAAAATTCCCCTGGTATACCATCAATCCCTGGTGTTTTATTGTTTTTAAACCTTTTACTTTCCTCCCATACTTCCATTGCAGTTATTTTCTTATCCAGCCTATCTATATATTCTATATCTAAAGACAATGAAATTACATTTGTTAATTTGATTTGGATCCCTAATAAGTCTTTAAAATAATTACACCATCTTTCTGGTGCTATAAAATTTCCCCTACTCTTGCTATTATGCATTCCTCGGATTATTTGCCATACTCTACTGTTGTCATTTTTGGTTGCTGCTTCGAGCAAATTTCTAATTACTCTCCCACCCCATTTTTTCTTTTTTGCTTCAATTAAACATCTATGCTCTGAATATAGTTGGGAATGGACTGGTCATCTGGATTTCTAAAAATCTTATAATAGGGTGAGCCAAAAAATTCAGATGCTTGCCGCCAAAAAATTCAGATGCTTGCCACTTTGAAGACAGAGAGTACACTACCCTATATTACCACACATGTTTTACTCATACACATGGTTAGTCCAGCTGTAACTAGCCAAGTTAGAAGCAGATTATGTGTCTAAGCTTCGCTTGAATAATGCTGAATGCTAAAGTGCAAGTTGTAAACATCAAATTCCTCACAAACCTCAGCAAAGCTGCCCCAAAAATTTGCATTAAATCTGCTATTGATTTCTTTAGCAAGTCCAGACATGTTACTCAAGTAATCTTCTATTTCCACCTGAATGTCAGACAGGCCTTAAATAATTTTCTTTAAACATTTGAAATGAACAAATGTTTTAGTCTGAAGGTTTTTTCCCATAAAGCTTCAACTTGCTCTGAAAGCTTAACCCTTTCACCGATATGGACGTCATATGACGTCCAAGTTAAAATGCCCCAAACTGATATGGACGTGTATAGACGTCCTGCGCATACATGCATTTAATGCTCATTTAACGCCAATTATTTTAATCTTCCTATTTTACAATAAATTTAAATTAGTTCTATATGGGATGTAAACATACCCTTAAAGGTTTCCTTTTGATTTGTACACCTCCAAACCGGGGTAAACACCCAAGAGCACATCTGCAGATTCACACCAAATAATATTGGTTTCCGTGCGAACTTCTTTTTCGCAACACACTAGACATTTTCGAAACAATTGCTACTTTTTTGGTTGTGGGTGGTATGCTTTTAGGAAAGTGTTTTCTCTCAAGTATGAGGGATGATGTCGTGGTGAATTTCTTACCCCTTACCTCTGAGTATTATAATACTCAATTAGGTTACGAGCTATTTATACGCGCAAGTACAGGTAGATGAATATCTTGCATGAATTTACAGCTCTGAAAATTACTAAACAATTGTGCATTGTTACATCCAGTGGTATAAAAATACTTTTTTTACCATTTAACTGTTTTTCATAAAGAGGGATAGCTAGTAATAGCTGATCCACATCACCCATATTTGACCCGCCACTTCCCCCAAACAATGGAGTAGCTAACATGCCATCTGTAGACCAGTACACGTCACTGCTAACTATATCCTAAACATCTCCTTCATAATCGCACAACAAATATTCCAGATTTTCTACAGTAATATCACAAGCCTTTATACACCATACGCTTGCTACATTACGGGGATAAGCCATGGTTAACATTGAAATTTAACAATTTCAAATGTGTCATTCATTTAGCGCTTGATAGCTATAAGAAATCACTCTGAACAGACAGAGTATAAATAACTAAAATGCTGAGCGAAAACAGCTGCATAAGGCTACCAGAAACCTTGGTTGAGAAACACTGTAATAACAGATGCTGACTGTTTTCTTTTCAGTGTAACGCAACATATACTCGTATGACTATCGCTAGGTATAGCATAAATAAACTAAACTTGAATTGGAGAAGTTACTTGCGTAGCTAAACATACATACATACATTGGTTCGTATAAACACAAAACAAAATGATTCAAATATTAGGCGCATTCGGCGCAAATAATGGCTTTTGCTACAGTGAAACAAAGTAGTGAAATTTCGACGATTTATTAATGTAGTCTCTACTTTATTGTTACTGTAGATGTATACTGCCTTTAATGGGTTTTAAACCAATTTTTGTTTCGTTTAAATAACTTAATAAATACGGAAGATACGGAATTGTATGTATGATGCATTTTTACAGCATTTAACAATTTAAATGTCTTGTTCTGTTTATTGAGTATCCGTTTCCAGCCCCGCGATTAATACAGTCTGGGAAAATCAGAAATAAGTTTTTCTTTTCCTTGTTAAGATATGTTCAGCATTTGTAAATGCTGGATCACATCTGTAGAAAAAGCCAAATGTAACAACCACTGGGGGTCATTAAGTTCAGGAAAAAATTGTCCTTTTTCTGCCAGCCTCGAGATGTTAACTTCCATTAATTATATTAACTTTATTCTAAGCTTGATGTCAAACTTCCATTAATTATTAATTTTTAGATGAGTCGTATTTTTTACACATCTGCTTCACTTTCGTACCTATTTTGAGGACATGTTTCGCAAATCATCGTTTGCATCTACGGCTCTTATGCGACTCTGGCTGGATATAACTTTCGCGTGTTCCTCTTGACTTAACGTCACTTCAATATATCGAGATTTAACTGTATTGGAACACCACAGTGAAGCGAAAAATTATTAATTTTTAGATGAGTCGTATTTTTTACACATCTGCTTCACTTTCGTACCTATTTTGAGGACATGTTTCGCAAATCATCGTTTGCATCTACGGCTCTTATGCGACTCATGTTCCACTAATTATATTAACTTATAATTATATTAACTTTATTCTAAGCTTTATGTCAGGAGTCACATGAGACTGACTAAAGAGCCGCATGTGGCTCGCAAGCCTGATTGTGGCCGCCACTTCATATACAATTTTGGAATGGATTACGAAGTTTAAGGAGGTTAGGGAAGACTTAAGGCACTTTACAAAATAATATCTTTTCACTATAAAAATTGAGAATGTAAAAAAAGTAACAAAAATTATTCAAGAAGATTGTCAATGGATCACTTGTCTTGCTGAACTTACCATTATGATTAAAAGTGTTAAGACAGATTTTGTATAATTTACATATGAAAAAAAAAAAAAAGTGCTAAAATTTTCCTACCCAACCAAAAGAAAGATGAGAATTATTATAGAGTTAAACTGAAAAATTAAATGCCATGGCCGGGATTTGAATCATGGAGCTCCTAGTTTCCGTCCAGTCGCTCTTACCCATTGAGCTAGCATGGCCAAGTGCTGTCATGACATTAAATTCTCCAATTGACTTGTATATTTTCCCGGTAAACCACTAGTGACTCATATTCTACATACATAGTTCGTGGCAACTTACTTTTAAGTGAGTACCAGGCTTCATCGTTAAACTCTTATTATTTAAGTTAATTGATGGAAATGAATTGTTCTTTCACACTAGCTGTGTATAGGCTAATGGATAGAGTTAAAATTCAATGCCATGGCTGGAATTTGCACCACAGATCTCCTGGTTTCCATCCAGGGGAAAAAAAAATTAAATAATTCTGATTTCTTCACAAAAACAATCTTTTTACTGAGCTGGTTCATAATAACAATGGAAACCACAGTGCTAAAATACATTATAATATGAGCCTTTACAATTGACAGGAAACTTTGCAAAAGGCGACCTGAAAGAAGAATTTTAAGTTTCTCATTCTCACTCACCAGGACAGCACCTTTAAATCAATATTATACACCGCAGGAATTTTTCAAGTTGACCATCACATAAAATAATCACTAGAGGTCTCTCTGGTCACAAGTTGCAAAACTAAAACCGGGAAAATTCCAGCAAATATAGACCCTAAATCCCTCAAATTCATTCAGGGATTCACTGAGGTGCTCAATTCATTAAGCACTTGTATTCTACTGAGAAAACCTAAACCATTCAAACCAGCTGCTTGCCAGTCTGCACCCTCAGCGCTTGCTGCCATCTGTGGCTATCATATAAAGTACAGATGAAACCATGTGACATTTTTAATACTTTTATAGAATAAAAAGAAGTATTTCAGAAAGTGGAGTGCCATTGTTACTAAAATTAGGCAAGTGAGTCAACCTTGTATATACTTTTCTCCACTTGTAAGTGGAGAAAAGTATATACAAGGTTGACTCACTTGCCTAATTTTAGTAACTACTTTTATAGGTTTGAAAGTAATGAGTCGGTAATTCAAAGACAAACATCACCTATTAAAATCAGCCAATAATGCAGCCGAACTTGATGTTTGGCAAAAGTTGCTAATTATAAAAAACAAACAGTATACTTTAAATTTTGAATTGCCGGCTGAAAACTCGCTTTGGAAGTTCATCTCACAGACAACAGATGCAGCCACAGACAACCAGCTCACTTCAAGAAACCACAGATCCAACCAGTCGGATAACTGCTGAGGATGGGGACAAAACGTTCTCCGAAACATGTCCAAGCAAGGATAATTTAAGTGATGTTTGTTTTTGAATTACCGACTCATTACCTTCACTCAAAGTATAAACTTGAAAGAAGCGTAGGGACAGTGAAGCACAAATTAATACGAAATTGAATCGAGAATATATTGACACATTGACAATATATTGACATATATTGACGTCATTTCTTTATATCTAAGTATACCTACCAATGAGCTTATTCCACTTCTCAAAAAATGGCTGGAATCAATACAAATAACACCTGAAGAAATAGAAGAACTTTCACAACTTACAGAAATTTGTATCAATCAAAATTTTTTCAGCTTTAATGGACAGATTTATTAACAAATAACGGGCCTAGCTATGGGCAACCCATTGTCTCCCTTCTTGGCAGATTTATTCATGAGTGCTTTTGAAACACATATCACAAAAGCTTTTCCAAATTATTTCAAAGTGTGGTATCGCTATGTTGACGACATTTTTGCAATAGTACCTAAAAAACTCATACAAGATGGTCTTAAACTTTTGAATATACAAAATCCAGCTATAAAATGTACATTGGAAACAGAAGAGGATGGTGTGCTCCCCTTTTTGGACATCAAGATCAAAAAAATGAACAACAAACTCACTTTTGGTATTTACAGGAAACCGACACACACAGATAATTACATTAAGAACAACAGTTTCAACCCAAAACAACACCAACATGCCATTTTCAACAGTTTAATCTTTCGGATGATCAACTTTCCACTAAACAGAGAAGATTATCAAGAAGAATACCTACACATAAAAAAAGTAGCTATATCCAATGGTTTCAACCCAAATTTAGTAGACAAAACAGTTAACAGACTCAACAAAGCTAAGAAAATAAAAGAAACCACCACCCTAGAACCTACAGGAGAAAAAGAGAAATTTTTTTTTAAAAAATTCACCTTCCACCCATCAGCCTATAACAAATTCCAAAAAATCTTCTCAAAACACAACTTAACTCTTGCACCTCAAAATAGGTTTAATATCAGAAATTTGTTAAAAGGCCCTCCCAAAAATTCAATCACTACCAAAGAAAAACCAGGAATCTATGAGATCAAATGTGAAACTTGCCCTAAAATTTATATAGGAAAAACAAAAAGAAATATTAACATCAGAACTAAAGAACATATGAGAAACATTAAAAATGGTGAAACAGAAAAATCAGCAGTGGCTTTTCATTTTTTGAATACTAGACATGACATCAATTTGGAAACATCTCTAATAAAATACGTTAATCACCCCATAGACCTTTCCGTATGGGAAAAAATCTTCATTAACAAAAATCGACATAGAGTCATGAATTTTGAAACTCCACCACCGGACATCTTTGACAAGTACATCACGCCATCTATTGACAATACGGAGAAAGAAGATACCACTACAACTTGCACTAGTCGAGTATCAGCTGAGGATAGGAGCAAGAGCTCTTGAAACATGTCCTGTGAATAAACAGTGTGAGTGAAGCAATGTGTCAATATATTCTCGATTCAATTTTGTATTCATTACTTTCAAATGTTAAATACATCACTGTTTCTAACCTTTTGCTTCAAATAATACTTTTATTGGCTTTATTTACCCATGTTATTAAAGGAGATGCTTAAACTGGCTGCCATACATGTTCAGCACCTTTTCTGGAAACTATCACTTGCCATAGCTCATATTACGAAATTATTTATATTATTTATTATATACATATTTCCTAGCAGATATTTTGGTTTTAATATTTTCAGGATGTGTGGACTTGTCTTGTACACTGTATGCTTTAATTTACCCCAGAAATACAGGGTGTTACAAAAAGGTACGGCCAAACTGTCAGGAAACATTCCTCACACACAAAGAAAGAAAATATGTTATGTGGACATGTGACCGGAAACGCTAAATTTCCATGTTAGAGCTCATTTTAGTATTTCTCTTAAAATGTAAATTGAAATCATTCGTGCAGACAATTGTCAAAATACCCCATTGTGGTTCATGCACGATGGAGCTCCTGCACATTTCAGTCGAAGTGTTCGTACGCTTCTCAACAACAGATTCGGTGACAAATAGATTGGTAGAGGCGGACCAATTCCATGGCCTCCACGCTCTCCTGACCTCAAGCCTTTTGACTTTCATTTATGGGGGCATTTGAAAACTCTTGTCTACGCAACCTAGGTACCAAATGTAGATACTCTTCGTGCTCGTATTGTGGACGGCTGTTCTCCAGGGCTGCATCAGCACATCAGGGATTCCATGCGACGGAGCATGGATGCATGTAACCTCGCTAACGGAGGACATTTTGAACATTTCCTGTAATAAAGTGTTGGAAGTCACGCTCGTACGTTCTGTTGTGTGTTTCTATTCCATGATTAATGTGATTTGAAGAGAAGTAATAAAATGAGCTCTAACATGGAAATTAAGCGTTTCCGGACACATGTCCGCATAACATATTTTCTTTCTTTGTGTGTGAGGAATGTTTCCTGAAAGTTTGGCCGTACCTTTTTGTAACACCCTGTATATATTGCAGGGAATTAGATTGATGAACTGAGGGTGCCACAAACCTCTACTAATAATTCTGTCTTGAAACATTCAGAAATTATTTATATTATTTATTATATACATATTTCATAGGAGATATTTTGGTTTTAATTTTTTCAGGATGTGTGGAATTGTCTTGTACACTGTATGTTTTAATTTACCCAAGAAATAGACATTGCAGGGGATTAGATTGATGAACTGAGGGTGCCACAAACCTCTACTAATAATTTTGTCCTGAAACACATTTTCAATTGTTCTCGTCGAAAGAGTGGCTGTATGAGCTGTTGCAGAGTCTTGGAAAAAAGGCAAAATCACTCTCCCTGTCTATTCATTCACTTAAAAAACAGGGGAGCGCAAAGTTGTATTCATATATGCATGGACGTTAACTTGAACTCAAGAAACATTGAGCCTATAATTCTTTCTCCTCTAATGGAGAAATACCAGAATAATTCTCTGAAAAGGTGCCAAACATGTATGGACAATGATGGTGGCCAATTTCAGCATCTCATTTAATAACGTGGTTAAGTAAAGCCTTTAAAAGTAGTTTTACAAATTGTTGCACGGTTTCATCTGCACCCTTCTATAATAGCCGTAGATGGCAAGTCCCAAAGGCAAAAGGCAAAACAACAGGCATCTGCTTCCAATTTTTTTGGGCCTCTTGGTAGCGAAGGCTCTCTGCAATTTGTTGTTTGTTTAAACAACTCAAAACTTGCTACTGCCTCATAAAGCAATATTACCAGCTGTGACAGAACTAAAACTGATAGAAATGAACAAAAATTTTATGCTAATAACAATGATAAAGAGTGTTGCTTGCTATGACTAAAGGAATTGGAAATAGTAATGGCATTAACAAAATTTTAGTTAAATAGATTAACAAATTTATTGGCTAATCTGCATTATGATGGCAGAATTACAAGCAGGTGTAAAACTATTTGAAAAAAAAACTAATTTGTAGCCGTTTTTTGACACTTTTATTTTGGTATAAACTGAAAACATGAGAGAACATATTCATATGGAAAAATAAGGACTAAGTAATGAACTTTGAAATCCCAACAGTAGATAATTTAACAAAGAAGTTCATAGCTCCACCGCCAGAGAGAAGAGAGCAAATGTCAACAGATTATAATTGGATAGAGGATAAAAATGGACATGACAGCTTCCAAAACTAGTCCCTCAATAACATAAAAATGTAAGTGATGAAGTGTCAAAGAACAGAATACAATTAGTTTTTTTCAATTAACATTACCATTACTAAATTCCTCCAATTATGCATAATTGAAAAAAATATTGTTCAGTTATAAACAAATGAAATCCCAGTCACCAAAAAAACTCTACTACTTGTTCTTTTCTTAAGATCCTTTCTATTGAATGCATAAGTCTTTGAAACTGGGATTAGTTGTAAATAAACTGGATATTATCTTGAGTTAAAAATTAAATTATATTTCAACCAATAAAGGTATATAAATTCTCAATATTAACTTGATTTATGATTCTGTTAAATTGTAATCTCAACTTACCAAAGTCATCATCAAATCTGTAAATATGCATTCTCCTTCAGTATAGCTGCTATATGCTTGGCTTGCCATTGACTGCAATAAGTCTGCCAATGATGGACCAGGGCCCGGAAGCAAAACACCACGAGGGAATGGTGACTGTAAAAAAATACTTCATGTAATCCTATGTCCCATTTTAAACTGAACAACTTTTAAAGCATTTTTAGTAGCGTATCACAGAGATAGAACTTACTGTGTATCGGTTCTGAATTATATGCAATAGTACTACATCTTGAAAGTTATGAATAAAAGCATTGTCAAAAGTTATGCTATTTCATGTTAAAAGACTTACTGAGCCATACTTTATTAAAACTTAAAACTTCACTCACATCAGTATTAAAAACAAGAACATTTTTGGGACTGTCCAAGTCCCATCCTGGCAACTCATCTGTTTGCTTACGTGGACCCAAGTTACACTTAGTGAAAACTATCAAATACGTTTATATACTTTTTATATGGGTTTCATATTGACTGTATGACTTTGTTTCATTTTCTACTTGACATTTGTTCCAAGAAATATGCTACTACTGAATGCCTTTTCTTTGTATTTAATGTCTTTGTGGTGCTCCTTAAGCTTCAAAATAATGCTAATTTTTGTCCCAAAGTAACTTTCCTCATATGCACTAAACATTTTCTCAGAAAATATGCTTAGCATTTTGATTTTAAATTATTTAATTGGTAAAATGGCAAAAAAGTTACCACTGGTTTGTCTTTTGTCATTTTTCTTTTAAGCAGCCTGGAATGATATCACTGTTGATGCCTATTGCTGGACTGCAGCAGTCTTCTTGGAAGCATTTTGTTTATCAGCTTCAATGTATTTTATACAGCTATCTTTTCTTTCCCTTGATATACTCACATTGCAATATTTAGAGTGCAATATTATTGTCACTTGCATAAACTCCATCTATCCTAAATTCACTTGCGCAACATTTGGCATTAACAACCTTCAGCTTAAGATAAAAGTGAATCAAGAAGATGACACACTGCTTCACTCTCACTGTTTTTCCGATCATCAGCTGAGTCTCGATTCACTTTTAACTTTCAGATTATTTACAGTCACCTTTTAGGTTATGTATCATAGCACTATAAAACAAAGTTTGTAAGACAAAAGTAATAGAGTATTTAATATAATTTTGAGTCAAACTAGTACCAATGCTCCATATATTGCTAGTGCTTACCTAGAATGAGTTTCATTAGGACTTCCTAACATCCACAGCTAATCTCAGTTCAACAAAACAGCACTGATTAAATTTTGAGTATCACAATTATGACCGCTTTCTACACGCACGTCATAAACACACAAAAGAAACAAACAGAAGAGACAAACAATAGATGTTGGGCAACGTGCTAACAAGGAATCTAATGACTTCTGGAAAACACGTATCATGAACATTGAGATTCAACCGTCACCACTTCTGTTTTCTCTGAACGGTTCTTCCATAACCACTGGCAATAGTCAAATCCACCATACTTTGTATATTATCAAAATGAAAAGAAAACCGAATAGAAATAAAGTTACCAAGTCATTTAAAATTACTGCACTCAGGTAGCATCAAACTGTAAAAATTAGTTTTTTTTTTTTTAATTGTGTTATGTGATCAACAATTATCACAGCAGAAAATGTCCTAACAATGTTGGGAAGCGAAGCAGAACTCTCACCAACTCTAATATTTGTTAGAAAGCTTTCCTGTTGTTTACTTTGTCTGTGAATTTTCATATAAGTTTATTGATGAGTGCTAACATTTTAATGAGATTTTGACCATATGTTAGGATTTTCCGACTAATATAAAGTTGAGCTACTATGAAGAGGACTTCACTAGTAAATTGTCATACATTTTATTATTTATGGAATATTAAATTAGATGATAAAAACATTTTTGACAAATACTTTTCCATGTTTGTAATTTGGTTTTGGGGTAGGTTTTTCTTGAAATTCTTCATTCACAGTCTTGAAGATGCTGAACTTGCCAAGTTTGATATGTATTTTCCAGACTTTTCATTTCTGAGTCATGCTGACTTCCAATCTTCCTCCATTTTACTTTTTCTAAATATGCTTTTTAAGTATATTTCTCATGAAATTTTTATGTAAAATTTTGGTGGAATACTTTCGGGTGGTAGAGGAATTAAGTGTTGTTAGTTTTGGCAGGGTAGTTTCAGATTGACTACCAGTGTGTAAAGGTAGTTTTTGTTTGAACTGAAAATGAGTTGTTTTCTGATCTGACTATTAGTGGGCCATGTAATGACAATATAAAAAAAATGATTAACGGTTGCTAGGGGAAGAAAATCAATAATCTTCATAGATATATGTTCTGTAATCTTGTTTCATGAGCATCAAAAAATGTTGTGGTGATTATAAAAGTTTTGTAACGGAAAATCAATGCTCTTCAAAAAGAGAGATATCCTGTAATCTTGATAGTGATGAGTGGACGTGCAGGAGTAAGGAATTTTATGTAATTAACGGAAACGGTTTATTAAGGAAGTAAGGATTTATCGATATGCTGGAGGTAACCTGCAATGATTGACTAGGAAAGAAAGTTCAAGTAAAATGGAATCCAGATTATACAATTAAATTATATATTACAAAATTGGACTTATCCAAAATTGTATTTATTTCACTCGAATTACACTTGAAAACGAGAGACCTCATGACTCTTATTTAATTAAACACAATCATCAAGAAACAATTCAAACTACAACGAAGTAACCCTGTTACACCTGGCTTTCCGACTTGTGTCTTCGAAACAGTCAACGTGCATCCTGTCTGCAACGAACAAAAAATCTGGTTACATATTGCACCCGAATGTGTGGCTGATTAAGATGGAGAGAAAAAAACTACGAATAAGAATTTTGGTTACAAGTGCTATGGCCAATTAGTTAAACCACTTGCCCATCACCAAGCTGGCCCAGTTTAACCCCAGGGGACCTCTTATGCAATTTATGGTTTACAAAGTAGAATCTGGGAGGTTCTCTCTGGTTTCCAATGTCAATCATTTCATCACCACCTTTTGTTTTTCATTTCATATTGTCTCCCTTGCTCTCATACCAGGCTATGGCCAATCCCTTATTCCAGATTCTTCACTCTCTGAGTCAATAACATTATTCAACATTACAACAACATTCAATATACATTACAATTCAACATTAACAAATGTAACATAATAATTGTCACAGCGCTAACAAAGCTGTTAAATTTCTTGCATTTCACCAACCTGTTTTCTGGAAATGTTAACAAACGCATGTTAATGCCAAGAGACTTGTAAATATTACAGTTATAGAAGCCTATGGACGAGTAATATTATTTTCTGAAAGTACTTTGATGTGCTTTTGTTTTCATTTTTGTCTGTACACAGTTGAAAAAATGGCGGGTGAACAAAATCATAAGAGAAGCTGTGGGACAAATTTCTCATCAATGGAGAAAGAATTGTTAATTGAATTGGTGACGAAGTATAAGGATGTTAAGGAAAATAAGAAGGCGGATGCGCTGAATGTAAAAGAGAAAGATTTCACGTGGGAAAAGATTGGAAACGAATTCAATTCAAATGCATATGTCACTAATAATCCTTGTTTCACGTAAGCTTGTCCCGTATCTCTTAACTGTCATGTGACCTTATTACATCTCATTGGCTGCTGTTGTGGTGCAGACTGTTGTGCGGTAAAAATTAGTTCGTTATTTAACATGGTGATATGTCTTTATATGTTGGAAGAGAATTGTCAAATTTATATTTTTGTAACTATTTCAATGAAATATATTACGCATCAGAGTTGATTTATCTGAAATGCATGTTAATTTTTAAACGAAGTAAAGAGGAGGTTCCTTTGCTCTCAAGCACATGGCACGATAGCACGTGATTTAGCAGTAGTGATGACATATTTGTTTATATGACTTTTATCACTGACCTTGTTTTAAACCGGATTAGTCATATCGCCATTTGACAGTATGCTGTGCCGAATGCGAGAGCTAAATTATTTTATTGATCGTTTATTGCGTATGTACTTATAGGTATAATGGCAGAGTCTACCGCCAGTTTTTCGCTGAAGCATCGCAAGAGAAAACCTTTAGAAAGCGGCGAAAAAAGAATTGTGTTGTATGTGTTTAATGCACTCACAGAGAAGAATCCATCTTTGTCAGTGAGAGAAGTCGAACAGCTGTGCCCTGAACTTAACAGGTGTGTTAGATGTGTAGGAACATCGCGACATGAAACTGAGACAACAGGAAAACTTACCACTCCAGGGGCGATATTGCTGTGTGGCGAAGACGTTATTTAAGGACAATCAAATTGTCCAAATCGCAAAATACACTACCTTGACAAGACTTGGGTGAATGAAGGACACATGACAAATATGGCGTGACACGACTTTTAAGACTGAAAGACAAGCATTTTTGCAAGGTATGTGTGCTGGTTTAAAAAAATCCCAGTGGAAAAGGCCAAAGGCCTTTCATTATAAACTTGTTCCAGTTTCATTGCTCATTCATTCAGTTTCAACTTGCTCAGTTTCATTATAAACTTCATTATTTTTGCATGCCTTCATATTCTTATTTCTAACTTCCTGGCAATTATTATGACGTTTACTGCAGGTTTCAATGTAACGGGAAGGCGCCATCTATGGCCTATGGCGCAAAAGCATTAGCCAATTAGGATGAGGGGGAAGTTAGTTGCACGTGGAGTGATACATGTCAGCGGGGCAAGGTTATATGAAACAGATTAGAAGCACAAAACAACTTCGTCAGTATTGTCACCGATTGCATCTGTGTTGGAGCCGCGACAAGCCAGTGCCAGGCACGTGCGCATGAAAGAGACAGAGAGGCATGTGAGTAGGAAAGACACAGACAGAGGCATGTGCTGAACACTTGCTGAGAGGGAGAGAGAGAGAGAGAGAGAAACAAAGAGAGAAAGAAACAGAGTGATGTCTGGATAGTTCCGTCTTTCTCTTGCCACTGCAATCTTTCTCAGGAGTTCTACTACATTCTATAACAATGACAGGAGGTATAAAAACCGCCTAAGTGTTAGGGTGGGGTGAGCTGCTGATCAGTTGAGCTGAGACATCCGTGAGTTGAGTTGTGCGGCTGTGCATTTGAACTGTATCACAGCAAATTCTTTTGTTTGTTTATGTGTGGTGAAGCAACGAGATGACCTTGGAGACTGCTGTTGTGTATGTCACATCTTTTCACTGCTGCAAGGATTGTACAAAGTTACTGTTTACTGCAATAAAGAGCATTTTAATTTTCTTTAAACACTACTTTTAATTCTATGAAGCCATGAAGTCACAGTATTATGCAAATTTAAAACCAGGTGCGAAGGTGAGATTTGACGAGTGACTTAAATGTTTGAAGACACAAGGTGGACAGTGTATTATCTACATAATTCAATGTATTATAAAATTGCAAAGTTATTAATAGGCGAGATAAGCATATTCATTTCAATGCATGTTCTAATGTCAGTATTACATAAAAAAGAGGTGAGAAGGAGGACAGAAGTGACAAGTGACTTCAATGTTTCAAGACCGGAGGTGGACGGTGTATTATTCACATAATTCAGTGAACTATAAAATCATAAAATTATTAATACTTGAAGCAAAGGCGAGATTGGCACATTTATTTCAATGCATGTTCTAACATCAGTATTACGTAAATTTTAAACGAGGTGCAAAGGACAGAAGTGATGAGTGACTCGAATGTTTCAAGACGGGAGGTGGACAGTGTATTAGTCACATAATTCAGTGAATTATAAAACTGCAAAGTTATTAATACTTTAAGCAAAGGCAAGATTGGCATATTCCTATTCGATGCAAGTTGTAACCTCTCTTGTACTTCCACAGTAACCTTCAGAGCTACTTGTTTTGACAGTCTATACCTCTAGAAAATTTTCTTCTGATAGCTCCTCAAAATCATTTCTCCTCATAGGCCGTACTCGTACTCATACTCATACACTATTACGAATGCCATTTAATTAGTCTTAAACATAGCAAATCAACATCAAAAGCTGCGTTCATGCCCGCCATCTTGGCTATTTACAATTGTTAAAGACTTAACAACAGAAATATGGCTTATTAGTTTAACAAGAGATTTAACACAAGTGTTAAGCTAACACTTGGTGAATTGCAATTTTTGTTATAACTATTGTTAAACTTGTGTTAAGTCTTAACAACTGTTGGTGAATTCGGGCAGAAGTCTAAAAAGAGAACCATCTTTATGCTCATACCTGTACATGATTGAAAGTTTGATACCATCTCTGCTCTATGTGGGGCCTGTGTGCCAAAAATTGAGTGCAGAGTATAGCTGGAAGTACCCGAAAATGAGTCCAGAACAGTACAAACATATAGGCATAACAACACAGCATTGTATGGGAGATTGTTTATCCCTGACTGGTTAGTGGACTAAACATGGAATATGTAAGGAGCACCGTTCCATGCACCACGCAGAGAACTGATGAGGGATGTCCAGCAGTTCCTTCCAAGTGGCCGCATACTGCACTTTCCAGACTTCAGTTTTGGTCATTGCAATTCTACTCCGCAGATATTTGGTGCACATGATTTATATACAGCAGACATACCATAAAATTTTCAGGCGTACAGAGGTTTGAGTACAGTGATAATTCTCTTGTTCCAGACTTATTCAATGCCATATTCTATCTTTCCACACTCACACTCACCCGAGCCTTGGTGAGGAAGGCGATCCCAGGCAACCGCAAAGTGAGATTTGTGGTGGACAAAACGGCACTGGGGCAGGTTTTCTCCGGGACCTCCGGTTTCCCCTGCGGTGCCGTATGTAGTAAAAGCGGGCATTAAACACTACACATTTTTCATGAGCCACTCTTAAGTTGTCTTGGCCTCATGCACTAGGGCTAAATCTTGTTGTAAGCTCCAGTTTTGCCTGTGGAAGATGGAGTTGCTGAGAGGTTTCACCACTCTCTCCAGCACGGTTTCCTAGTACATTTTGGCAGATGTTTTCCCAACTTTTTTGCAGAAATGGAGCTTTGTTGTTCCTTCATAGCTCATACCCCACAAACCATTACAGATACAGGATGTTGGCTCCTCTGGACCCTTGGAGCCTTTTTGACAGCTTCTTTAGATGATCTGGCATATACTCAAGTTGTTTTGGACATTGAAAGCGTCAACGATGAACATTTTTTCATCCGTGAAAAGGATTCTTCTGTGACCATTTGCTGTGTAACATGCAATAACTGTTTTGATTTTAGGAGCCTCTGGTGCTTCAGCTCACGTGCGAGGAGGTGCCCTTTCCACCATTTGTAGGCACACAGAGCCAGGTCACTGCAATGTGTGTGACAGACATTTTAGAAATTTTCAATTCCCGAGCCATCATGACTGTCTCCATACAGAATTTCTTCAGATACATGTCGGCACTGCTTTCACCAACTCTGGAATGTGTACTATAGCAGTCTTTCACAATTCCAGTCTCAAGGAAGCGCAGGACAGTGTGCTTCAACTTCTGGAGAAGTTGAAGATCTCACCTGGAGATTTGCCTATCTTGTGCAAGGCTACTACAGCTACACGATTTTCGCAACCATCCCATTCCATTGTGACAACTAAAACAACCTTCTTCTGCATCTGAACTCTCAGATGCTAAATAGCACAAAAAGAATGTGCAGGCAGAAGCAGGAAGTACAGCCACTTTCAGTTGTGACAATATTTAATGTAAGACTGCGTAAACGTATCTCCCCTTATTTAAGTTAACTAATGAAAATTAATAATTTCTTCACACTAGCCGTGTATAGCCTAAGGTTTTGGATAGTCAATCTGAAAAATTCAATGCCATGGCTGGGATTTGAATCATGGATCTCCTGGTTTCCATCCAGTCGCTCTTACCAACTGAGCTTCCATGGCCAACTGCCGTCCTGACATTAAATTCTCCAACTGATTCTCATATATTTTCCCTGTACACCACTAGGGTCTCTCATATTCGAGACACTGTTTGTGCAAACTTACTATTGTAAGCGGAAACCAGGAGATCCATGGTTCAAATCCCGGCCATAGCATTGAATTTTTCAGATTGACTATCTGTATTTCCCATTTATCAGTCCTCATCACCTGTTTCTACAACACAATTTAACAAATCTTTAAGAGTCAATTTTTTAATTCTTACCTCTGGACCAGCCATTCCTCTGCCAAATATGCTAATCAATGGAGAGAGATTAAGTGGTGGCTGTTGGGCAGTTCCACTTGCTCCTGTTGTGCTGCCTCCTGATGCTGGTCCACTAGGTGTTGCTGCAGGCATTGTTGGCGGAGGAAAAGCAAATGGAAAACCTTCTACTCCTCCCATTGGTACACCCCCACCTCTACCCTGAAGATTGCCAACAATATCATGTATAAAATTGACAAAATTGGCCATTGGTGGGAGCTGTGGAGGTGCTTGTGACTGGGATTGTGGCTGCGGCTGCGGCTGTGGTTGTGGTGGAGTCTGTGATGTCTGGGTTTCCTCAGGGGAAATTTGTGCCGGCTCTGCACCAGTAGGACCTTGTTGCTGGGTTTCTCCTGTGGAGCCTGTGCTTGTGGTGGTAGTGGTTGTTGTGGTTGTGGTGGTTGTTGAAGATGCTGCACTTGATGCCTGTGTTTGTGACTGACATGCTCGCTGTCGTCGTCTGAACATTCGAACATGATGTGAACTACAGGGCAAAAACGGATCAAAGTAGCTTGAGCTGAAACCTGAAAAAACACAAATTATTTTCTTAGAAAGCAGATGAATTAGTTCTGAAGTGAAGGCAGATCAGTGTAAGCCTTAAAAGAGTATATGCAAGAATTTTATAATTATTAAAAACTACACATTTCCACTAACTTATGAATCTCTAAGCACTTTCTTTACCTTTCCTCCATCTGCCATATTATTGAAATTCTGAAGGTACCAATTACACTGGCCTGCAAAGATTTCCCGGCAAAAGTAATTGTATGTGATATGTTACTGTTAGTGTCCTTAAGTTAAAAAAAAAAAAAAAGAAAAAAAAACTTTTATATCACGTACAGATTAGCCACAAGTCCATCTCATATTTATGCTAATGGAGCTTTGTTGTAAATGAGGTTTAAATTGGTTATATGGAATATCAGTACGGACATGTCTGAGAGAAAATATTGTATGTATTCTGTTTTGGAGGGGAGTAGGTAATTATACAGGAACACCGGTAAAAATAGAACAGTTGTATTTTGAATATGTGCAGTGTCCAAGGTCAAAATGGTAAGATCGCGTTTCTCCCTAGCCTTAGAGGAGAGTCTGAGAACGTGTGTCACGCCTTTGTCTGCAAGTTACATGTACAAGTTGATTGAATGAATAAGTAAGTTAGTTTGTCTTCTTTGATGAAAGTGTTGAAAACAGTATTATTGTAATATATTAAATTTAAAGATTAGTCAATTAATAACACTAACCAACACTTACTTTTTAAATTTCCCAAAACATGTTTCAAATGCTTACTTTCCTCCATTATCAACCAGACATCGACTGGTTCTCTGAGTGTAGCTGCGATTTTTTCTCTGAGGTCTCCTCTTGTGGTCTGGTTGATAGTAGAGGAAATTAAGCCGCCAAAACATGTTCTAGGAATTATTAAATTATAGATGAGTCGTATTTATTACACATCGGCTTCACTTACATACCTATATTGAGGACATGTTTTGCGAAGCATCATTCGCATCATCGGCTCTAATGCAAGTCGCAGAACGTTCTTTTTCGACGCTTCGTCGAATTCATACTTACTGCAGAAATACCCAAGGGCAGCAAAGACTCAAATTTGTCTGTGCTGGTTATAGAGAGAGAGAGAAAAAAACCTGCTAAAACTGAAATCATCGGAAAATGAAGAGGTATTCTACAGATTAGTGACAGATGAATTTGCCAAAAAGGAAAAACGGACTGAATTGGTTTTCACGTGAGAGAAGAAAATTTAAGTAGGCTTGATTATTATTATTATTATTATTATTATTATTATTATTATTATTATTATTATTATTATTATTATTATTATATTAGTATTAGTGGTAGTAGCCGAAAGAGTATTGGATGTAATTGTGGTAATAGTAGTAGCTTTTATAAGTGCTTCCCTTGTTATAAAATTCACTAATCGCCATTACTTCAAAGTGTGTTATTGTCCTCTTTATATATAACATTGGGAATTATGAAGCAGTATGTGAAGAGTATGGATAATAGTAGTCCCTGCTTTCAGTATCTCTGTCAAAAATTTTCAAGATTGTCGGATGCCAAAATTAACAAAGGTGTTTTTGACAGCCTCCAAATTCAGAAGTTTATGAAGGATCCAACATTATTACAAACGAAATACAGCATCAGGCTAATGAATCATTTAAGGATATTTGTAGCAAATTCCTGGGTAATGTTAAAAATGTGTACTACCAACAGATTGTCAAAACCATGTTGTACAAATTACAGAAATCGGGTTGCTACATGAGCTTAAAATTACATTTCCGGCTCAGTCATCTAGATTATTTTCCTGCAAATTTAGGAGCATTCAGCAAAGAACATGGTGAGTGGTTCCATGAGGATATAAAAGAAACGGAATGAAGATATCAGGAGCGATGGGACATCTCCATGTCAAATTACTGTTGGTGTCTAGTGCGAGATAACACTATTGAGGAACACAAAATGCAAATCAACAGTGTTCATACACATCAAAGTGTAACAAACAAGAGTGTTCTAGTAGTGAGTTTCATACATTCTAGCAATGAATATTGTCACCCGATCGTCGGAGTAGTGTTCGTGTGTGTTACAACATTTTTAGAACCTGTAAGGGGTGTAAAAACTGTCTTTCTATGGAAATAAAGAGCATTTTGAATTTCTGCAACTAGACTTTTATTTTATGAACCCACAAAGTCACAATTGGTGTCAGGAGTGGAACACGATGGAAGCTGCATTGGCAAAGATTCTAGACAAGCTGAAAGAAATGAAGACAGCGTACGACAACCTTGCTGCAACGATGACAGAAATTAAGGCCAAATTAACCAAGGAAATGAAAGCAGCGAACAACAGCCTGGCTACGAAGACGGAAACGCCAAACAAAAACCTGGCCACGGAGCTCAAAGAAATGAAGACAGTGCACCCTCGCTGCAAAGACGGAGGCGTCAAATAGCAACTTGGCCGCGACGATGACCGAATTAGCCACAGAAATGAAGGCTGCGAATGAGGCTCTGGCTGCTAATTTGAAAAGCAGTTGGTCGGGGTGAAGGAGGATGTCAGAGTTGGGCGAGCACCTTGAAGACCTGGCGAACCATATTAACGACCTAGAGGGAAAGGCCGACAGCAACACCAAGTCCCTAAATGCAATGGTGGAGGGCAATGTGGGCAAAAGGCAATTTGAAGGCCAACGCGCCGGGAGGCACATCTGCGCGCATCAAACCACGTAAGTACGATGGCACATCAACTTCCGAATTCTTCCGCCGTCAGTTCGACACATGGCCATGCACAAGTGGTCACCAGAAAAAGAGGCAGAACAACTAATAGCCAGCCTTCAGGGACAGGCCGCAGAGGTCCTGACACAGTCCAGACTACGGTGGCACCCAAGGACATCTGGGAGGCCCTGGAAAACTGGCTTGGAAACCACCACTTAACTGCAGGCTACCGCAGCAAACTTAAGTCTAGAACGCAGCAGCCAGGGAAGACACTGCAGGAGTTTGCCCTAGCAATTGAACAGCTGGCCAGCAAAGCCTTGGTCAACCTCCCACCCGAATTCATATCCCAAGAAGCCGCCTACACCTTCGTTGACAGGGTACGAGAGGTCGAGATACATCAGCGCCTAGCTTGGCGACTACAAGTCTGTCCATGAGGCGATAACGACCACATTAAGGATGGAAGCGGCCAAGGTGATGGCTACCCCGACCTCGAGAACAAGAAGTATCCGCTAAAATGGGGACCAAAGACCAGCCCAGGGATGCCGACAAAGACCAAGTGGCATGTATTGGAGGTGTGGTCAACTAGGACACCTGGAGAGAGACTGCCCACACCAGGTAGAGCAGAAGGAGAAACGGGCCGGCGAGTCGAGGGGCAGGTCGGTACCATCATCACCATCCCCTCGAGTGACGCTGCGCGCCGTGAGCCGGCGCATGGATGACAGACTCATCGCGGATGGTTGGATAAAGGGTAGGTCGTGTCGCGTGCTTGTGAACACTGGGACAGCCGTCACATCAGACCTGACGTAGCCAGGGTTTGAGAAAACCGAAATGAAATATGTAGTGTTTAATGCCCGCTTTTACTACATACGGCACCGCAGGCGATGACACTGATGATATATGAGATGAAGATGGAGCATCGGTGGAATGAGATGGTGGGGGAAACCAGAGATCCGGAGAAAACCTGCCCCAGCACCGTGCTGTCCACCACAAATCTCACTTTGCGAACGCTTGGGATTGAATCCGGGCCGACTTGGTGAGAGCCAGAGAAAACCGAGCCGACCATACCAGCTAGTTACGGAATCGGGTGACACCTTGCCTGTGGAGGAGGCCCTTCTGCAGCTGACCTTGGGATGGAGTGCCGTGCGTCTGTGGGTGTTCGTTGCGATGGTGGCTGAGGTGATGCTGGGACGGGATGCCCTCAGGAGCCATCGAAGGTCGACGTCGGCAGGAACGTCCTGCGGTTCAATGGAAAAGTGATACTCCGGCACCCCCAAGAGTGCCTTGGAATCTGCAGGGTCATCCTGAGGGAAGACGTGGTTGTCCCCACGAGAAGCGAGGTGGTGACGGCGGACTGGAAGGCCAGCGGACCAAGAACATGATGCTGGACCGGAAGAGCCTATGCACGGGCTCTGTGTAGCCAGGACATTGTTGCCATGCCGAGAGGTGTCGGAGAGGCTGCTCAACCCAACGGACACCAACGACATCCAGGCCAGGACGGAGTTGGAAATGTGCGAGCCCGTGGTCAGCGTAACGCCAATCGACCAGATCCAGGAAACGGTGCCGACGCAACACCTGGGGCCCAGGCTGGAAGGCTTACTGGAGAGGGCGGCCGACCACCTGCCCACAGAGCAGCTAGAGAAGGTTTGACAACTGTTGGGACGATACCAACACGTTTTTAGCCAGGGTAACAGCGACTACGGCAGCTCGGACCGAGTGCTTCACCGCATCGATACTGGAGACGCTCGGTCTATTTGCTAACCACCCAGACGTGTTTCGCTAGCAAAAAAGCGGCGGTATGGGATATGCTGGAGAACATGAGATCAAGGGCAGCGATTGAAGAGTCTGACAGCCCTTGGTGTTCCCCTGTAGTCTTGGTGACAAAGAACGGCGAGCTACGCTTCTGCGTGGACTACAGGAAGCTGAACGCTGTCACCAGGAAGGACTGCCTCCCCTTAGCCCGAATTGACGACACCCTGGACACACTTGCTGGTTGGCAGTGGTTCTCGATCCTAGACCTGAAGTCGGGATATTGGCAGGTGGCCCTAGACCCGAGAGACAAGGAGACAACCGCATTCTCGACAGGGCAAGGTTTCTGCAATGCACCAGCTACCTTCCAACGCCTCATGGAGTCAGTAATGAGAGGATTGACTTAGGATGCCTGCCGCTTCATAAAGGATTCTCCAACATTACCAACGGAAGAACATCCCCTGCCGGAAGAACACCGGCCTTATGTGTGGACAGAGGATGCTGAAGGCGCTTTCCAGCAGCTGAAGAAGACACTTTCCAGTGCTCCTATTCTGGGATTCCCACAACCAGGCAGCGCCTTCATTGTGTACACCGACGCCAGCGACCACTGCACTGGAGGCATCCTATCCCAAGTCCAGGATGGCCACAAGTGAGTGATAGCCTACTACAGCAAGATACTATCCAAGGTAGAGATGAACAACTGAATTATGACTGTGATAAATGTATATATTTATAATACTCTCATCTATGTAAAAAGTAACTTAACCGACCAGCTATTCAGGCAGGATATTCATAATTATAATACTAGGTTTAATTATAAACTCAATATACCATATCATAGATTAACTAAAACCTCTAACAGCTTTGAAGTATTGCGCATTAAACTATATAATCAATTACCTTTAGAATTAACTGAATTATCAGGTAATACATTTAAATGCAAATTATATGAATGGTTAGTTTCCAAACCTTATTATTCAATACAGGAATACTTTAACACATGTAGTTAAACTTTGGCTTATGTCATGAAGTATTCTTATTTCCTCATTTTATTTTAGGTCTCTATATTTGTATATCTAATGTAAGTATTTTATTGATTTTTTTTTATCTTCACTGTATTATAACTGTATTAATTTGTACTCTATTTTTGACTTTGTCTATTGCTGTAATAAGCTTAATGACAATAAATCATTATTACCCGGCGAGAACTACTGGCGGTAGTAAAGACTTTGGAGCACTTCCACAAGTACCTGTATGGTCAGCCATGAACAACTGCATTACCCGGAGAGAACTACTGAGGACTGACCACTCCGCCCTAACCTGGCTACTCAGCTTTAGAAACCTGGAAGGCTGGACAGCCCGTTGGATCCAGAGGCTGCAGGAGTACAATTTCACCTCTGAGCATCGTAGAGGGAAGAGCGAATGCAGATGCCATGTCCCGAAGACGCTGCCCGAAAGAGTGCGGCCAGAGCACAAGAGTGGAAGGGAAGGAGCGTGCCGCAGCTGTCAAGAGTGGACACAAGTGCCTGCTGACGTTTGGGATAGCGCAGGCCAGAGGAGGGAGCAGCTGGCGGACGCCGATTTGGGGCCACTCTTAAGCGAAGTGGAGGCAGGGACAAGACCGACCTGGAAGGACATCGCACTCAGAAGCGCTGCATATAGGTCGTACTGGGCTCAATGGCACTCGCTGAAGTTCAAAGAGGACGTGCAATTCTGGGTATGGGAATCACCCGATGGAAAGATGCAGAGTGAGCATTTGGTACTTCCCCGGAGTAAGGTCCCGGAAGTCTTGAGGAATTGCAAGCCGGTACTTCAGGACACCTGGTAGCAAACCAAAAACAACTCCGACAGCGCTACTACTGGCTGAGGCTCTGAGAAGATGCTGAGAGATGGTGCCGTCAATATCATGTGTGTGCGGCAAGTCGCAGCCCCCAGACTAGGAGCCAGGGTCGCATGCAGCAGTACAACGTCGGAGCGCCTTTCAAATGCATCGTGGTCGACATAGCTGGACCATTCCAAGTGTCTGACCGAGGCAACAAGTCCCTGATGGTGGCCATGGACTATTTCACCAAGTGGATGGAGGGTATGCCAGCCCGAACCAGGAGGCCAAGACCATCACTTACTGCCTCGTGGAGCAACTGTTCTGTCGTTTTGGGGTGCATTAGAGCTCCACAGTGATCAGGGCACCAATTTGAGTCTAAGCTGATGAAGGAGGCACTGGAAAGTCTTGGGGTGAACAAGTCCCGCACAACACCTCTACACCCGCAATCGGACAGCATGGTCGAGAGGTACATCAAGACCCTAGAAGAGCATCTGTGAAAGGTCATGGTCAGCCATCAGCGAGACTGGAACGTCAAGGTGCCACTGTACTTGCTGTCCTACTGTTTGTCAACACATGGCACCACTGGGATGATGCCAGCAAGCTTAATGTATCTCCCTTGTGACCTGGCTTTTGGGAGCTCACAAAAAGCAAAACAGCCAACAACCGAGTATGTGGAGAACCTTGTGGACCATCTCCACAAAATGCATGAGATGGCTCGTCAGAACATTCAGATGGCAAACGACCACATGAAGAGCCGGTACGACAGGCAAGCCATCAGCCAAGGATTCCAGCAAGGTGACCTGGTCTGGTTGTACCGCCCTACCTGGACCAAGAGACGCTGCCCAAACTTCAACAACCATGGCAAGGACCGTACAGGGTGTTAAAGAGAATTGGTACACTTGGATCGTCTGACCCACTACGATGGAGCTGTTCGGGACGACCAGCCTTGAGGAGGGAGGAGTGTCATCCAATCGTCAGAGTAGCGACAAGCCAGCAAGGAAAGAGACAGATAGCATCCAAGCCACACCCACATGTGGGTATATGGTTGGCGCTTGGCGAGGGAGAGACGGGGCAGCGAGAGAAGGAAACAAGAGCGAGGTCTGGATGATTCCTTTCCTTCCCTCGCCATCGTGAAAGACTGCGATGTTTTGACAACTTTCGAGAAATAATGGTTCGGTTATAAATAAGAGAGAGGAGAGTTGAGCTGTTAGTTGCTAGTGAGCAGTCGAGAACTGTTAATTGTGCAGTATGCAGACGGCCTGTAAGATTGCGTTCATGTGTGTTACATCATTTTTAGAGCCTGTAAGGGTTATACAAGCTGTCTTTCTATGGAAATAAAGAACATTTTGAATTTCTGCAACTAGACTTAATTTTATGAACCCAAAAAGTTACTTTTTTGCATATTCATTGCATTTTGACCATGTGCCACTAAAATTACATATATTCTCTATTAAGGTGTTTTCTATTGAAATTACAATATGTAAAATTCTTATTTCAAATACAGAGAAAAAAAAAGTATATGACATAAACATAAATAGAAGGCAACGTAGGAGAGAGCAATTAGAAGCTTAGAGAGAGAGATAAGGAAGCACAAAATAACTAATAATAATGTTGTAATAATCCTGTTCTATGATATTCTCTAGATGCAGGTTTTTCTTCTTCCTTTATTTACTCTTATCATATGGAGGAATTATAATGCCCAGGATGTATAAGTGGGTGCCTGATCTCAGACTCTTTTGAGGAGTAGAGGATCTGTGGATCAGAGAATCAGGATGAGTGCGATCAGTCCAATACATGAGGGAAAAGGGGACAATATGAAATGTTGATGAAATGGATGAAAGAAAAGCTGATGGATCAGTTGGTGGAATAAATGGAGAGGAAAATCAGAGAACACAGAAAACCAATCCAGATGCTGCTTTGTCCACCACAAATCCCACATGCAATTATCTGGGTTTTAGAGAACAAAAACGCCAGAGTCAAAGAGCACTTTAGAAAGATCAGATTGAAACAAGAAGATAAGTCAGCAGTAGCATCCATTTTTGGAATGAATATCATGACATTGATCCAAATCCAAAATTATTAAAAGGAGTGATGAACCAAAATAAACTGACAACATAGGAGAACATATTCATATGGAAAAATAAGGATCGCGTAATGAATTTTGAAATCCCACCAGTAGATAATTTGACAAAAAAAGTCCATACTTCCACCATCAGAGAGAGAACAGACAACAGATGCCAGTTGGAAAGAGATTGAAAATGGAGGCGATTGCTTTTGAAACTAGTCTCTCAATAATATACAAACGTAAGTGACGAGCATCAATAAACTAACTAAAAATAGTTTTTGCAATTAATTTTGACATCACTGTTACTAAATTCCTCCAAACACATATAGGATAAATTACTCAAGAAAATTATCACCGTTAAAATGTTGACAGATACAAAGATAAAAAAGCATTGGAGATTATTAAGAAAGAGTAAGAGAGAAATGAATTAGGCTAATTAAAAAATATAAAGAAAAATATAACAAAAACTAAAAGGTGAGGGGTCCATTACACAAATTACCAGAAAAATGAATGTAATAAGACTCATATATGGATATCGAAATTTAACTGTATTGGAAAACCACAGTGAAGCGAAACAATTATTAAATTATAGATGAGTTGTATTTATTACAAATCAGCTTCACTTACGTACCTATATTGAGGACATGTTTCGCAAACTATCGTTCGCATCATCGACTCTAATCCAGTAATGTGGGTAGTTCTGGAGTTGCTGCAGCCATCTCTTGATTTTGTGATGAATTTAAATGTGGGGTTGTCTTCTGATGGGATTTCGAAGTTCATTAGTTGTTTTTATGTTTTTATATGTATATTCCCTCCCATATGATGAGTTCACTATGTTTTGGTACTTATTTTAGTAACTTGGTGCTATCTTCAATTTCATGATTTTCAGACCAAAAATGAGCTGCTATTTCAGACTTATCAATATTTTTGTATTTTAAGTGGTTAAAATGTTCTTTCTTTCTAGTGCCTATGTTTAATTTTTGTCCTCCTTATGTCCTCCTTCATATATGGATGCTAGACTCAGTAACAAGATTTTTTGTTATATATTGTACAAGTAGTACATGTGTGAAATTGTGTATGTCAAATATATTATACACAGTAAACAAGACATAAATACAACATTCATTCTAAATACATTTTATAACACAATTTAAAACACAAACTGTTTTGTGAAACTGGGGGGGAAAAAAAATACTATTTGCAGTTGGCTTTTTAACCTGTCACCCACATTAACAGCTTCGCTGATGGCCATTTAAACCCTGTACGGCCGGGAATGGATACCCAATAAACAGAACAAGACATTTAAATTAAGCGCTGCAAAAATGCTTCATAAATAAATATTCGTATCTTCCGTATTTATTAAGTTATTTTAGCAAAACAAAAACTGGTTTAAAGCCCATTAAAGGCAGTATACATCTACGGTATCATTAAAATAAAGACTATATTAATAAATCGTTGAAATTTCATTAATTTGTATCACTGTAAAGAAAGCCATTCTTTGCGTCGAACGCGCCTAATTCTGAGTACTTTTGTTTTACAAACTATACGTGTATATCAGCTGAATAAATGAAGTGTTGGGTTCAAGGTTTATAGGTTTCAGTTTATGCTACCACGTAAAAACAGTATATGTTGCGTTACACATGCTGGAAAGAAAACTCTGTCAGCATCTTGCTAATTGCACAACCGAAGTTTATGTTAGCTGACGTAACTGTTTTCTTTACTCAGTTCATATAGTAATTTTGACTGCATCAGAGCTCCAAGCAATTTCTTTAGCTAAAACACAGTTGAAATAGTTTCCTCAGTGCTAATCATGGCTTCCACTAGTAATGTAGCAAATAAATTAGCTAGTGTACGAAGAGTGCGGGCTTCTGATATTACATCAGAAAAAGTGGAAGACTTTTTGCTGTTAGCCAGTGATTTGGACATTGATGGCAAGTTTTCAGATTTTGAGGGGGGTGTTGAGGATATAGGTAGCAGTGAGGAGGAAAATGACTCATTTCCGACAGGTGTTCGTGAAGAATCAACATTATGGAGGTGTCAAAATAACTAACACAAATAGACATATGTTCACGAGCACAACCTCTGGTGTACAACCGCATACTCAGCTAACTTCTGGCAGCCAACCAATTGACATTTTCACAAAATTTTTTACTACTGACTTACTGTCATTGTTTCAGAAACAAATGTATATGCGAGTAGGGTGAAGGAAGACCTGATTGCTAAAGGCAATTTAGGACCTAAGAGTAGAATTCAGAAGTGGACAGAAGTAACAATGAATGAGATTTACAGATACCTGGTCTAATTATGCTCATCGGTGTTATTCGTAAACCTACGTTAGACATGTACTGGTCTACAGATGACATGCTAGCTACCCCATTTTTTGGGAAATGCATGTCAAATAACAGGTTTATTTCCATTTTGCATTTCCTTCATTTCACCTGCGCAGAAAATGTGAATGATAAACTATACAAAATAAGACCAGTTTTTGATTACATTACTTCAAAATTCAAAGAAAATTATGTGCCTAGTGAAAAGATCACTGTTGATGAAAACCTGATACTTTGGAGGGGCCGTTTAGGTTGGAAACAATACATCAAAACAAAGAGGGCCAGATTTGGCATAAAGAGTTTTGATGTATGTGAAAGTAAAACAGGATATATTTACAATAGCTGCATATACACTGGCCAAGGGACTGATAACACCGGAGACAAAGATTTGGGGTTTTCTGGTTCCACAGTAATGCACCTGATGGAATCTGTACTTGATCAGGGTAGGACTGCATATTTAGATATTTGGTACAGTTCCCCTAAATTATTCATGGCCTTACACAAAAGAAAAACAAATGCAATTGGAACAGTACGCTCAAATTGTATTGATTTTCCAAAAGATGTGAATACGAAGGCTCTAAGAAGAGGAGAAATGCAGGTGCATCAGCTCCCACCCTTGACCTATGTTGTTTGGCAAGACAGGAGGGTTGTTACAGCATTATCCAATTGCAGCTCTAAAATTTTGATAATTGATACTGGAAAAATTGATGCCCGTAACAAAATGTCAATTTTCAAGCCCGATATTATCCAGGAATATAATATGCATATGGGTGGAGTGCATCTAGTAGATCAGGTATTACATGCATATCCCTCTTTGCAAAAAACAATCAAATGGTATAAAAAAGTATTTTTACACCAGCTGGATATAACCATATACAATTGTTTAGTAATTTGGAGAGCTCTAAACCCACGGAAGACAATGACGTACCTGGACTTTCGCATATCAATAGCTCGCAGCCTAATTGAGCAGTATAAAATTCAGAGACCTCTCCATACCCAGCACCACTCAGACTTGAAGGAAAACATTTTTCTAAAAGGGTACCACCCACAGCAAAAAAGTTGCATCCCTTTAGAAAATGTCTGGTGTGCCGCAAGAAAGGTGTCCGAAAGGAAACTAGTACGATTTGCCGTGAATGTGGAGATGTGCCCTTGTGTGTTTATCCCTGTTTTGAGTTGTACCATTCAAGAAGAAACTTTTAAAGGTAAGCTTTTACTTCTTATAGAACTTATTTAAATTTACTGTAAAACATAAGGTTTAAAAGAATTATCATTAAATACGCATTAAATGCATGTATGCACAAGACATCCATACACGTCCATATCGGTTTGGGGCCTTTTAACTTGGACGTCATATGAAGTCCATATCGGTGAAAGGGATAAAAAAAAGACTACTAATAGTTTTTTCAATTTATCTGGATGTAACTGTTTCTAAATATCTCTAAACACGCATAAATGCTTTTTGAAAACTGTAATATATACAATATACAGTTTAACCAAATAAATGATCACATTTATGATTTGTTCTATAGTATGGATAAATTCAGAAGTTATTTGCAAGTAATTGGCCTTTAAAATTCATTGAAAATACAGCACTCTCTGGATAAAATAATGTACTTGATAAATTTTCATCACGAATGTGTGAAGGTGTATCTGTAATGTTTAATGTGTGTTTGTTCACCATTTACCTACAATGTGCTTTTGGGAAGATCAAGGCTGTATGTGCATGCAAAAATTAAACTAAAGCATATGGCAGCAGCAGAGTGAAACATTTATCCTTTCTAAAAGATAATATCAATCAGGAAGTTAAAAAATGCTCTAAAATAAGAAATGCAATCCTAATGATAAGTCAAAACTAGAGTTAGTGTTGTTAAAATGAGCAAACCCCTATTTAAAGAAATGTTTTCTTAATACCCATAAAAACATTTTAATTAAGTACTGTAGTAATCCAAATGGCATATGCTTTTCAAAATATAAACAGCAAATTGCACTCCACATTGCACTGCACAGCAGCCAGCAGTATTTAATAAGGTAAAACAATAACTAACTTTGCATGGTTGCTGGTGCAAGATGTACATGTGGACGTGAAGTAGAGCGAGTCTGTGTAGAGGTGGTAGGATGTGTTGCCGTGTTACCCCTGGCTTGACTATTCTGTCCACCTCCAGTACTTGCTGCAGCTCCTGCTGCTGCTCCTGCTGCTGCTCCAGCTGCAGCTGCCGCTGCTGCTGCTGCCGCCGCCGCACCCTGTGGCTGAGGTGTTGCATTGTTTCTGGCAATCATGTGTCCTGCCACTACCTGCATCAAATTCTGAATAAACTCTTGCGATGGAGGACCTCCCCATGGAAATTGTCCCACTGAAACAGCATAACGTAAATTATTATATATGATTATCAAACGTGAAACTTTTTAACACAATTCAAATTGTAAAACTTCAATTTACAAGATCAAATCATAAGTTTTATAGAAACAAAGGCGAAAAAAATTTCCCCTATATAGTTTCTATATTTCAAAACAATGAGACACTACAACAGAATTAAGAGATACTTTTGAACATGTGATGTAAGAGATGCAGAACATTTTGTAAGATCAAAGGTTTTCAAATGAGCATGTGCAAACAGACAAGCAAGCAATGACTACTAGAGTAACTGTAAAACAGGAATGAACATAAGGCAGAGCTAGCTGTGGCTGGTCTATCGCTGACTAGCCAGTGAGGTGAGTGAAATGCTGTACAGTTCAACCCTCATACTAGCATGCTTTGCAGAAACTTATGGCTAATTTCTTTGCGCACTCATGACATACTGATTACGAATTATTTTGTTTTTAGCATTTAGAGCTATTTTTTCTGAGGGTGACTGTCCAAACACCATGTTTATATAACAGAGCCATCCTAAGTTTATATGGCAACGTAAAGCATTGGTATGTGTGCGACATTATTGGCTGTTGAGCCAAGTAACTATCTGCGGATGAAAAATATAGTTTGCATGTCAATTTAAGGAACTTTAGATCTAATGCAAAATATATAAACAAATTCACATTACAACAAACAGTAATTAATTAGTATTTTATTTGGTAAATGTAAGAGTAATTTGTATATATTAAACAGAGTGCATGCTGCACTTGCGCAGCTTAAAAGGAAGTGGGAAGACAATCAGTTTAAACATGCCAGCTTCCATGAAATATGTAGAACATAACAAAGGGAAACCTTTAAAAGTGGCAAAAAGCAAATTATATTTAACATTTTAGTTAATTGATGTAAATTAATAATTTCTTCACATTAGCCATATATAGGCTATGGTTTTTGATAGAGTGAACATGAAAAATTCAATTGCCATGGCCAGGATTTGAACCACGGATCTCCTGGTTTCCATCCAGTCGCTCTAACCCATTGAGCTACAATGGTCAACTTGCCGTCATGACCTTAAACTCTCCATTTGACTGGTGATGCTCTTCAGCAACCAGTTCTCTTTGACATAGCTGTTTCTCCATTTGACTTGTATATTTCCCCGGTAGACCACCCGAGATACACCGTTTGTGGCAACTTACTATCGTAAGTACTTGAGTCCCAGGCTTCATTTAACTCTTATTATTTTAGTTAATTGGTGGAAACTAATAATTTCTTCACACTAGCCGTATATAGGCATTGAATTTTTCATGTTGACGCTAGTGTGAAGAAATATTAATCTCTATCAATTAACTAAAATAATAAGAGTTAAATGATGAAGCCCGGGACTCAAGTACTTACGATAATAAGTCGCCACAAACAGTGTATCTCGGGTGGTCTACCAGGGAAATATACGAGTCAAATGAAGAGTTTAATGTTGTGACAGCAAATTGGCCATGGTAACTCAATGGGTTAGAGTGACTAGACGGAAACCAGGAGATCTGTGGTTCAAATCCCAGACATGGCATTGAATTTTTCATGTTGACTAAATTAAACATGTTTTGCAAGTTGTGTGAAAAATACCCAATCATAGCAATTGAGGTCGTTAATTTGTCAGCATAATTAATCTTGTATGTTAACCTTGTACAGTGTTTCAGCGCCAAGTATCAATGCCGCTCGAAGTGAGGTTGTGAAAACGGGCGGGCTTTCCACTCCAGGAAAACACTGAAAAAGAATGAAGCCAATTGCGGAAAGTGAATGTGATGTATTTGTTGAAAGTGCAAGGTTCATAGCTTCTTTGAAACAAACGAGCCACCGCAATTACAAGAGTGCTTCAAAGCAGTAAACAATGATTCCATTTTGCCAAGCTTTGAAAAAGAAGCTTCTATATCATTTATCAAAGCAAGGTTCAGAAGAGGAAATTGTTCAAGGAATTCATTTTTTTAGTTGGATGCCAAAAGAACTTTCAAGTCATTGCCAAAGTGGCTACACATAGTTATTTAGCACTGTTATTCCACAGAGAGACCCATGCCTTAATTTTTAATTTATAAATGAGGTGAGGTTATGTGATGAAATCAATTATTTGAGTAACTGTATGTATTCAGTCACTTTTTAGCTCACAAAAGGAAAAATATATTACACAGTAGGCACACCTTTGCATTTAATCTTAACGTTAAAGTGCTACCACATAAGCTACTCAAACATAAAAAAATGGCAAAGCAAAACTTTTCAAGTTTGTTGACAGTACATATGCTCGACACATGGTTGATAAAATGGCGCGACTATTCCCTCCAATCACAGTTGCCTGCAGAGTAATACATTTTCCCGCTTTGCTTACATCATATAAGATAAGGGATGGTTCTGGTATAGGACATCTGATTTTGGAGATAGAGAAAGAGAAGCTTGACCAGAAAGAATCAGTAACGATCTGTGAAGAAAAATCAGACACTTGCTGATGCATTTTATAACTTGCATTCATTAAAGTGATCTTTTAAGAGTGCAGACATGCTTTTCAAAGTTAGTAAATGTTTCACTAAGCAAGCCCAGTACAAGTCTGCCTAGTAGTGACTGAGACAACTTGTAAGATTTTACATAGGCAGCTAGAAATATTATTATTCATGTGTATTAGTTTCTCAAACAGGGATGCACTTTTTTATACTAATGTTTCTAGAGACTTCCAATTTGGTGTCACAGAGTATATTAATACTGTGCAGTGTGATCAGGCAGACATGACTATATAACTTCAACATTATATGGCATGTTGACTAAATTGGTAAGGATACTGTCAATAGCTGTTCTGGATATTTGTGTTAAATGTGTTGACTCCTTAATTTTCGCTTCCAAATTATATTCATTTAACAGATACTGAAACTTCTTGTCATTAGAGTTTTTTAAGAAGTCAAATTAAAATCTCCAACAATTACAACATTGCAGTCCGATATGGTCAGTGCATCTAATATCAGGGCTACCTTATCCAAAAATGTATCCATATTACCTTTAGGAGGACGATATATACCAATTATAGCTATTTTCGATTTATCCAGCTGTATGTTTACTTCGTACGTTTACATTTATTCAGCACAATAGCTATGGAGATCCAGATCTACGGAAGAATCTGAAACAGCTGACCTTACATAAATGCACGCACCCCCCCCCCCCCCTAGGAATGAATAGATCTACAGAATGGATTTTAATGTCATATTTCGGAATAAGTTACAAACAAGTTGTTGAATCAGTTAAACATGCATCTACATCATTATTTACTGGACTAGAGAAATCAAAGATGGCCCTACATGTACTAATACACATCACTTTCTGCCCATGCTTGTTGAAATGCAAGCCATGTCTAGTATAGAGTTCTCGTAAGGCATTAAGTGTTAATTAGTTTTACATTTTCTGCACATGTAGGTTATGTCATTGTTCACTTGAATTATTTGTCGGTTTACCCAAGTATGCGGACCGAAGTCATATCTCTGAGGAAGTTTCACTATAATTACATTGGTATGTTTGAGTTCTTTTATAGCATTTTCAAGATTACACACAATGTTATTATTTAATTATTTACATCACTCCCCACATCGTTACTACCTGACTATATCACAACATTATCTTCTTTATAGCTTAGGCACTTTTTGCTAATAAGTAATTATAAAGCTTGTTAGAAAAATGTTTTACAACAAGAAATAATGCAAATAATTCTAAACACCTGTTACACAAAAATTGTGAAGCTGTAATTAAAGAAAAATATGCCACCAACAGACTTTGAAAAAAAAATATTACATCTCATATATTGAGATTTAACTGTATTGGAACACCACAGTGAAGCGAAATAATTATTAATTTTTAGATGAGTCGTATTTGTTACACATCTGCTTCACTTTCGTACCTATTTTGAGGACATGTTTCACAAATCATCGTTTGCATCTTCGGCTCTTATGCGACTAAAGCTTGATCCAGTGGTGTGGGTAATTCTGGAGTTGCTGATGCCATCTGATTGTTGTTGTTAAGTTCATCACTAAATCAACAGATGGCAGCAGCAACTCCAGAATTACCCACACCACTGGATCAAGCTTTAGTCGCATAAGAGCCGAAGATGCAAACGATGATTTGCGAAACATGTCCTCAAAATAGGTACGAAAGTGAAGCAGATGTGTAACAAATACGACTCATCTAAAAATTAATAATTACATCTCATGTTGGAAAGTTGAGCCCAGAATTAAATTTGGAAGGACAGAAAACATGGTGTAAAAAAACAATAGGTACAAACCTAAAATACACTAATATGTTGTATTCCACAGTTTGACCTACAAATGCCAAACTTACCACTTCCAGAAAATGAATACATCAAGGTATATCTAAATTAATATAATTTTGTGCTTCATTGCATCATAGTCCTTACTCATAGGAGTATATCTAACTATTCACAAAGTTGCCACAGATATATCCACTAGATATATCTATCTAGTGGACAAACTAATATGAAAATACAGAAAATAAGAAACATTGAACATCAACCTCAACAAGAGAGGTATTACAACAACAAAAAAGGGTATAGTGGACTCGCATTCCACCAAAAAATTCACAATAAATTTAATAAACCCTTTGCAGAATATGTCATAAAATAGGCTTCACACAGTACATTCAGATAAATTGTGCTTACTGTGCTTACATAAGCAAGACAAAAGAAACAAAAATCAAACTAAAAGGACATCAACGATGCATAAGATACAAAGATAGAAAAATCAGCAGTAGCAGCACACATTTATAAGCCCCATCAGTGACATTGATTGTTCTAACTACACAAACCATATGTGGGCAAACTTTTGAAAGGCACGTGTAAAGCGGAAGATCATGGCTGAAATCCTGGCTATGGCATTGAATTTTTCCTTTTGATTTTTTTAGCAGAAGCAAAGTTTTGGAACCACCATGATATTATTCCAGAAGTTAACCTTCTTAGGACAACAATGACATGGCTGGGATTTTAACCACGGATCTCCCAATCTCCATCCAGTCACTCAACCATTGAGCTACCATGGCCAAAATTCAGTTTGACTATCCAAAACCTTAGCCTATACACGGCTAGTGTGGAAGAACAATTAATTTTCCATTACAACTAGCAATAAACTAAATCCTTTCATGGAAGTGTTGAAAACAGTGTTGTTGTATAAATTAAATTTATTGGGAGTCGATTAATGACACTAAACAACACTTACTTTTAAATTTTCCTGGAACTAGTTTCAGAGGCCTTCCCTCTATCTTCAGCCAGACATCGACTGGTTCTCATTGGTGTAGCTGGCAATATTTTGTCATCGGTCTCCTCTGGCGGTTTGAGGAACTTGCTGAACAAATCTTTCTGGGGGATGTCGAAAACAAGAACTGTCCACATGGGAACAAATCTTTATTTCAAAAAATAGGAACAAAGTATTCAATTTCGACATCCCCCAGAAAGATTTGTTCAGCAAGTTCCTCGAACCGCCACCAGAGGAGACCGATGACAAAATATTGCCAGCTACACCAATGAGAACCAGTCGAGGTCCGGCTGAAGATAGAGGGAAGGCCTCTGAAACTAGTTCCGGGAAAATTTAAAATTAAGTGTTGTTTAGTGTCATTAATCGACTCACAATAAATTTAATAGCAATAAACTGTTTATGTTTTCCTTGTTATTAACGTCCTCCAATGTTAAGTCATATCAGATGATAAATGAAATGGGTGAAATAATGGTCAAATGAGCCCAGGGCCCAAACAGCTTATGTTACCTGACATTCATCTTTCAGGACAAGGGAAACTCTGACAAAATAGCTTATCCACATAACTTACCCTGACCGAGATTCGAACTTTGGACCTCTTGAAATGAGGCAGGAACGCTACCACCTAGCTACAGAGGTGGGCCAAATCAACTGTACTGTATTCCTTGCAGAATGACGTGCATAACTGACAAGCTGGCTTTGCACTGACTTTTATAGCCTGCCAGTCATAAGGAATGTTCCAGAAACCAAACTTTCTAAAAACAAATCTTCTAGAGTTCAGGAAACATAACGGTCTAGAAAAATACAGCATGCACAACAAAGAGGCACATACTTCTGGTTTTGTGACAAACTAGTGGCTGGCCTTGAATGTTCCATTTTTGCCCTAACTGGTCGGCAAACAACAAAGGTGGTGGAGTGGTTTGAAGTGCCCTCAATGGCCCTACAGCAGGCAGGCACTCACTGCCAATGTGACAATATCATCCATTTGTACAGTTATTTGCCTTTTGTTTACATGTATTTGGGTCTGTGTTTTGCACATATTGTGAGCATCAGCACTTGTGTTAACACTTTTAATGAATATTTAACAATGTCCAAAATCAGAGACAAAGATAGTACAGGCAACTCAGGAACCTAATAAAACTGTTTAAGTGGCATTATCTCTCTGCAAAATATCACATGACGACTGCTTTATCAAGTGCCTGGCGTGCTAAAGGTGAGGCGTTTTGTATTGGTCATTTTACTTCAATTTTTCCTGTTCAAATTGCCTGGCATGATGTAAATGATGGGAACTATAATATTTCAAAAACATAAACCTGAGCATTTTAATAAATCATGAACATAAATAAATCTGAGGGATTAACAAAGTGTTGCAAAGCACAGGAAAAGCAAAAATAGAAGCATGAAAGCAGGGTAATATGTATTGGCAAAATGATATACAAAATTTTCTAAATCATACAGGCTTTTACATTATCTCTCATAATTTTACATAATATAAATGTAAACTGCTCAGATAAAATCAAACATTTTCAGGTGAAATTACCGTTTGAGTCACTTCCTTGATTTCCTCCAGAAGACTGATTAGCAACAGTTACAGTTGCTGCCAAGGAGTCAATAGTAATACTGCCGGGTCCAACTTCCATGAAGAATTCCACGTTGCCAGGAGCAATGTTGAATGCTGACAAAATATAGTTAAACACACTGTTAATTATAACTGCAATAGATCCTGTACACTACAATAATACTTAAGGATGAATGTTTGCAAGATATTAGTACTCATTAACCTAATTTAGTTTTTAAATTCAACAAACTTGTCTAATCCTCTACCATTAAGACATAATTTGGATCCTACGAGTATTAAAGCAAAGCTTCCTTCAGCACTTCTTAAAGCAAAGGGAGAGGGAAGAATTGACAGGGATTAATGAATACAGCTTTTCATAAATTATACTACTTATTTTCATTAATATTTCCCATTTTGTTTAGAAAAAAAAATATTTCATTTATGTATTTTGAAAGAACATTTTTTTCTTATAAATTATTGTTTACTTTATATCGAGATTTAACTGTATTGGAACATCACAGTGAAGCGAAAAATTATTAATTTTTAGATGAGTCGTATTTATTACACATCTGCTTCACTTTCGTACCTATTTTGAGAACATGTTTCGCAAATCATCGTAGATCAAGATCAAGAGCCGTAGATGCAAACGATGATTTGCGAAACATGTCCTCAAAATAGGTACGAAAGTGAAGCAGATGTGTAATAAATACGACTCATCTAAAAATTAATTATTGTTTACTTGTTTAAATGCATAAAAACAAATAAATTCCAAGTCTCTTGAAAATCTGTAGCAAATTACATGGACAAATTACTTATAAAATAAGTTTTGTATAGCAAATCATTTATAATCTAAATGTGATCTTTCTATATGTTTGTATCGTTCAATTAAACGCATGTTTGGTTTAGTTTTAAAAGTCTTCTATTATATTTTTCAGAAAAGAATCACTCTGAGCAGACTTACTTTGTCATGGCATTTCTATATCTACAATAAACTGCCAACTGAAATAAAAAACATTGAGTCCTTCACAAAGTTTAAAAACACATCAAAGAAGTATTTGTTACAAAAGTGTTACTACTCAGTAGAAGAGTATTTAAATGACAAAGGGTAGGAATAAAAGGAATGTAAATTTTAATTATTAATTTGGTTATTATACTTAACAACTTATTGTAATTCTTGTTTTTTGTTACTATTTTTTGTGTAGTTAGTAATTTGACAATTCCACATCATGAGTTGTATGATTTACGGATACAATAAATGAATATGTCTGTTGTCTGCAGTCTTCTCTCATGTGGTGGAACTATGAACTTCTTTATCAAATTATTGATTTTACTTTGTTATTGTACTGTGTACAACTTCTATTTCCAATTATGCATGATACGCGGACTTTAGTAATAGTGACATCAAAATTAATTGAAAATACTATTTGTAGTTGAATTTTTGATACTTCATCACTTACATTTTTATATTTTTGAGGGACTAGTTTCGGAAGCCATCACCTCCAATATCAACCTCTTTTCAAATGTCTGTTGCCATCTGCTCTCCTCTCTCTGATGGTGGAACTATGAACTTGTCAAACTATCTACTGGCAGGATTTCAAAGTTCATTATTCAGTAATTTTTTTTTCATATGAATATGAAAAAAATATTTTGCTCTCCCATGTTGTCAGTTTATTTTGGTTTATCACTCCCTTTAATAATTTTGGATTTGAATCCATGTCATGATTTTCGTTCCAAAAATGAAGCTACTGCTGACTTATTTTCTTGTTTCATTTTGATGTTTCTAAAGTGCTCTTTGTCTCTGGTTTTTAGGTTGTTTATTTTTTCCCTCCCCTTCTTAGTTTGATCTATGTAGCATTTTTCACAATTCTTACAACTTATTTGGTATATTCTAGATCTGTTAATTGGTGGGATTTTATTTTTTGTTTTTGAATTTAGCAATTTTAAAACTTTATTGGTAAGGGCCAAGTTGATGTTTTGTTCCTTAAAAATCTTTTTGAATTAAATGTTTCTGGGCAGTACGTGAATGCACTGAATATGCTGTTTTCTTTTTCTTTTGTAAATGAGGTTGCTTCCTTAATGGTTTTCTTTAGTTTAGCCTTTTTAATTTTCTTAAACACCACCAAACTACTGTTGTATCCATTTTGTTCTGCTATGTGAAGTATGGCTTTTTGTTCCTTGTAGTATTCTGCTTTATCCAGAGGTATGTTGACTAGTCTGTAAGACTGTTTATTATTGCATGTTCATGCATAATTGGGTTATAGCTATCATTTTTATGTAACTTTCTGACTGTGTTGGCTTCCTGAAAATTCCAAATTTTATTTTTGTGTAATTCCTGATGATATTTAGGTCCAAGAAAGAAAGTTGTCCATTGATATCCTTTTCTATTGTGAATTTAGTAGTCTGATTGCAGATTGTTTGCAGAATTGAGTAATTTTACTGCATCATCTAAATGTTTATTTCTAACTATTGCAAAGATGTCATCAACATATTTATACCAAACCATGAAGATGAGAAGGACTTTAATTTGTGCTTCAAATGCACTCATAAATAAATTTGCCAAAAAGGTTGAAAGTGGGTTGCCCATTGATAACCCTGATTTCTGCTTGTAGTATTTCCCATTAAAAGTAAAGAAATTTTGTTCAACGCATAATTTTGTTTGGAAATCTATTCTTCTGCTTCTATTGTTTCCATTTACATTATAGTGAGCCATTTTCTTTAATATTGTCTAATTTTTCTGTTGGTGCGCTTGGGAATGTCACATCAAATGAAACTAGTCTGTCATTTTTGTCCAGTTATGTCTGATTTTGTGTTTCTAAAGAGTTTTTTTTTTTTTTTTTTTTTTTTTTTAAATTTGCACTTTCAAACTTTGGGATGCTATTGATACTTTATTTAGTAACCATTTGGCCAAATTATATGTGGGAGCATTTATGCTACCAGTGTTAGGTCTCCTGGCTTTTCCTGTTTTGGAAATTTTTGGTAGCCCATATATTTCTTGGTAATGTCTACTTTAATTTTTTGAAATTCTTTTTTGTTAATTATTTTGCTTTCTTTTAAAGTTTTATTTGTGGATTCAATGCAATACTTCAATGGTTTCCACTTTCTGGTAATTACTATCCTCTAGCATGCCTTCCATCCTCTGTGTATTCTGCTTTTTCCAAAATTACTATTTCATTCCCCTTGTCTGCTTTAGTGTAGATAACTGGTTTCTTTTTAAGGGCTTTCAATATGGTTGTTAGCATTAATTTTCTTTTCATTTTTTTATTTGTTCTACTATTATGAAGCATTTGTTTTTTACTACGTTTCTATTTTCTTCATTTAAGGTTTGTGAGCAATTTGGATGTCAGCAATGGAGTCTTAAACTTTGCTAGAATAGCCTATACATGTTTTTAAACCCTGATTTAGTATATCCAACTCTGACTTTGTAAAGGTATTTCTTGTATGTTTTTTGTCCCTAAAAGCTGTTAAGGTGGTAAACTCATTCAACTGAAGTACAGAGAGTCTTAGTCGACTCATAGTAAAATTTTAATTATTTCCGTTATTTATTTTTCCTTTTTCTGTTAAAAATACAACCCATTAAATCTGTTGAAAAATGAAATGTGTAGTGTCTAACATCCGCTTTTACTACATATGGCACCGCAGGCAATGACACTGATGATACATGAGATGAAGATGGAGCACCGGTGGAATGAGATGGTAGGGGAAACCGGAGATCCCAGAGAAAACCTGCCCCAGCGCCGTGTTGTCCACCACCAATCTCACTTTGCGGTCGCCTGGGATCGAACCCATGAGGCCTTGGTGAGAGCCAAGCGGTCTAACCACTGAGCCAAGGCGCGGCCTCAAATTTGTTGAAGATTGAACTAAAAAGGAAAAGGGGTCAACTGAGCATTCAACTTAAAATTATAAAGTATGCAACACCCTTATAAGGCAGAGCAATTTGTAGTCAAGCTATATTAACATATTTCATTTAAACAAGCTATAATTATAATTGTAGTAATCAATGTGGCTTTTGATAATAGCATAAGTAGTTCTATATTCTATCTCAGGCTAGTTAATGCTGCTGTAAACAAGGTGGAACTGACTCAACTCGCCATGTGTTAGATGCTACATACACGCATGTAAGTTTAGCAACACTAGCAGTATACATAGCGGTGCTATCTTCTAGACAATAAATAGAGTTAAATCTATGAGTTGGTTCATTTCTGAAAAAATAATCATGAACTTTACTGTGTATAGCACTTTTCACAAAATCATATTTCTCCACTCACTGTTTGCATTTACACAATTTTCCCGGTGTTCTCAGAGTTCCAGATGCTTGCTGTTCCATTCTAACACTATGCACAGTCGCAAAAACTATTTGTAGTTGGTTTATTGATACTCATCACTTACTTTTTTATATTAATGAGAGACTAGTTTCAAAGGCAATCGCCTCCATTTTCATTTCCAACTAGCATCTGCTGTTATCTGCTCTCTCTCTGGTGAGGGAACTATGAACTTTTTTGTCAAATTATCTACTGGTGGGATTTCAAAGTTCATTACTGATCCTTATTTTTCCATATGAATATGTTCTCCCGTGTTGTCAATTTATTTTGGTTTATCACTCCTTTTAATAATTTTGGATTTATTTTTTATAGATTCAAAGTTCATTACGCAATCCTTATTTTTCCATATATGTTATCCCATGATCACCTCTCGCCACTTTTGAAAGGTTTGCCTCAATTGTGTTTCATTTCGGCTGAAGCACTGGCCTGCTCGATGATGAAAAGCTTACTTTTAAATTACATACACAAAAGTGCTTTTGGGCTTGTGTTACACAAAATGTATAGAAATAAAGTGTTAAATATCAGAAGCAACTCATACTATAAACAATAACATCTTAATCAGCATTCAACTTGATACAGACCTCATTGCGAGAGAGCTTCCTGGTATAGGAATGCAAAAATATGTAATAGAATCAAAACATTTGCATACTTTTCTCTCTCCAAAATTAGCTTGCATAGAGCAGTGATCAGAAAATTACTTATAGTACTGTACTTAAAGGAGGGGTTTATCGTATGCATGCAAATAAAAGAAAACGCCCATTAACTTTGTTAAACCAGCCAACAGCTTAACTGTTTTCTGTCCCAATATCTCTGGCTCTTCCCACCCAGATGTTTACAGCAGGATGAACCTAGGCTGAGATAGATCATAGTGTAAATGTTTACTTTAGTAATTTCTTCTCTTGTTAACAGTTCGAGGATGATTTAGCCATGTCCAATAATCAATTGTTATAGCACTGTAACGAAAACACTAAAGACTGAAGTTCACCTCAAACTTCTTTATCACCAAAATTATTAGCACAATATTGATGTACAATTACTTTCGCTTTCACACAAATACATAACTTTAATATGTCTCTTTAGGTTTACCTCTCACATGGATCTGCACACCATCTCTCAAACACAACTACTTTGCTCATGAAGTGCTTCACTGCCTGTTGATTCGTCACCAAGGAGGCACATTTATTGCCTTGTGAACTGCTTCACAGCAAGTTCAAGTCCTGCCACCACGGTGCTGGGATGTATAACACTTCTCTGCGCTAACTTTTTAATTCACACAATGTGATCGACTGATTGATTCATGAACTGTTTCACTGCACCAACACATCACTATGGAGCTGTATTTGTTGACTCAAAACTTGAGACACATACAACTCAACACACAACTCAAACTAAACACACTGCCTTGACAAGCTTTGTTATCAGGTTTTATATAGTCCTGCTGGGCATGGTATATGGTTCCACTAATCAACTGTTCTTGAATTACATTCTAGAAAGGTATTTGCACAGTAATAATGTCACTTGACCTAGGTTTTGTGATATCAGCTAGAGGCTGTCAGGAAGACCGTACCTTCTCCCATCCCTCTGGCCAATAGAAAACAGAGCTAGAGCAATTGTCCCACTCACACTTGATTGCTGCACAGCATATCCAAAGTGGCAGCAATGTAACACTGTTAACTGAGTGCATTTCAGCCTTCCGTTTGCCCCCATGCAAAAGGTTACAATGTAGCTCTTCCACCTTTTTCACTCATGCCATATAGTGCCTGAGCCATCTCAAGAAACAAATTATAATACAGCAATAATGGATGTCACCACAAACTGGCCACCACCACCAGGAGCCAGCTGGTCATTTCTGATAAGAGCAATTAGCTCTTGAAACAAGCCAAAGCAATCCCTCCTTCAAAAAGTGATGTAAATGTTCAACTACTCACTCAATTTTACCATAAATTTACATCACTTAATAGCTTATTCAAATATTATACAAATAGAAGTAATAATTTCTCCTTTTATTTTTCATGCAACAAACTTCCAATATTTAAAACATGGTTTTGTTCATTAGCATCAATATGTGAGAATGCTAACTCGGTTCTATAAGCTAAACAACATCAGCACCTACCTCAAACAAATTTTATTTGTGTTTTGCCTGTATCATTTCTTTACACAAAATGAAAAGGACGTTACCTTCTTCAAATTTCACTCCTTAATTTCATATGAAATATCCTTGCGGGGAAATAGTAGTGAAGCTATTAAAATATTCAAATTACAAAAAAGGGTCATTAGAATTATTCTCAATTTACCTTCTGCTGTCAGTTGCAATCCATTCTTTAATGAACTAAACATTTTGCCATTACTCTGTATATATTTATATGAAACAATTGTATTAATGCAAACACACATCACAGATTTTACCATAAATTCACTGTCATAACACAAGAGATAAAGCAAAACTACATATAACCCCATAAAACAAAAAAAATTTGAAAATAGTTTCTACTATAGGCATTAAATTGTACAACAAATTACCTATTGAAGTAAAAAATATATATTCCATTCCACACTTAAAAAAACATCGAGCAATTTTTAATTGAAAAATCTTATTACTTAATTGAGTTTTTGCATTAATGAAGTATTCACTTGTATTTTTTAACAATGTTTAAGTTTAATCTACACGTACAATATAATTTTTTAAATAATTATTGTTGAACTCTTATAATTAAATGTTTAAAATACTGGACGAATCCACAACATGTATATGTTAAATCAGATGAATAAAATTGAATTGAATTGAATTCATGTGGATCAATAATAAGATGAGAAAGATCACAGATTTTCTGGTTGCAAAAGTTTCATGTATCTTATATGTTCGTTCTTTTTAGTGTTGATGGATTTGCCAGTTTGACCTATGTATGATTCACCGCAATCACAGGTAATTTTATAAACACCCAGATTATTTTGTAGAGGGTTAACTTTAACTGGTCTTATGAAAGAATGCAGCTTTTTAACTGAAACTTGTTTGATTATTGTGGCATTGTAATGTTTTTGTAATTCTTTCCGTTACTCCTGATACATAAGGTATGCAAGCTGTTTTAGTGCCAGTCTCTTCTGGATTTGTAGTATTTTTTGCCATTGCAGAAAACACCAGCCACCACATTGCCTCTGATAATTAGAGATTTTAGCTATGTGTATAAATGAAATGTGTAGTATCTAACGCCCGCTTTTACTACATACGGCACCGCAGGCGATGACACTGATGATACATGAGATGAAGACGGAGCACCGGTGGAATGAGATGGCGGGGGAAACCGGAGATCCCGGAGGAAACCCGCCCCAGCACCATGTTGTCCACCACAAATCTCACTTTGCGGTCACCTGGGATCGAACCCGGGCCGCCTTGGTGAGAACCAAGCGGTCTGACCACTGAGCCACGGCGCGGCCTGAGATTTTAGCTATCTGTGACCATTTATCTCAAAGGACAGTGAGAAGAAGCATAGAAATATTTAAGGAAAGGAGCAATTTGAACCATGACACAGGCAAACTACTCAACACAAAATGTAAGACCCTATTAGCACGGCAACCTCCCAATGGAGAAGGAACCAATAGGATTGAGGAACAGAGGCAAACCAGAATATAAAAGTGGTGACCATTTGAAACATTTGCAGTCATCCAGTGAAGAAGCCTAACATAGTTTACATTGAAATGTCAGCAAGATTTTAAGATTTTTAAGCCAACAGGACGTGGTTCAAACCAGAAGCCAAGTAAAGAAGTAATGGACAAAGGCCCTGGAGGTCTATGTAAGATCTGTTTCATACATGCTCAATTATGATATTTATAATGTATTCCACCTACATTTCCACATTTCTGTTCAATGTTAATGCCTTGTATGACAATTTACATGTTTACGGTTTTTGGAATCATCTATAGATAAACATCCCTGAAACAAGTACAAAGCTGTCTTGCAGAAGACTTTCATAAGCAAGACCCTAGAAATAGTTATGATTAAAAGCATTGTTAAAAGTGAAGCTAATTTTATGTTAAAATATAACACACTAAGTCTTTTAAGATCTTAGAATCCTCATTTAAAATACTGATTTTGTGTTCTGTATATAAATTGTGTGGTTCCCACTAACAGAAACCACACATTACTTACCATTTTCTTGTGTTTGCTGCTGAGGCTGTGTGGGAGGTACTTCCTGAGATTGAGATTGGGATTGGGACTGGCTCTGATTTGTATCTGGTTCAGCTATCTCTGGCTCAGCGGAGACTGGTTCACTTTCTGATGGAGGAGTGCTAGTGTCCTCATGGGTTGCAGAACTATTCAAATCCATTTCTGGAGCACTAGAAGTGTTTTCACTTTCTGTAGCATTGACAGTCTGTGTACCATTATTAGCACCATTACGATTTGGTGTCAGGTTGATCTGGGCCTGTAAGAAATATTAACTTCAGAATGCAAGAATTGGTGGTTAAATTTAAAGCATACTATGCTATGAGCATACTTTCATGTTCCTGAAACTTAAAACTTTGCAAAAACTATTTATAGTCGGTTTTTAACACTCCATCACATAAATGTTCTTTTTTGAGGGACTAGTTTTGGAAGCTGTTGCTTCCATTTTCAACCTCAAACTTTCCCTGCTCCAGCAAAATGTTGTAATTTGAAAGAAAAAAAAATACAATAGAATGCATAAAATGTTAACAGCTGTAAGTGTAAAAAATTACTGAAATGAAAAAGAATTTGCTTTATAATAATGGTTAAAGACCCAATAGTAATGATACTGTTACTCTGCTTGAAATTCTTCCAAATACCACAATAAACATGCCAAAGCATGCTATAAACAGATTTCTATCTCATATTTTATGCTGAGTTCAGAATAACAACCATTAAAAAAAAAAAAAAAAAAAAAAAAAAAAAAAAAAAAAAAAAAAAAAAAAAAAAAAAAAAAAAAAAGGAAATTTATGGCCTCCTGCTAGAGAATGTGATTAAGGTAATTTACATGAGACAGTTCACTTTACAATTAACATTATACATTACTGAATGTTTGTTATTGTTTAATGTTGGCTACTAGTGGTCACTATTTTATATTTTTATATCAAATTTTAAATCTGCATACTATGCATTTTGTTGCAGCTCAATGACAGAGCACACAAAACATAAGGGAAAATATTACAGCAACCGAAATGACAAAAAGGCTCTTAAACAAAATCAAGTCTAACAGACAAAGAAAAAAAAAACAGCTTGTGATATTAACATACACATAAATTTCTTAAGCAATGATTACTTTTAATCCTTAGCAATACACTTAAACTCATAATAACACTTAAACTCATATAATAAACATGAGAAGAGAACTGAAAATCAGAATTCAGAATAATCAGAAAAGATATTCATTAAGACAACCATACAAAAGACAGTATCTTTTATATATCTTTTACATCACTTCAATATGAACCACAAACATGCTGTCTTTAATAGCCTCATGCATGCCCGTTGTGTCACCAAAGGGATAAGAATGGCATTTGCTTTTAGAATGTGAAGAAACTAGGTTGCTTAGGGAGAAGATAGGTAAAAAAGAATGGGAAAGGCTACCAAAAGAAATTCAAGCAATGAAGTTAATGAGTGTAAAACAAGGAAAAATTTAATTGAAATTGGGAACTTTTTGGGCAAAGAGCCAAATGGTTGAGGAAGTTAAGTAAATATGATGAAAATGAAGTTATTTTAGATAAGATGCCAATAGAGACCCATTAGCTTGACAACCTCAGAGTTTGAGTCTATTGGGCCCAAGGGTAACCAGCAACTCAGTGTAGTATAAAGTACGTAAATGTATAATAATTTGTAATTGAAATGGAAATAAAGATTACTTAATTACTAATAGCCTCATACAGAAGATTACTTTAAAGAGTAGTTTTTTTCATATTAAAATATACATGGTGTTCATTTTAATCTGTAATTTTACCACACAAAATTTGACGTCATCAGCAGCATCGCTGATGGAGCAAGTTTATCTACGATTCCCCTAGCTGCTTGCGATTGTACTTGATGTGCTGACAGCAGCTTTTAGGCCTCCCTCTACCAGCAGGTAAATATACTATTTGACAGGTGAGTCTGCCTGCATAATATAAAGATGCGTAAATATAATAACTGCTTTTAAAAAACTATATACTGCAATGCAGTGTACTGCAGAGCTAATTATGCATTCATTAAAGTATACCATGAAGAATATACGAAATAAGTCAATGAACACTTATTTCACAATGAACATCTGTTTTTCTCTTATAGTAGACATATAGGCATATCGTAAACCTGTCACATAAAATAGAAATATTTCAATTTGATCTCAATTCTTTTCTATCACCCACAGTTTCCTCATAATGTAACTTCATTACAAACCAGAAAATCAGCAGAACATGTTCTAGGAATGAAAAATAAATTAGTGTCACAATATGTACAAAGCTTTTATCCCTGTTTAAAGAAAATATCTCTAGTACACAGTCCTGTGTGTTCATTTTCTTATATTTCATTTTCTCTTCCCCTTAAACACTGTACTACGAGAAGGTATGCTTGAGACCTTTCTGTCACATTATTTATTGCTTCCAGATTGGGACCAGTCACTTTATAGCGTCCAGTATCTTTCTTTTTGCAAGTAACTGATCCTGTATCTTGGAAATGTTTGATGCACCTATTTGGTTTTAAAAGACTTAAGGATACCAACATTGATAGACATTTTAATTAAATGTGAGAATGCCAAACAATTTATATTGTATACTGATAAAAAGTAAGACATTTATGTTCAAACAAAAGTATGTCAAATTTGACATTACCTGGACACTTTTGACAACATTACACTTCGAGGGACTTGTCTGAATGCTGGATGTCTGAATGATGGATAGCTGTGCATAAATTCCTCTATGCAGCGGTTTAAACTATATTTATATGTCGCCCTAATTTTAATGCCAGTACAAAAGTAGTAGCATTCAACCATGAAGACACAGTGGTCTATTCTCATATCCAGGGGAAGCCAGTTGTATTAGTTACCAGGGCCACCACACTGACAGCGCTGTAATTTGCTTACTGTTCTGCAAAAATTACCGCGTCTTCTCCATATGATTTCAAGATACTCACCAGTCAATTATGACATCACCGTTGCTCAATTGGAGGGCGGGAAGTAATAAAAATGAACTCTGTGTGTGTGTGTGTGTGTGTGTGTGTGTGTGTGTGTGTGTGTGTGCGTGCGTGCGTGCGTGCGTGCGTGCGTGTGTGTGTAGGATGAATCACCTAAAACTTGGACCACGAATATTCCTGAAATGGAAAGTGCTATTGAAATGAGGTTTTCACACCATTGTTTGGTAGTTAGGGGCTCATATGTTTAGCCTATAAATAGATTTTTAATAACACTTAGTGTATTTTTGGAGCAAACACATTTTAAGTTGAATGCCTGATTACATCAAAAAATCAAAAGCACTGAAATTAAAAATGCTAATGGTGTTTTCTGAAGGATTTTAGTGCCAGTAGTTCATGAGATATCTTATTTTGAAACTTTCACACTACAATTGTGTGTTCTATTTCAACTGGTTTAGTCACTAGATACAATGTTGTTACTGTTTGTTTACACGTGTTTGCAGTTCATTTGTCATTGTGACGTTCTAGTCAGTTAATAGTTCAAGCACTACTCTCTGTTTCATATAACCTTGCCCAGCTGAAATGTATCACTCCGCGTTCAACAACCCTCCCCCTCGCCCTAATTGGCTAATGCTTTCGCGTCATAGGCCATAGGCGGTGCCTTCCCCTCACATTTAAACCTGGGGTAAATGTCGTAATAATTGCCGGGAAGATAAATAAAATCAACAAAAATCATACAAATAAGGATATGAAGGCATGCAAAAATACAAGTTTATAATGAACTGAGCAAATTGAAACAGAATGACTGAGCAATGAAACTGAAAGAGTTTATAATGAAAGGCATTTGGCCTTTTTCACTGGGATTTTTTAAACCAGCATACATACCTTTCAAAAATGCTTGTCTTTCAGTCTTAAAAGTTGTGTCACACCATACTTTAATTTTCGTGTGTTCTTCGTGTATATTTAGCGATTTGTATCTCGGTGCAGTGTGGTTGTCCTTAAATAGTGTCTTCGCCACACAGCAATATCGCCTCTGTCTTTTAGCACATTTTTCTTGCCTCTTTTTTCATTCATAAATCCCAGCTGTATAAGCAATCTGCTGAAATTTGGTAAATCTGCATCCTCATTTACAGCAGACGAAATGTTACTTATGTTAGGGAGTTCGTTTCTAAAGAAAAACTACACACATGACGACGCACAACACTTTTCACGTATTTTCTCCGAGCCCGCACTTTTGTTTATTCCTGCTTTTGCCTGGAGTGGTAAGTTTTCCTGTTTCCTCAATTTCATGTCGCGATGTTCCTACAGATCTAACACTCACACGTGTAACTTCAGAGCACAGCTGTTCGACTTCTCTCACTGACAAAGACGGATTCTTCTCTGTGAGTGCATTAAACACATGTAACACAATTCTTTTTTCGCCTGTTTGTAAATAATTATCCTTGCGATACTTCAGCGAAAAACTGGCGGTAGACTCTGCCATTATACATATAATAAGTACATGCGCAATAAACGATCAATAAAATAATTTAGCTCCTGCACTCTCGAATGGCGATGCATGACTAATCCAGTTCAAAACAAGGTCAGTGATAAAAGTCACATAAACAAATGTCACCACTACCGCTAAATCACGTGCTATTGTGCCGTGTGCTTGAGAGCAAAGGGACCTCCTCTTTAATTCGTTTAAGAATTAACATACATTTCAGATAAATCAACTCTGTTGCGTAATATATTTAATTAGAACAGTTACGAAAATATAAATGTGACAATTCTCTTCCAACATATAATGATATATCACCATGTTAAATAACGAACTAGTTTTTACCGCACGACAGCCATTACCACAACAGCAACCAATGAGAGGTGATAGGTCACGTGACCGTTAAGAGATACTGGGCAAGCTTACGTGAAACAAGGTATAGGTTATGAATGAAAAGATGGGATTTACCAATGCAGAAAAAGCTGACATGCTCCTGGTGTACGAAGAGTGTAGGAAGACTGCAGTTCCTGAGTCAATCATCTCGGCAATTATTCATCAACCTCTTCAACCAGTTATGTGAAATTGGTAGTGTAACAACAATAAAATGGAACAGAAACTGGTGACCAGAGATGTAGGAGAAATTAATATTTTGGCTGCTGTCACAGATGATCTTAGTTCCCTCACAATTGCACATGGAAGTGGAATCAATCAGGCAAATGTACTTCGCATTCTCCATCAACATAGGTTCCATCCCTATTACATCTCTCTCCATCAAAAGCTGCATGGAAACGATTTTGAGAATCGTGTTAACTTTTTTACATGGGCATTAAGACATGATACTGCAGATTCATCATGTATTTTGTTTAATGATGAAGCAACATTTACTAAACATGGCGATGTAAACTGCAGAAACATGCACTATTGGTCTGTTGACAATCCCCATTGGTTTTGTCAGGTGTAACATCAGTGTTCATGGAGTTTAAACATGTGGTGTGGGATAGTGAACCATCAGCTCATAGGCCCTTTTTTCATAGAAGGAACACTAAGCTCACACAAATATCTCAGTCTCCTAACAGACCATCTTTCACAGATTCTAGAATTGTATTGTATTTATTTCATCCTTTGGAACATAATACATATGTTATAGGACTCGTCAGTTCAAGATACAAAGATAAATATAAAAAGTTACATAAGACTAAAAACTGTAACAGATACAGGATCCAACAAAAGTCTAAAGTAGAAAAAGCAAATAAATATAAACTATATAAAGACCATAGAGAAATGCTATATAAAAGTAATTGTTCACAAATGTGGAGTTTAATCTACTTCATGATTTAATTCAATTTAGTTCAATTCAATTTATTTTGTCCTTTCGATTGATATCACACACGTCATAGTATAAAAATTACATTAATGACCACTGTCATTATTTACAATCACTTAAAACTAATTAACATTTAAAAACTCATTTACAGAATAAAATGAATGTTGCAGTAAAAAGAGTTTTACTCCCTTTTTAAAATGTATAGGGCTCTTCATTTGTTTAATATTTTCTAGAAGCCTGTTGTATAATCATACCTTTATTGATAGCACTAGATCTGAAGATTTCCGTTCTACAACTTTGAATGTGAAAGTCATCTTTCTGATATGTATTGTATTTGTGAATATCAGCATTTTTGTAATTTTGTATTTGTAGTTTATTTTATTTTACATGGATCACTAATTCCAAAATATACATACATGCTAGAGGTAATATTTGATGTTTTTTTAAATAATGGCCTGCAAGATGTTCTGTTATACACCCCACTTAGTATCCTTATCGCTCTTTTTTGAACTTAAAGACTATCTGCCTTTTCCTCCCAAAACACTATCCCATATTGTAACTGACTGTGAAAATAACCATAATATATATTTCTCAATGCTGCTAAATTTATTAAGATTTTCAAATATTTAAGCAAATAACAAATGGAACTCAGTTTATTTATTAAATGTTGAATATGTGTGGTCCATTTCATGTTCTCATTCATATGTAATCCCAAAATTTTTGTTTCATTATTGTAGCTAATGGCTGTTTTATCAAATACTATTGGAGGTTTGACCACATTTCTATTTTGGCAAGTATGGAATGAAATGGCAATAGTCTTATCCTTATTTATAATTAGTTCATTCGTCTAAAACCATGTGTGCAGTTTACATAGAGTATCATTGAGTTTGGTATGTACGCTTTCTTGATTGTTTCTTTTTATTAGGATGTTAGTGTCATCTGCAAATAAAATAACATCTGTGGAATTAATGGCAATTGGCAAATCATTTATGTACAATGAAAATAACAAGGGGCCCAGGACTGATCCTTGTGGAACTCCTCGCCTAACTTCTCTCACTTTGGACTGAACTGTATTTAATTTTCCTTTATTTTCAAATTGAAGTTCTACAAACTGTTTTCTATCACTTACATAGGAAGGACAAAAAGGAACATAGGCACTAGAAAGAAAGAACACTTCAGGCACTTAAGATACAAAAATATTGATAAGTCCGCAATAGCAGCTCATTTCTGGTCTGAAAATCATGAAATTGAAGATAGCACAGAATTACTAAAATACGTACAAAAACATAGTGAACTCGTCATATGGGAGAGGATATACATAGAAAAACATAAAAACCAACTAATGAACTTTGAAATCCCGCTAGAAGAGAATCCCACATTTCAGTTCATCACTAAATCAACAGATGGCAGCAACAACCCCAGAATTACCCACACCGCTGGATCTAGCGTCAGTCGCACAAGAGCCGTAGATGCAAACGAAGATTTGCGAAACATGTCCTCAAAATAGGTACGAAAGTGAAGCAGATGTGTAAAAAATGCGACTCATCTAAAATTTAATAATAATAGGATTTAACCCAATTATTCATAATACCCCTAAAACCATATTTATTTAATTTCCTGAGTAGTATTTCATGATCTAAAACATCGTATGCTTTCGCTAAGTCTAAAAATAAACCCACAACTACTAATTTTTTATCAATAGCTTCTTGAATTTTATTTATTAAACTGTCCATGGCTGTTATGGTAGATCTGTTTTTTCTAAATCTGTTTTGGGCCTCTGAAAGAATATTGTATTTTGAGATGAATGATATTCTATTATAAACCAGTTTTTCAAATATTTTAGAAAATGATGATACAATTGATATTGGTCTGTAATTTTCTCTTTTATTCTTCTCCCCTTTTTTATAAATTGGCTTAATTTTTTATACTTTTAACTTATCTGGAAATACACACGGCTGCAATGATGCATTATAGAGACTGACTAGTGGCTTAGCTATTTGATGTAGGTATAACTTTTTTAATGATAACATCTGGTACTTCAACTCCAGATGAATATTTGGCCTTCATATCCTGGACTACACCTTCTAATTCCAATTTCATAACAGGTAATATAAAAATTGATTGACTGCATTGCTTTATGTTGTCACCATTCTCCTGACACCCTATATGGTTAATATTTTGAGCTACTAAGTTTTCTGCAATGTCTGTGAAATAAGCATTAAAAGATTCTGCAATATCCTCTGGATTTGTGATATTATTATTATTATTATTATTATTATTATTATTGATATTTAATTCATTAATATTGATTTTGGGGCAGATTTTCCAGTTTATTGGTTAACTAATGTCCAAAGAGCCTTTGTTTTATTGTTAGAGTTTAGTATGAATCTTCCATTTTCCCTTCCTTTGGCTTCAGTTATAATGGTTTTATAGATCTTTCGTTACCTATTGATATACTCTTTGGTCTCATTATTTACTTGTCCATGTTTTTCTAGCCTGGACAGAAACCATAGCCTATTGCTGGATGTAATTATTCCCTTTGTTATCCACCCTTTCTTTTTTTGTGATTTAAAGCATTTCTTTTCTAAAGGAAAAGCTATATCAAACCAATGCAGAAATGTGTTTAGGAAGTTCTCACATTTTAAGTTAACATCAATTTCATCAGACATTATCCCATGTTTCCTTTTCCAGTAAAGTATTAAACAGTACAATACTATTTTTACTAAAGTGTCTATCCATTCTTTTAGATACTAAAGTCTTAATTTGTAGTATTTGTGCCCAGTGATAAGAAAAACCTAGATCTGTGATAGTAGCTTGCTGTTCAAATTTTGTTTTTGTTAGTAATTATTACGTCCAGTAACGAAATTGATCTAGTGGTGAACATCTAAAAGATGTTCCTCTGCAGACTAGGAGGAACCTGTGGTTCCAGTATGACGGCTGTCCAGCCCACAGTGCAAAAATTGCTATAGCTGGTCTTCATGGATTGTCTCCAAATCGATGGAATGGACCAAGGGGACCTGTACCTTGGCCGGCCCGGATTTGACTCCGCTAGACTTTTTTCTGTGGGGAAAACTGAAACACACTGTCTACAAGGACATACCAACTACCCCAGATGATGTGAAACAATGTATTACAGCTGCTTGCTCTGAAATGCTGGAATGTATGCAGCAGTCTTACCACAGGAGACTGGAAGCCTGTATTGAAGCTGCAGATGGTCATTTTGAACACAAACTTTGAAGGTCAAATTTATCTTTACTTGTCAGGATCCATACAGGCAGTGTACTCCCTTTTTGTTTTTCTTTAGTTTGCACTATCACAGATAGTACAAGTGTGTAAAAGATTCAAAACAAGATATCTCGTGAACAATTGGCATTAGAATCCTGCAGAAAATACCAATAACAATCTAATTTACTGTACTTTTGATCTTTGAATAGATCTTTGATCTATTAGGCTTTGTTCCATTTAAAAGAGTGTATGTTTGTTCCAAAAATACACCTAAGTGTTATTAAAATCTATTTAAAGGCTAAAACTACAAGCCCCTAACTACCAAACCATGCTGTGAAAACCGCACATTAATAGCACTTTCCATTTCGGAAATATTGGTGGTACAAGTTTTAGGTCATACACCCTGTATATCTCTATATAACATTGAAAACAGCAGAAAGTGATGGCTTCTCGAAAACACTAGTTGATAAATTTCAGAACATCAGAAGAACACCATCATGAATTCATGAATGTAAGTACATGAGCAAGGGAAGCAAAATAAATAAGTTTCAGAAAACTTTCATACCTCCCTTGGGCAATGAAGAGTTCAAACGACTACAGCTACCGCAAATTAGTTTTAACGCTATGCAAGTATAACATTAACCAGTATTTTTTGCCAAATCCCCAAATGAAATCCAAAATATCCTGAATGAACTGAACACAAGAGAGCAAAGCAGCAGCCTAGCAATGAACCTGTCCAAAACCAAAATCATGGCAAATTATATAGCCACATCAATCCAATTGGAGTGTACACCAATAAAATACAGTGAAGAGTATATCTTGTAACAGTTGTTTTTAATTCAGAAAAAAAAAATGGTTAACATGTTTTATGATATTTGAAGTTAAAGATTACACCTATCCTGGTTCTTATCCGATCCAAAGCTTCAGTTGCTCAGACCCAACCATAAAAGGGATAGAGGAACAAGAAATCCTCTAACACCACGATAGTGGTAAAACTAGGGCAGTTCAGAAGTTGAAAATTATCTATTAAAATAAATATGTCATTGGTTGCCACAAATGACGTGGTTATGATTAAAGACATAGTTACTACTGCAAAGGAAAAAACAATCTTCCTGCTCTAGAAAAAGACAACAAAGAGATGGGATGAATTCTTAAGTATTTGTAAAAAAATATTCAGTAATTATTATATGGTTTTCTTTAAGCATCGCAAGAGATATATGTCTTGTGTGTTAGTGAAGAAGAAATTAAAAAAGTATATATGAGGAATCAAATTAATGATTATTTCAGAAATTCCTTCTCGGAATTCACATAAATCTGAGACCACAACTTTGAGATAAAAGTTTCATACTTCAACTGAGAACTGGAAAGGGCGAAAGAAATTTAAGAAGTCATAAATTGATTTATGCAGTCAGAATTTCAAAACTGATCAGCGACAGCACATTTTTGTTAAAGAATCATATACATTTATCAATGATTTCCTTGGTAACCACATCTATATGCATCTTGTGCATATGTTTGACCACATCTGAAGTGGTTGAACCAATATCTTCACTGTTATATGCAGATGAAAAAAGGTCCCAAAAACAGCATCTAATTTCACTTTTATATCTTTGCAAATTTTCCCATCCAAAAGTAAAAAAGAAAATTACTGAACGATACTACACTATTTCCATTTTAGTAAAAACACATTGAACATCTAACTAAAATGCGTGCTAAATCCAAACTATCCCGTGAATTAATAAATTTATTTTTGCAATGAATAACAAATGAATGTAAATGATAGTAACAACAACTTGCCTTAGCAACAGCATCTAATTTGAAAAATGGGTACTTACTGAACAGCCCTGGCAAACAATGGTATGCAAATGTGTAAACAATTGAGGCATTGACATGGGAAAGGTAGTAATTGCCAAAAACATTTTTTTTTTCAGGGGAAGCAAAACACAATTACACAAATATGGTTGGTTAGTTGGTTGCTAATGCTTATGGAGTTGGAGAATTTCCAATTTTCTTTTGGCCTCCCAATAACGTGTGACTAGTTGCGCTGTCAGTTCTCCATCTGTTTTTGTCAGGGCACTACACTGAACCAGATGATCTCCATCCATCAATGAGTTCAGGTCCCTACACAGTGTGCAGGTCGGGGTTTCAAAAATATTAATCCTGTGTAGATGAGCGAACAAAAACAGTCATGGCCAGTAGTCAGTCGGAAGATGGCAACAGTACTGCTTCTTGGGTAGTCTGGGGTGGGATTTTTACTTCCTAGTAGAATTTTCCATTGCTTGTTGGTACTTTTTTCTTTGCATTCTTCTTTCCAGAATAAGTTGATTCTATTGTTTATATGTAGTTTTGATGTGTGGAATGAGGTTTTTTGTCAGCAGCTTTGTTTTATTTTTGTTCCTTTTTTTGCCAAGGAATCTGCTATTTCACTGCCTGTAATTCCACAGTGGGATGGAATCCACTGGAAGTGTATTTCTTTTTTTAGACCTTGTAGTATTCGTAATGAACTGTAAAATTCAAGTATTCTATTGTTGTTAGGGTACAGTGAGGATAGGGCTTGAAGTGCTGATTTAGAATCGCTTAGAATCACTGCTTTAGAGAAAGAGTTCACATGGTTGAAGAGTTGTTTCAGCGAGGTGTTGATTGCTTCTAATTCTCCATCATAGTGGTTGCTAGTGTGCCCAAACAGATGTAAAATTGAATATTTTACTATGTATTCCTGCTCCAGCATTACTTTCTTTGTCAAATAATAGGGAGCCGTCTGTGTATATGTGTAGCAATGAGTCTTGTGGATAATAAGTTTCAATTGTTTCTAGAGCTACCACTTTAAGTGTTTGTGCACTTACTTCCCTTTTTGACTCTATATTTTGCAGAAGGTTTACTCTGCTATTTATTTTAGGTTGTGATAGAGGGCAGATTGGAAGTGGGAGATATTCAATTTTGTTTGTCTCTTCAAGTTTGTATATTCTCTGTAGGTTATAGGCTTTCTGCATAAATCCTACTTGTGTTTTTAACGTCCTTTCTCTGCTTTTGTAGTTCTTCCAGTCAGTATTAAAGGGGAGCCTTTGTAGTTTTTCGTTTAGGAGGAGATACTATTTTTCCATTTCATATTTAACTGGCAAGTTATTTGTGGCAATTTGCATTTCAGTAATTGGTGTTGATTTGACTGCTCCCATTATTAGTCTGAGTGCTTGATTCTGTAATGTTTAAAGTTGTGTTAGTTTGCTATGACTTGCTGTATCACCTCGCTTCCATAGAGGAGTGCTGGTTTGATGGAAGTTTTATAGGTGGTGTTGAGTGTATTGCCAGAGGACCTCCATTTGCTGCCAGCTAGTCTTTTGAGTGTTGTTAATCTCTGAGTGGTCTTTTCTATGGTTTCATTAATGTGGGTTTTCCAAAATAATTTAGAATCGAGTGTTATGCCTAGATATTTATAATTTTCTGTTTCTGTTAGTTATATAGAATAAAAAGAAGTATTTCAGAAAGTGGAGTGCCATTGTTACTAAAATTAGGCAAGTGAGTCAACCTTGTATATACTTTTCTCCACTTACAAGTTTTTTATGAAGACTAGTTTCTGGGGACTTCTCCCCTATCGTCAGCTCTGTGGTAGACTGATGATGCATCCGGTGTCTGCATCTGGCTTGGTGTTGTGCTGCCATCTAAAGTCCTGGTAAGTTTGATGATGTCATCTACCGCGGGAATTTCAAAATTCATCAAGAGGTCCTGTTTTTTCGTAATAAATATGTTTTCCCAAATCTGTAGTTCCAGAGGTTTCTTTGCCTGTTTGATCAGTTCTATTTCTTGTTTTATGTTGTGATTCTCAGACCAAAAGTGATGTGATACGGCCGACTTGTCCATTTGTTTGAATTTAATATTTCTGAAGTGTTCTTTCATTCTTGTTCCTAGATTCCTTTTGGTCTTACCAATGTATATCTTGTCACAATCCTGGCAACTCATTTGGTAAATGCCTGATAATTGAGTTTTCGGTGTGCTATTTTTTAGAGGGTGGTTTAGTAAGTTGCGGATGTTGTGTTTGTTTTGAGGGGCTAATTTTATGTTGAAGCTCTTAAATATCTTTTCAAATTTTTTGAAGTATTTTGGATGAAATGTAAATTTTTCATATCTGGTGTTTGGGTTTTCTATTTTTTTTTTTTTAACGTAGTAATGTCCTTTAAGTATTTGTTTCTTTTGTGTCTATAGATCAGTTTTTTGATGAAATTTGTGTTGTAGTTCAGTTCGGCAACCTGGTGTATGTGAGCGTACTCCTGTTCATATTCTGTTTTTGTTAGCGGAATGTTGATTAATCTGTGAACTAAACTATGGAATACTGCATATTGATGTTGTACTGGGTTGAATGGGTTGCATTTAATGTAATTGTCAACATGTGCTGCTTTTCGGTATATTCCAAATTGTAATCCTGTTGGTGTTCTAATGATTTTCAAATCTAGAAAAGGTAGCCATTCATGCTGCTCTACTTCAATGGTGAAAACTATGGATTTTTCTTGTAGGTTTAGCAGCTTTATAGCATCCTCGATTAGTCTTCTAGGGACTATCGCAAACACATCGTCAACATATCTATGCCAACATTTGAAAATATGTGGAAAGGCTTTAGTAATGTGTGTTTCCAAATTACTCATGAACAGATTAGCTAGTAATGGTGAAAGAGGGTTACCCATGGCCAAGCCTGCTGTTTGTTGGAAGATCTTGCTGGAGAACGTGAAGCTGTTTTGTTCAATACATAGGGTGCTTAATTTGATGTATTCCTCTATTTTATCATCTGCAACGTTGCTTTTGGATAACCAGCCTTTCATCAATTTTGGAATTTTTTCTACTGGTATGCTCGTGAATAGAGATCTGATATCAAAGGACACCATCACCTCTTCAGTTTTTATAATTGTGTTTTCAATTTTCTTTACTAAATCAAATGAATTGTTTATGCTTAGAGATTCAAACTTTTCAAACTTGTCAAATTCTTCCAACAACCATTTTGCCAGTTTGTAAGTCGGGGCATCTATATTGTTAATAATGGGTCGCATGCTGTTGTCTGTCTTGTGAATCTTAGGTAGGCAGTATAATTTTGGCAAATTAGGGTTGTTTACAATTATGCTATTTTTCATCTTATGTGGCACTACTGTATTTTCTTTAATTGCTTTTTTGGTGGTTTCTATGTATTTCCTTAAAGGGTTTTTGTTTAGGGTTGTATATTCTGGATTTTGTAGTAGATGTTCGACTCGCTGGTTGTAATCATTTCGGTCCATAATGACTACCGTATTTCCTTTGTCTGCTTTCAGATAAAAAACTGGTTTTTGGTTCAATGTTTGAATAGTTTCTTTGTAGTTATTTTCCTGTCCGAATGTCATCCCCTTTAGAATTTCTAAGCATTTTGATTTAAAAAATGTTTTTTCGCTACCATTTTCCAAAAGTTTGAGGTTATGGTGACGTCAGCAATGTAATCGTCTAAATTGCCCGAGTTGCCGACACAAGTTTTAAAACCTTTGTTTAGAAATTTTAACTCTGTTTCGGTGAAAGCTTGGGAAGAGATGTTGACTACATTGTCTGGTGTTTCTGTGACACGGCGATACTGGTTGTGTGGGTTTCTCGTCGGTCTCCTTAAGCGTAATTTCCGTACTTTCGAAAGTACGGAAAGTACGGAAATTACGCTTAAGGAGACCAACGAGAAACCCACACAACCAGTATCGCCGTGTCACAGAAACACCAGACAATGTAGTCAACATCTCTTCCCAAGCTTTCACCGAAACAGAGTTAAAATTTCTAAACAAAGGTTTTAAAACTTGTGTCGGCAACTCGGGCAATTTAGACGATTACATTGCTGACGTCACCATAACCTCAAACTTTTGGAAAATGGTAGTGAAAAAACATTAGTTAAATCAAAATGCTTAGAAATTCTAAAGGGGATGACATTCGGACAGGAAAATAACTACAAAGAAACTATTCAGACATTGAACCAAAAACCAGTTTTTTATCTGAAAGCAGACAAAGGAAATACGGTAGTCATTATGGACCGAAATGATTACAACCAGCGAGTCGAACATCTACTACAAAATCCAGAATATACAACCCTAACCAAAAACCCTTTAAGGAAATACATAGAAACCACCAAAAAGGCAATTAAAGAAAATACAGTAGAGCCACATAAGATGAAAAATAGCATAATTGTAAACAACCCTAATTTGCCAAAATTATACTGCCTACCTAAGATTCACAAGACAGACAACAGCATGTGACCCATTATTAACAATATAGATGCCCCGACTTACAAACTGGCAAAATGGTTGTTGGAAGAATTTGACAAGTTTGAAAAGTTTGAATCTCTAAGCATAAACAATTCATTTGATTTAGTAAAGAAAATTGAAAACACAATTATAAAAACTGAAGAGGTGATGGTGTCCTTTGATATCAGATCTCCATTCATGAGCATACCAGTAGAAAAAATTCCAAAATTGATGAAAGGCTGGTTATCCAAAAGCAACGTTGCAGATGATAAAATAGAGGAATACATCAAATTAACCACCCTATGTATTGAACAAAACAGCTTCACGTTCTCCAGCAAGATCTTCCAACAAACAGCAGGCTTGGCCATGGGTAACCCTCTTTCACCATTACTAGCTAATCTGTTCATGAGTAATTTGGAAACACACATTACTAAAGTATTTCCACATATTTTCAAATGTTGGCATAGATATGTCGACGATGTGTTTGCGATAGTCCCTAGAAGACTAATCGAGGATGCTATAAAGTTGCTAAACCTACAAGAAAAATCCATAGTTTTCACCATTGAAGTAGAGCAGCATGAATGGCTACCTTTTCTAGATTTGAAAATCATTAGAACACCAACAGGATTACAATTTGGAATATACCGAAAAGCAGCACATGTTGACAATTACATTAAATGCAACCCATTCAACCCAGTACAACATCAATATGCAGTATTCCATAGTTTAGTTCACAGATTAATCAACATTCCGCTAACAAAAACAGAATATGAACAGGAGTACGCTCACATACACCAGGTTGCCGAACTGAACAACTACAACACAAATTTCATCAAAAAACTGATCTATAGACACAAAAGAAACAAATACTTAAAGGACATTACTACGTTAAAAAAAAAAAAAAATAGAAAACCCAAACACCAGATATGAAAAATTTACATTTCATCCAAAATACTTCAAAAAATTTGAAAAGATATTTAAGAGCTTCAACATAAAATTAGCCCCTCAAAACAAACACAACATCCGCAACTTACTAAACCACCCTCTAAAAAATAGCACACCGAAAACTCAATTATCAGGCATTTACCAAATGAGTTGCCAGGATTGTGACAAGATATACATTGGTAAGACCAAAAGGAATCTAGGAACAAGAATGAAAGAACACTTCAGAAATATTAAATTCAAACAAATGGACAAGTCGGCCGTATCACATCACTTTTGGTCTGAGAATCACAACATAAAACAAGAAATAGAACTGATCAAACAGGCAAAGAAACCTCTGGAACTACAGATTTGGGAAAACATATTTATTACGAAAAAACAGGACCTCTTGATGAATTTTGAAATTCCCGCGGTAGATGACGTCATCAAACTTACCAGGACTTTAGATGGCAGCACAACACCAAGCCAGATGCAGACACCGGATGCATCATCAGTCTACCACAGAGCTGACGATAGGGGAGAAGTCCCCAGAAACTAGTCTTCATAAAAAACTTGTAAGTGGAGAAAAGTATATACAAGGTTGACTCACTTGCCTAATTCTGTTAGTTGCTCACCATTTAGTGTTATTTTGATAAGCAGTTTTGTATGGCAAAGTGTGAACACCTGGTATTTTGTTTTGGATAAGTTCAGTCATTTCGTTATCTGAACACCAGTTATATAGTTCTTCCAATACCTTGTTCATCTGTTGTGGTAGCTTATTCAGTTCTTTGTTACTAACTGATGTCCAGATTACTATGTCGTCTGCATACATGGCACATTTAACATTCTCTATTTTGTTTAGTTTTTGTGGTAAGTCATTTATCATAATATTAAATAAAGTAGTACTTGACACAGATCCTTGGGGTACTCCTCTATGTGTTTTAATTTTGATGTAGAATTATCAAAGGTAGTTGTGCAGAATCTTTGAATAAGAAAATTATAAAACCATTTTAACATTTTGTTTTCTATTCCAATTTTTATCATTTTCTGTAATAGTTTTAATCGAGGTAAAGTGTCATATGCATTTTTCAAGTCAACATAAACAGCAACTACTGATCTTCGTTTATCTAAATTATCTTTACACAAATATAAATATTTGCATAGTATTTATTGCTTCACTGTAGCTAGCTACATTTTCTATGTAAGCAAAAAACAAATTTATGAACACTTTTTCACTAATAGTACTACAGAAACTGGTTTAAATGGAAGGCATACACTCATGTCATGTTACATATGAAATTTTGGAAGTCTCACAAATTACTCCATGTCCTTCTCAATGAAAAACCTAAAAATTCACGTAATTCACATTTTGGCAGTTACGACCTTTCCCATGTCAATGACTCAATTGTAAATCAATTTAAACAATAACTAGAATTATGAATGTTTGGAGGAATTTAGTAAACAGTGACACCCAAATTGATAAAACCACTTGACTTGATAAAGAAGTTCATAGTTATACCACCAGAGAAAAGACTGCAAACAAGAGATAGCAGTCTGAGCTTCAAGGTTGAAAATTTAAGCAACAGCTCCTGAAACTAGTCACTCAAAAAATCAAAATCAACAAATAGTTTAAAGCATAGATATTGAAAGAAGCATAGACAGTGAAGCACAAGTTAAAATAAAAGTGAATCTCTTCTCGATTCACTTACAAATAGTTTTATCATAATCGGATGCTGACATCCATTAGCTTATAGCAATTCCTTATCCTGGAAGACGAATGTCAGGTAACTAAGCTCTATGGACCCTGAGCTCATTTGAGCTTCATTTCACCCCTTTCATTCTTCGTCTGATATCACTTAACGTTGGAGGACGTAAGGTATATTCTTGTCAGTTCCAAGCCTGAATAAAGTGCAAGGAAAACTTCTTAAAAGTACTACTGAAGTTTGAAATAAATGCAATCCAAAGTTTAACATTTACCAAAAAGAGATGAACTGTTTCTCCTCTTCAAAATTGATACCAAAAGTCTGATTATTTCCCAGAAAAAGATTGGCTGCAAAAGCTACACAATTTCCAACTAGGCACAAATGCAACAGCTGCAAGTGCAACAATATTACTATTCATTACTGCTCAAAGCAAATTTCTTATTTTTAAATTAAAAACAGAATTATCAGTAAAACAAGAGTACTAAAATCTATACCTGAATTGGTATTCCTGCCTGAAGCACTGCAGAATGTTGAATCAAAACAGGTCTACATCTAAGATTTCTTGGTGGCTGCCGTCCAAACTCACAGATGATATCACTCATAGCATGATAGGCATGAGAGAGAAAATGCATTACTTCAGAAACTGAGTTGAAAACCCGCTGTGCTTCCTGTAGAGCTGGTGACTGAAACACAGAATGATATAGATTACTTTTAAAAAGTAACAGAAATACTAAAAAATAGTTCTCATTAATTGCTTTGTGAGCAAAGTAATTACCTCTGTTTCAAAAGCTGGATCATCACGCATTAGCTGATGATACTGCTGCATAAAAGGCTGCAATCGCTCATTAAGACGCTGTAAGTCATCCATTAGTGCTGCCATATCAGAAGTTCTTGGATATCTATCAATGAAAAAAGAAATGTTAATGTGTTGTTTATGATAAGATTCCTAAAGCACATTCCTCATGGGGAAAAATTTAACCTTTTGACAGTATAAAACATATATTTAAAATTAGTGCAGTAAGATCCTTTTGAAACTTAAATTCCTTCAAAACAAATCAAACATATTCACATAACAACAGAGCATAAAAAATTATTTGGAAATTCACACAGAACCATATGCAATGAAAATAGCTTCATATATGCTGGTCTCCATTTATATAATATAATATCCCAATAGGTAAGGAGTATCAAATCCCAACATAAATTCAAAATAATTGATTGGACTGATGCTTTTAGTATAGATGAATTCTTGGCAAATTGTCCCCTTGTAAATGATTATTTTTATAACTCAAATCTGTTTAGGCAGTCTTTTATGCACCGTGGTCTTCTTCTGTTCTATTTTAAATTGGCATTGAATCTTCTATTTCCGTATTTGTAATATCTACATATCACAGTAGATTTTTCATTGCATGGAATTGACATCTTATAACTTATGCAATATGTTTTGATGGATGAAATAACTGCAATACAATGCTTGAAACAATTATTTAAGTTTTGCATAGCTGCACTTAGAAAATTCAACACCTGCCTCAATGTTCTTTCCCAAGGTCTTCCAATGTCAAATGGCATTACTATATTATCACCAACATAAATATATCTTGAGAATCTATCAAATAAGCTACAGAACTGAATTGCCCACATGCTTCTAGTTCAACAAGTCTAGTTTTAGTTAATTGATGGAAATTAATCACTTCTCTACACTAGCCGTACATAGGCTAAGGTTTTTGATAGAGAGTCAACATGAAAAATTCAATGCCATGGCCGGGATTTGAACTACGGATCTTCTGGTTTCCGTCCAGTTGCTCCTAACCTTTGAGCTACCATGGCCAACGTGCCGTCCTGACATTAAATTCTCAATTTGACTCATATGTTTCCCTGGTAGACCACTAGAGGCTCTCGCATCCGAGATACACCGTTTGTGGCAACTTACTATCGTAAGTACTTGAGTCCCAGGCTTCATCATTTAACTCTTATTATTTTAGTTAACTGATGGAAATTACTCATTTCTCCACACTAGCCATATATAGGCTAAGGTTTTTGATAGAGTCAACATGAAAAATTCAATGCCATGGCCGGGTTTTGAACCACGGATCTCTGGTTTCCGTCCAGTCCCTCTAACCCATGACATTGAATTTTTCATGTTGACTATCAAAATCCTTAGCCCATATATGACTAGTGTGGAGAAATGATTAATTTCCATCAACTAAAATAAAAAAGGAGTTAAATTATGAAGGCTGGGACTCAAGTACTTACGATAGAAAGTCGCCACAAACAGTGTATCTCGAATGCGAGAACCCCTAGTGGTTTACTGGGCAAATGTATGATTCAAATGGAGAATTTAATGCCAGGACGGCACGTTAGCCATGGTAGCTCAATGGGTTAGAGCGACTAGATGGAAACAAGGAGATCCGTGGTTTAAATCCTGGCCATGGCATTGAATTTTTCCTGTTGACTCTATCAACAGTCTAGTTATCTTAGAAAACATCTTGACCAAGCACACTGCATGATTTCATTTATAAAACCATTTCTTTGTAGTAGAAAATAAAAGGTAGAGCAACAATCAAGTTACAATACACTGATATTTGTCAACTTGAGTGTCAAACAAGAATTTGACAATTTCAGAACACTATACCGATGTGTATATTTTTCAACCACCCATTTAATCAGGAGATAAGTATATTGTGACTTTGTGGGTACGTAAAATTAAAAGTTTTTGATAGAGTCAACATGAAAAATTCAAAGACTTTAGCCTATATACGGCTAGTGTGAAGAAATGATTAATTTTCATCAATAAACTAAAATTAGAAGTCTTGTTTGCAGAAATTTAAAACGCTCTTTATTTCAGTAAAAAGACACTTTGTACATCCCTTACAGCAATAAAAAGACATGTCATACACAAACGCAGTCCTCAAAGTCTGCCACTCATCCACAAACAAAAGAATTCACTCCTGTACACTTACAAATGTCCACACAGTTACACACTCAATTAACAACTGTCTGACTCCACTTTGACAGCCAGGGCAATTTTATACCTCCAGTCACTGTTTCTAGAAATCAGTGGAACGCTCGATAACAATCACGATACAGAGAAAAATTCCACACTATCTCTGTCTCTTTCTTGACAAGTGTCCAGCGCTGGTGCCCCTCACTATCTGTTTCTTTCTTATCTGCTGCGCGTATCTTTCGCACACACCCGGCACTGGCTTGTCACGGCGATTCAACAATGGCTCGACAATACTGCTGCCTCAAAGCTGGTCGTCCCAAACAGCACCATAGTAGTGGGCCAGACGATCCAGATGTACCACCAACATCTTTCCTCAGAGCACCTTCTGGATGCAGAAGACCACATAGTTAATTCTCTTTACCACCCGGTACGGTCCTTGCCATGGTTGTTGAAATTTCGGGCAGTGTCCCTTGATCTGGGTAGGGCAGTACAACCAGACCAGGTCACCTTACTGGAATCCTTGGCTGTTGGCTTGCCTGTCGTACCAGGTCTTCATGTGGTCACTCGCCATCTGGATGTTCTGACAAGCCATCTCATGCATTTTGTGGAGATGGTCCACAAGGTTCTCCACACACTCGGTTGCTGGCTCTTCCGCTTCTGCTGCAGGGCCTCCCTCTCTACAGGCAAGCTGTTGCCCAGTGCCTTAACTAGCTGGTATGGTCGGCTTGGTTTTCTCGATGGCAAAACCCTGGCTACGTCAGGTCTGATGATGGTCATGGCTGCCCCGTGTGTTCACAAGCACGCGGCACGGCCTCCCCTTCACCCAACTGTCCACGATGAGGTCGTCATCCATATGTCGGCTCACGGAACGCATTGTCACTCGAGGGGATGGTGGTGAGGGCACCGACGTTCCCCTCGCCATGCCGGCCCTTACTCGTTTTCCGGCTGCTCTTCCTGGAGGGGGCAGTCTCTCCAGGTGTCCCGGCTGGCCAAATCCCCAACACACGCCACTTGGTCTTCACCGGCATCCCTCGGCTGGTCTTCGGTCCCCATTGTAGCGGATACTCCTTGTTCTCGAAGTTCGGGTAGCCGTCACCTTGGCCGTCTCCATCCTTAATGCGGCCGTTAGCGCTTCGTGGCCAGGTTATTTGCCGCTTCCATCTTCGCAGCGAGGGTGTTATTTGCTGTCTTCATTTCTTCCATCTTTTCTAAAATCTTGGCCAATGCAGCTTCCATCGTCGTATTCTACTCCTGACACCAAATGTGACTTTGTGGGTTCGTAAAATTAAGTCTTGTTTGCAGAAATTTAAAATGCTCTTTATTTCAGTAAAAAGAGGCTTTGTACACCCCTTACAGCAATAAAAACACATGTCATAGACAAACACGGTCTTCAAGGTCATCTGCCACATGTCCACAAACAAAAGTATTCACTCTGGTACATTCACAAATTTCCGCACACCTGCATACTCAGTTAACAACTGACTGACTCCGCTTTGGCAGCCAAAGCGCTTTTACACCTCCAGTCACTGTTTCTAGAAATCCGTGGAATGCTCAGTAACAATAATGTTACAGCGGGAAATTCCAGACTGTCTCTTTCTCTCTCGCCAAGTGTTCAGCGCTGGCGTCTCTCATTATCTGCCTCTTTCTTTTCTGCCCATGCATAGCTGTCTCTTTCTCACATGTCCAAACAATGCCTCGGTAACAATATCTTGTAAGTGCTAACCAAGTGTATGCATTATTTGGTATTCTGTAATGTAACAGCAACTTGCTTGCTGAGCAGTAAAAAATTAACATGAGCAGGGAGCCTGTAACACTGGCCAACAACATTTTAAAAGCTTTTGTATTCAAAACAAAATTTATGAAATCTTATGTAATTTAACCTCCTAAATTAAAAATGACAGCAAAAAAGTTTTCTTAGTTCTTGTTTAGAAGATACATGCAATACAAGTTTCAATATTGCTTATACAAGAAACCTTTAATCACATATCTTAAAAGTGTGGTCTTTTGGCTTGTCTGCTATATTTTAACTTGGGAGCATCTCTTATTACAGACCAGCAATAGTCAGCAAGCATAGATACACTCCATTTTCCCTGATAATGTTCAGGAGTATAGCTATCCTGAAGAAAACATTTGCCATGCTCATCAGTTACTGCACCTAGATTTTCAGGAAAGAAGTCTAGGTGTGAGTGAAGGAAGTGCATCTTCAGAGATATGTTGCAACCCATCTGGTGGAAATTTATGAAAAAGGTACTTAAAGGCTTCTCCATTTCGATTTATACCTTTTACAAAGTTTTTCATTATTCCCAGTTTAATGTGCAGTGCAGGTAATATTTTTCTCTCGTCATCCAGTTGTCTGCAAACATTTATGGTACCTGGTTCTAAGTTTTGTTTGAGAGGTCACTTCTTTGTGGCATAATGTTTACCCTTCACACAACTATTCTACTCACATAAAAAGCAGCAGTATTTCGTATAACCCTGGCTGAGGGGATATTTGGGTAAGCTAAAGCGTGTTTCTTCTATTCATACCAATAACGGAGGGAACCATAGAGAAGTAGAAGTAATTTACAGATAGATTTGCTCCCTCCAGATCATTGGCATAGGGAAATTCATAGATCACCCATTTCCATTTCACCATTCATATGGGATGCAACAGTTTGTCCTGATCACTTACTGTGCAGCCAAAATAAAGATTGAATGCCTTTTTCATCATGGGAATTAACAGTACCTTCTGTGATTTAAATGTAACTTTCCTACATATATAGCAAAAATTATTTGGATTATTAACACACTTACACAGTATTTTGTAACTTTCTCGAAACGTCTGTTATTTTGAAGGCATTGAAACACTGTTTCATGCACTTAGAAACTAAACACTGAACTCAGTTGCTAAAGGAATGTCAAGCTGAGGATTGGACTCCACCAGCTATTCTTAAAATCAATCCTCACACTTCCATTACAGGCTGCTTCAAAAATGTGTACTAGAACTAATTTCTACTAGTAAATCGAAGCCTAAAATAACAGCTTGAACTATGTATTGTATAAATGAGAACATATCTACAAAAATGAAAGTCATTTTCGTGTTTAGTGACCCAAAATTATGAAGTTATGAATAATTTTATTTTGAATACATTTTGGCTGTTGAGCAGTGAAATTAGCATTAACAATAACTACTAACTGAAAAGTGGATGCAATTTTAGCATTTCTTGATCTTAAAGCTCTAAGGAGTGAAGAAAACCACTGAAGATAGCTAAAGAAGATGTAATTTCATATATTGAATTCTAAAATATTTGCAAAATTCAACATTCATAAATGCCAGATTTGTTATAATTAGAAATTTTATCTCTTAGGAAAAGTCAGCAAATTTTTATATTTTGAGGAACTAGAATTATTCCATGCTTTTCAAAAAAAATGTTATAAAACTCTTTTTTAGCATAATGATAAGTACCTTTGTTAAAATTATAAACATCTTTTTCTTCAGGGTGGAAATATCTTTAACAGAATTTTGATATGTAAAAAACAGATAATGAATCTAACATTTATCAATTTGTTTAGATTATGATCAGATTTACATTGGAAGGATCAAATGTAATTTAGAAAGCAGAATAAAGGAACATTTTAGAAATATTAGGTATAAACAGACTGATAAATCGGCAGTAGCAGATTAGTTTTGGTCGTTTATCCATGAAATAAAACCAGAAGTTAAATTATTAAAGCAATTAAATGGTGCAATAGATTTTATGGTTTGGGAAAAAATATTTATTTTAAAAAACAGAAATCATGTAAGAAATTTTGATATACTGCCAATTGATTCTGTCTTTAACTTTGTTTTCTTTCATCAGAGTTTGGTAATTAAACTTATGTAACCCCTGGTGGCTGTAATGATAACTGGAATAAATAAACTGATGATGCAAATAAAGATAAGTGAAGTTTGTAACAAATAATTATATTTTATTAGAAGATTTTCTGTATTTTAAATTTTCTTTTTTCCTTTTTTTAAATAAAATCTGTATTAAAACTATTAATGTACATGCTTAGGCTTTCACGGCCAGCATTAATCCAATAGAATGTATTTCCCTGGTTTGTGAGCTGTGGTCCAAAGGATGAAAACTCTCCTGACGTTTTGCTCATATCTCCGACGAGCATCTTCAGAGGATTCAAGCTAGGTACTTGTATTTTACTTTGAAATTTATATTTCCGCATCCTCTGGACCATGGCCCACAAGCCCGGGAAATATATTCTATTGGAAAACTATTAATGTTGTGTTGATAGTGTGTTTATATTCTCTATTAAATTCTTCGTGGAATAAGAAGCACCTAAGAGCTTTTGCTTATTCATAAACAGCACCAGTAAGAAAGTTTTTTTAAGTCATGAAATTTAAAACTTTAATATGCTTGCCTTCTACTTTGAGCTTCTCCAACATTTGATGAACTTGAGTCTGGTGGAGCTGAAGCTGCATTTTGGGCTGCATCACCTGCTTCAGCACCTTCAGCTACTTCTTGCATATTAGCATCAGAACTGCTTACATGGGGATCCTGCTCATTTCTTACTCCCTCATCACCTATAAAGTACATGATTCTTTAGCATATTTCTACATTATACTTTACAAAATTAATTCAATGTTTATCAATGTTATAACTGACATTAATGAAATAGCAACTGCCAGTGTAAAATAAAGAGTATTCTCTTAAAAACTACCTTCTCATTCAGTGTTTTGATTCTTGGGAGCTTTGCTTGTTAAATATGTCTGAGAACATACTTGACACATTTAAGTTCTATCACTGTAATGCTTTTGATTTCATTTATGATATGGATGCCTTAGAGGTCCGTACAGATCTTAAAAATTCACTTTTGACTTATATGATGCTTGAGAAGCCATTAAGCTTTCTGTGACACAATCAAGTCAGTATTTATTGAAATGACCACTAGAAAACAGCATTAAGATATACAATACGTAATTCATAAAATTCAGAGGTCAATTCAGTAAAAGGGATTTTCATTTTACTATGTCATTACTACTGTAACATCATTTCTTAACTGTATAAGGAAAAGTGCATTGTTGTAAGATCAATTGTTTTAATATAAGAGCTATAATTCATAATTGTCAATTTCCTGTAATTGAAACATGTTAAAACTTTTTGTCCAGCAAAGCATATTTTGTAAAGACATGACAGCACTGCTTCTTTGTCACATGTGTTAAAACTTCCTGGTACAGCAATACACACGTATTACTGAAAAAAAAAAAACACTTCCTAAGTTATAAGATTTCTAGTCAATATTTTACACTTCATTATTTGTATAAACTGCCACAAAAACTGGGAAATATCTGACCATAAAGTCATAAAAATGTATTTTTTTATGTTAAGTTGTAAAAATGCTTCTGCTCCCATAAATTTACAGGTAAACCATAAAGGTTGGCAAGTATGTGTGAAAGAGATTGGAGTATGAGGGAAACATTTGTACAATTCACTTCTAGCCAAACCCAAAGGCCTTTCATGTCACCTTTATTATGGGATTATGATGAAAACAGCAACACATCTCATAAAAAAAGGTGTAGTGTAGTAAAACCAGCCACATATACCGCATGTTTTAAAATATTACTTTCTGCAATTTAAGAAGAATATCTAAATATCAAATTTACTTCTTTGTTATGTAGCACTACTTAACTATTATAATGCTATTAATTGAATATTGTTTATGTTTACACTAACTTACTTTTGCAAAATCAGAACATGTTTTGGGAATTAGAGTCAAACTGAAAAATTCAACCCCGGCCGTGGCATTGAATTTTTCAGTTTAAGTATCCAAAACCAAAGTCCATACACAGCTAGTGTATTTAAAGGATTAATTTCCATCAACCAATATAACAATGTTTTGGGAATGTTTGCTGTCACATGCTGACAACCAACTAGTTTGATAATGGACATCTGTAGAGGTCTCTGGTGGTGGTTGTGGTGATATGAACTATGAATTAGTTTGATGGCAGGAGTTTGAAGTTCATAATTTGATCCTTGTGTTTTGTAATGTGGATGTTTTTGCAAACATTCATTTGGGTGTCTTTTTGTCCCAATGAGGTTGACTTCCAGTATATCAAGATGGTTGTTACAAAAGTGTGCTGCTACTGCTGTTTTTTCCATCTGCCTATATTTATGCATAGGAGTTCTTTTAGTCTGTTTTCAAGTCTCTTTTTTGCTTGCTTGTATATTTGATCTCTATCTGCACAATTTAGCTGATAAACATCTAATCTCTCAAGAATATCCAGAGTAAGTTTTGTATGATATATATGTTTTGAGATACTAAAATGAAGTATTTTCTGAAGGTGTTTTTAAATCTTTGAACTGCCTAAGAATGATAGGTGAATTTATTGTATTGGAAAATTTCTTTTTTACGTTTTAAGTGATAGTCTCCCTGATGGAGATATTTCATATTTGATCTTTAGTTATTGGTGTTAGGGCTAAACATTAAGTTGACACTATATGGAACATATGTAGGTACTACTTCGCTGAAGTGAGCCTTTTCTATTTATAGACAATGTTTAACTGCTTTGGTTCTCAGTATCCTATTCTACACCTTGTTTCACGTAAGCTTGCCCAGTATCTCTTAACGGTCACGTGACCTAATCACCTCTCATTGGTTGCTGTTGTGGTAATGACTGTCGTGCGGTAAAAATTAGTTCATTATTTAACATGGTGATATATCATTATATGTTGGAAGAGAAGTGTCAAATTTATATTTTCGTAACTGTTTTAATTAAATATATTATGCAACAGAGTTGATTTATCTGAAATGCATGTTAATTCTTAAACGAAGTAAAGAGGAGGTTCCTTTGCTCTCAAGCACATGGCACGATAGCACGTGATTTAGCGGTAGTGGTAAAATTTGTTTATATGACTTTTATCACTGACCTTGTTTTGAACTGGATTAGTCATGCATCACCATTCGATAGTGCGGGAGCTAAATTATTTTATTGATCGTTTATCGCGCATGTACTTATATGTATAATGGCAGAGTCTACCGCCAGTTTTTCGCTGAAGTATCGCAAGGATAATTATTTACAAACAGGCGAAAAAAGAATTGTGTTGCATGTGTTTAATGCACTCACAGAGAAGAATCCGTCTTTGTCAGTGAGAGAAGTCGAACAGCTGTGCTCTGAAGTTACAGGTGTGAGTGTTAGATCCGTAGGAACATCGTGACATGAAATTGAGGAAACAGGAAAACTTATCACTCCAGGCAAAAGCAGGAATAAACAAAAGTGCGTGCTCGGAGAAAAAACGTGAAAAGTGTTGTGCGTCGTCATGTGTGTAGTTTTTCTTTAGTAACGAACTCCCTAACATAAGTAACATTTCGTCTGCTGTAAATGAGGATGCAGATTTACCAAATTTCAGCAGATTGCTTATACAGCTGGGGTTTGTGAATTAAAAAAGAGGCAAGAAAAATGTGCTAAACGACAGAGGCGATATTGCTGTGTGGCAAAGACGCTATTTAAGGACAACCACACTGCACCAAGATACAAATCGCTAAATATACACGAAGAACACACGAAAAGTAAAGTATGGTGTGACACGACTTTTAAGACTGAAAGACAAGCATTTTTGAAAGGTATGTATGCTGGTTTAAAAAATCCCAGTGAAAAAGGCCAAATGCCTTTCATTATAAACTCTTTCAGTTTCATTGCTCAGTCATTCTGTTTCAATTTGCTCAGTTCATTATAAACTTGTATTTTTGCATGCCTTCATATCCTTATTTGTATGATTTTTGTATGATTTTATTTATCTTCCCGGCAATTATTACATTTACTGCAGGTTTAAATGTGATGGGAAGGCACCGCCTATGGCCTATGACGCGAAAGCATTAGCCAATTAGGGCAAGGGGGAGGGTTGTTGAACGCGGAGTGATACATTTCAGCAGGGCAAGGTTATATGAAACAGAGATTATGTACATTGTGCATGAAAGATTTGATTTTGCTCAAGAGGCTTCCTTATCAGGGTGGAGGTTCTTTTATGTGCTGTAAAGCTATGAAATAGGAACACCAGCTTCATTTATCTTCCAAAGGAAACTATGCTAATGATTTTTTGCTCCCAAAAGAATTCATCTCCCTCCGCTGGGTTTCAACCCGCAACTTTGGGTACTAGAGGCCAGCATGTTAACACTAGACAATGGAGGTTAATACTGGAGGGAATGTTGAGTAGTCTATATTTTAAACAGCTGGAGACTGTAAGTTGATGAGATTTTGGTTTGAGGTTATTCTTTATAACAACAAAGTAGAAATGAGCACACACTGTACAGTGAGTATTTTGACATTTAGTTCTCTTTGCTCTAAGTGGTAATGAAGTTTTGTCTATTCTTGCACTTTATAATATTGGAACAGAATACAGATGCAGGTATCACTTGGGTTCTGGAAAGTCTTTTTGGAACACATCTTGTGGTGAAAGCCATGAATTGCAGTCTTGTAGTTGCATGCCACATTTCCAAGATCTGTCTTGCACCTCACAGATAGCCCACCTCAGTAGCATAGATGGTAGCGTGTCTGCCTCACGTCCAAGAGGTCCCGAGTTTGAATCTCGGTCAGGGTGAGTTACCTGGATACGGTTTTTTCTGGGGTTTTCCCTTATCCTGATAGATGAATGTCGGGTAACTCTAAGCTCCATGGACCCCGGATTCATTTGAGATTCATTTCACCCATTTCATTCACCGTCCGATATGACAATGTTGGAGGACGTAAGTTGCAAAAAAAAAAAAAAAAAAAAAAAAAAAAAAAAAAAAACCTCACATTACGTAAAATTCCATATGTATCAAAGTATAAACTTGGGAAAAGCGTAGGGACAGTGAAGCACAAATTAGTACAAAAGTGAATCGAGAAGATATTGACACATTGCTTCACTCACATTGTTTATTCACAGGACATGTTTCAAGAGCTCTTGCATCAGCTGATACTCGACTAGTGCAAGTTGTAGTGGTTTCCTCTTTTTGCAATAGTACCTAAAAAACTCATACAAGATGGTCTTAAACTTTTGAATATACAAAATCCAGCTATAAAATTTACATTGGAAACAGAAGAGGATGGTGTACTCCCCTTTTTGGACATCAAGATAAAAAAAATGAACAAACTCACCTTTGGTATTTACAGGAAACCGACACACACAGATAATTACATCAAGAACAACAGTTTCAACCCAAAACAACACCAACATGCCATTTTCAACAGTTTAATCTTTCGGATGATCAACTTTCCACTAAACGAAGATTATCAAGAAGAACACCTACACATAAAAAAAGTAGCTATATCCAACGGTTTCAACCCAAATTTAGTAGACAAAACAGTTAACAGACTCAACAAAGCTAAGAAAATAAAAGAAACCACCACCCTAGAACCTACAGGGGAAAAAGAGAAAAAACTTTTTAAAAAATTCACCTTCCACCCATCAGCCTATAACAAATTCCAAAAAATCTTCTCAAAACACAACATAACTCTTGCACCTCAAAATAGGTTTAATATCAGAAATTTGTTAAAAGGCCCTACCAAAAATTCAATCACTACCAAAGAAAAACCAGGAATCTATGAGATCAAATGTAAAACTTGCCCTAAAATTTATATAGGAAAAACAAAAAGAAATATTAACACCAGAACTAAAGAACATCTAAGAAACATTAAAAATGGTGAAACAGAAAAATCAGCAGTGGCTTTTCATTTTTTGAATACTAGACATGACATCAACTTGGAAACATCTCTAATAAAATATGTTAATCACCCCATAGACCTTTCCATATGGGAAAAAATATTCATCAACAAAAATCGTCATAGAGTCATGAATTTTGAAACTCCACCACCGGACATCTTTGACAAGTACATCACGCCATCTATTAACAAAACGGAGAAAGAGGAAACCACTACAACTTGCACTAGTCGAGTATCAGCTGATGATAGGAGCAAGAGCTCTTGAAACATGTCCTGTGAATAAACAGTGTGAGTGAAGCAATGTGTCAATATCTTCTCAATTCACTTTTGTTCCATATGTATTCCTAAGAGAAAGGAATAGATACAATAAAACAAAAAATTATATTTGCTATAAAAACCAAAATTCCTAATTCTGCTTGATGATTTTGAGTTCCAGAAAAGGTAAGTAATGTTTCTCCATTTTCATTGAAAACTGTTTAGGTCTATCTTTAATGGATATTTGATGCATCACCCAGTAATTTTCTCAGTACTATAGCAAATATGTCATCTACATAACTATGCTAGGTTTTAAATATTAATAGGAAGACAAATGTGACATGCTTCTCGAAACAACTCATGTGTAGAACAGTCAAAAAGGGTAACAGTGGACTACCACAGCTAGCCCACCGATTTGTTTGAAGAATATATTGTTGAAGTTATGTTCTACAGAGAGTTTTGTTAGTCTGACAAAGTTGTGAAGGTGTGAAGTAAATGAAACTGAGCAAATTATTTAGTTTTGAGAGTAATTTATCTGTCAGAATGCTGGGAAATAGGGCTGTAGCATCAAAAGAGACCAGAATAGCTCCGCTGAAACACTTATGATTTTTATCCTTTCTATTAAGATGTGCTCTTTGATGCTTCTTGATGCTTAGGGTTTCAACTCTTAGGAGCAATAGGTAAAGTTTGTAACTTAAAACTTCACTTTTCTTATAAATTGAACATGATCGCCATTTTGTGAAAATTCTTTCACATTGTCAGCCAGAATCATAAACTCGTCAACGTTACAAATGCTAGAATGTTCTTGTTAGTATTACCAAAATCTTAAAATTAAACAAATTTAAAAACATAATCAACTGCCAGTATTTCAAAATTCATTGCACTATGTTTATTTTTTAAAATAAATATCTTTTCCCAAACCATTAAATCTATCGGATCATTTAATTGTTTTAATAATTTAACTTCTGGATTTATTTCATGGTTAAATGACGAAAAATGATCTGCTATGAACTTTCTACCCTTAAAAAAATAAAATATGATTATAATTTTAAAAAATTTACTTACCATCCTTGGGTTAATAAACATATTCAAAAAATTTTTAAAGAGTTTGGAATAACTATTTCCTCAAAATAAATATAGTATTAAAAATGTATTGCATTTCTCTAAAAAAGATAAAATTCCTAATAATAAAAAATCTGGTATTTATCAATTTAATTGATTTGATTGTGATAAACCTTATATTGGAAAGACAAAATGCCATTTGGAAGCCAGAACTATAGAACATTTTCGTAACATTAAGTACAAACAGACTGATAAATCGGCCGTAGCAGATCATTTTTGGTCATTTAACCATGAAATAAATCCACAAGTTAAATTATTAAAACAATTAAATGGTCCAATAGATTTAATGGTTTGGGAAAAGTTATTTATTTTAAAAAATAAACATTGCATAATGAATTTTGAAATACTGGTAGTCGATTATGTTCTTAAATTTGTTTCATTTTAAGATTTTGGTAGTACTAACAAGAACATATTGACATCTAGTGTTTGTAACGTTGACGACGAGTTTGTTTGTGATTCTGGCTGACGATGTGGAAGAATTTTCATGAAATCCCGATCCTATTCAATTTATAAAAGTGCCATCATTTCTCATAAGATAAGTGAAGTTTTAAGTTACAAATTATTATATTTGTATATAGTTGTTTGCTTCGCTGTTAATAGCTTCATATTTTACATATTTACCAGATTGAAAAATTCAATGCCATAGCCAGGATTTGAAACCAAGGATCTCTCGGTCTCCGTCCGGTTGCTCTTAACAATTGAGCTACCATTGCCCAATATGCCAGCATGATTAAGTTATCCAACTGACTCATTGGCCATTGTAGCTCAATGGTCAAGAGCACACAGATGTAGACTGGTAGATCCATGGTTCAAATTCCAGCTATGGCATTGAACTTTTTAGTCAAACTCTACCTATCCAAACCTTAGCCTACAGAGGCTAGTGTGGAAGAACAATTAATTTTCATTAATTAACTTAATAATCTTGGGAGCAAGTTGTTTGTTTAATATCTCAGAGATCAGGTAATCAAAGAGATTGTGCAGATTGCAATCAAATGTACAAGGCAAAACAAGTATAGAACAGCATCCACATTATAAAACACAATAGAAATAACTTCCACTACAGGAGCAGCTCAGCAAGGTCATATCTGGGACCTCCACGATCAATACAACTAGTCAATGGTCAGATAATGTTTGGATTTTACAAAAGTGAGGTAGTGTTAACATAACCAGTATTCAAATTAATAGTGTAATTAACCTCACTGTTTAAATATGTCCAACTACTGTGTTGCATTTACTGCTGTTTGCTACAAAATCCTACATTACACTATATTCTCGAGCAGTGCTAACCCTACTCATAGGTTAGCACTACTCGAGAAAAGTCCACAATATATCGGGATTAAAATATATAATAAATTGCCACAAACAGTTAGGAAAATCCAAAACCAAAATCTTTTTAAGAAAACAGTCAAAAGTTTATTCACCAACAAAGCATACTATTCAATTCAGGAATACATGGATGATGCACTGTGATCTCAATTGTATCTTAGTGTCTGTTCAACTTTAGGAAAACTATATACTCTAGATATTGTATATAATTAATATTCTCTTGCTTTCTTATACTTTTTAACATATTGTATTGTAAATATTGTGGGCTTATTTCTGATCTTAAAGTTTAGGTTTAAAATTTTGACGAGTCACCAATTTACGAGCGCCTGCTCAACTATGTAAGCGTTATGTGACGAATAAAGTATAGTATTGCACACTTGCCCATTGTTTCCCTCCCCCTCCTTTATTTTAACTTCTTTTGGAGTCCTCAGAAGCTACTGTTAATATTAAGTAAGCTAAAGATATAATCTATCAGATATCAGAAATTCACATCTTGTAAAAATTGAAGAAACTTTAGAAGGTTGTTCTACACAAAAGATAAAGAGAGAATGTTCACAGGAATTTACCTTCCAGCTGAATACTGACGGCCTCTGGTGTACCTTGAGGTTGACCGCTTTGAAGAATGGTGATATTGGGCACACCAGCTGCATTGGCAGCAGATATAGCAGCGGCAACTGCTGCAGCAGTCGCAGCATGAGCAGCATGAGCGACACTACTAGCAAAGGGCTGTGCGTGATTACTTCCTGCAGTGCCATTTTCTCCATTTGAACCACTAGACAGGGTAAAAGAAATACACTAAGTTAGTGTCGCACATTTGCAATTGCTTAAATAACTGAAAAGTGATCTTGCTAACATGGTATCTCTGAGAGTATGATTCCTATTTTAAACTATAAAATTCACAATTATTGTTCTCTAAGTATAAGGAACTGTTAAATTCTCTAAGTTTTATGCCCGATTTCACTAACAGATGTTAATATCAACATTAACAAATGCAACGTAACAATTCTCACAGCGCTAACAAAGCTGTTAAATTTCATGCAACCTGTTTTCTGAAAATGTTCTCAAACACGTGTTAACGCAAGAGACTTGTACATATTACAGGTATGGAAGGCTATGGCTGAGTCGTACTATTTTCTGAACGTACTGCAATGCACTTTTGTTTTCATTTTAGTCTGAAATATGGCCAGTGAACAAAATCATAAGAGATGCCGTGGGACAAATTTCTCATCGATGGAGAAAGAATTAATTGACTTGGTGACGAAGTATAAGAATATTGTGGAAAATAAGAGGACAGATGCAGTAATGTAAAAGAGAAAGATGTCATGTGGAAAAAGAATGGAAATGAATTTAATTCAAATGCATGTGTCACTACTAGAAGCTCGAAACAACTTCGTCAGTATTATGTAAATTTAAAATGAGGTGCAAAGGACAGATTGACGAGTGACTTGAACATTTCAAGACACGATGTGCACAGTGTATTATCCACATAATTCAGTGAATTATAAAATTGCAAAGTTATTAATACTTGAAGCAAAGGCGAGATCGGCATATTCCTTTCCATCCATGTTCTGATTCAGATTTTATTCTGCCATTTGCAACATGTTTTACAAAGCATCGTCAAAAGTAACACAATTACATTTTTACAGTTCAATAATAAAACAAATCTATTTACAGATTATTAGCAGTTCTAGATATACACAATAGATTGATAACAAAATTTACTAAACTAAGTCTCTCTTTCCTTTTTGTATTCCTCAATTGAGTAGAAAGCGTTTTTCACTAGATCAGTCTTTATTGCGTAGATTTTCTTCACTTGTTCATTTATTGCCTTGATAGAGTGAGGTAAATGATTGTATAAATTTTTTGCAGTACTTTCAATACATTTGGCAGCTAATGTTCCCCTGAACCTATTTCTAAAGTAGTTCTGTTTTGTTCTTGTATTATATTCATGAATGTTTCTATTTTTTCCTTCTATGTGGTTTCTTATTACATGTTTGAGACATTCAAATATATATATAAACAGGGTAATGTGAGTATTTTAAGTTTTTTAAAGCTACTTTTACATGATTGTCTCCTAGGGATTTTTTCCATTATTCTTATTGCTCTCTTTTGTTGCCTAAATGTTTTTAACATATTTTTCTTACCTGCTGCCCCCCATAAAATGACCCCATAACTTAGGTGTGCATGTATAAATGCATAATAAACCTTCAGTGCACTGACTTCATCCATAATTTGTGTTGTCTGTTTTAATACATATATGCCCTTGTTTATTTTCTTGTTGATCTTTTCTATATGTTTGTGCCATTTTAAAGTACTATCTATAACATCCTAAAAAGTTTGTCTGTGCTACTTGGCTCATTTGCTTATTTTGTACTGTTAATGTGATGTCAGATTTTGTTCTATTACTGAGCTGAATTTGCATCCATTCGGTTTTGTTTGTGTTTAGTACCATTCCCAGTGCTTCTAATGACAGTATTATGTAAATTTAAAACGAGGTGCGAAGGACAAGTGATTTGAACGTTTCAAGACGGAAGGTGGACAGTGTATTATCCACATAATTCATTGAATTATAAAATCGCAGAGTAATTAAGACCTGAAGCAAAGGCGAGATCAGCATATTCCTTTAGATGCATGTTCTAACCTCTCTTGTACTTCTGCAGTAACCTTCATAGCAACTTGTTTGAACAGTCTATACCTCTGTAGAAACTTTTCTTTTGATAGCTCCTCAAAATCATTTCTCCTCATAGGCCGTACTCTAATACGAATGCCATTTAAACGGTCTTAAATATAGCACACTGACATCAAAAGCTACATTCACGCCCACCATCTTGACTATTTACAATTGCTAAGGACTTAACAACAGAATATTACACAAATATAAATATTTGCTACTAAGGCTCCACTTATCTTAAGAAATTGATGATAATACTTCTTTCTTGTTTTCAAATGGAAATCGATTTCCATTTGAAAAGAAGAAGTATTATCAAAAATTTCTTAAGATAAGTGGAGCCTTAGTAGCAAATATTTATATTTGTGTAATATTTATTGCTTCACTATAACTAGCTTCATTTTCTACGTTAACAACAGAAATATGGCTTGTCAGTTTATCATGAGATTTGACAGAGTGTTAAGCTAACACTTGTTGGTGAAATGCAATTTTTGTTATAACTATTGCTAAACTCGTGTTAAGTCTTAACATCTGTTGGTGAATTCGGGCATTAATGTATTTAACATGTATCATAGCCCTTACTCATTAAGATTCTGAGTACTAAACTGGCAACAGAGGGGAATGGATGTGTGGTAGATGTTGAAAATAACACAAATTTTGAATAACTTTTCATTTCTTCTTATGACCACATTTATATAACATAGTGAGCAAAAACCTAACAAGAATCGTCAATTCACCCAATTTATAATATTTCCTCCCACCTTGAAATTGTTTATGCAATTTCAACACACTAATAAGTTTGCAGGAGTCATGTTATCTAGTTAATTCCCTAATATTACAGTTCACTTCTAAGGGATACAGGCGCTGGACTGGACATATCAAAATCCCATCTATTGTCTTCAGTTTGTCAACTTGATATCTCCCTGGAATCAAAGTCAGCACTTGAGCAAAGGGCCATTCAATTATTTTCTTTCCATCTGACCCTATTAGGACATCTCCTTACAGGATGATCTTGTAGCAGTTATTTTAGATATTCCACTTTCTTTTTTTTGAATTTGAATTTGATTTATGAGTCAGTATGTTTACACTCAAACTTCACTTACTATGTTGTATAATTGAAACGTTTTCAAGATCATTCGATCTCATCCTCAGCTGTTTGGTGACTAAAGAAACATTCTTCTTCCTCCACTACTTCGGTGCTCCGATCCCTCTGCCATCTGGTGTTAGGGGCACTAAGTTTTAATACTTCATTTAATGCTGGGATTTCAAAATTTATAACTTTATCCCGGTTTTTTGGTTAAGAATATTTTTTCCCAAATATCCAATTCTATAGGTGTACTTAAAGATTTTAATTGTTTTATGTCATGGCCAATGTTGTGGTTTTCTGTCCAAAAATGGTGTGACACTGCAAATTTTTCTGTTTGTTTCAACTTTATGTTCCTCTGGTGTTCATTTTGCCTGGTTAACAAGTTTCTCTTAGTTTTTCCTAAGTAGCTTTTATCAAAGGTTTCACAGTTTATCTGATAAATTCCCAATTTCAAAGTGTTGGGGATTGAATTTTTTAGTGGCTTATTTAGCAGGTTCTTCAGACTACTAGTTTTAAGTTTAGTCTTTTGAAGATTTGTTCAAATTTTCTAAAAGCCCATGGATGGTAGGTTAATTTTCTATCTTGCCAGTTAGTGTTTTTAAGCGGTGTGAGAGTGGTATTTATTGATATTATCTTGAGTTTTTCCTTTCTTTTCATCATGTTCCTTATGACGGCTGGGTTGAATCCATTTAATACGGCTATCTCATTTATGTGTTGTTCTTTCAAAAATTCCTCCTTACTCAGTGGGATGTTGTATAGCCGGTGAATTAAGACTTCTAAAGGCAGCTAGTTGGTTTGAAACCGGGTTGTATTCATTTTTCTTTATGTAATTATCTATGTGTGTGGACTTCCTGTATATTCCAAAATCTACACCATGACAATTTCTAGTTATCTTGAGGTCCAAAAAGGGTAGGGTGTTGTCTCTACTTCCATTGTAAACTGGATATGATTTTCTTGCAGGTTTAGCAATTTTAGAGAATCTTCTTTAAGTTTTTCCGGAAAGATAGCAAAAACATGGACATATCTCGCCAAAATTTGTAAATCTGTGGGAAGGCCTTTACTATGTGTGTTTCAAAATAGCTCATGTATAGATCTGCTAAGATAGGCAAAAGTGGGCTCCCCGTAGCTAATCCTTTTGATTGTCTGTAGAATTTTTGGTTAAACATGAAGTAATTATTCCTTGTGCATAAATCTGTAAGATTGATAATGTCATCTATTTCTGTGGGGTCCGTTGTAGTCTGAGGAGTGTAGGTATCTTTTCTACCGGAATGCTAGTAAAAAGTGCCTTAACGTCAAAAGAAACCAGTGTGTGATTTTCTGGGATGATGTACTTCTGTAGGTGATTTATCAATTCTGAGGAGTTCTTTATTCCCAAACTTTGAAATTTGTCGTATGATTTTAATTTTCTTACTAACCACTTTGCAATGTGGTACGTAGGAGAACTGATGACATTGATGATGGGTCTCATGCTATTGTTTTGTTTGTGGATTTCTGGTAAATAGTACAACCTTGGTAGTGTGGGGTTGGAAGATTTTAAGTTGTATTTTTCAGATGTAGTTAATATTTTTGTAACTGATAAAGCTTTATTGACAGAAGTGATACTTCTGGTTAATGGACTTTTTGGATTTTTTTCATATTCTGGACTACCTAACATAAGGTTTACTCTCTGAATATAGTCTTCTGTCTCCATAATTACTAGAGAATTACCTTTGTCGGCTTTTAGGTATACCTCTGGCTTCCTATTTAAATTTCTTATTATCTTGATGTAAGTTTTATTGTATTTTGGGGATAAGTTTTATTATATCCAGACATTCTATTTTGGCTTTGATTAAGTTTTGATTTTCTAGGTTATGTGTGGCTATTTCTATGTCATCGATAAAATCGTCTTTATTATTTAAGACGTAAACACATGTATTGAAACCTTTCTGGAGTAATTTAATTTCTTCGGTTGTAAACTTCTGTTGTGATAGGTTGATTACGTTGACTTGTTCTTTAAACTCCCAGTGTTTTGCTTGATGAGAATGCTCCAGTTGACGTTCTTTTAACAGTTTAAATTTCTTCTTAAGTCTTTCATTTTTCTTAATCATTAATATGTTCCACCAGTTTTTGTTTTCTGTGATTACTATTGTGTTGACCGTTTAATTGACAAAAGTTGGCCCAATATTGTGTTTGAAGCAAAGTTTCAGAAATTGAGGCAAAGTGGTTAGTAAGAAAATTAAAATCACACAACAAATTTCAAAGTTTGGGAATAAAGAACTCCTTAGAATTGATAAATCACCTACAGAAGTACATCATTCCAGAAAATCACATACTGGTTTCTTTTGACGTTAAGGCACTTTTTACTAGCATTCCAGTAGAAAAAATACCTACACTCTTCAAAAAATGGCTAACTCAGACTACAACAGACCCCACAGAAATAGATGACATTTGACATTATCAATCTTACAGATTTATGCACAAGGAATAATTACTTCATGTTTAACCAAAAATTCTACAGACAATCAAAAGGATTAGCTATGGGGAGCTCACTTTTGCCTGTCTTAGCAGACCTATACATGAGCTATTTTGAAACACATAGTAAAGGCCTTCCCACAGATTTACAAATTTTGGCGGAGATATGTCCATGTTTTTGTTATCTTTCCGGAAAAACTTACAGAAGATTCTCTAAAATTACTAAACCTGCAAGATAATCATATCCAGTTTACAATGGAAGTAGAAAGAGACAACACCCTACCCTTTTTGGACCTCAAGATAACTAGAAATCGTCATGGTGTAGATTTTGGAATATACAGGAAGTTCACACACATAATGTCGCGAACGTGATAGCATGGCTTGTGTACACAAAAAGCCTGGAGATAAGGAGTATGCCGGAAGAAATGATAGTGTGAGTTAAAAGACCTGCCGGCACCGATAGGGTTACACTTCTGGAATGTGATAGAACATTCGATTCCTGTTTAGTCCAGAAATATCTCGAATTTACGAAATAGGTATTTAAGGACGTGACGGCTCGCAAAGAGTGAGTTGTGAAATAGTGTTGTGAAATGAGAGACAGCCAGCTGTGTTGTTGTAACGAGAGCTAAGGATGTAATCTGCTGTCACTGTTTGTTACTGTGATCGACCTTGGTAGACTGATGGTGTACGTAACGTAATGCTGCTGTAATCTATAAGAGTATTTCTACAAAAATAAAGGAGATTTTTAATTTCTGCAACTCGGGCTTTTAATTCTATGAGCCCACAAAGTTACAATTGGTGTCAGGAAGCGGGACGACAACATCACCGAGAGGATGGAAGAAATGAAGACCGAATTAACAACGAAGACGGAAGCTGCAAATAGCAACTTAAGTGCGACGATGAACGCAAAGATGACCGACAGCAGGAAGAGCAGCTGGAGAAACGAGTAAGGACCAGCATGGCGAGGAGCACGTCGGTGCCATCACCACCATCCCCTCGAGTGACACTGTGCGCCGTCAGCCGGCATATGGATGACAGCCTTATCGCGGACGGTTGGGTCAGAGGGAATCCGTGCCGCGTACTCGTAGATCCTGAGGCAGCCGTGACCATCATAAGACCTGACGTGACCAAGGGTTTGCCGTCGAGGAAACTAAGCCGATCATACCAGCTAATGACGGCATCGGGCGACACCTTGTGGAGAGGGAGCTTGCAGTTGACCTTGGGACGGACTGCCGTGCGTCAGTGGGTGTTCGTCGCGGAGGTGGCTGAGGAGGTGATACTGGGACTGGTTGCCCTCAGGAGCCACGAGGCGACGGTCGACGACAGCAGGAAGGTCCTGCAGCTCAATGGAGAAGAGGTCATACTCCGGCAACCCGCGGAACGCCTTGGAATCTGCAGTGTCATCTTGAAGGAAGATGTGGGTCCCTGCGAGAAAGGAGGTGGCAGTGATGGCGCGACTGGGAGGACAGCGAATGAAGAGCATTGTTGCTGTGCCGAGAGGTGCCAGTGAGGCTGCTTAACCTAGCGGACATCGATCACGACGTCCAGGCCGGAACGGAGATGGGGACGTGTGAGCCCGTGGACATCATGACAGCAATCGACAAGACACAGGAGCCTGTGTCAACGCAACACCTGGGGCCCCGGCTGGAAGGCTTACTGGAGAGGGCGGCCAATCACCTGACCGCAGAACAGCTCGAGAAGGTTCAACAACTGCAGAGACAATAACAGCACGTCTTCAGCCAAGGCAGAGAACTACTGCATCACCCGGCGAGAGTTACTGGCGGTAGTAAAGGCTTTGGAGCACTTCCACAGGTACCTGTACAGTCAGCCATTCCACCTGAGAACTTACCATTCCGCCCTAAGTTGGCTACTGAGATTTAGAAACCTGGAAGGCCAGAAGCACGTTGGGTTCAGAGGCTGCATGATGTGTGATGATAATGATGTGTATAGGGGCGCTCAACTACGGCGGTCATCAGCGCCCTTTAAAAAACAAGTCAGGGCAAAAGCCAGATATAAAGATTTCTAAAAATATATATTATTATCTATAAACCTGTTAAAACTGCACACATATATATACTAAAAACAACAACAATAAAAGATACTTGAGGTTAAATTCTAAAATCCACAGCTGAAACAAATGCTAAAACTTTGCCCACTGCCGTTTCGTCATCCGCGAGGATATCCGCCAAGCTGGCCGGCAGCTGGAGAGACCTGCGGAGACGTGCCAAGCTATAACAATCTAAAAGCAAGTGACGGACAGTCAGGTCACCACTGCACAGTGGGCAAACGGGAACTGGGGTTCTATTCAATAAAAAGCTGTGGCTAAAATAACAATGCCCAATGCGCAACCGAGCCAAAGTCACCTCCTCGCGACGAGATGACCGACAGGAGGTAACCCAGGGAATCGGAAGTTCCTTAATAGATCTCAGTTTATTATTGCGGAGAGCGGACCACTCTTCCTGCCAGCAGGTTAGCACAGCTCTCCGTAATACCGCCCTAAAATCTTCCGATGTCACACATGGTAGTCGAACCCTGGGCTTCATGGTAGCCGTCTTGGCTGCCGAATCCGCCATTTCATTCCCCCGCAAGCCTACGTGACCAGGAATCCATGCACACACCACGCTCACGCCAGAAGCGTGTAAAACGTGGAGGGCATCCTGTATCCGCTGCACAATAGGGTGGTAGTTGTACAGCTGCCGTAGGCTTTGAAGTGCACTGAGGGAATCACTCAGGATTAAGCAGTTCCCCAACTTTCGTCGACGTACGTGTAAAATGGCCCGGTATATTGCATAGAGCTCTGCAGTAAAAATGGAAGTGCTAGTGTGGAATCCGAATGTATAGGGTTCGGTTCCACACACGTAAGCACAACCAACACCATCTGAATTCTTGGACCCGTCGGTGTAAATTTTAATATGGTCCTGATATCGCGATAAAAACTCTAAAAAGCAAGTGCGGATACTAGACATAGACATGGTAGATTTATCGTGTGTGGTCATGCCCAGATCAACGTGGGGCGCTCTGCACAACCAAGGAGGGTATGTCCTCTCCCCCCTAGGATACATCTTAGGCAGTTCGCTATTAAGACGTCTAAGGAGCTCCCGGAAACGAAAACCAGGTGGCTTTGGTTTTATAGAAGTGTTCCTATAACGCACGTCCATGAAGGTGTTAAAGAACGGCGTAAACGTTGGATGTGTGAGCATGCAATTAAGTCCACAGCCATAATTTGCTAATAGCATGTTGCGCCTGTACTGCAGAGGAGGTTCTGCGGACTCAGCATACAGGCTTATAACTCGGCTCGTTGGAAATGCCCCAACTGCTATACGTATGCCACAATTATGGACTGTGTCTAATCTCTTCAGCACATATGGTCGTGCTGAGCCATAAACGATACTACCATAATCTAATTTGGAACGGATGAGGGTGCGATACAGTCGCAATAACACTGTACGATCCGCTCCCCACGATTTTCCACTTAGTACCCGCAAGATATTTAAAGATCGGTCACATCGTGCTTTCAGTTGTGCTATATGCGACGACCAACTAAGTTTTCTGTCAAATATCAATCCAAGGAACCTCGTCTCATCTGCAAAAGGTAGTAGATCAGCGCCTAGCCGGAGCCTTGGAGGTAGTCGACTACGCTGACGCCAGAAGTTAACACAGATGGTTTTCTCAGCAGAGAATCGGAAGCCGTTCTTTAAACTCCAAACCTTAAGGTTGTCCAAGGTGGTCTGGAGACGGCGCTCTATAAACGAAGTGTGCTGAGATGTACAGTAGATGGCAAAGTCGTCTACAAATAGGCATGACGAGACCCCCGGAGGTACACATTTCGAGATAGAATTAATCGCAATAGCAAACAGCGTAACACTTAGCACCGATCCCTGTGGTACACCGTTCTCTTGAACGAAAAGGTTCGAAAAAACCGAGCCAACCCTTACTCGGAATACGCGGTCTTTCAAGAATTCCTGAAGGAAGAGTGGTAGGCGTCCACGTATATTCCAGGTGTGCAGAGTACGTAGCAACCCTGCACGCCAACACGTATCATAAGCCTTTTCGAGGTCAAAAAATATTCCGACTGTTTGACAGTTTTTAAGAAAGCCGTTCATAATCTGTGTCGACATGGACACAAGATGATCCACTGTTGAACGGCGTCGTCGAAAACCGCACTGGATGTTATTCAGTAGGTTGTGCGTTTCCAGCCACCATACCAACCGCCCATTTATCATGTGTTCCATCACCTTGCAGACGCAACTGGTGAGGGAATAGGACGGTAGCTAGAAGGGAGGTGACGGTCCTTGCCAGCTTTCAAGATCGGTATAATGGTGGCTTCTCGCCACTTGTCCGGAAACGTGGCATCAACCCAAACAAGGTTATAGACCTCGAGCAGGTATGCCTTACCTTCAGGTGAGAGATGTTGTAACATTTGAACGCGGATTCCGTCCGGTCCTGGTGCTGTCAGTCGCGATGATGAAAGAGCGTGTTCTAACTCCGCCAAGGTGAAGAGGCGGTTATAATCTTCAAGGTTTCTGGAACTAAACACGAAACCTTGAGATTCTACCTGAGTCTTAATTGAGATAAACTCAGGAGCATAATTACTTGAGCTAGACACCTGAGCGAAAGCACAGCCGAAGGTGTTAGCCACGACAAACGGATCAACAACAACTCCTGCAGGTGTTTTCAGACCAGTGATTGGCAAGTGGGTTGATTTTCCGGCCACGCGCCTTAACCTATCCCATACAACAGACGATGGTGTCCATCTGTTAAAAGATGAGACAAAGTTGTTCCATGAGATCTTTTTGCTATCCTTAATTATTTGCCTAGACTGTGCACGCGCTTTCTTGCTTGATTGCTTTGGGTAGGGTGTCGTTGAAATACCCGTAGAGCACGTCTACGAGCACGAATAGCATTCCGGCAGTCGTTCCACCACGGGACAGGAAGTCGACAACGTTGGGTGGCCGAACGTGGAATAGACTCTTCTGCAGCGGAAAGAATTGTCTCTGTGAGATGATCGACTAGATCATTCACAGAATCGTGTTCATTGTAATCAAAGACAGCCAACTGGGTGTAAAGGTTCCAGTTGGCACGATCAAAGCGCCATCTAGGGTTACGTGAGGTAGACACATCGTGTGCTAAGAGACTAAGAAGACATGGGAAGTGGTCGCTGGAATGTAAATCAGAGATGACATTCCACTGCAATGAAACTGCTAACTGGGATGAACATACTGCCAAATCGATGTGCGAATAGGTGTTATAAGCGTCTGAGAGGAACGTTGGCTCTCCGGAATTCAGGAGAACCAAGTTATTGCTCTCCAAGAATTTTGCAATGAGGTGGCCTCTCGAACATGCCCAAGTTGAACCCCATAATGGGTGATGGGCATTAAAGTCTCCAACTATTAGAAATGGTGTTGAAAGTTGGGAAACCAGATCTTCAAGGTCAATTAACGAGAGGTCATCTGATGGCGGGAAGATATACATTGCAAATGCAAAATTCGATTGTTGGCAGCTTAATCCTTACAGCTACAGATTGTTTATCAGATTGCAGCTGTACCGGGTCTACAAATATGTCATCCCTGAGGAGCATCATAGTGCCCCCGTGAGCAGGAATGCCCTCTTCTGTGTCAATATCACACCGCAGTGGTGTGTAGCGTCGAATTTTAAACTTGTCTTGCGGTCGTAGCTTAGTCTCTTGTAAGCATACCACTAAGGGATTATGCTTACTGAGCAAAAGTTCCAGTTCTGGTCGATGTGTTCTTAAACCCCGCATGTTCCATTGGAGGATAGCCATTGGAACTATGGAGATAGGTTGTAAAAGGTGGTCTACATTAAACCGACTTTAACGGTGGTCGAATCAGCTTACCCTTTTTCTTAGGCGTAGGGCTAACACCTTTTTCTGCCGGTTTATCCTGGCGCTTTTTGGTTGCCGTTCTGGGGTCGGTATCCTCTAGGTCCATCTCTTCGGCGGATGAAGCCCCTTTCCCTAAAGAGAACTTAGGTTCGAGAGCTTCAAACTTATTGGACACAGGGATCGACGAAGATGACAGTCGTCGATCCGATTCATCACCAGAAAGCTCTTCAGAAGAGGAGCTTCGGGATGCTCTAGAGGTTTTCTTCTTCCTGGGGGTACGGGTCGAATCTTTCAGGAAATCTGTCCTTTGGTAACTGGTCTTAAATTCTTTAGGCGGCGGATCGTATATTACAGGCTTGTCATATTTCCTTGTAGAAGTCGACGGTTTGGCTTGGGACGGGGCTGAGGTTTTAGCTTCCTTCGTCCGTTTAGGTGATGTATTTGCCGACGCTGGTGATGGAGTTGTGGACTGCCGTACTTGTGTCGGGACAAGAACTCTATCGGAGATGGTAGGCTCCCCTGCACCGCAGGTTTGCGTTGCAATTTCTTTCCTAGGAACGGGTTTAGCCAAAACAGAGCTATAAGTACCGGACCTAGGAACGGAGGGCAAGCGAGTACGCAGGAGCTTCCGGGCGTCCGAGAAGGAAACCTTCTCCTTAACCCGGATCTCCTGTATTGCCTTCTCTTCCACAAAACGTGGGCAGTCTTTGGAGCTAGATGGATGCTCCCCGGCACAGTTTATGCATTTAATGGGCGAGGAGCACTCACCCTCGTGTAAAGCCAAACCACAGTTCACGCATGCTGGAGATCCGTTACACAGTTGACTAGTGTGACCATAACGCTGACACTTGTAGCACCGCAGGGGGTTTGGTATATAGGGCCTAACCTCAATACTCTCGTATCCCGCCTTAATCTTTTGAGGAAGATCTACCCTATCAAAAGTAAGGAACAGGGTACGAGTAGGCAACAATTCCCCACCTTCTCTGCGCTGCACTCGGTACACACTTATGACTCCCTGGTCTCTCAGGTTCTCCTGAATCTCCTCGTTGGACATACCGTCCAACGCACGGGTGTTTACCACCCCACGCGAGGAGTTCAGGGTCTTATGTACAGTAACGGATACAGGATAACTCCCTAGCATGGTCGCCTTCAACAACGATGCCGCCTGGGCGTTAGATTGCGTCTCGACTAGGAGCGTGCCATTTCGCGACCGTATACAAGATTTCACCAGACCAGCAATTTTGTCTAATCCCCTCTGGATGGTAAAGGGGTTAACGGTCGTAAACTTTTGGCCTTCTTCAGTTCGACTGATTACCAAGTAGCGAGGACCACAAGACTCGGCTACTTCTTTTCCATTGCTACAATTTTTTTGATTAGATTTTTGTTGGTTTGACATGAGAGTTGGCGAAAAAATTCATCCCCCAGTGCTCCCCACCCACCACGGAGCCCAACAAGGGGTCATCCCACTGGGATGACAGGGCTACACAGGGAATATAGCGAGCTCGCCGTCCCACTCACCCTGGAGGTCGGTACAATACCTAGTCCTAGCCGATTGATTAGGGGTGGGTTAGTCCCTAACCTCCCGTTTAGGCGAAGCAGAAGCCAAAGTAGTGTATTAGTAATGCGTACCCTCCCCGAATTCAGAAAAATACTGTTACGAGCTCAGATACGCATCCCTCAACCACCAGGACTAACCTTTCCACCGACACGGGTCTCCACGCACGGCCTACACGTGGGTGGGCCTGTTGACCGTCTCCCTCAGCCACGAAGAGGAGCCCACACGAGGGAGACTGTTGGCTCGGGACCCCGGGTTCGCCAAACCCGTACCTACCGAAGTAGGCCCCTGGGGGGGCAGAGGCTGCAGGAGTACGACTTCGACTCTGAACATCGTAGAGGGAAGAACCACGGTAACGCAGACGCCATGTCCCTAAGACCCTGCCCAGAGTGCGGCCAATGCACAAGAGTGGAAGAGAAGGAGCGTGCCACAGCAGTCTGAGTATTCACGGCAGTGCCTGCAGATGGCTGGGATAGCGCAGGCCTGAAGAGGGAGCAGCTGACGGACGCAGACTTGGGACCACTCTTGAGGAAAGCGAAGGCAGGGACAAGACCAACCTGGGAGGAAATTGCACCGAGGAGCGCCACCTATAAGTCGTACTGGGCCCAATGGGACTCGCTGAAGATCAGAGAGGGCGTGCTGTTCCAGGTATGGGAATCACCTGATGGGAAGACGCAAAGAGAACAGTTGGTACTTCCCCAAAGTAAGGTCCCGAAGTATTGGAGGAAGTGCACGCCGGTACTTCAGGACGACACCTGGGAGCAAACCGAACAATCAACAAACTTCAACAGCCGTGGCAAGGCCAGTACCAGGTGGCGAAGAGGACTAACGACGTGGTCTACCGCATCCAGATGGTGCCCCGAGGGATGATGGTGGTATACCTGGATCGTCTGGCCCGCTATGATGGAGCTGTTCAGGACGACCAGCCTTGAGGAGGGAGCAGTGTCACGAACCCGATTGCAATAGCGCGACTTGTGTACACAAAAAGCCTGGAGATAAGGAGTATGCCGGAAGAAATAATGATAGTGTGAGATAAAAGACCTGCCGACACCGATAGGGTTACGCTTCTGGAAAGTGATAGAACATTCGATTCTTGTTTGGTCCAGAAATATCTTGAATTTACGAAATAGGTATTTAAGGACGTGACAGCTCGCAAAGAGTGAGTTGTGAAACAGTGTTGTGAAATGAGAGACAGCCAGATGTTGTTGTAACGAGAGCTAAGGATGTAATCTGCTGTCACTGTTTGTTAATGTGATCGACCTTGGTAGACTGATGGTGTATGTAACGTAATGCTGCTGTAATCTATAAGAGTATTTCTACGAAAATAAAGGAGACTTTTAATTTCTGCAACTTGGTCTTTTAATTCTATGAACCCACAAAGTTACAATAATTACATAAAGAAAAATGAATACAACCCAGTTTCACACCAACTAGCTGCCTTTAGAAGTCTAATTCACCAGCTATACAACATCCCACTGAGGAGTTTTTGAAAGAACAACACATAAAACAGATAGTATTAAATGGATTCAACCCAGCCATCATAAGGAACATGATGAAAAGAAAGGAAAAACTCAAGATAATATCAATAAATACCACTCTCAACTGCTTAAAAACACAAACTGGCAAGATAGAAAATTCACCTACCATCCATGGCTTTTAGAAAATTTGAATACATCTTTAAAAGACTAAATTTAAAACTAGCACCCCAAAACAAATTCAGTCTGAAGAACCTGCTAAATAAGCCACTAAAAAATTCAATCCCCAACACTTTGAAATCGGGAATTTATCAGATAAACTGTGAAACCTGTAATAAAAGCTACATAGGAAAAACTAAGAGAAACTTGTTAACCAGGCAAAAAGAACACCAGAGGAACAAAGTTGAAACAAAAAAATTTGCAGTTTCACACCATTTTTGGACAGAAAACCACAACATTGGCCATGACATAAAACAATTAAAATCTTTAAGTACACCTATAGAATTGGATATTAGTGAAAAAATATTCATAACCAAAAACCGGGATAAAGTTATAAATTTTGAAATCCCAGCATTAAATGAAGTATTAAAACTTAGTGCCCCTAACACCAGATGGCAGAGGGAACAGAGCACCGAAGTAATGGAGGAAGAAGAATGTTCCTTTAGTCACCAAACAGCTAAGGATGAGATCGAATGATCTTGAAAACGTTTCAATTATACAACATAGTAAGTGAAGTTGAGTGTAAACATTACTGTCTCATAAATCAAACTCAAAAATTAAGAATACTTCACTGTTAAGAATGCTTCTGCTTATAATATTTATTTCATGTTTTGTTAAGAATAGTCAAAGAGATTAGTATTTGTAATAAAATAATGTAAAGTGTAACCATGACAATGTAATATGATAAAAGAGGTTGGTAAATGTTTTGAAAGATTTTTTTCTTCTGCTTATGAATGTCTTAAGGGTCAGACATGTATTCCCCCCACCCGCGAGAGTGTGCAGAAACAATTTTGTGTGTGCATCAAAGATACATAAGTAGCATGTGCGCAAGAAAAGAAATAGTTCATCGTGGCACCTACCGCTGGTTGTAAAAAGACTACATTAATAATATTTGTAATTCTATCAATCTGCCTAATTTTAGTAAGAATTTAAAAATGTTTATAAATTTCCATCTTTCAAATGAAAAGTATTATTCATTCTTCAAAAATAGTAATACTATCTGTATCAGCCCCATTACCACAACCCTGGGAAAGAAAAAGAACTCATCGCTCAAGAATTACAGATGCGCCTAATTATCCAGAGTTGAGGAGAAATTTCTAGATTTCTTCAAGATCGTCACCAAAGGTGAGAAATTAATCTGCATCCACCTTCATCCCAAATAATCCTGCTTCAAGATGGTGCCACAACGTAGTGCATCATCAGAGGATCTTCAAACACCATCATCGCAAATAAAATTTTGCTTCAAGATGGCTTCCCAACCTGGGGCTTCAAGATTATCAGCTCGGAGATCATCTCATCATAATCCTTGTATAAAATTTGCTCCAATCTTCTGTCCTCGAGGTCACTGGATAAAAAGGGCACGAAACCGTTGAGTTCTTTCAACAGATGCTGTCAGAATCATAGTCTTTGTTGGCATTTATTATTTTCAAACTTGTGGATGTCTGGAAATCAGACTTCCCTTATTTCGTTGAAGAACATAGCTGGTGTAAGAGGAGTCAAGTCTTCTGGGTTTTCAGATTCATATGTTAAGGGTCTATTGTTTATAACCAATTCAACATCACATAATGTTGTATGTAATTCCTTGTAAGTGAGGACAGATTTTTCTAGCATTCTCTTCAGTAGGTCTTTTGATTGCTCTAGTTGCTCCCACTATCCTCCCCATCAACCTGCTGTGGGAGAGTTCAATTTCCAATCGATTCCTTTAACTCCATATTCAAGTTGTATCTTCTGAATATCTTGAGCTCTCAGAGTGTTCAGGGCCCCAAAGAAATTAGTCCCAGTATCTGAATAAATAACAGAAGGATGACCTTGTCTTGCTATGAAACGTTGCATGGTCTGCAGAAATCCTTCTGTACTGAGATTTGATGTCAATTCTAAATGAATAGCTCTGTACACAGCACATGTGTACAGAACGATCTACACCTTTTCTTTCACTTTCAGCAATAGTGGCCCTGTAGCTTCAAAGGGAAATGCATCTTTTATGGTAATGGTGATGATGATGATGATGATGATGATGATGATGATGATGATGATGATGATGATGTTTAAGGGCGCTCAACTTCGTGGTCATCAGCGCCCTTACAAAAACTAAGCATGCTAAAACCAAGATAAAACAGTTGTCAGTCATTTTAAATAAAATCTGGATAAAAGAAACCGATCACAGTAACCACAGTAAAATCTAAAGTGTAAAAATCTAAAATCGAAAGCGAGACCTAAAGTCAAATATTTTAAAATTCCTAAACTAAAAGGCACTAAATTCTAAAATTGACAGTTAAAAACAGCTTTAAAACCTTGGCCACTGCTCTCTCGTCGTCCCCCAATATCTCTGCAAGGCTCGCCGGCAGTTGCAGAGACCTGCGAAGATGTGCGAGGCGAAAACACATTAAAACGTGACGAACCGAGAGACCTGCACCACAAAGAGGGCAAAGTGGTGCAGGTTCTCGGGCCAATAAAAATCGGTGCGTAGGTAATGGTGCTGTATCCATCTCTACTCGTTTAGCATTTTGCCGTTTACTATGAACACGTTTAGACAGAATGGTTCTTGTGGTTCTCCTACTCTGAATTATCCTGAACTTCATTTGAAACTGTGTCTTCAAAAATTGTATATCTGCATGACAATCTAAACAATGCTTTTCTTTGATAAATGCGTTGACTACCTTATGTTTCCTATAGGGAGCAAAAATGTATAACGGAAACTAAAAAAGTCTTCATGCATAATGATTTTCATATTGACATAAGACCTACTTCATCTCTAACAATCTGGATGCCCTCAATGTTGTTACTGTTTTGAGGGAAGGATTCCAACTGCACACTGTGAATCTAAGTCAATTCAGCTTGTTTTAATTTCTGAAATGAAAGGGGACCAGAGATTCTCAAGGATTCTCTTTGCATTATTTATTAATCTCCTAATCCAACCTATAATTCTCACCATCTGTGAAACTATGTAATTCCTGAGGCTTTCCAAGTTTATCATAGTCAAATTCTTCTCAGCTGTTTTTCTCTTCTCAATGGCTATTACATTTTCATCTGTTTTTTCTTTGACAGAGCTACAAGGCCATTCTTCTTCTGAAAATCTTAGCCATTCAGGACTTTCCAGCATTTTGACATTAACAGTAAAGAAGGATAACAATCACGCGATACTATATCTGTAGGATTATACACTCCAAAAATATGTCTCCAATTCTCAGGTCTAGTCAGTTTGTTGATTTCTTGTACCCTGTTTCCTACAAATGTCCAATTCTCATTTCTTCTTATCCAAGCTAGTGCTGTAGTGGAATCCGTCCAGAAATATTCCTTTGTATCTTCTAGAGATAGTGCTCTCCATTCTAAAGAAGCAAGCCTACTTCCTACCAAGCAACACAAGAGCTCTAACCGTGGTATTGTTACAACTTTCAGTGGAGCAACACTTGCCTTGGCCATCATTAGTTGTATCACTACTCCTTCATTCGTCTGGGTTCTCAAATAAGTAACAGCTGCATATGCATGTTGACTAGCATCTGTGAATGTATGCAACAACCAGTGTCGTCTATCCATTACTCCATCACTAGCTAAATGATGAATCTTTATTTTACTCAACAATGATATTTCTTTGTATCGTTTACAAAACTCTCTTGCCAGATCTTCCGATATGGATAAATCCCAGTGGGACATAACTGCACTCTTATTGGACTTACATGCAACATTATTTTGCCACACTTCTATAACAGTATTTTAAATGGCAGAATTGCATCACAAAGGAATCCTATTACATCAAAGATTCTTTGTACTGTCGAAAGAATAACTCTGACAATACACTTGGTGGATCCTGTAGTTTCAGAGGTGATTCCACTTCCAATATGTCCAGCCGCTTATTCCACCGAAGACCTAAAACATTCAAGTATGGTTCATTTCTTGTTTCACAACTCAAATTTAATTGTCGTCGCAATAGGGTGTGTGCTCATACGTGTATTCTCAACATCTTAACTCCACTTTAGCTCCTGACAAAATATGTGCACTATTGTTGCAAAACTCTTAATAGTCGTCCAAAGAATGAACTGATTTAACAATTGTTTACACACAAAGATTTCATCTTAATGATTATTGCATCTTCTTCACTTGAAATTGAAAGGTGATAGTTGATAACAGCTCCTAGGATGAAAGGGTTGGATGAAACTCCAAATACTATACTCTTGTATCTGTAGTACTCATCTTAGTGTAATCCTTCCACCATAGAAACCGTAAAAAATCTTTATCTTTTTCTTGTACTTCAATCATCTGAAAAGCCTTTCTGATATCTGAAATAATCTCAATCTTCTCACGAAACTTCATTAAAAGCTCTGAAATGAAGTGAGGTGACGGTGACGGTGACGGTGACGGTGGTGGTGGTGGTGGTGGTGGTGGTGGTGGTGGTGGTGGTGGTGGTGGCGGTGGCGGCGGCGGCGGCGGCAGCGGCGGTAGTAGTACGGGTCCTGCTCTAAAACAATTATTGAGAGACTCCTTCAACTGTCCTACAAGAAGAATCAAACTCAGGATGTATGGGAGTGGTTACACTAGATTCTTTGAATACTGGATAGTGAGGAAAGTAATGACACCTCTTTCCTAACTCTTCAATAGGTACTTCCCCTATAAAACCTTCTCGTTCCCAATCTTCGAAAATCTTGCCATACTTAGAAAAACGGTTTACTTTCTCTAACCTTTTTGAGGCAGACCAAAAACTATTCTCGGCAACTTGCTTGTTACTCAACAGTTCAGGATGTCCATCAGCCCATAGCAATCCTACCACGAAACGACCATCTCCATTTCTATTCAAGATACTTAGAAGATAATCCCTTGCTTCTTCATCTCAAGCTGCTGATGACCGTACCCCTACAGGATTCAAAATACCAATAGTTTCAAGATCCCATAACTGTGTAATAGATCCATCATTGCAAGTCACTGTTATGGTAAGGTTGGCCATATTAGTTTCAGATAGTTTGTCAAGTCTCTTGCCTCCTAACGTCCACCCAAATTTGGTTTCTACAGCAGTAAGTCCATTTGATAGTGGAACAATTTTTCCCTATTAGAATATCTGCACAGGCATCCATCCCTTTGAGTGCCCACCTCGGTAGCGTAGATGGTAGTGTGTCTGCCTCACATTCAAGAATTCCCGAGTTCGAATCTCGGTCAGAGTGAGTTACCTGGATAAATTTCTTCTGGGGGTTTCCCTATTCTTAAATGCCGGGTAGCTCTGAGTTCCATGGATCCTGGACACATTTGAGCATCATTTCACCCATGTCATTCACCGTCCGATATGACTTAATGTTGGAGAATATAAAATTAAAAAAAAAAAAATTAAAAAAAAACCCTATGAGTAACTCAATCTCAGGGCAGTTTTATTCAGTCATTGATCCAGATCTTCTTTTCCTTCAGTTCTGCCATCAGTCTTGTAGAACTCTTTAATATCTGTGTGATGAACTGACAAATATTTTCTGTATCTTTCACTTGGATTTCATAAAGGTACTGGCCTCCAATCTTCTGTACTTTCAAGTTATACTTCACATGTCTTAGTTTCGACGTCTGGTTGCCTCCAAAAAGAACATGAGTCATTGATTCTTCAGCAACAGCTTGCAACTTCAGATCTTCTACTTCCTCTTGAGTAAGTAAGTAGGAACAATGAGAACCACAGTCCAGAAATCCTCTAATTGCCTTGGTTGTGTGTTTTCCATATACAGTGACCATCAGAGTCTGAAGTACTAACTTGTTAGTGTATATACTGTTACCATGTCTGAGGTAATGCCAACTTTCTCCGTCATTAACTTCTCTGATGCACCATCTTCAGATGTGTTACTTTTATCAGAGAGCTTAGGATACAGCACTGTAAGATGTTTCCAGTGGCAGATGAAACATTTCACCTTTGTTTTGCAATTAACAGCCATATGATTCGATCTAAGACAGTTTAACATTATTCTCCTTGGCCTTGATTTTTTTTATCTGCCAACATCATGAAATGAGTGGAAAAGCATTCCTAACTTGGTGGTTTTTCTTGCAGAAGATACATTCTTTGGAGTTGCCATCATGAAGAGCAGCTACAGAAGGGATCCTGTTACATTTCATCTGCTTTTCTCTCTCCTTCGAATGTCTGACAATTTTCCTATCTTTCTTTTACTGAAGAATTCTCAAATCCAGATTGAGCTAACATGATTTGTTGTTCACTTCAGACTTCCATTTTAACAAATTCCACTAAACAATCAAACCGTATTTGTGAACTGCTTTCTTGGGTTTCTATTCTTTAATTGGAGTTTCTCGCCATGCTCACAAGGTTTCTTCAGGGAGACTCAATTCAACAAGAGGGAGCAACCACGTGCAACCTCTGCCAACGATCAAAGCTGAGATTCCAACTTAATCATCAAAATTGACAATGGCAGCTTTTCCTTGCTTGTTGCATTTGAAATAGCTAACTTGAGTAATTCCCTCAAATACACCTGCAAGAGTAACTCCTCTCTCCCAAAACGTTTGGTTAGTACTTCAATTGCATTGCTGTAATTCTCTGTTGTTTGTGGATAACTTACAATTTCTCTTGCCACAGTCCCAGGTTTCATAGCTTGGAGCAAATACTGAAACTTGATACTTCCATACAAAGTCTTCATCTTCATGAATTTTCTTGAATTGAGACCAGAAACCAAGCCACTCTTTTAAATCCCCATTAAATGTTTTAAGTTTGATTCTGGGCAACTTAAATAACCTAGTTTTATCTTCTGTTGGCAGGTTGAACCCTCTGTAGCATCCGTTCACAGAAGAAATATGATCAGCATCCTCAGATGTTGCGCTGGCCACTCAAGGTCTTGTCTCCTTAAGTCAAATATTTTCAAATTCTGTACAATATTCAACCTTGGAGCGGTTCCCCTCCTTGTGGGTTGGATTTATATCACACGATGCAGTGACATATTTGAAGTTGGATTCGCCCCTTCATGAGGTCTACGCCCCACACGCGCAAAAGTTTCACTCTCTCTCGGTGTGGCGACGTATGTAGAAGCCAAACCTTACCTTGATGTAGAAGCGATGAACCTTTCATCTAAAAGCCGTGAAGATGAAGTTCTCGAAGATTTCTATAAATCCTCTCTCCGGCAGCTGCGGCGAGCGATGAGATGTGAAACTTCTCAGGCGTGGTATCAATACAAAAGGGATTTCACTTTTGGGCAACTATAGAATAAAATAATTCACACCATTTCAATTTACTTGGAATTATATTTCTCGACATCATTTTCTTCTTTACATGCGACTTTTTCCACTGATGTATATAGCCCTTTACTATATATAAATTTTCTCCTTTTATTTATAAATGATGCAACGGTTTTTTACTTAAATTATTTATCGTAGCATCGCGTCTTCGATGTATATTTTAAACGTTTACTAAACATTCATAAAAGATGAACTCCGATAACTTCTCGTAGTTACAAGAAGTCTTTTACCGAAAACACGTCTACCCTCTTTGAGAGTTAAAGCCAGAAGAAAAATTTTAAGAATAAAATTATTGGTTCTTTTTTCTGTTTTTGTTGCTAAGCTACCGCAATACTTAATACTGATTGGTCCTACGTCACAATTTGGGATTTCAATAAACCTAAGCATTTGTTGCATCATCTATATGGCCTGCTTGGTTATTAACTTAAGTTGCATTACAGATGGCCATGTTTACCTAATATGTCCATGTATGCAATATCAGCTTCAACTTCAAGTTCTGAAATATTTTCCTCACTCCCATCATTCTCTAATAACCTCCTTTTCATCCCATCCCCCTCATTTCTTTCAACAATTCTTCAAGTCACCAAAAGATAACCTTCATAGTCGTAATTGTCAAGACGTCATAACCTCTTTATGAGCATAACCTCTTCATCATTTATTTCCTTAACTTTCCTAGTAAACAGAGTTCTCATTCTATCGAGATTTAACTGTATTGGAACACCACAGTGAAGCGAAATAATTATTAATTTTTAGATGAGTCGTGACTAAAGCTTGATCCAGTGGTGTGGGTAATTCTGGAGTTGCTGCTGCCATCTGTTGATTTAGTGATGAACTTAAATGTGGGATTCTCTTCTGGCGGGATTTCAAAGTTCATTAGTTGGTTTTTATGTTTTTCTATGTATATTCTCTCCCATATGACGAGTTGACTATGTTTTTGTACGTATTTTAGTAATTCGGGGCTATCTTCAATTTCATGATTTTCAGACCAGAAATGAGCTGCTATTGCGGACTTATGCCGAAGATGCAAACGATTATTTGCGAAACATGTCCTCAAAATAGGTACTAAAGTGAAGCAGATGTGTAATAAATACGACTCATCTAAAAATTAATAATTATTTCGCTTCACTGTGGTGTTCCAATACAGTTAAATCTCGATAGGTTTATGTACATTTCAGAAATATTGAAAAGTGAGGTTAAGTGAATATAGATATGGAGAAACATTAGTAATATGAAGTGAAGCAAGTGTAATAATTTACAGGGTTAGAAAAAATTTGGCAAATAGGAATAACTAGCACAGGAGAGAAAACTAAATGGAAAGCATTGATTATGTTGTCGTTTTCAAATGCTAGGCTTTGGCAATGGAGTCATTAGCTCTCTTGCTCTCCAATATTTCTGTGTAGTGGGTCCGGCAGGTAGGGCTTCACAGGTTAAAAGATGTTCTTCAGTCATTTCCTCTTCTTTGTTGCACAGAGGACAATTTGGACTTGTATAAATTCCTATTCTGTGTAAGTGTTTGGCCAAATAATCATGTTCTGTAAGTAATCTAAAATTTGCTACTGCAGCTTTACGTGGGATTTCTGGAATAATTTCTGCATTTTTAATTAAAATGTTCCATTTTTTATCTTTGGCTTTGTTAGATATTGATTGGTTTTGTTTGTTTTTATATTTGCTTTTGATTAATCTTTTTATGGATGTAAAGGGTAAGTTTACTTTTGTTCTGAATTAAATTTGCACCTTTTTTGGCAAGAAAATCAGCTGATTCATTTCCAGCAATTCCACAATGTGCAGGTATCCACTGTAATATAATTCTTTTCTGTAGTTTTTGAAGTTGTTGGATCATTTTGTGACATTCTTTAATTTGGATTGACCTCATTTTATATGAACTTATTGCACATAATGCTGCTTTAGAATCAGAAAGTATGACAGCATTTTTGAATTTATCTATTCTGTATAGAAGGTATTGGAGTGAAATATGAATAGCCGTTACTTCCGCAACAAAATTTGTTGTGTGGTATCCTGCTGGTTGATAGAATGAGAACAGTGCACACTTAATTCCTGCTCCTGAGTTGTTGTCTAAGTTAGATCCATCTGTGTAGATATGTAACCATTCTTCAGGTGGGTATCTATTGTTCAGAGTTTCTAATGCTAGTGCTTTTAGTACAGGTTTGGAATATAAAAATTATTTGTGGTTGGTTTATTGACACTCGTCACTTACTTTTTCATATATTTATGAGAGACTAGTTTCAAAGGCCCTGGCCTCCATTTTCAATCTCTTCCCAACTGGCAACTGTTGTTATCTGCTCTCTCTGGTGGTGGAACTATGAACTTTTTTGTCAAATTATCTGCTGGCGGGATTTCAAAGTTCATTACGCGATCCTTATTTTTCCAGATGAATATGTTCTCCCATGTTGTCAATCTATTTTGGTTTATCACTCCTTTTAATAATTTTGGATTTGGATCAATGTCATGGTTTTCATTCCAAAAATGAAATGCTACTGCTGACTTGTCTTCTTGTTTCAATCTGATGTTTCTAAAGTGTTCTTTGACTCTGGTTTTTAAATTTCTTTTTGTTTGACCTATGTAGCATTTTTCACAATTCTTGCAATTTATTTGGTATATTCCAGATTTGTTACCTGAAGGAATTTCATCTTTTGTTTTTGAATTTAGTAATTTTAAAATTGAGTATCTATTAATAGGTGCCAAGATGATATTTTGTTCCTTGAATATCTTTTTAAATTTATTAAATGTTTTTGGATGATATGTGAATACGAGTGTCAATAAACCAACCACAAATAATTTTTATATTAATTTTGACGTCACTGTTACTAAATTCCTCCAAACACACACAACAGGTTTGGAAGTTTCAGATTTTAAAACTATTTGTTCTGTATCTAACTGAATTGATTAAAATGTTTTCTTTAGAACTAGGAAGATTCAGATCTGTTTTTAGGAACTGTTTGTGTAGGAAACTTGTTTGTGTTTTCATCTTGATTGGTTATAGTAATCATTTCTCCCATTTTGTTGTTTTTAACCGCAACATTTTTTCACGTTGTATTAGTGCCTGCTCCTCTAAAGTTAGATGTATTGGATAGTTCCGAGTTAAGGCTTGCATTGTCGTGATTGGAGTTGATTTTGCTGCACCGGTTATTAGTCGCAGGTCCTAGGTGATTTATGTTAGAACTGTTTGCTGTAATTATTACCTCTGCATTATAAAGAAGTATTGGCTTGATGAATGTTTTGTATGTGGTGTTCAGTGTCTCCCTATTACTGCCCCACTTGACTCCAGCTAAGCTTTTTTTTTTTTTTTGTTTTTTGTTTTTTTTTTTGTTTACTACTGTTTCAATATGTCTCCAAGATAATTTTGAATAAAAAATTGTTCCTAAATATTTTGTTTCATATGTTTTTTCCAGGTTTGTTTTCTTGAACTGCAGATTTAGTTTAGGGATTTTCTTTTTTAAGCTAAATATTTGGAATGTTGAGATTTAACTGAAATAAATACGACTCATCTAAAAATTAATAATTTGGAATCTTGTTTTATCAGTATTTATTTTCATCAAATTGTAGTCAGTCCACTATTCCAATAGTATCAGAGCCTTTTCCATTGAAGTTTTGGACTTCTCTATTTGTGGGGAAGATGTCCACATGATCATGTCATATGCAAAAAGAGCTGTATGTCTGTTTGATACAAGATTTTTTGAGTTTGATTTATGAGTCACTATGTTTACACTCAAACTTCACTTACTTGTATAATTGAAACGTTTTCAAGATCATTCGATCTCATTCTCAGCTGTTTGGTGACTAACTGAACATTCCTCTTCTTCCACTACTACGGAGCTCCAATCACTCTGCCATCTGGCGTTAGGGGCACTAAGTTTTAATAGTTCATTTAATGCCGGGATTTCAAAATTTATAACTTTATCACGGTTTTTGTTTATGAATATTTTTTCCCAAATATCCAATTCTATGAGTGTACTTAAAGATTTTAACAGTTTAATGTTGTGGCCAATGTTGTAGTTTTCTGTCCAAAAATGGTGTGAAACTGCAGATTTTTCTGTTTGTTTCAACTTAATGTTACTCTGGTGTTCTTTTTACCTGGTTAACAAGTTTCTCTTAGTTTTTCCTATGTAGCTTTTTTCACAGGTTTCACAATTTATCTGATAAATTCCCAATTTCAAATTGTTGGGGATTGAATTTTTTAGTGGTTTATTTAGCAGGTTCCTCAGACTGAATTTGTTTTGGGGTGCTAGTTTTAAGTTTAATTTTTTGAAGATTCGTTCAAACTTTCTAAAAGCCCATGGGAGGTAGGTGAATTTTCTATATTGCCAATTTGTTTTTAAGTGGTGTGAAAGTGGTATTTTTTGATATTATCTTGAGTTTTTCCTTTCTATTCATCATGTTCCTTATGATGGCTGGGTTGAATCCATTTAATACCGCTATCTCTTTTATATGTTGTTCTTTCAAAAATTTCTCCTTACTCAGTAGGATGTTGTATAGCCGGTGAATTAGACTTCTAAAGGCAACTATACCTTGTTTCACGTAAGCTTGCCCAGGATCTCTTAACGGTCACGTGACCTAATCACCTCTCATTGGTTGCTGTTGTGGTAATGACTGTCGTGCGGTAAAAATTAGTTCGTTATTTAACATGGTGATATATCATTATATGTTGGATGAGAATTGTCAAATTTATATTTTCATAACTGTTTTAATTAAATATATTATGCAACAGAGTTGATTTATCTGAAATGCATGTTAATTCTTAAACAAAGTAAAGAGGAGGTTCATTTGCTCTCAAGCACATGGCACGATAGCATGTGATTTAGCGGTAGTGGTGACATTTGTTTATAAGACTTTTATCACTGATCTTGTTTTGAACTGGATTAGTCATGCATCGCCATTCGAAAGTGCGGGAGCTAAATTATTTTATTGATCGTTTATTGCGCATGTATTATATGTATAATGGCAGAGTCTACCGCCAGTTTTTCGCTTAAGTATCGCAAGGATAATTATTTACAAACAGACGAAAAAAGAATTGTGTTGCATGTGTTTAATGCACTCACAGAGAAGAATCCGTCTTTGTCAGTGAGAGAAGTCGAACGGCTGGGCTCTGAAGTTACAGGTGTGAGTGTTAGATCCGTAGGAACATCGCGACATGAAATTGAGGAAACAGGAAAACTTATCACTCCAGGCAAAAGCAGGAATAAACAAAAGTGCGTGCTCGGAGAAAATACGTGAAAAGTGTTGTGCGTCTTCATGTGTGTAGTTTTTCTTTAGAAACGAACTCCCTAACATAAGTAACATTTCGTCTGCTGTAAATGAGGATGCAGATTTACCAAATTTCAGCAGATTGCTTATACAGCTGGGATTTGTGAATGAAAAAAGAGGCAAGAAAAATGTGCTAAAAGACAGAGGTGATATTGCTGTGTGGCGAAGACGCTATTTGACAACCACACTGCACCGAGATACAAATCGCTAAATATACACGAAGAACACACGAAAAGTAAAGTATGGTGTGACACGACTTTTAAGACTGAAAGACAAGCATTTTTGAAAGGTATGTGTGCTGGTTTAAAAAATTCCAGTGGAAAAGGCCGAAGGCCTTTCATTATAAACTCTTTCAGTTTCATTGCTCAGCCATTCTGTTTCAATTTGCTCAGTTCATTATAAACTTGTATTTTTGCATGCCTTCATATCCTTATTTGTATGATTTTTGTATGATTTTATTTATCTTCCCGGCAATTATTACGAAATGTGACGGGAAGGCACCGCCTATGGCGTATGACGCGAAAGCATTAGCCAATTAGGGCGAGGGGGAGGGTTGTTGAACGCGGAGTGATACATTTCAGCCGGGCAAGGTTATATGAAACAGAGTATAGTTGATGTGAAACTGGGTTGTATTCATTTTTCTTTTCAGATTCAGATTTTATTCTGCCATTTGCAACATGTTTTACAAAGCATCGTCAATGTAATTATCTATGTGTGTGGGCTTCCTTATATTCCAAAATCTACACCATGATGATTTCTAGTTATCTTGAGGTCCAAAAAGGGTAGGGTGTTGTCTCTTTCTACTTCCATTGTAAACTGGATGTGATTATCTTGCAGGTTTAGTAATTTTAGAGAATCTTCTCTAAGATTTTCCGGAATGATAGCAAAAACATCAACATATCTCCGCCAAAATTTGTAAATCTGTGGGAAGGCCTTTACTATGTGTGTTTCAAAATAGCTCATGTATAGGTCTGCTAAAACAGGCGAAAGTGGGCTCTCCATAGCTAATCCTTTTGATTGTCTGTAGAATTTTTTGTTAAACATGAAGTAATTATTCCTTGTGCATACATCTGTAAGATTGATAATGTCATCTATTTCTGTGGGGTCCGTTGTAGTCTTAGGAGTGTAGGTATTTTTTCTACCGGAATGCTAGTAAAAAGTGCCTTAACGTCAAAAGAAACCAGTATGTGATTTTCTGGGATGATGTACTTCTGTAGGTGATTTATCAATTCTAAGGAGTTCTTTATGCCCAAACTTTGAAATTTGTCATATGATTTTAATTTTCTTACTAACCACTTTGCAGTGTGGTACGTAGGTGAATTGATGCCATTGATGATGGGTCTCATGCTATTGTCTTTTTTGTGGATTTTTGGCAGACAGTACAACCTTGGTAGTGTGGGGTTGGAAGATTTTAAGTTGTATTTTTCAGATATACTTAATGTTTTTGTAATTGATAAAGCTTTATTAACAGAAGTGATACTTGGGGTTAATGGATTTTTTGGAATTATTTCATATTCTGGACTGTCTAACATAAGGTTTACTCTCTGAATATAGTCTTCTGTCTCCATAATTACTAGAGAATTACCTTTGTCGGCTTTTAGGTATACCACTGGCTTCCTACTTAAATTTCTTATTGTTTTGTTGTAAGTTTTATTGTATATTGGGGATAACTGCTTTATTATATCCAGACATTCCATTTTGGCTTTGGTTAAGTTTTCATTTTTTAGGTTATGTGTGGCTATTTCTATGTCGGCGATAAAATCGTCTTTATTATTTGAGACGTTAACACACGTATTGAAACCTTTCTGGAGTAATCTAGTTTCTTCGGTTGTAAACTTTTGTTGCGATAGGTTTATTACGTTGACTTGTTCTTTAAAATGCCGGTGTTTCGGTTGATGAGGGTGCTCCAGTTGCTGTTCTTTTAACAGTATGAATTTCTTCTTAAGTCTTTCATTTTTTTTAATCATTAATATGTTTAATTTTAAGTGAACCTGCATTTCGAAATTTTGCCAGATGTGTATTCCTAATTGTTTGGTTAGCTTTAGATATAGGTTATATAATTCCAGATCTATTTTATTTATGTAGCTGTAATGTTTCGAAATTTCCAGTTTTATCACATATTTTTCCACCAGTTTTTGTTTTCTATGATTAATATTGTGTTTGACCGTTTGCTTGACAAAAGTTGGCGTGATATTGTGTCTGAGGCAAAGTTTTAGGATGTAGATGTTGAACAAGGTTGTACTCAGTACTGCACCTTGTGGTAGGCCCATTTTTATTTGCCGGAATTTGGATTACTGTAATAAGCATTGATTATTAGAAGGGGAAAACATGAATATGTGAGAGCATGATGGATTAGAGAAAAAGTAGGAAATAAAAATGTGTCCAATTAAATTTTGTAGAGGAGATAGGGTCATACACAATATAACCACAGTGTTCAGTTCTATGGGACCCTGTGATAAAAGTAAAGTATTCCAATTAAAGCAAAATGTATTGAGTGTAAATGTAAGTGTTAATTCATTCATTAATATTTAATGTATTTATTAAAAAAACAAGCCTCAAAAAGTTTATAAATGGTGGTATCTGTAATGATGCACCTAAAACAATTGACTATGAGATACTGTCCCATGAAGTTAGAACACTGTGACATTAAATAAAATTAGGAGCTCCAATGCATTATGAAATTCATTGTTTCAGGTTGTAGCCATCTTCCCTTCTTAAATAGCTGAAATAAATTAAATCCATCTTTGGTGACTGGTATAATAAATAAATTCCCTGTATCAAGAGGAAATATATACCTTTACATAAAACTTTGATTTAAATAACTGCTGACATAACATATTTAATTTCCATTACCTTCCATTCTCAGCTTCCTCTGGTGGTGTTCCAGTGTCCTGCACTTCCTGTGTACCAGGATTCTCCAAACGATTAAGTACTGCTGAAGCACGACGAACCATTCGACGGGCCACAGTTAGTCGACTTTGAGAAAGATTTTGTGATGGCTGAGGAAGCTGAATGCCTGCACATAGAATGCATTTGAGTTAAATATAACTACACTCTGTTATTTTGATAAACTGTCAAACTTTATTATGTTCTGAAATATATACTTCATACCTAAAATTCCTTTACATTGTTTACTAATATTTAAAAAAACATATTATAGAAATTTTACTAACTGAAAAATGAACAGTTCAGGAAATATTTAAAAGTACAATGTATGGCCTTTTGTATGCATGTACACACATTTGTACATACATTTTTTAAAAATATATTTTTTGGGGTCCAGGGGACCTCAAAACATATTTCTGTTGAAATTCTGGTACAAAATTTTTGGATGGAATACATACTTCCTCTATTAACTGTATGTAATAAGGAAAACAAAAATGTAGAAAATTATTAACTGGACTAAATCTAAGGCTACTTAGACATTAGTCACAAATGTTACTTAATATGTCCATCCTAAACCAAAGTGAAATAATATACTTTCGTTAAACGCAATCTAATGCATTTATTGCTCTTAAGTAGAGACGAATGTTAGGCAAAATTCCTATACTTTATTACTGCAGATATAAACATAATGGCAGTGCATGTGGTTTAACCCTTTCACCAATATGGACGTCATGTGACGTCCAAATTAACATGCCCCCAACTGATATGGACGTGTATAGATGTTCTGAGCATACATGCATTTAATGCTTATTTAAGGCCAATTATTTTAATCTTCCTATTTTACAATAAAGTTAAATTAGTTCTGTAAGAGATGAAAACTTACGCCTTGTTTCTTTTTGAATGGTAAACCTCAAAACCTAGATAAACACACAAGGGCACATCTTCAGATTCTCGGGAAATAATACTTGTTTCCTTGCGACCTTCTTTTTCACAACACACTAGATATTTTCGAAATGGTCGCGACTTTCTGGTTGTGGTAGGTGTCCTTTCAGGAAAGTGTTTTCTCTCTAGTATAAGGATACTATAGTGCTGGATTTCTTACCCCTAGTATGAAGAGGCCTCAATTAGGTTATGAGCTGTTTATATACGTAAGTCCAGGTAGTTCATTGTATACATCGGAACAACACAATGCAGTGTCAACACCAGAATCAAAGAACATAAGAGCAACTGCCCTCTGGGCCACACAGAAAAGTCTGCAGTCGCCGAAAATGCTATTGAGGCGGAAGGCGAGCATGTGATACAGTTCCATGACACCAGCATCCTTTCTACCACAGAACATTACCACACACGACTTCAGCGGGAGGCCATCGAAATTTACAAACATCCTAATAATTTCAACAGAAAGGAAGAAGCCTTAAAACTAAATAGGAACTGGCATCCTGTTATAGAAAACAGGAAACGTCATTTAACTACCAAAAATGACACGGACCAATCACAGGACACCATTGCAGGACTACCCAGGCTCCGCCCCCCAACTACCAGTACAAATAGCGTGACTCAGGCAGTGAACCCTTCAGACGCAGCCAAACTCTCTGCAAGAAAGCTTCGACCGCGCCACTGATGATGTCTACCGTAGTAGTGGACGAAACGTTTGGTTCTTACTCCAACAGAACACGGCAAAACAGCCCAGAAACAATCAATTGTATTCTGAGCTAAGTTGTTTCCAGATCGTTCATTTCTTCCCCTCCCAACATTATAGCAGTGTTATTCATTACCACATTAATGGCTTTACACAATGATTGCACTAGGAAGGCCTTCCCTACTGAATTCAAGTGCATATCATACCTAGTATGCATGTTGCTGGGTAGCACACCTATATCAATTTCACTTTGGGAAAATTTGCACATAACAATTTTAGTCACTTATTTGTTTTCCTAATTTCCTTGTTAACGCATGAATTTCTACCAAGATCATGTCTATGATGAATACTGGTAACTGAAACATTTTCATCTTTTAGGCCATCCTGTAATAATTCTTCCATTTTTTTTTACCATTCTTCTTGCTTCGTTCTTGTAGACATCATTAGCACCACCAATTATTACATTTACATCTGATTTCTCACACATAATGTTTTTCGTCAAGCACTCCAATTTAGCATTAGGTTTTACGTAACCTATAACACTTACATTTTTCACTTATTCACATATTTCTACTGCAACTTTACGTGCATGACTGTCTCCATGGATTGAGACTAAGTTTTTTTCTGAATTGTTTGTTTGTGACTCCTTTTTCCAATTTTTGTTGTGCCGCACTAGTTCCTGGGGAAGGGGTTGCAGGTAGTTCTTGATCCTTTATCGGGTCATATCTGTTCTTTGTGGGCAGCACATATTCCATATTTCCCGGTATTTTCTTGGCGGTTTCCGTGGTATTCTCCAGTAAGTTTCTTTTTGTGAAGTGGAGGGTTGAGAGTTCCACTTTCTATTCTCTTCTTTTAATTGATCCTTTTCATTCTGCAGCTTCTTTAATTTTTGGTGCAGGGTTTCTATTATTTTTTGTAGAGACGCTATTCTTTCCTTCTCTTGAGATGCAAGCCTATTTACCATATTTGCAGATTTCTCAATTACACTTGCATAGGTATACCTATCTCCATTTACATAGCCACACTTAGCACAGGTTATTCCGTTTATACTCTTGTTTGTTGATAACACACCATTTTCAATTAAATTTACTTCATTTTCGTTAGACACATTTAACATGTGACCATTACCATCCGCCTTCTTGTAAAATTGTTTCGTGAAATTAGTTAGCTAGTTGGTGAAAATTAGGGACTATTGTGTGTGTTCAGTACAATTAGCTAGGTGGTGCAATTTAAGTACTATTTTGTGTTAGTTTGCTAGATAGTGTAATTTAGGGACAAGTAAGACTGTTGGCAGCACTGTGTTCAGTGGAGAAACAAGGATAGTTTGGCTGCACTGAATTCTTCAATATGACTACATATGCAGTAAGTATAAAAACAAACAATAACGTTAACAGAATGCTCTCTCCAACATGAAACTGTGCTAAAAAGTAAAGAAATTATATTAAAAATCATGGTTATATATTATAACATCAAAAAGTGTGAAGGACTTAGAAAAAAATCCCCGTGTCGCATATTAGGAAGAAGAGCCACAATTAGAAATACTCTCGTCAATTCAGAAATACATGATAACACAAGGCTAAACAGTAACCTTCACATAAATAGAATACAAAATTTTTTCAAAAAACTATAGTACATATGGGTGTAACCCTTTATAACAAATTACCAAAATCCATTAATTAAAAGTCCAAGAGTGTTCAAATTTAAATTAAAAGAATATTTGCTTGATTACTGTTTTTATAGCATAAAAGAGTACTTAGCCCTCTAATGTTAGAGAATTAATTTATTCAAGAAACCACGTTAACACATACTGTAAATATCTTTATTCAACTTAGCTCAGAAATGTATTATGAATGTAGTATTAATCTAATTAAAAACCATGTTGATACATATATGTAAATACCTTTGTTCAACCTTCAATTAATTGTTGTAATTTTACTTAAAGTCTATGTTAAAACCGTTATTTTACATTGGCCATCTTTGTGGCTGAATATTTTTATTTTTATCTTCACAATACGACGTGTTCTATGTCATTGTACAAATGTACACTGTATAATTTTAAAGGATAACTAAATATTGTATTCTAGTAATAAGACTCAAGATCACTGGATGGGAATTTAAAATTAATAATTCCCATTCAAAATCTACAAGTCAATAAATTGGGCATAAGATTTCACCATTATTTGTAAAGCAGCTGGTGCAAACTAACATTGAAAAATTATATGCAGAAAAGCAAGATGACCATTTAGGAGCATTTGACCGACACTAATGAAATGGCTTGCATATCAACTAACAATATGAGTGATAAACACAAGTACAACAAAGCAGGAGCTACAAATCTTTCAAAATTAGAGCTGCTTTCATAATCAGAAAAGAAAGAGCAAAAAAAGGACCCTAAAGAACTCTTAGTACAACTTTACCTTGTGCATCCATAAATTCAGCAGGGAAGGCCATAGCACCCAGGTACATGGCATTTGATGTTGTTCGAAGTCTGGGAGTAACTCTTCCATGCTGCTGGCTATGGCCACTTCTGTTCCCAGATTGATTGCCATTTGGACGAGATGGCTGTGGGGGGGGTCTATGGACCAGGTGAATAACTTTGCCGTGTACATCTGCAGGAATGATAAGTAAAACTATTATGAACCCTTTATTTTTGTGAAATGCATTGCCACTCATTTAAACAGTTTTATCACATCAACATGTGGTACTGGGTCAAATCTGCTTCCAAATTAACATTTTGAAACACTTGTTGAGTAAAAATACACTTAAGATCATATATTTCTTCAAGTTTCACTTCTTGGAATATCCTTGTGGGGAAAGTAGCGAAGCTATTAAAATATTCAAATTTCAAAAAAGAGTAATTACAATTATTCTCAGTTTACCTTCTGTTGTCAGCTGCAAACCATTCTTTAAAGAACTAAACATTTTGCCAGTACCCTGTGTATATTTACATGAAACAATTGTATTAATGCAAACACACATCAAAGATTTTGCCATAAATTCTGAAATTCACTGTCACAATACAAAAGATAAAGTAAAACTACATATAACCCCACATAACAAAAAATTGTTTCAAAATAGTTTCTACTATAGAGGCATTAAATTTTACAACAAATTACCTATAATCCATTCACCACTTCAAAAAACATCTCAACAATTTTTAATTGAAAAATTGTTATTACTTAACTGAGGAGTTTTGCATTAATAAAGCATCCACTTGTATTTTTTAACAATGTTTGAGTTTAATCTATGTACATGTACAGTATAGTTTGTTAAAGTAATTACTTTTTAACTTTTATAATATTATAATTAAATGTGTAAAAACTGGACAAATCCACAACATGTATATGTTAAATTGGATGAATAAAACTGAACTGAATTGAATGTCATCCAATAACAGTTTAAATCAGTCAGGGCTAGTTCTACCAATGTTAAAACTGCTATAACACCATGTTAATACTCCTGCATTTCATCAAGACTTCAGAGTGAATTATTAGCTAAGATTTTGTAAATGTCAAAGATGGCTGCAAACATGGCTTCTGAATGCATTCCAATAAACTTTTATCTATACAGCAGAGCGCTGTTTCAGTAGCAGCTAACTAGCACAAAAGTGAATCGAGAAGATATTGACACACTGCTTCACTCACACTGTTTTTTCACAGGACATGTGAGTTCCAGCTGATAACAGCAAAAGCTCTTGAAACATGTCCTGTGAAAAAACAGTGTGAGTGAAGCAGTGTGTCAATATCTTCTCGATTCACTTTTGTGCTAAGTTGAGCTTCACTGTCTCTACGCTTCTTTCAATTTTATACTTTGAGCAGATAACTATCTTAGTTACAGGCAACTGCCCTGATAGAGGTTAATACCATGATGTCAAATAAAACTCTACATGCATTTGAATCTTTATCACTTTTTACGAGTCAATTATGGAAAATATAAAAGAATTATAGAGGGGAAAAAAGGAAGGATGGGAGAAAATTTTTGTAAGAAATTTAATTGCAATGGACACATTTGTCCTGGGTACAGCAACAACTGTGGCAATTTGCTAACATAAAATGCAACACCAAAATAACCAGATGCAAAGTGCATTTAGAATTAATTAGTGGACTCTACAAATAAAATTATAGTATGTTATCACTATTGAGGATTAAGCAGAACAAAACTGCTTCTTGAAGATATTGCTTGGAAAACTTTATAGAGAAATGTACTAACAGTAGCTTTATAAATTTTCAGTTATCTCAGCGTAATTAAAACTTGTAGCATATGAGAAATAGGCATGTTTCTGTTGGTATATTCCAACCTCTCTCACATTTCTTCTATAACCCACTACATTTAATTGTAATTTGATTATGTTATTTAAAACAGCATATAACAAGAAACCTTATTAAATTATAGATGTGTCGTATTTTTTACACATCAGCTTTACTTGGTTACATTTTTGTGAGCAGACTGTCACAGAAACAAGATGGAATTGACTCTCTTAACTTAGTAGGATATCAAAGTGAATGCTTCCATGTTACTTCGTTCTTCTAAGTTTCAGACTAAGATTCACTATACAAAACCTATTTAAATCATACGAAGGGTTTTCTGACACTAGAATACATAAAGTTCTATGTTCAATGAAATCCTGGATTGACCCCCACTCAAACAAAAAAAGTAGGTGCTAAAGAGCCAATGATTCTCACTATAATGTTAATATTTGATATAGGAGCAGTGAAGCAAACAGGAATATTTTATACAAGATTCAGTAAAACAGGACACATATATGCAATGTTTAAACTATGTTCTATATTTAGCAGAATCATTCTGCCCTTAATATGGCAAAGAACAGTGGGTTGGTGCAACAGTTTGTACATGACAATGAAGGAATTAACAGTACGAGGGCAGATAAAGAAGTAACACACAACATTTTTTAAAAAAAGTTTAATAGTTAAAAATTAACTACTTATACCTTTTATATACTTTTTGACAAAGTCACCAAGTTTCTCAACACATTTCTCCTATCATGGTACCAGTTTCAATATGCCCTGTTCGTACAAGTCCGTTTGGTTAGCGTATAGCCATCTGCAAACTGCTGATTTCACTTCTGCAAGTTGCAAAACAGGTTTTTTTTTTTTTTTTTTTTTTTTTTTTTTTTTTTTTTTTTTTTTTTTTTTTTTTTTAATTTACTCCTCCAATGTTAAGTCATATCGGACGATGAATGGAATGGGTGAAATGATGCTCAAATAAGTCCGGGGTCCATGGAGCGTAGAGTTACCCTTGTCTTTACAGGATAAGGGAAACCCTGGAAAAAAACCTTATCCAGGTAACTCACCCTGACCGACATTCGAACTCGGGACCTCTTGAACGTGAGGCAAACATGCTATCACTATGCTACTAAGGCGGGCTGCAAAGCATTGGCCAGTCAGTATTTTCTTCATGGTGCCAAACAGATGAAAGTCTGATGGTAGAAGATCCAGACTATACAGTGGATGCTGGAACACTTACCAACCATATGTGCTGATTTTTTCACAAACAGAAGCAGCTACATGGGGCCAAGCTTCACACCGTCAGCATTAATGTTGTGGCATTTGTCACTAAGGGCACGACGCAACTTTGCCAAAGTCTTAATGTAGGCTGCAGCATTCACAGTGGTCCCATGTTCAGCAAAGTCCACCAATAAAACACCATGCATATCACAGAACACAATGACAAGCACTTTCAAAGCAGATTGAATAACTTAGAATTTTTTCTTTACTGGGGAACCAGCATGTTTCCACTCAAGTGAAGCCTGCTTTGTTTCGGGCATGTAGTGGTAAGTCCACGACTCATAACCAGTGACAATTCCTTCCAGAAGCCATGCTCTTCTGCAGTGAAGATGAAACATAATTTGGAAACCAGAACGAAAGAACATTATTTTTCATAACATTAAGTATAAATAAACTGATAAATTGGCCGTAGCAGATCATTTTTGGTCATTTAACTATGAAATAAATCCTGAAGTGAAATTATTAAAACAATTAAATGGTCCGATAGATTTAATGGTTTGGGAAAAGATACTTATTTTGAAAAATAAATATTGCATAATGAATTTTGAAAAACCAGCAGTTGATTCTGTTTTTAGGTTTGTTTCACTTTCAGATTTTGGTAATACCGAAAAAACATAACATGGTAACCGGAATCCTTGACAACGAAGTGTGTTGATGGATTGACGATGCAATTTGTTTGTGAAATCGATCTCAATTAAGAAGAAAAATTGACATCATTTTCTTAAGATAAGAGAAGTTTTTGTTACAAATAGTTATATTTGTGTAATATTCATTGCTTCACTGTAGCTAGCTTCATCTACGCTGTCATCATTTGCTGACCTTTGTGTTTGTCAGGTTATTAGGCAGCCAGCGAACACTAACTTTACTAAATTTCAGTGTGTCATGAACAATATCATACACAGCACTGTAGTAAATGTTGAACTGTTGTGATAAGATTCGCAGTTGCAATCACCGGTCATTCAAAATTGCTGGTTCAATGGCTCTGATATTCAGGGCTATTCTGTAACTTCTGGTTAAGGATATTGCTAACAATTATTGTTACGGCTAACAACTGAGCGTGAACAAGTATGGCAGGTTTTCATATTCTGTAACCACGCTTCTCAACCATATCGTTAAGTACCTGGAGCAAGTCATCACAAATTCATACGCTTTGCAGGCGTATTTTGTTTTTCCACCACTTTCGGCATGCCAGTTCAAATAGTGCAATTGCGATTACTTCAAGACGTCCATTCTGTACAGACCAAGTTGGGACACAAGTGAGCTATAAAGACTTCGGAAGAGCAATACAAAATATATATTGATTATTGCAGAAGTAATTACATTATGTAATTCAACATGATTTATAAATATAAGAAAAGATGCTGTTCTTTAGGGTAGTACATAATTTTGAGTAAATAGCATATGAACTAAGCATTTTAAACTTTTATTTGTCTGGTATATCAATGATTGCAAAGCAATACAACAAATAAGTTCCTAGTATTTCTTGAAGTACTAATAGAATTTTTAAATTGGATTTCATATTTTCATTATAATAGTTTCCAAGCAGTACTGGAATAAAGCATAAGACCTAGTGCATCCTAACTAGAAAGTTTCTACTTTTATACCTTCTATTTAGATGAAAAAATATACCATTTTACAAACATTTTGATAATTGTGTGCCGCATACAAGATGTATTTCTCCATTAGGAATAAATGTAATTCGTCAGAAATTAGGTTAGGAAATTCTTTCGCTCCAGTATACAGTGATATGAAGTTATATTCACTCTTAGCACATACATATATAGCTTCACTTTACCAGGATTAATGTTTAAGCAATTGTCGCAAAGTAATGCAAACACTAACAGCTAAATTTTAAAATGCTTTGCATTTAATAATGCTGTCCTGTGACACTTTGCCAGTTTTGATGAACCATGAATGATAGAGAACCGCAACCTTGGTATACTTTCAAAGAGGTAGTCAATAAGTTTCTTATAAACTGCAATTCAAAAAAATTATGAGAAATATACTACGTAAACTATGATCTTCAGGGTGAAATATAAGTTTAAAACTTCACTACTTGTACTCTCAGCTAAACTATTTTCTTGATAATTTTGGATCCCTCAGAAATGAACAAGGCGAATGATTTCAGCAAAAAATCAAGGAGATAGATAGGAAATATCAGGATCAATGGAACAATGCGAGCAGACTACTGTTGGTACTTGAAAACAGAAGTTCCTTAATCGCGTCTTAAAGGTAAATCAGCTTTCTAAACAAAGAAAATATAACTTCATGCCTTATTTTACATATATACAGGTATTTCTATATATTACTCCGAAATTTTTCTTTTTGTAATCATTTTGTAACACACAATTTTATATAAGAACTACTTTCAAATTATTATTTGTAAGAAAATCTTACAAGTTAGAGAAAAATGGACATCATGATTCAGTTTAGTACACTGAAATTACTTAACATCACCTTTCAGATCGTAAATGGGCAAACAAGTTATATTTTACAGGACAGTGTAATTTCTTATAATATCTATAAATAATACTAAATAAATGAGTTCTGGTTATTTCATAACATACACGTTATATCTTCTAGCATTTAATTTGAAAGAAACTGCTTTAATTTTGTGGCATCAACTCCTAAAGGAGAGTGGAAGTTAATCGTTTGTAGGACTTTATGACCCAAACCCGCATTTCAAAGGTTGCACGGCAGAAAATTAAATGTAAATGCTTGATTACAAGATAATTCTGACGAAGAAATGAATCTCAGAGAAAACATTTCTTCAACATGTTCTTTACTATCGTGTAAATGACAACAGGTCAAAGGTGAGGTTAGGAAACTCATAACATATTTCTCATGTAAGCATATTTTTAGCATTATTTTCACACATACAAATTTATGGTTTCACTTTATGATGTACGAATAACATAAGGTTATCTATCTCCTGCAGTGTTCTTCATTCCTTTGCGCTTCTAAATCAATTTTCAGCAAGGAAAAAGTAGTATTGCTGGCGCTAATAACATGTCTCATCTCTTGTTATCCTTAACCATAACTTTCTTCCTCTCAAAAGATGTTATGGTTACAAGGTTACAGAATAGCAAATGACACATAGCCAGTAGTTAGCAGATTTAACAAGTGGTTCAGCTTCAACCAGAAGTTACAGAATAGTTCTGGTGAGTACTGAACATTACAGGCTGTCCAAAACATGGCGAATCGGTTCACGCGGCTCGCTTGGAAGAAAATGCACACCACCTGAAGAGATTGCTACAGTTCAAACAATCCTTCCCATATATGCCACACATTTCCCTGTAAATTTTGTTCAGTTTATGCCCTTTGGCATTTTTTGTTGCATAGTTCACACTTCTGCTAGAGCTGAAGGTGAAAAAAAATTAAACCCTCTGTAGAGAAAACTTCAAACTACATCTGTCTGAAATTTCAACATTCCAGTTGCAATAAATACAATGGCAGAAAATAAAAAAAAAAATATAGTGTGATACTTTTCAATCTGTCCTCATGTTTTGAAATAAAGCAATACTATAAAAATGTTCACTTATTTACACCCCACTTACCATATTCACTTAGATTGCGCTCATCCGCTAACACTCTACCACAATAGATAAGTCGTTGTGAATCAGCAGGAATGTTAATTGTCTCTGCAATTTTATCTTTAAGCTGCTTCACAGTGGTCTGTAACAGAAAAAGTACTTGAAGCAAAGCTTTACTGTAACACTTGACAATAATAAAATTTGACTATGTATGCATATATCTGAATTTCAACAACAGAAATTAATACCTAAGCATAAATACTAAACTAAAGATAAGTCTATATGAAAGTGCTAACTCTTGTAGATGTTCACTGATACTGTGTCAATATTATATGCAGTTAATAAAAATAAAAAAATAAAACTGAAGCTATTAATAGTTAGGCCCTGAGGATGTAAAATATTGATTTATGAAATTAGTCCTGTTCAAAAATATATATTATCCAGTGAAGTTTCAGTCACTAATATTTATTTTTTTATTTATGAAATTAATTTCCCAATTTGCCTAATTCTGTACTTCCCATACTAAATACAAAACCAGAAATACTTGTAAAGTAGAATCTCTAATTCAACATCAAGTGCCCTTAATGCAGTAACGCTTTAAGTCAGTTTGACTTTGCTATTCTTTTAGGAATTTTACCACAGCAACATAACTACACTCAATTTGGGCTAAGAAAGGGTCCTGGTGTAAACAAGAGAATGTAATTATACAAATATAAATATTTGTTACAAAGGCTTCACTTATCTTAAGAAATTGGTGTTAATACTTCTATCTAATGGAGATCAATTTCAAAAACAGATTGTTTTCATCAGTCAACTCCGATCACGCAGGTTTTCCACACAGGTGTCTCCCGAAGAGCAAGACAATGTTCTGACATAATGCAGACGCAATTTTGGGTGGATGTGGACAATTGAAAACTTACTCCTTAAGCATCAGGTGGTGTGAGATCGGAGGAATGTGATGGGTAGGGGAACTCAGAACACCATGGGAAATTACTCATCCTGGAAAGGTTTCTTGTAGCACAGCCATACTGTTGAGCAGTGTGGCAGGATGCCCCATCTTGTTGGAACCACGATTTATCTGCATGTTCCTGGCATGACAATACTTCTTAGATCCTGAATAAATGGCCCAAACACCATGTTCCTATAGCACTCCTGGTTAACAGTAAGAGATGCACCATCATTCTGTATGAAATACGGACCTAGCACACCGTTTCCTGACAGCGCACACCAAATCGTCACATGCACACTATGTAGGAGTTTCTAGACTATAGAAACCAAGAAAATGAGTTGTTTGGCGATTGATAAAACCATCCAAGTGAATGTGACTCTTGTCGGAAAACCACACGTACAAGAAATCTGGATCCTCTTACACCAAGGCCAAAAATCGTGCACAATATTCTAACCTGACATGCCTATTACGCTCTGTCAGTCGTTGTCCAACCTGTATCCGTTATGGAAATCCACCTATGCTGATGTTTAATTTCAGGGATGTTCACCAAAGACTTCGCTTTGGAGACTGCAACATCTGATTGAGGATACATCCATGATTTTCGTTTGTGGACACAGTTACACCAGACCTTCCCTTGCATTAACACAATACATTACCCATACGACAACATTTTTTAACAACAGATAGCGTAACTGTGTTGCTAGGTGCTGGCTTATATAAGTGTTCACAATATTGTTCCGCCACTAACTTTAAACTCAGCCTGCCTTGATAACTGTTTCTGTACGAACGAAAATAATAGTAGTAGTAGTAGTAGTCTAATGCCCGTTAGCTTGGATATATTCCATTTGCTTTCTTGCTTCCCAGTATAGTTCAGTTATTGTTCTTGTGGGTGATGTTTTGAGAGCCGGACAGACAGAAAGGTGGTCTTTATTCATTATGGAATCGATATCTTGACACAGGATACAATTTGGAGATTTAAAGATTTTAATTTTATGAAGATGTGCAGCCAGACAGTCATGACCTGTTATCAATCTGAATTTTGCTACTGCTTCATGTCTTGGGTGTTCAGGTATCAAGTTTTTCTTGTGTAGGATAGCTGCCCATGGTTTCTCATTGCTTTCTGTTGTGAGGTGTTCCATCAGTTCTTTCTGAAACTTTCTTTGGATTATAATTTTTGCCGAATGATAGGACAGAGTTTTGTTAGGTTTCTGTAAGATTTTGGTGCCCTTTTTTGCCAGAAGGTCTGCCATTTCATTTCCTTGAATTCCACAATGAGAGGGGATCCATTGGAGCTGGATAGTTTTATTTTGGTTATTTAAAATTCTTATGATCTTTTTAATTTACAATATTTTACTGGATATTGGTAAGTTATTTGTTGTTATAGCTTGTATAGCTGAACTTGAGTCACTTAGTATAACTGCTCTCTGAAATGCATTTGTTCTGTATACTAGGTGTGTTAGTGCTAATTCTATTGCCTGAATTTCTCCATCAAAATGGGTGGAATTTCTCCCTACTGCAACGTAAAAACTAAAAAATTTGAATAAACCCCAGCTCCAGCTTCTATTTTCATTCTAGATCCATCTGTACATATATGTATCCATTGTGGTTCAGGGTATAGATTGTGGATAGTTTCTAGTGTGATTTGTTTTAATTCATCTGGGGTCATTTCTTTTTTTAGGACAGGTTTTATTAAGTTTATGTTATGGGCAATATCTGTGTCTTCCATGGGTGATGTTGGTAAAAGAAGTTTTTCTGGCATTTGGTTTGGGTTATATATTTTCTGAAGTTTAGTTGCTTTTTGTATGAAGCCATTTTGTGTTTTCAGGTTTCTCTCTCTGAAAATAATAACGAAAATAATACTCCAATATAAACACTTTTTCCTCCGTCCCAAGACCCATTGTCACTTCCAATCACAGAGCACAACATTCTTTACATAACTATACATGACAGCAATGTAACAACATGCATACGCTCAGGTATGTGCACTGAGCAAAAATGAGTACTGTATATTTTGGCGCATACCGTAATTGCAATGTGGTAAGCAGAGTGAAACAAGTGTTGAACTCAGGCAACTAAAAAAGAACGAGTGAATCAACTGTGGGAACACAAGGGATTAGAAAAGAACTAGCCAGGAAAGATCAAGATGTAGACACACATTACCAAGGGTGTCAAGGCAAAAAAACTGGCTGGGCAATTTGCAGAAAGAGAAGAGAGAATAGAATGGGGTCATGAGAGGTAGAGGAGATCAAATCAAGTATGACGAAATAATAGATAATGGGAAGAAGGGTTGATGAACACAGCAAGCAAAGTTAAATAATTGTAATAGGAAAAAGGAATAATGTGTAAGTGAAAGAATTATAAAAAGTGATGTTTAAAAAAAAGGTTGAGTGAAGTGAAGTTACATGAAGGCAAAAAGTTAAAATAACAGCTACATAACATAGGGAAAGGCAAACATTTGGCAAATAGAGAAAATATGATGCACAATATGGTAAAAGAAAAACAATAACTATTCGGAGAAACAATACTTAGAAAGGGATGGAAGGAAATTAAAATAGTAGGAGCAAGCATACACCAAGCTTATAAACATAATGAAGGGCTGCCTTATAACAAAAGGACCAGAGCTCAGCTCAGAGACAGCCTAGAGATACTCTCTCTAGTATTCAAATCACACCATATCAACTAAAACTTCTATTTATCACGGCCATGCAACATTCCTACATTATTTACTGGAGTGAAGCAATGGTCAAGCAAATCACTATTGTTAATGTTGTGATCCATAGCAGTGCAGTTGAACTGGTTGTTGGCAAAGTCACAGTGGTGAAAAAATAATACTTTTAAATTTCAACTTCTTGATTTGTCATACTACCTTGTGTTAAAGATATTATAATAACAATGAAAACAACTGGCATGTCTGTGAATGTTGTGCGACCAACTTAAGGACAGTTTGTTATAAACCTGGAAGAAAGCTCAAACTACATCACTACTCTTATACAAACTATTCTTATAAATTTTATTTCACTACTTCAGTTAATTATATAAACATTTTCTGCCGAAATTCTCTCTCTGTGTGGCTAAATAACAAAACAAAAAATAGGAGTAACATTTGAGAAAACAGTAAATATAACAAAATTCAGACAAACAACGAATATCTCTGAAATAGCTGTATCTCAAACTGTTTTATCAAAATCTATATTTTTTGTATGGCAAGATTTTATCTCTTACATTTTACTAGTTATGCAAAAGTCACCCAGAATGAAAAGGACTTCTGAGAACATTCCAAAAATTCAAGATTTTTATTATGAAAATATCTTAAACATATATTTTCATTACGAGCATTTTTGAGAAAACCAACATTTTCAAAAAACTGTCACAATGCCAATTGGGCAAAGCTGTCATTAGATAGGCAGTAGTAAGGGATTTATATGTTTCTAAGAATTTTACGTTTTTACTATATGCAATGAGGTCCTACATAACTGAACAAAGTATTTTGTTATACTTACATCATCTGGAACAGAAAATCCATGATTCTGGGAATCCAAAGTCTTCACTGTTAATTCAATCATGTTTTCCACTTCTGCAAAAGAAAAAAGTTTTATGCACCACTCTTGTTTATTAGAAGTATTTTTCAAATAGCTTTTAGTGTTTTTTAGATTTTGATCACTGGCCACACTAACACATTTTTCCTCAACCAACAAGGTTTCTCAAAAATTCCAGAATGGCTTACTATTAAAGGGATATGTAGTTATTCAATCACATAATCACAATTCTAGAAGTAACACTCTACATGTACCTGAGCCATACAAATACCCTATGACAATCTAAAACTAGAACTATATGGGGCATGGGTACATTAAATCTTAAAATAAAGAGAAAAGTAATAACCAAAGAGATACTAAGCCAAAAGGTATGCACTCTTTCAGAGTTATATCACCTACTTAAGTTGGAGGACGTACTGCATTCCATCCAGTGGCATTATTTAACTATATAAGCATGTTTTAAGCTTGCTGAATGAACTAAAGCAATTTCAGGAAGAAAAAAGAAATCCTATGCATGTGTAAATGTTAGTGTTTAACAAAACTCAACAATGAAGAACTGAATAAATAACATTCCATTCTAAATCCAGCATCTTGCAATTTTCACATTACGATCTTCATGATAACATGCATACAAGGTGTGCATGCATGCTTGCATGCGACTAATATGTACATCTTGAATTTTCCGCAAACTCCTCTTCATTCGAATTGAAATTTTAATAATTTGATCCAACTGGTATAATTTGATATGTAAGAATTCACTGGTAAATCAACAGATATGCAAGAATTCACTATCAACACTAAAAAATGTGTCTCTTTAAAAATAAAAGTTGTCACATTTGCGTTATGAACTACTTCCACAAAATTCATTGCTATTGGTTTGGATTGTGCACTATTTATACATTTTTAAGTACCATTACAGTTCAGTTGTCATGCAAAGAGTATGGGAATTTCAAATCCAGCATATAAAGCTGCTTTTTAGATATTTGACTATCATTTCAGCCTTACATCTCTCTTGCAAGTAAAATAAAATAAAAAGTTCTTGCAAGTATTTCTTTAAGTCGGCAAAATAAGTACTTCCAAAAATATCTGTAGAATACAAATACTTGTTAGAGGTTAAAAAAAGTAAGGTGAATAAAACAGATTGTTTTAAAATTTCTCTACACACAAGAGAAAGCATTTTAAACTCCCAAAAATTCTAAAACGAGATTTCATTAGATGTACCCATTTTGAGAACCACAGGAAATAAATTGAAAAAGGTTATGTGTTTGTAAAATGAATAGAAGTTCATAAGCATTCTTAATACTGTATAACTGCTACTCAAACTGTAGAGACTTAAGGAATAAATAACATTAGATTTGTGACATAAAACGCTCTAAAGTGATTGCAATGGGTATAATCCTACTCAATTCATCAGATGAAGAGGTTAATGTGAAAAGCTGAAGAAACTTAAAACTAAATTTTAGAATAAGCAGAAAAAATACTAGCCCTTCTATAAACATTCAGTTTCTGCAAATCTCAACTCTGCAGAGCACTGTCAAAGACCAATTGTGTGTGACCTTTTATTGATTTGGGACAGAAAATATTACCGTGGGGTAAGGAATATGCATAGTGTTTCTCCAGCAAGTATTTGCCATATTATGTTATAGAGTAAATGACATATTGTAAATGACATTAGGTCTCCCCAAGCTATGAACTGGTTTAAAGGTATGTCATGACCACACTTTATATTTGGCAAGGATGCCAAATATCATAAGTAGTGTTGATGACACTTAGGGACATTGATGCCCCTAATAAACCTGAAGTTGTTTTTATATTTCACATCAACCACTCCATGAACTGCATGGTTTTATGTGGACCTACAGAACACCAATATGGACTGACCTAACCACACTTCCTCCAGAAATTCATGCAACTTGTAAACTTGCAGCTTATGATTTAAGTTAATTGAAGAAAATTAATCATTTCTCCACACTAGCCGTATATAGGCTAGTCTTTGATAGATTGAGTCAACATGAAAAATTCAATGCCATGGCCAGGATTTGAACCATGGATCTCCTGGTTTCCATCCAGTTGCTCTAACCCATTGAGCTACCATGGCCAACATGCCGTCTTGACATTGAATGTTCCATTTGACTCGTATATTTCCCCGGTAGACCACTTAGGAGCTCTCGCATTCGAGATACACCGTTTGTGGCGACCTACCATCGTAAGTACTTGAGTCCCAGGCTTCATTTAACTCTTATTATTTAAGTTAATTGATGGAAATTAATTGATGGAAATTAATCATTTCTCCACACTAGCCATATATAGTTTGATAGATTGAGTCAACATGAAAAATCTTACGAGTCAAATGGAAGATTTAATGTCAGGACGGCATGTTGGCCATGGTAGTTCATAGAGTGAGTGGACGGAAACCAGGAGATCCGTGGTTCAAATCCCAGCCATGGCATTGAATTTTTCATGTTGACTCAATCTATTGCAGCTTATGATTTGTAACTTGTAAGAAAATAGTCACAGGAATTAAATTGCAAATGAAATAGGAAACAATCAACAATGTTAAGATTACAATGTTAAGATTACGCTCTTAATCACTCCAACTTTCACAAGAAACACTAATGTTCAAAAGCACTTGTCAGCATGCTGCAAAAGGAACAAAGCTTCATGCTTACTGTTTCCCTGGGGTGCACAAATTAAAATCAAACTGAAAAAGAAACATGTTACTCTCAAATGTTTCAAAAATTTCTTCAAAATACTTCAACCATTGTGGACTACTTTGGGTCGCAGAAAATGATTCATTTCACCAACTGGTATACATAATCAAAATTCCCTTATCTGGACAAGTGAAAATATCTATATGATATACAAACAGAACTTTATTCGAAAAATGGAATTGGTGTTTCATGCAAAATGGACTTGACCCTATCACATCTTCATAAGTACTGTTCTCTCAACATTTCTTTTTAACTGCTATCACCTGGTGGCAAATAGCCATCACAACAAATGAATACTTTGAAATATTCAATACATTTTTAAATCAACTGGACAACCAGGTTGTTTCCATGGGATATTTCCAACAAGATGATGTGACATGCCACACATCAACCACCAGCATACCCAAAATTCAGTACTGTTTCAGTGACCATCTTTCTAAAGGTCTCTGGCCACTGTATTTGCCCAACCTCATATCTCCTCTGAAAGAGAAAGTATATAAGCATAAACCATAGAATATCTTAAAAGAAAACATCACCAACAGAGATCAAGACCATGAATGCAATATTCCACTCCCCATTTCAAATCAGAGTACCCACCACTGTAAACAAAGTCTTTGTATTATCCATGCAAAAGAAGTTCATAAAATGCTGCCATAATAGGAACGTTTTTCTATCACACCATGTGCCAGCTATAGTACAACTTCATTTCATCAAAAAAGATGCCCAGGATGAAAATTATAGTTCAAAATGCAACCTGAAATAACAATTGACGTTATTAGCATGCTGAAATGAACATTTTATTTACATTAATTGTAATCCTCAGGCAAAGGTGCTCAAATCTAAATCCATTAAAGATAACTCAGCTGCAGGTCTGTTTGTTTATATTCCCTGCTCATTTAAACTACACTTTTCACTTAAACACCTGTCAACTCAAGTTATTTTTGTAATATGCACATTGCAAACGATGGATATTTTTCTAATAGTGAGTTGAACACTAAGTATTGTTTTCCACTACTTGTTAATGGTTTCCTGCTTTTGTGTTTGAACAGTTGACATGCACCTTCCTCTGCCATGAGAACTCAAACACTGACTAAATCACAAGATATGACCTCAGCTTAGTATATGTGCACCAGAATATTTTGAATTATTTTGCTTATATTTCCAGTATTATTCAAATTGTTTATTTGGTGCTCAGATAGAACCTTGGAGAATTCATTGCTGCATTTCTCTTATATGCATGAGAACAGCAGTAGTGCTACAGATGGTAATTCACAAGCAAGATATTCGCAATGTTAGCAGATAATTGCAGTGTCAATCAGCTGCTCACATTTGCAGATGACTAACAAAATTATAACATTTTAACAGTAGTGTGTACCCACTATCTTTAACAAAGAGTGCTTATGATACCTCGAAAAATATGCGCTTCTAACCTTTCCTACTGCAATATTTCATGATATAATACATTCATTAAAGAAGTACTTATATTGCTTTAGGTTCATGAGAACCATAAGCACACGCTTTTGTTTACATCAGTGGAAAGTTTGGTTAGGAATGGACTATAGTGAAGATATCTGATATGGTCTGGCAAATTCAATCTTGCCTAGATACAGATGGCAGCCACTTAGAGTTATCTGTTATGATTTTACATTTCTCGCAGAACGAGGTAAGTCATCTTCAAATTTTATTGCAATATCTTAATTAGTATTGGACATATTAAGAGTTAAAAAATAAATTCCAAGTTTGGTAGTGAGTGGGACACACTATATATGCCCATAGGAGAATGTATCTGAACAGGCTGTTGGAGGAAGTCATGTAATTCTTCTTTTTATGTTAAGACATGACAAAGGCAAAAATCTACCACAACAGGTTATTTTGCATATTTACAGAATTTTAACATTACAATGAGCATGCAGATTTTCTGCAAGTTCTAAAACATCTCACAATGTTAGCTATACTTGATGCCAATCAAGAAGGCACTTCACAGTTGCTAACATGGTCACAAGCTTTAAATGAAAAGGAGGGAGAGGACACAACATAGCTATCATTTTAACAACAAAAGAAGGATCAAGCAGGCCTAAGACATTTCCATAGCAACTGTAGACCCAAAACCCTTGTTGCCAATATTGTAACATGTGATTAGCAAGTGCTTGAAGAGCAACCCAGCAGTAACAAACTGCATTTCTTATCCTCAGCTGTTTCTGCAACATAAACAATCCCTTCCTGTAGCCTGAGCTTGCAATGTTTGCATTGTTAAACATTGCCTCTGTAGTGATGCATTTGTTTGCAACCATCTAGATGGTTATTTGCCTTGTTTTACATGTGTTTGTGTGAATCTGTGTGTAATAAGTATTTATAATTGTGCTAACACTTTTAATGAATTTTTTACATCTAAAAGATAGTACGCCAGGCAAAGAAAGAGCTAAAACTGTATTTAGTAAAATATCCTATTTAAAATACAAGGATGGGAAATAATATGCTCTGTAAGAAATTATTTCAAAGAGGAGAAATTGAATGAGGAACCTGTTATTCCAGTATCTAATATATTTGATAAACTTCATGTACTGTAAGAACTGCAGCAACAATAGGATTGCAAGTGATTAGGGTATGAGCTGAAAATTCCAATTAAAGTAAGCATTAACATTTCACAGGTATGTTCTTTTATTAATGCAGTCTTTACATTGACATATACTTGTAGGTTCTATCCTTTGCAGGTATATAGACTTATTTTATTATTGTCTTCGTATACATATAAGAAGTATGTAACATACACTCCAGAAGCAACCCAATTTTCTTTGCTAACATAATATATGCTCTCTACATAGTCATGTTCAAGAGGACCCGAGTTTGAATATTGGTCAAGATGAGTTAATCTGGATAATATTTTTTCCAGGGTTTTAACTTATCTTGAAAGATGAATGTTAGGTAACTCTAGCTCTATGGACCATGGACTCATTTAAGGCATCATGTCACACATTTCATTCTTGTCCAGTACAACAATGTTGGAGGATGTAAACTAAAAAAAAAAAAGAAAAAGTAAAAAAGAAAAACAAATCTCTTCATAAAATTGATCGCTTTCTTGATTGACATGAAGTATAACAGCTGCAGCTATCCTCATTTTGTTAGCATCATTCTCCTAGAATGTTAACAGATATTGCTTTCTGGGTGAACCCAAGTATTAGAGAGGTCCAGCCATGATGAGATAAGGCTCCCTCCAAAACCATATGGAGAGCATTGGAAACAACTTTTCAGTAATATAGTGATGTGATCAGAATTCGATATTCAGAAAAGAAATAAGATTAAGTGGTTTGTGAAATGTGTTTAGATGTTTTACTAATTCTGAAAAATAGAAGGAAATTGATTTTCAAAAGAAAGTAACGAGAACCTATTTCTTAAATGTATGCACTAAAACTAACCTTATTTGGGTAGCTCACCCTGAGATTCAAACTCAGCACCCATTAAGTGAGAGTGACAATAGCTACCACACTTGGTGTGCCAATACTTTTCTATTACATCAAACAAGTACATAATATGTACATGATATTGGATTTTAAGTTTAACAAGCCACAAACTGTAATGTCCATGTCATATTGCACTTATCTGTTGGTACTGTGTTAGTGGACATCCTCAAACATCAGAAGGTTTGAACCTAATAATTACAGTCTAGCTGATTAATCAGCAAAGACTACAGTAGCGCGGCTTCACTCCTATTGTACCATCAAACATCCAGTCTCCCATTGTTGCTATATGTAGCAAGTTTACTCAGACGCTAGTTGGAAGCCATATGTCAAGGAAGTTAGGCGGGGGGGAGGGGGGGGTGTTTGTGGGATGTTGCACCCCATTGCGGCAACCATATGAAGGAGAAGCTTTCAGGGCCTTAATTGGGGTTGTAGTATTTTATCCCGCTACACATAGAGAAGTTATATGTAGCCAAGATGTTTTCCTGGTTCCTGGTTGGGATGATCCTACGCTGCTGAATTTCAACAGTAAATATGGTGGGATGATGGTCTCCTCTTAAATTGTTTTATTCAGATTTGTTGTTCGGTTCCCAGCGCTGCTCCAAGAACTCTGTAAACTTAGGTGTAGTCTTGAGCGAGGGAATTAACTTTTTTAAGTACATTCCAAAATAAATCAATGTTTAATTTTAAAACTCCAAACTTTTAATTCAATTTAAATGCTTTATACCATTCTTCATAAAAAACTTACAAAGGAATTGTATTACTTTGTTACAATTTTCAGGAAATCAATTTTAAATCTTTTTATAATATTACGTCCCAACACTGAATTGTGCATCCATTCCCTTCAAAGTTCCCAAGTAAAAAGGCACTAACTTTGCTAACCACTTATCTTAGAGTATTGATTTTTCTCCTTTCGTTGTTATAACTACCAAACAACTTCTTTCTCACTGGTCCATGTCAATTATAACAACCAATACCAACACATTGCATCATATCATTTACACAATCATTCCTTTCATGACCCACACTTTCATTTCTTACGCATATTAACTTTTCCATACTGATCTTTAAACTATTATTAAATATTTTCAATTCTCGGGGCCTAAACTAAAACAACTATTATCATTGCAGATTTCGATTCAAGAGAGCCCCAAAGATGATGGATGATGATGATAATGATGATGATGATGATGATGATGATGATGATGATGATAATAATAATAATAATAATAATAATAATAATAATAATAATAATAAAGAACTAATGAGAAATAGAAATTTGATTTACAGAGGTCATTAATTTAAATTTCAGTCGCTGTTGAAAATTATTATGGAAATCACTATATTATATGTAAACTTAAATACTACATGGCAAAGCGAGAAACCATATTGGGAAAAATTCACAACAGAGATGTTTACCTCAGCTTATCGCACGTACACGGCGAGTCCAGTGTATTTATAGTCTATTCAGATGTAATCATGTTTTCTGGACAGCAATGTGTTTCATACTTCGGCAGGCGCAAGAAAACATAACATATAGACACAAACAGCTTCCAATTGCTCTATTTGTGTTTCGTAACTTACTGTACATCAACTTACTAATATTTCACTCTTCTAATCAACCAGAAAGACCCGATAAGAGACGATCACAGCGCTGGTCACCAGAAGGTCGATACGCTTCAACGTTCTGTTGAGTAATATAAAGAACACAGCCTGCTACCCAAACACGAAGATGGCTGATGCTGCATGTCACGGCCACCATAATTTTAACTTGAGTTACTAGACATATAACCAGAGAAATCACCAGACAACTGTTTGCTTTTCAGTTTTCTGCTAGTGTTATGAGGATTTGTTATATATTTCACACTATTAAGCCAAAATTCTAAATATATAATTTAAGAGGTTTCTTGGTATATCTACATAAACAATAAAATTTGTCTGATGCTGTTTTAGCTTTCTCTACCACACAGAGTAAGCAGAAGAGGTATTGGTATTCCACCTAAAAAGCTATAAATTTTCTGGGTTTACAACTGGATAATTACTTAAAATTCCATTACCAGTTAAAGTATGTAAAAAAATTTGCTCTGCTATATATGTACTAGAAAATTATCAAATTATTTGACTTGAGATGTTCTAAAACTTGCATATTATGGATTGATACACAGTCATATTAATTATGGGATAGAAATTTGGGGTGGTGCAGAAAACACGAATGTAAACAGAATACTCTCACTCTACATAAAATGTAGTCTAAGAATTATAAAGTTAGGAAGGAAGGTGTCATGGAAAACCATTTTTAAAACTCAAAACATTAACGGTGGTCTCTCAATATGTGTTTAATGTTATTTTATTACTTTTGGATGAGAGATACAATATAAACATGAGTAGTGACTATCACAATTACAACACAAGAAATCTTAATAATTTCCATACAGTATCTAAGACAAAGAAAGCAGTTGAAAAGGATCCTTTTATAACTGGTGCTACATTGTATAATAAACTTCCTTCACAGCTAAAAAAATAAAAAAGGAACCAATTCAAAACAGCATTAAAACAGCATTTAATTGAAAGATGGCTATATAGAATAGATTTACCTAGTGTTATAATTAAATTGATTTTTGTATACAATATGTATCATAACTTTATAATTGTATTTATGTAAATAACAAATACTTGTAATTATAAGAGGTATTAGATTATGACGAAGCTTGAAACATCATTGTAAGATGTCTATAAGTGAATAATATTTATCATCATCATCTGGAATTGTTATAAGTTTATTTTGGAGATCCGATTAAGTTTTTCAGATAAAGTAAGATAGTTGATCTAATTGGTTATGATAATGCTTTTTAATCTTAACTGCTTCATAGGGGATATTTTGTTTCATTGTTTTGATACATTTTGGAAATCCCACAGTGGGATGGAATCTCTTGGAAAACTACATATGCATTTAAATTTTGGAGATATGTGATCACATTGTGAATTTATTTCTTCCATTTTAGGGCAGTCAATTGAAATACAGTTGAAACTCGCTTATACATTATTCACTTCTACATTTTTCGCACTTATACGCAACAATTTTAGGGACCAGTCGTTCTCCATTAAAAGTTTGCTCAATTATACATTTTTCGGTTATACGTTTTCTCGGTAATGCATCACGTTTTCTGATCTCCACATACAAAATGTACCCATTTATACGTTTTTAAAAATAAGCGTACGGTGGTATGCTTGCTGTGGATAACCTTGGAACTGCCTGGTTTGCAGTTTTCATTGTTGCTTATCGTTTCATTGTCGTCATATCATTCCAACAATCTATTAACCTTGGTTCCAACAGTCACTTCTCTGCTTTAAGTTGAGTACCACTAGTGTGCTATGTTTATTGTCATTTATTCTTTCATTGTCGGTGATATGCTTGCTGTGTATAGCTTTGGAACCGCCTGGTTTGCAGTTTTCAACATTGCTTATCGTTTCATTGTCCTGTTGTTTCTGTATTAGCCTTGGTTCCAACAGTCATTCTCTGCTTTAAATCGTGTACTGCTGGTGTGCTGCTTTCATTGTGATTTATCCTTTCATTGTCATATCATTCCAACAGTCGCTTATCTATTTCAAGTGGAGTTTCGAGTTACGAACAGGAGAAGAAACATGTGTGAATATCAACCAACAAGGAAGAAAACAAGAAAATCCTTAACTCTTGGTGTAAAATTAAAATTTCTGAATGAGGTTAAAAACAGTCAAAGAAACAAAGAAGAATATTGCTGAGCATTTGGGCCTACCTTACTCGACACTGACACACCATAACAAAAAATGAAGGGGATATACGGAACATATCAAAGCCTGGATGCAGCTATCAAAATGTAAAGTGAATTCAAACAGAGCATTTTGCTGATATAGAAAAATATCAGTCTGGTTCCATCAACACCATGAGAAAAACATCCCCATCGATGGAAAAATGTTACAAGAGAAGGCACTAGATTTTGCAAAGCAGCTTTAACATGACATAACTTTAGAGCTTCTGTTAGCTGGTTCCAAATGTTTAAGAAAAGATACAACATAAGTGGCTGCAGAATTTGTGGAGAGTCCAACAGTGTCGATGAGGACATTGTGCATCATTGAAAAGATGAAGTTTCTAAAATTGTGGAAAATTTCAATATTTCCAACACCTACAACTGCTATGAGATGGGATTATTCCTTAACCTCCTACTGGAGAGAACTCGCATTAAAGGGCGATCCTCGCCATGTGGGCAAGAGAAGCACAGAACGATTCACTGTTTTGCTTACAACAAATGCGGATGAACAGATAAGCTTACTCCATTGGTCATTAGGAAATCAGCGAAACCTCGCTGTTTGAAAGGTGTCAAATCACTTCCAGTCCAATATGAGGCCAATAAAAAGACCTGGATGACTGACGCCATTTTCGTTACTTTCCTTGAAAAACTGAATGCTCAACTGCATTGCGAAAAATGAAAAGTACTGATGTTTTTGGACAACTGCCCTGCACATCCCAGCTCGTTGAGCTTTAGTAATATAAAACTTGCCTTTCTACCACCATAGTGCACCAGTCACATGCAGCCACTTGATTTGGGTATAATAGCAGCCATGAAGGTCCAGTACAAGGAAGCTTCTGTTACGTGTAGTTGCTAATATTGATGCAGGGAAGTATGTGCCGAAGATAAATGTACTCCAGATTTCTACTGTCTTTTCTTTCCATAAATTATGGAATACAGTCTTAAATTAAATTTACCTTCTTTTTTTTTCCATGTACTACAATATGATTTATACTTTTGTTTATTTGCAGGCTATGAATTTCATTCGGTGCACCTGGGATAAGATCAAATCTGAATCCATCTGCAAGTGTTTCACTAAAGCAATCAGCAGAGGAGACAGGTGAAGAAGATGAAGAGGGGGAAGTGGAAGAGGAAATGACCCCAGTGCTTCCACTTTACCAGGCCCCTCAGAATGGAGTCGTTTGGAAAGTGATGTGCATCTTGAAGAATGTGTGTTCTCTAATCAAGATCTCTCTACCTGTGCTATCCAAAGTAAGAGAGATTGTTTCAGAAATTGTTCCTCGAATTCATCTGATGATTCTCATGGTGATCAGGAGGAATATTGTTAAAGTGTTCTTAGTGCACATGAAGCAATTCAAGCTCTAGAAATAATGCAACGATTTTGTCTTCGAAAAGCCTTAATGATGAAGATGTTAAAGTGATTAGTGCTTATAATCAACTAGTGTATGACGTATGGAAAAATCCAAAAAGCAGACAAAAATTGAATATTTCTTTCAAAGCCATGTGAACTGCACAGTGTATACACTAATTTTAATTGTGTAATTAATATGTATTTCCATAACAGCAGAGAAAATCAGTAACATGTTGCAACATGATTATGGTGTTCTCGAAGCTCCGCGTTGTGACGATCATGTGGAGCAGGATTTTATGGTGCTGATATGCGGCACGTTGACTATATTGAAGTCTCAAGCTGGGAAGCCATTTTGTAGCAGGAATTCCCTTTACATAATGTAAGATGATGTTCCACGTTGCTACGGGGGTAGTGGTATGTCTGCTACCCTCCTGCATGGTGACAATGAAGCCACAAGTTACCACTTCTTCTCGATCTGATTCCTTAATTCAGATCTGGCACTCAGATGTATTGCTGTATATAAAAAAATCTCCTGTGCTGCTTCAGTCGTTATATGAGAACCCTTTACTCAGGCATGGTTGCAAAAGAAAAAATCATTCTTTTAAATAAACTCAGAAGTAAATAAATCTTGTTTAATTTATAAACATCCACCCTTGTAATTTAATTGCAATACTTTATGCCATTTTTTCTACAACACTTTACATGAGAATGATATTTCTTCGATAAAATTTTCTGAAAATCAGTTTGAACTATTTTTAATATTTTAGTCTGTTCACTTAGACATTCCACAACCCACAACACGTCAGTTCTCTTCGACGTTATGCAATCGAAAGACGCCTTCTTTCCTGTTCTCCCAAAATTACTGATTTTTCCTTCTCTTGTTGCCATCACTACCAATCAAACTTAATTTTCACTGGTCCACGTAGCACATTACACAATCTCATTTTTAAAACTACCAATGATAAAACATCACATCATATCATATGTTGCATCTCATTACCCAATGAATTTTAACAATTTCCTTTCTTATTCATTTTAACCTGTCCATATCGATTCTTAAATCATTAAACATACTAAACAATTTTACAACTCTTGGAGCCTAAACCAAAACGATTACGTTTTGAAATTTATACATTATTTTAGTAGTCTCCCTTGAAAAACATATGAGGTTCCACTGTAATTGCCTGAATAGCTGCTTTGGAATCTGATAAGCATACTATGTTGGAAAGTTGTCTTTTGTAAGCTTCAGTAACATCTCTTATTTAATGGAGTAAAACTACATCAACACATGTAATTAAATATGTCATGTTAGTGTTTACTCTTAAAATGTTTTATATTGTTACAGGTTATAAGCATAGAACAATGTAAACACAACTAGATGCCGCTTTAGACTGTTTGGGGTGTCCTGCATGGCTATCAAGCACTTAAGGTAATACTGGAGCTAATCCATACAGCAGCAAAAGCTGAGTTCCACATAACCTATCCAACAACTGTATGGTCTCAAAATTAAACACTTCAAATTTTGACATTTTACGCAACCAGGGTGCACTACAGTTTGCCTGGTTTATCTTGAAACACGGGAATTGGAAAGAGAGCTCACTATTGACCATGCTGTTGAGGATAACCCATGCCTGCCTAATCCCACATTGCATCACTTCTATGTACAATTTGTCTGGTTTATCTTGAAACATGGGAATTAGAGAGGGGGGGGGGACAGAGAGAGAATGTATGTATGAATGAGAATGTATGCCTGCGTAGGTAACCCAAGATTGCTTAATCCTACATTGCATTACTTCCATGCAATATTCTGATCGATTCCGCATGATTATATTGTAGCCATCCCTTTAACATTTTCAAGTGTAACGCTTTAAAGACTACTGGTAGATATAGGTAGTATAAATATACCGTAAATTAAGGATTTTTTTTTGAGTCACCTTCTAAATTTATGATGAAATATTCCAACATATCAATTCATCTGTCTTTTCTAAAGTACATCTTTTCTACCTCCTTCACTGATTTGTGCCCACATACCTCAATAGTATTTGCATCACAATGACACAGAGGTAAGGTATGTCCATTTAATTCAGCTGAGTCAATTGTATACAGTTTGAACTTATCTTTGTTTCTCTTAATTATCTTGAACACCACCGGTTTGAACACCATATTTTCATTATTACATTTCATTGCCAATATAAAGCACTGTTTCTAAATAAGTGTTTGCAGCACCTGTCGCTGTCTGACAGAGTAGGCAGCTGCAGACAGCAGTGGCAATGTGTTTACAAAACTCAAAACTGTTCACCCCTCCCTTGTCACAGGGAGGGATAGCACTAAGTTAAACCAGACAAACCTTAGGTTTTGCATCTTGGCTAGCACTAACAGACTGCAATAGCTACCTCATAACCCACTACCAACAAGGATGGATGGATGGATGGATAACTGGGTTTAAGGGCGCTCAACTACAAGGTCATCAGCGCCCTTGAAATCCAATAGGGTTAAAATCGCTCTAAAAGGCTAAAACTGTCAGTTAAATAAAAACCCGTACAACAGTACCTCAAGCCTAAAATAAAGCTTAAAACCATAAAAAGATTTAAAATTCTAAATTAAAGGGTCCTATATTCTAAAATGTAGGTTTAAAATGAAATCTAAACCCTTGGTCACCGCTTGCTCGTCTGCCAGGGTCTCCGCCATGCTGGCCGGCAGCTGAGAGACCTGCAGAGACGTGCTAACTTAAAACAATCTAAAAGTAGGTGGCGGACCATCAAAAAATGACTCGCACAACGGGCCAACAGGTTCTGGGGTCCTACTTAATAAAAAGCAATGACTAAAATAGCAGTGGCCAATACGCAGCCAAGCCAATATCACCTCCTCCCGCCGGGATAATCGACAGGTCACCCAGTGAATCGGAACACTACCCACAACCCCCATAACAAACCTTACCTGTTATTGGCAAAGTTACCCATTACTGATCAAACTCTGCCCTAAATGACAGGATCAATTTGTAATTATAGAAAAGCAATTATACTTCTCGCAAAAGTTAAAGGTATGTGAAACCAGAACACTGTTGCCAAGTGTAGTGCATGTACAGAAGAGGTTCTGTACATAAGAGCACTTTTACCTTCCAGCAAAGGCTCTGCCATTTTTTCCATAGTAAACAACACATTAAATATTCCTAAAACATTAAAATCTTATCTTCCACACGTCACAGCAGTGGAACAGCAAGCAGTTTCCAATCCAGTAACTTGCTTTCTAACTTTATGAGTCTTTACCGAAGATTGAAATACAAGTATGGTCCCTTTTACTAAGGATGAAGCTGCTTCACTATAAATTTGTGGCACTGTGTACACAACCAACACTACAAGCTTCCACATTTAATAGCTGGGTTTTTGAAAAAATCCAGTTGCCCTATATTCTGGATTGGAAAGCTTTCGTAAAAACTTGTTCACATTAAATATCATTTTTCTGCCCTAAGACTGAACCACTTCACATTTGTTGATCGAAAAATCACTTGTCCCAGCTCCGAGAGACATTCATGCACTCAGAACACAAACACTCGAAGAAAGATGTGTAAAATATTAATTTAATATACCATTAACAATATTTCAGTCAAGTTTAATACACAATTTAACAATGCCATTCACTTTAACAAAATTCCACACCTCTACTCTGAAAACAAACAGAAAATTAACTCTGTTTCAAACTGTGTGACTTCAGTCTTCATAGTAGCTGCATTATTTAACTATGCTTGAGATATTGTGAGGAAAGAATGGTGTTGTTTTTTAGGCTTACATGTGTTGAATGGATGGATGTTGGATAACCATGTGAAGATAAAACGTGCATTGATCGCATTCTAAGTATCGTAGAGACAGGACTTTTGTACGATCACTATCAGAAAATGAAATTCTTTCTTATTATAAGATTGGCATCCATAATTTTCAAATATTTATCCGTAACATTTAACCATAACCTGTGAAGATAAAATGTGCATCGCTCATGTTGTATCGTAGACACAGGATTTTTGTACACTCATGATCAGAAAATAAAATTCCTTCTTATTATAAGATTAACATCTGTATTTTTTGAATATATATTGGTAACATTTAACCATAACCATCTGAAGATAAAACATGCATTGCTCGCCTTCTAAGCATCAGAGACAGGATTTTTGTAGGTCATGATGAGAAATTAAAATTTCTTTCACCTTATAGGACTGGCATATAATTTTCAAATATTTATCCGTAACGTTTAACCATAACCATGTCAAGATAAAATGTGCATTGCTTGTGTTCAAAGTATCGTAGAGACAGGATTTTAGTACAGTCATTATCAAAAAATAAAATTCTTTCTTGTTATAAGATTGGCATTTGATATTTTCAAACATTTATCCAAGTGTAATTAATATAATGTTCTCAGTTCAGACATGTGAGATATGTGTCATTCAGCAGCACTAGTAGGAGGGGCAAACTTAGGATTGGCTGGAGTCTGCAGTATGGCCCACCTCCATATGGCTTTAACTTTTGCAAAAATTATAATCAATTAACTAAATTCTGAGGTAAAATAACAGAAGAGCTGCAAAGACAGAATCAGACTGAAAAATTCAATACTATAGTAAGGATTTAAAACACGTGCATTTTTTTGGGATGAGGGATTTTCTTGAAAATCTTTGTCTTGCATCCTTGGAAGATGGCAAACTCAAACTTGTTTGGTATTTAACCAATATTTCATTTTGCAAATCTCTCTTGCTTTTGTTCTGTTCAGCCACGCCCATAGATATTTTTCCAAAAATGCCTTTACATATTCAGAGGATATCAAAACAACTACTTCCTGTGAAATCTTGATACAAGAATTTGGATGAACTACAATGCTTCCCTTAAAACAGGTGATAAGTGTCTTTTTTTTTTTTTTTAATGAATGCTCTTTAACTGCTACAGTTCTATGTATCTCATTTCATATTGGGCATGAAATAGAGCTTATAATTGCTCAGAGACCTCTTGGGTTTCTTTTACATGCCACAAATCTTTGTCATAGGATGAGCAGATTTACTTCCCTTCTGAAGAATGAAAATATTAATCCTTAAATCGACAGTGCATCCTATATAGCATGTCATTTATTTGTATTTTCGCGCTAGTTGCTCTTGTGTTTCACAGAATACGCTTAGTGTAGGTCTCTGTGTGCGCTACTGGAGTTTTTAGAAACCACTACAATAAGCTGAAAGCAGGAGAGATGTACAAAATGGCTGCCTACATGAATGCATACATTGCTAAGATAAATATTACTTATTTGCACTAAGTGATTGAAGTGAATATTATTTTAGTGTTTTATGGTCTATTTACTAAATTCTACAAGAATTATTTAAACCAAAAAATAATTTAGCAATATTAATTATATTATTATTTAAAGATGATGTGTCTTATAAGATACACTGCCAAGTCACCCGCAAACTTCATGATTCCATCTAAAAGGTTTTGCATTTCATGCAATTATGTGACTTAGATATCAAAATATATTAATTAATGAATTGAAATATTACAAGGACAAATGCACAATAATCTTGCGTCTTTCAGATAAAAAAATTATTCAGGTCAAGGGGAGAAATGATTTAGCCCTTGTATCAGCACCAAGTGCTGATTCAGAATAAGTTGAAAGCTGTCCTAGAGATGAAATTTAAATTCATATCAAGGAATATGAAGAACCACAAGTACAATCAAACTTAATGGTTCAAATGAGGTTGAGGACAACCAAGTTGGAGAGCTAAATTGCAATTAAGAAGAGCCTCTTTGTGTTAATGTTTCCGTTGCTGAAGATTTGGAAAATGATACAAAACAAAATGGAACTGTCAGAAGAACTCTTATCACCAAAACGGAAGATTAAGGCACTTATTCAACCAAGGTCAAGTGGAGAAATACAGCTGGATGACGCATATTTCGCTGTTCAAGATAAAAGGGCAAAGTAGGTACTTCCAAAAGGGACAGACAGTGTTTTGCAGAATGTGTAAATGAGGTTATGTTTCACTGAAAAAAGAAACGGTTTTCTAGCTTTTCATACCACATTGTAATATAACACTTTAAAATCTAATGTACATGTCTCTTGACCATGTATCCTATAGGATTCATGTTAGCCAGTTACATATGTACATAGTTCTTGGCAGTATATCTTATAGGATAAGAGTCAAAATTTTCAGTAAAATGTTTGAAATTTGCATTTTTATTTTTGATGTGTTCTTTGCTCAAAATAAAGGTATTTTCAAGAACAATACTTTTTCATGTTTCATCATGTTTTGCTGATTTAATGGTTAAGAATCCTTACACATTAAAAAGAAATCCATCACCCTCCACCAGGTTTGAACCTGCAGCATGTTACACAGCAGACACAGGTGGTACAGAACGTAAAAACATAAATTATGTGAAATATAGTCAAAGAAATATATTCCATATGAAACACAATAGCTTCACTTAAAATTCCTTCCGATAATACCAAAATCTTTTAGGACAACAAAGACCCCAAGCTGTAAGTAGCATTAAAGGAGGTTAAGAGGTCGTGGGTTTACTTCTACATAAATGCAGATTTACAAAACTTGATCACTAAAATATAGCAGTGCTCTGTCGCTGCTTTACCTTAGGTACAAATACTTCCTTCCTCATATTAAAAAAAGGTCTCTCACTTATGCCTTCAATATGCAATTCCAGCATCTGCACTTATACAAAGGTATATCCTTTTTCATTCCCAACTTCTGAACCAAAAAAGACAACTCATTACATAGGATGGGTATTATTTACCGCATATTGAACATAGAATAAAACAAACTGGGGTAAAAGTGCAGAATAGGTGCGCAGAGTTATGTTGGTACGGAATGACGTCAGGAAAACAAGTTGTTGCCAACTGCAGCGCTCCGATGTACGTGAAAACAGCGGAGCGTTGCCAAAATATATTCTTTTCCTTATTATAACTAGCGATAGTAATGGGAATAATGCGTAGTAAGCTTTGTTTATAATTATAATTATTAACAATGATGATAATAAATAGAAACAACTCTGGCAATGATCCACTAATCTTTACGTCAGTTTATTTGGGTATAACAGTATCGCTGGTTTGGTTGCGTAATGTTGGTATTTTCCGCGGTAACAAGCTCTGAAAGTTGGCAACGCCCGAGCTATGACGTCAGAGCCACGATTACCTTCCCACCTTTACCCAAACTGGTCACAAAATAGTAAAGTGAATAACAAAGTCTGCAATTTATAATTGATTATAGTATAACAGCTTTTCGTTTAGTTTCAATCGGTATCAAATGAAACACTATATAGCTAAATTTTAAGTAATCTTTAATTTGGATACAACAAACAAAACGCATTCTGAAATCAAACATGATGGAAATTATGCTAGTAATACAAACTAGAATGACTTCTTATGAAACTGCCATTAAATTATTTCATATTATAACCATAAATGTCATTAACAGATCTTTACACATGCTGAATGCAATGAATTATGAAAGAAATATTACTCCAAAATGTACTATTTTCGGGAATTTACAAAACAACTGTTGCCTCTAGGCTTTTCCATGTTAAGTATTCATAAATCCTGTCTTGGATTACCAGAAAATATATTGGATTGCATTGCCACATAACATGGAGAATTAAGAAAATTACGCGGCTTTAATATCCGTCATTTTCCATTCTGCTTCTTCTTAAGCTTATGTCACTTGACGAATAAAATCTGCAAGTGCATATATGATTTTATAAAACCTTATTAAAGTAAAAATCCATATTCTTAATACAGAAAACAGTTTTAAACAAGTACGTCAAAGCGCATACTTACTACTTGCCGACCAAAGTAGCTGATTGTAGTTATACCTATGCTGTCTCAAGGATTAAAACATAGCATTATACACTTTCAGGATGTGATTTTGCTATAATGCGACTGAGAGAAAAATGTAGTTCAATTTTATGCAAGATTTTTCCCGACAAAGCTTCTACAGCAAACACTTCCTTTACCTTACAAATTAATCATGGCTAACTATGACTAACAAACCTTGCTCTGCAATCTCCTGCCGCGAGCCGCATTTAACCTTCGGTTTAGAGTCCTCGCAGCCAGAACTATTTGTCAACCCTTAATTAATTCTTTTATGCTTTGTCTACATAATTAATGACTTACTTTTGTTTAAACTGAATTATGCTTTTAATATAAGTAACATTTAAAACTCTATTTAAAAAAACGGCAAAGCTTATAATTAAAATTAGATAAAAATTAACTGGAATAGATTTACCGTCCTGAATAGTATATGATTACTGATGAAAGTACTAATTAAAACCTCCCCTTTCCATTAAGTAAGCATAACGAAAATGGATTAACAGAAAATAAATTCAAAATATTTAGAAGGTTGGAGTTAATGTTTGTTAAGAATCTATTAACAAATCAACCAGCGAAACTTCAGTGGGAAATTTTATCCCTTCAAATCATAGAATTTCGTAACATCTCAACAATATATTGTCACGTTTGTAGTTTAACTGTAAGCTTTTTTTTTTTTTTTTTTTTTTTTTTTTTTTGGCTAGGGGGGATGCTCGCGAGTTCACATAGCGAGCAGAGGGCATATTGAACACAGTATTTTATATACATATGGAATTCCAAACGGCTTGTCTTCAACCGTCCGACAAGTTGATGGACTTTAAACGAGTCTTCTGTTAGATATTCCTTGCATGCATAGTTGCCGCAATGGATGTAGGCATGTGCAATCTTAACGGGAGCTTGAAAACAGTTGCTTACCAGTCTGTGTTACCAGCTCTAGTTGTAACTGGGGTGACTGCTTGCTAGAGTAGTATCTGGAATAATCAATGTTGTTAATTATACGTACACTTTATTATCAGCTGCATCACACCACACGGCACTATTAAACTGATGTTTACAGTTACAATTGTAAAGTTTGTATTTAAATATATCACTGTTCATTGTATAGAATTTGGTTAACATAACCACATTGGCAATCAACTGCTTCAAATTTCCCACACCTGAAATTTCTTCTTCTTATACTGTTTCACACAAGTCATAGCCATATCAATTATATCACCACTATCTCACCATTATCCTGAATAAGAATTCTATGAGATTTTTTACTAGAAAATCTTTTCATCATGTCGGCATATATTTTCCTATTCTGGCGCTTCAATTTCTGAAAATAGAAAGGCTGCTTGTATTTTAACTTAAAAGTTACATTTATGATAGCCACCATGTTTAAAGATCAGCACAGATTAATTTTATTGGGTTTGGATCTAGGTGGTACGTTTGATAGCCTAAGTACAACATGACCACTTTTTTTAAAAGCTATTCAAGTATGTAAGGTTTATGAACTTGTTTCTTCGATTTAATTGGGTCGTACAATGTTGTTTTACTCGTTGTTTCATCGAGAACTATATTGTTTTCTCTTCTTTCAGAAGAGAATTTCAGGTAGGTTTTCGTCCACCTGAGAGCTGTGCCAAGAAGCACTGTCGATAACCATAACGGAATTAGCAGGCATGTTAGCTATGAACATCAACTTCAAACACTTTTCTGAATACTTTCCAAATGAGTTTCTTTTTTCTATTGTTCCATTGCCTTTGACTGCGATGGTCCGGCGGCCATTCTCCTTTGGAACATATCGCGATGGTGTTATCTCATAGACGTTGGGTTGCCGGTACTTTGGATTTTTCTTTCTTTCTTGTTTTTAATAATTAGAACATTCTCTTTCATACTTCCAGACCCTGGGGAAGATGGAGAATCATCTTGATTGGAGAAAAGTCCCCACCCGAGCTGGAAATCGAACCCAGGACCCCTTGCACAATAGGCAGGTGTTCTACCGACTGAGCTACAGAGCCAGCGCGCGTGTTCCGTGTTGCGACATGTAACGAGAAATGTATTTGGTCCAAATCCGAATTTTCCAACTGCATGAACGATAACAAATCGTTGCCCTTGGTAGCAGTGCCCGCAATCAAATCCTTATCGTTACATACTTTGAGTGTTGTATGCATGTGTTGTATGACTGCTACATATAAACGCATCTTCATCCATTATGAAACGGTAGTTTAGGGCTGATTGTAATGAATTTGAGCCTCGGAGGGAAAAATCAATTATTGATTTTGTAAAATTTTTTATGAGATTTGTTTATTCAACATTATCATCAAATAGTGAAGGTGTATAAACATTTATATGATAAATAGGTGAGAATATTTGAACAGTGTATAAATAAAGGAAAGAAGATAAATATATAGTATGCAATGCAGACTTTAAATGCAATGAAATAGTTGGTTGTCAAGGCCTACAGTGAGAGAAATCAATAGTTCCTAGAGGGGATGAGATTAGTAGAAGTCTGGATCACGTCTGGATATTGTAGAAGTAAGATGTCTACAGAGATAAGTGAAAAATGATTTGAATTTTGCTTCTGCATTGAGATTTCGAACAGTACGGACGTGTGTGATTTCATCTACAAGTTTGCAGAAACACTGTGGTGCATGATATTTTGTATAAAATCATCCATCAAAGTTTCAAGAACAAGTATGTTAACGTTGATGAATGTATTTATTTGTTCATTATTGAAAAGAATTTTTAAAAATAATTTATCTACAAATTAAACAACAATTTCAAGAGGAAAGAAGAATTGTCGTGGTTTTATTTACACATCATTTTGCATCCAACAACAGCCTGGAGATAATAATCTGAGCAGCCGAGGAATTTCGAACTAATATACCAGAATTCTTCAAGGTTATCAGCAAAAGGTGAGAGTAATTAATCATTAATCATCCTCTCGCGTTTTTTGCATAAAATCCTGCTACAACTATAGTCCAACATTCTGATTTGTGCTTCCGGTGAAGAGATTGATACATTTCCCGCTGCTTAGAATGTGTCATTGTTTTCTATTACAACTGCCTTATTTGATTTAGTTTTAATGAACTTGAGTCAATAATTCTTTATAATTGTTCTGCAACTTGTAGCACTACTTTCTAAGTTTATGATATCCTAAAAGTTGATCAATAATCCATTGTTGGCATTCACTTTTCTTCCAGAGAGAAATTTTTATCATACTCAGAATGACACATTTATCGTCAAGTGCTTTTGATTACCTCTTAGAACTCTGGTAACGGAACGCAGAGAAACACCAGCTACTTTGGCTACTCTATAATATGCTTTCTTAAGGCTTTTGTAAACTGGGGTAAAAATACTTTCTACACCTCTGCCCACTGCTTCATGAAGTCGTCGACATTTAGAATAATTTCTCTGCACTGAATTAACAATGGGGACCTTACTACTTAGCTTTCAAAATATGGCAGCCAATACTATAGTCTCAAATATACATGTTTTATTAGAACTACATTTCAGACATTTAACTAATCCATTTGCTGTATCAAAGTAAGATTAAACATTTAAAATTAACTGCAGTCAGATACCTTAAAAATGTTCGTGCTCCTTTTGAGTTTTAAAATATTTTAAATGACCTTTCTTCACGTCTGAATTACTTATGCAATAAAAAATGAAACTATATTCAACTAACCCCTCAGAATTGAAGCAGGTATGAAAGTTCGCAGCAAAAATAGCTAAGCTGGCTAAGATTGCAAGAATATTTCAACTTTCTTAATGTAAGTACTGTTCTTATAGGGCAATAATGGTTTTATGATGAAGTAGCATTATCTTTCTTGAAAACAGGTATTATTCTTGAGAATTTAAGGTACTACTTATACCGAATGCTCCTGTATGAGCATGATACTAACTAAACTATCGACGATATAAACAGTGCATCTATCACATTCTTTATTATCATTAATATTGTTAAATTTACGTCCTCCAACGAGGACGTTCATATCGCACTATGAATAAAATGGGTGAAATAATGTTCAAATAAACCCAGTTCCATAGAGCTTAGAGTTAACGACATTCATCTTTCAGGATCAGAGAAAATTACGGGGAAAGCCTTATCCAGAAAACTCTTCCATGAGATTCGAACTCGGAACCTCTTGAATGTGATTGTTATGATTAGATAAACTATACACATCTTTGGTATAAGATGGACTTAAACCTTAAACTGCGTGAAACGTTTCCGGTGAAACCTAGTGCCAATTAAAATAAATATTGATTGAGGTAAATAGCAATGACAAAACCCTTCATGAACTTTACAGGTTTAACCAGGCTTGACCCACCCAAACATTTGAAGAAAACTTACAATTAGTAAGATAACAATGCATCGAAAACGGTCTGAGTTTAATTTGTATATTACTACAGTACATTTGATCCATAGATGTGTTCAGAGTTCGCTGCACAATGCACGCAGTCCGTTTTATAATTTCACTGGAGACTACTAGAAATAATCCCTTCTTGTTTCCACACAGAAGTTCGTGGGCCAATTACGGTCGGAGGAACGTGGCATCAGATCCGCCTTAGCCGTGAAGCTATGTGTTAATTCGCGCACTATTCAATCCGATTTATCAAACCTTATTTTATTAGGATAATTGGTGAGCTAATTAAAAACTAATTAAATTATAACTTGTGCAGGGGCAACACTTTTGTTTTTATTGCCCGTTGGACAAAAAGTATGCTATTCAAACAACACTTAAACATTAACATAGTCAATAAGAAACAAAACAGAGCATTTCAATTTTCCTGGTATAAAACGCATAGTTGACTTACAGCTTACTCTTTAATAAATTTACCTGTTGCACTTGTATTTTGTTTGGTGGGTGAGCCGACCGCTCGCCATTTTGCCGACCGGGCTCTGGAGGAGCGTGTCGCCGTGTTACCTTTTTGGGCGCTTGGGGCGCTAGGGTGCTGGAGCCGAGTTTTGCTCATAAGTAGCTAGGTACCCTGGAGTGAGATCGACGTAAACGGCTCCGGTGACATGTGTCGAGTGCTCCTTTACTACCGTGGTATAATTTTGTGTAAATGTACTTCTTGTTTCTGGTCTGGCGCCAGTGATCATAAATTTTTACTGTTGGGGGTTTAATTTCTGGGGGACTCAACTCCTCGTTAAGGAAGGAATAAAGATATATACTTATATCAGCTTGTATGTCATGATAGTATAAAATAAATAATTCTTAGAACAGATTCACATATGTTTAATTTGGCATTTCTGAAATGGGCACTCCTTCAGATAGTGTTTGATGTCGCCGCATAACGTTTCTAATGTTTCTCCTTCGGGACCTCGTTATCTACCTGTTTCCCTGTTCAATAGTTTAAGTTTGCTCCTTTACCTCTGATGAGGATCGGTGCAAAAGTTGGTAGCAGAGCGTGGTTAGTGACATTTCGAGGGAGAATACAACTTTGTTTTGGTGGATCTGAATTTAATATATCATGACGACACTTGGAGATACGGTACCAGGTACGCAAACAACGTCCGCATTTAAGTCATTGAAATTGCTCCACACCCTCCAGCAGTTAGTAGAATCAATATCACACTTTGAGGCAGTGCATGTTCAATCAGCTATTGAGTATTTGAAGTTTTTAGTGCGGGCTCAGGATTCGGCTAATTTATATAATGCTTCTTCTGCCCAGCTAATAGAGGTTGTTTCGGCAAAGTCAAAGGGCTTGCTGCTAAGTATAATTACTCACGTCAAGGCCACTTTTATGACGGCCCTACATGAGGCTGTTTTGAAGACTTTTGTGCCACGTAGGGCACTGCATAGATTAATGCAGGATTATTATTTACAGCCACAGGGCAGTACCGACTTATTTGTAGGTTAAGTTGCACGAGTTAAGTTGTTTGCCCGAATGCTTCATTTGACAGATACCGAAAATCAGGTATGTGATGTAATTGTTTCCGGTCTGGTTCCTGAAGTTCGTTCGGCTTTGTTATTTACTGGACGTCCTACAGACTTTGCGACATGAGATGCTATAATACCTCAGTTGACAGAATATAGGGCTGCGAATTAGGTGCGTTTTGTGGATGTTACGCGAATTCCACCTAACATCACTAGGGCCACGACTAATAGGAACAATGTAGAGCCACGTCAGGGGGCATGCTTTTGTTGTGGTTCTATGCCACATCGAGTTCGACAGTGTCTGATTCCGAGAGGAAACAGTAGCAATGGAACTACAAGGGCTATTGTAGGTCAGTACCGGACAGGGCACATTCGACGCCAGCAGTTGCCCACGGTTGCTGCTAGATGTGGCACGTTTCGTCGGGTGTTTGGGTTACCGATGACTAAGAAACCTGTAGTGCAAGTTGTTCTGGGAAGACAACCCTTATTGGCATTGGTCGGTTCTGGTGGTTCATGTTCCCTGGTGCATGAGGATTATTTTTGGAATGTTTTGTGTAGGAGTGATCCTAAACCAGGAAGTTGTAATTTCGAGTGTGTCGCGGTAAATGGTAAAATATTTCAGTTGAAAACCAAGTTTCGGTTGACTGTGCGCTTTCCACGTTTCACGTGGAAACACGAGTTTTATTTGTTACCGGAACTCCCGTATAAAGTTATTTTGGGTTCAGATTTCATGACTAGAGTGAATCTTACTTTGGATTTCCACGAGGGAGCGATAACGTTTGCGTTTGCTCCTCATGAAAAAATTAAGTTTCATCAATGTGAAATTGGTCAAACCAGTTGTGCTGGAGTAGATGACGTTTTACAACAGGACAAAGAACAACCATGAAGATAGTTGGGCCATTTGACCTCGGAGCAGGCGGCTCGATTGGAGCACTTGTGCAGTAAATATAAGCGTCTGTTTTCTGACAAATTGGGAGTGACTAATTTAATTACGTAAAATATTGAATTAGCTGATCCTACTCCGGTAAAATGACCACCATATAGATTAAGGCCACCGAAAATGGCTGTTTTGAGAAGTAAAATTAATTATATGCTCACTAGGGGTATTATCCGGCCATCGGAGTCCAACTATAGTAGTCCAGAATGTTTAGTGCCAAAGGGTGATAATGATTTTAGACCAATGTTGGATTATCGCCACCTGAATAAAAGGATTAACATGGAAGCTCAGCCCATGCTTTATCTCCACACGGCTGCGCATAATTTTGCTGGCATCAAAGTGTTTACTACTCTTGATCTGAACAGTGCTTATTTCCAAATTCCTTTTACAGAATCTAGTAAACATATAACTGCATTTCCCACACCTTGGAGATTGTAGGAATATCAAAGAATACAGTTTGGAATAGCCATTGGGGCGCAAGTCCTATTGTGTCTATTGGATAATCTTTTAGGACATCAAGTTTAAGTACTCCTACCATTATCTTGATGACGTGGTGGTTTATTCTCCATATTTTGAAACTCATTGTCAGCATTTAGCTTAGGTTTTCTATCGCCTGGTAGGGGCCGGCCTTACTTTACGTAAGGAGAAGTGTACGTTTGCTACCCAACAAATATCTTTCTTGCGACATATTATCTTGCCCGGGGGAATCACTACTGGCCCACACAAAAGCGATCCGAAATTATCCTCAGCCAAAAAGTATTAAAGCATTGGCTAGATTCATTGGCATGGTAAATTTCTTTAGAATATTTATTCCGAATTTTGCTGCTCGTGCGGAACCTCGGAATCGTCTCCGGCACAAGGGTGCATGTTTTCAATGAAGCGTGGAACAGCAGCGGGCATTTATAGATCTCAAAACTGCGATCATGAATCCACCTGTACTAGCTTCTCCTGATTTTCCTAAACGTTCTGTATTGCAAACAGTTGCCCGTAGAGGGGGTATAGCTGCCATATTATTGCAGGAATTCCCGGAAGGGCGGCAGGCTATTTGCTATAGTTCACGCACGCTAACTGAAGCTGAACGAAAGTACTCGGTGTACGAATTGGAGACCTTGGCTGTCTTATTTGACCTAGAGAAGTATCGTGAATATTTAGAACAAGTGGAGTTAATCCTTGAATGCAACAATCAAGCTCTTACCTGGGCGTTAGCGACTCTAAGGTCGACTGGCCGTTTGGCACGTTGCGGTGTGAGAATTTCCGCATTTAAGTTTGTACCAGTGCATTTCCGAAGTTCAGATAACCGTGTGGCAGATGCTCTCACGAGTGTCCTTACGGAGGCTCCACTCGATAAGTCATCCGATATGGAACCTTTACAGGTGAATGTGTGCGCCTTTCCTGAGCTATTTGAAGGGTTCAGTGAACACCAACATCGTAACTCCACCTTACGAAAGATTATTGAACGAATTGAAGCTGGGGAGCAAGTGCCTGATTACCAGCTAAGGAATTGCGTTTTATAACACGTGCAAGGCTTGATGGTAGAGATAAAGTGGTTCTTCCGGACTCTTTGATTCCCATGGTTTTTTTTTTATATTACGATGCCTCGGAGTTAGAGGGGACAATTAGGTTTTACAAAACAAAAGCAAAAATTCGTGAGCATTTTGTGTGGTTTGGCATGAATAAGAACATATTTTCTTTGGTGAAGCTTGTCGGATATGTGCTGTCTAAACCGGTACAGTGTACTACGTGGAAAGGACCTGCTCGGAAGTTGCTAGTAGCCCGATGGAAAAATTGTTTATAGATTTCGTAGGCCCATTTCCACGTTCTATACAGGGGGAATACATATGCGCTAGTAGTCGTTGACGCATTTTCTATGTTTGTCTGGCTGTACGCCGTTCCTAATGCAACTATACGTGTTACGATCAAATGTCAATTTACCTCACTAGCTTTCAGGAATTTCTGTTTTTCATGGGGGGGGTTAAGGCTTTTACTACCACACCTTACTATCCGTGTCCTTCATATGCGGAACGGGTAAATAAGAACCTCAAGTCTGCTCTGATAACTTTTCGCCACGAGAATCATAAGAAGTGGGATAGCAGTTTGACACGTCTGCAGTTGACTTTCAACACGGCTCGCCATGATTCTCACCACACCACACCATGCAGCCTCAAGTTTGCATTTCAGTCCAACCTTCCTTTAAATAATTTGTGGAATATTAAGGATTTATTGCCGGAAAAGTTCGATCCAGGATTAATACCTAGGAATTGGCAACGGGCTTTTAATAACTTAAAACGAGCATAGACGCAGGTGAAACAAAGATACGATGAAAATAAAATGACATCGCCATATGCTGTCGGTCAAAAGGTAACGTGTAAATTTTACCCTATAAGCTCGAAGGCTAAAGCATATTCGGCAAAATTGGCGCCAAGATACATTGGACCGTATGAAATAATCAGTATTTATAAAGGAGTGTCCGCCCAGCTGAAAGATTTAAACAGAGGCCACTTACGTCATGCTCATATCTCCCAAATGAAACCATTTCCATAGTAGTTTTGAAGCTTTTTTTGGAAAGATCTTCCTGGTGAAGGTGTTTATGTTTTGGGATTGTTGAAGATTAGCTTACCTGCTGTGTTTACATTTTGTGTTTATGTATACCTTTGGTGTGATGTTTACATTCTGTGCTTATGTTTACCTTCGCGATGGATGTTTACATTCCGTGTTTGTTTACCTTTAGTATTTGTTTACATTCTGTGTTTGTTTTGGTCTGGGTTTATGTGTGACGGAGTTGCTCTCTGGGTTGTTGAGCGTTGAATTGTAGCTTTGCTTGCCTTTCCTTACTCGTGTATTAAATGTGTGCACACATGAGGGGGGAAGCGTTACTGGTCGACCAATAGCTTGGGTTGTGTGTGATGTGTTGTGTTATTTCCGTGTTATGTGTCTGAACATCACTTTTTTATATCATGAAAATCAATGTTATTGTGTCTAGTGATCACATGTTAAATCTTTGGTGAATTTTCTCTGTATGCGGCTGTTGATTTGTTATTATTCTTAATTTGTTAATATTGTCTGCGACACGTGGCAGACTGCTTGTTATGCTACTTAGCTTATGCTTCACTGCTTGGCCAAGAAATTGTTTTAGAAGTTGTTTTTTATATAGTGTATTGTTACATAGTTTATTATTATCAAGTTTGTCATTATACGGAGTGATTAATTATAAACTTGTTAAGGTATGTCAAATTGTGAGGTTTATATAAATGCCACTCCTGTCTTATGGTTTGTGAAAATTGTTATAATTTTGCCTGAAAGAGGCTATATTGTGATGTTACTTCCTTGCCTCGGATTTTGGTTGCTTGCTTTCTGTTTCAGTTTTGAGGGATTCCTGTTTTCCATCCTATGCACTTACACACTCTCGGAAACATCACTCCAAAAAGAGTTCGACGAGGCAGTGGTTGAGATAGTTTGCGGCTCCTATATACCCTGGTCCTGTCGGGATGGGAGACCCGAGATTTCTGGTCATCGCTCAGCCATAACTCTGGTTGTTTTCCTTCGCCAGATATCACCGGCGAGGAGCATATTTACTGTGGAACTCCAATGGCGAGTGTTTTATGGATTTGATTGGCCGGGACGTTACTTAGTCTGTGGTGTGTCCAACGACGTCGCCTAGCTGCCCTGTGTGGCCGTGATCAGAAAGTGCAGTGAAAAACGTCTTTGGTGATCAGAAAGTGCAGTGTAAAACTTCCCTGGTATTCTGCACTGGCTTTGTGGTGAAAGTGGGTACAGTGTCTCCCTAGAGCAAAACTGCTTAAGACTATGCGTGAGTGTTTACCCACCCAGAGTGTGCCAGAGTTTTCTGCAAGTGCAGTGTTACGCTGGGATGATGTTGAGAACAAGTCAATGAGAGTGTGATGTGTGATCCTATCTTTGCCCTTGTTTGAGGGGTTACTTCCGCGTTTGGCGGGAGTATTGAGCCGACCGTTCGCTAATTGCCGATCGGGCTCTCGAGGAGCGTGTCGCCGTGTTACCTTTTTGGGCGCTTGGGGGCACTGAGGTGCTGGAGCCGAGCTTTTCTCATAAGTAGCTAGGAACCCTGGAGTAAGATCGACGTAAGCGGCCCCGGCGGCATGTGGTGAGTGGTCCGTTACTACCATGGTATAATTTTGTATAAATGTACTTCTTGTTTCTAGCCTGGCGCCAGTGGTCATAAATTTGTAACGTTGGGGGTTTAATTTCCGGGGGACTCAACTCCTGGTTAAGGAAGGGATAAAGATATATACTTATATCAGCTTATATATCAGCTTATATGTCATGATAGTATAAAATATATAATTTTTAGAACAGATCCACAAATTTTTAATTAGGCATTTCTGAAAGGTGCACTCCTTCACATAGTGCTTGGTGTTGCCGCATACCTTTTATAATTTTTCTCCATCGGGACCTCGTTATCTATCTGTTTCCCTGTTAAATAGTTTAATTTTGCTCCTTTACCTCTGATGAGTATCGGCGGATGGGTCTGAAATTGAAAAAAGAATAGACCTTCTAAATCAAAAGAATTTTCATTTGTTAATTCGCGTAAAATGGGACGTTCAATTTCTAAAGGAGAGAAGCTCTATGGACCCTCCGCTCGTTTGAGCGTCATTACATTCATTTCATTACCATCCAATATGTCAACGTTGGATGGCGCAAATAAAAAAGAAACTTCCCGTCTACTTCGTCCGGACTCCTTTATTTTCTTAATGCAAGGAAGAAATTGCAAGTGAGCCACATCAATAGAGAAAAGAAATGTCATTTGCCGCAGATTTTAGAAGTATGTGGGTATGATACTGCATACATTGTGATGTGCTACAGCTTTTTCGTTATTTTTATGAACTAACGCTAGTTAGGATACCTTTCTAGACAAGAAAATATTCACTTGCAACAAAACCGCAATTTTGAAGTGTGGTTATGATGCATTCTTAGAGCAATAACTTCACCGCATTTACTTCGTTTTCCTCGAAGCTGTGAACAAAATAATGTGTGCGCTACAACACCGTACAATGCTTACATATTTTATCTAATGGCAAAAGATGAAGTCCATGTGGGTTTGCTTTCCACTACAGAACATATCAATCACTCTGTTTTTGAATCGCTCCATCTTAGAAGTAATGCTCTTCTCCATGGACAACACTACCGTAAGAACAAGACGATCTTGAGACATGGAGAACGTTAGGCATATTTTAAGCAGGAAAAGAATCTTTATGGCTCAGAGGTTAGTAATTGCCGGTGTGATAAAAATACCAAATTTACCACTTCTGAAAATGAATTTAGAGAGGAATTAATCTGTTATAGATTATGTGTTGTAATAACTGCATAGCTCCATCAGTACTTCTGATATAAAATCCTGCATACGGTAGGCTATCTGTATCGCAAGCATTTTCCCCCACCAGTAGTTTATAAGTGTATACAGCAGTTTGAAATACACTCTCGGGTAACTGATTTAAATGCTTGTAAGGAATTTTAAAGTTCAATGGCTCTGCTGCATCGAGATGTCTCATGGACTGCAGACATCTCCAGTTTCCTCAATAAATACGAACTCACAATTGAATTATTTGGCTTCTACAGCATATATACCTTAAAATTTGGCTGGCAAGTACGTATGACTTGGCTGGCAGTAGCATGGCAAATTTCCCGGTCACACATGCGAGAACGTCGAATCAAACCTAAATCATATCACCGTTATCTAAGTGTCCGCCTCGGTAGCGTACATGGCAGCGTATCTGCTTCACGTTCAAGAGGTCCCGAGTTTGAATCTCGGTCAGGGTGGGTTACCTTGATAAGGTTTTTCCGGTGTTTTCCCTTATCCTTCAAGACAAATGTCAGGTAACTCTAAGCTCCATGGACCCTGGATTCATTTGAGCAGCATTTCACCCAATTCATTCACCATCCGATATGACTTAACGTTGGTGGATGTAAATTAAAATAAACCGTTATCTCACAGGAGATGTTGCAAATTCTGTAAATCTCCATCAGTACGGCAGAAGATATATAGCATCTTCTGAAAGCCGCGATATGGCTGAGTTGTTAGACAGCTCGACTCTCACCAAAGCTGCCCGATTTCGATCATGGGTGACCACAAAGTGAGATTCGTGGTGAACAACACAGCTATGGATTTTCTCCGGGATCTCCGATTTCCCCCGCCATCTCATTCAATCGGTGCTCCATCTTCATTTCATGTATCATTACTGTCACCACCTGCGGTACCGCATGTAGTAAAAGCGGGCGTTAAAATGGCATCTTCTGAGAGAATTTTCATTCACACAAAGCTTTTCAAATAGCGTTAATTTACGTCAAATATCAGGTCTGATATTTTATCGGTACACTTTAGTTTTCAATTTGCCCCATAAATAAAACATCCGTGCCCTAATATCAGGGGACCAAGCGGGCCATGATTCCTTAGTAACCAAAATGTTCAAAAATAATCTGACATGACTCATCGACTCTTGCTTGGTGGCAATGTCCTGCTGAAAATATTCAGACTGATATTCAATGTCCGTCAGCCTTTCAGTAGTGGTGCCAGTATATCTTTTCTGTATCCTTCTGGATTTATGGTATAATCATAGGCCCTATTATTCTGTATCCATTTACTCCCCATCGTACCCCGGTGTTTTGATAAGACAAAAAAATTTCCCGAACGAAATTACACTTGTAGCATAATATTGATTGTGATGTAATGTTTAGGCATCGGTTACAAGGTCATAGTACCAACAGACTGAATTTGGAAACGTACGGAGTTGTGGTATCGCACGTCTCGAAGGGTAGCACAAGTTGTTACGCATTAAAAGTCATTGCCATCATTCTGTACTATGTGTCAGAGACTTAATAAACATATTTTACTCAGATGAATGTAGCGCAAAATATATGGTAAGATCCCCAATTTTAGAACGATTACTAGAGTCTTCTCTACTCATTAAATACCAATAGGTTTTGAAGATTTCTCCAAAATCGCATGGCTTCTGCAGATATTCAGAATTTATTGCTAGAACTACTTCAAAAATATCTTTGAGAAAATGTCCAGCTTTGCAGACATATGGGTCGTAACTGTTTTATTGGATTCATACCATGAATATGAATATATGAATGTTGATCCTACTCTTGTCTCGTCATGTAGCGTAGAAAGAAGCGGTTGTAGATTCAAAGATTTTGAAGGAAAACAGAACTTATTTTTCTTTCGATATTTACCAATGGACTTTCTAATTCGCTGCAATGATTTATAAATAAATATATCTTCTTCTTCAAAATTATTTCAGTTAGTAATTTTTGTGAGTTCGTATCCTTATTTTTGATGTCTAAGTATAGTACATGATGCAATTAATTTATAAATAAATGCATTTTGATATATAATGCTTTTATTTTCATCTCACTCATGAAAAATACTATTTCTGAATGTTACTATTTGTACCGGCATGATAATTTACTTCTAACATAATTGTGTTTAGAAATTATTTTGCGCCTATTATGTGTTTCAAATGGGAAGAGTTCTCGCCCGTAGTGAATCAGATGCGTTAGCGCATTCAGCGTTGACATCTTGTTACTCCCACTCTTCTTATATTTCTCTTTGTCTCTCGCACACTTGTGAGTGTTCTTGGCGCTAGACGTAGAGAACGCAAACTGAATTTTCCAGTTTTAAATAATACAGTTGAAATCACAATTGCAACATGGATATTCCTGTATTATGCAAATGTTTTAAATATTTAATTTAAAATTAATTATCGTTTATGAATTACTTATTTTTCTAATTCAACGAAAAAGCCAGTGCTGCAGCTTGACCCCAGGGGCCTACTGCGGTAGGTACGGGAATTGGCGATCCCGGGGTCCCGAGCCACCCTGACAACCTCGATGTGGGTTCCTCTTAGTGGTGAGGGGTCAGACAAAACACACATCCACGTGTACGCCATGCGTGGAGACCCGTGTCGGTGGAAAGGTTTACCCTGGTGGTTGAGGGATGCGCATCTGAGCTCGTTCCAGTCTTCTTCTGAATTCGGGGAGGGTGCGCATTTCCAATACACTACTTTGGTTTCTGCTTCGTCAAATGGGCCGCCCCGTGGCTCATTGGTTAGACCGCTTGGCTCTCACCAAGGTGGGCCGGGTTCGATCCCAGGCGACCGCAAAGTGAGATTTGTGATGGACAACACGGCGCTGGGGCGGCTTTTCTCCGGGACGTCCGGTTTCCCCCGCCATCTCATTCCACTGGTGCTCCATCTTCATCTCCTGTAGTATCAGTGCCACCGCATGCTGTGCCGTATGTAGTAAAAGTGGTCGTTAAACACTATACATTTTCATTTCGTCTAATTGAGAGATTAGGGATTAACCCACCCCTAATCAATCGGCCAGGACTAGGCACTGTACCGAACTCCAGGGTAAGTGGGACGGCCAGTCTGCTATATTCTCTGCGTAGCCCTGTCATCGCACTGGATGACCCCTTGTTGGGCTCCGTGGTGGGTGGGAAGCACTGGGGATGAAACTCATTCCATTTCTTATGGCAAACCGTAACAAAAAACCGAGGAAAGGAAATAGTTGACTTTTGTGGTCCTCGCTATTTAGTTATTTGTGAAACTGAAGAAGGTCGAAAATTTACTACCGTGAACCCGTTCATTATTCAGAAGGGTTTAGATAATATTGCTGGTCCTGTAAAGACATGTACTCCATCTCGCAATGGCACGCTCCTGGTCGAAGCCGTTTCTCCGACGCAGGCTGCAAAAATCTTGAAAGCCAATATGCTTGCGAGCTATCCGGTGATCGTTGAATTGCATAGGACACTGAACTCCTCGCGAGGTGTTGTAAACGCCAGCGCATTGGATGGTATGTCCAAAGAGGAAATTCAGGAAAACGTGGCGGTACGAGGTGTGACTAATGTATATCGAGTTCACCGCAAAGAACGAGGAGAACTAGTGCCCACTCATGTCCTGTTTCTTACCTTTGATCGGGTAGACCTCCCGCAAAGGATTAAGGCAGGGTATGAAGCTATTGAAATGAGGAAGTATATACACAATCCACTGAGGTATTCCGGTACCTAGACGTGAAATCGCAACACAAACCAGCGACATAAACGGGGCAGTAATATCCGGAAGATCAATCACAGCCAGATCACAGCCAAAGTAACAAACACCAGCATGAAGAGTCAGCGCGCTGACCAAGCCCAGTCCTAAGAAGAAGAATGCAGCCAAGTCACCGCCGAAAGCATCAAGAACATTTGAACCGGTAATATATAATGTATCGCCAAGGAAATTTAAAACTCATGACATAACTGACTTCCTTAAGGAAAATTTACCAGTATGGAAGCCGTCCTCCAATGAGTATGTGGAACAGGTAGACTCTCTCCTAACTGCCCAAACGACAGTGAGGAAAAGGAAGGTAAAACCTGCTTAAAGTGCTAGTCCAGCCTCAAAGCTAAAGAAACAAATTGATTCGACTACCACTGGGCAGGTAGCTTTTGTCATGGCAAGTTGATATTGAAAGTAGTAATTTTTATGCCTTTTGGTATTTTAGCGGTAATTGTAGCTTTTTATTGTTTTTTACGCATTTGAGATTATTTATTTTGCCATTTTGTTTTGATATGTTTTTTAAATTTTGAGTAATTTATATCTTCCTATTGCCATGAATTAGTTTTTGTAAGGGCACTGATGACAAAGCAGTTGAGCGACCTTATATACAAATCATCATGCAGATGTGAATGTTACTTACATTAAGGGATAATTTGTCATTGTCACTGTCTTCATCGTCTGAGTACTGCAAATTTATGATGAGAGCTTCCAAAATCTCGTCAAGTACTATTTATTTCCAAAAGTTGTCTTCTTGTAGTTTATCTGATGTCTCGCGCAGTTTTCCTTGTCTTCTTGTCTTCCTTGTTAATTTCTTAGTGAATAAGTTGTTCAGCGTCAGTTTAAAAATATTATTTCTGATTGCAACATAATCTGAGCCCACATTAACTCAATTGGATTGTTCTGGCAAGGGGGAAGATGGATCGTGTCTCTTTTATCCAGCTGATACACTTTTTCATGGAAGTGACTGGATAATATTGCTTTGAACTCTCTAGATAGAGTAAATAGATATTACGAACCACTCATAAACAAAGATATAATGTGACAAGACTCGTTCTGCCAGACCAGCAGGAAGTGTATTATTTCCTGTCACCGAATTTAATAAACACCTTGGCTTATTCAATGTATATATTTCTTTTATCACGTCATTTCAAATGTTTACGTTTCAGTTCTGAGTAATTTCAAATACACGTTCACACATATATCCAAACAAATAATGATATTCATTACAGCGGTTACGTTGCAATGCATTGTTATAATATAATGGCATCTACTTTATTTATTTTTATTAGGAAAACTATTTGAGCTAAAGATATGTGATTTTTACGGCTATGTTAAATACATTACTCTCTCGTTCCTGATTGATCAGTTTTTGCAAAATCTGAATTTTTGTCTTAGCGTGAATACTATTTAGTAACGATCGATTAGTTTGGCGCTCGTCACACACCACATAGGGTAATGCAATACACCACCACAGGACACCAATTAGTTGCTCACCTAGCAGCACTCAAGGATAAACATCAACCCATTTGAAACAGATAATATTCGCTGTACAATAGGAGGGTTTATTTTGTGTCCTACTGTGACTGGATGTTTATATGTTGAAGAAAAGCTAAGTAGAGCACTCCTCAGCAGAATTACACTACACAACATCAGGATTAATACTCAGGGGATGCGGCACCGAAACCTGTGCTTTATTGTATGTACCTAAGCCGCAAGTGGGGCATTCCCGAGAGGAAGAATGGGAGACGAGAGGTCAGAGAGGGGAGTCGACCCAAGGAGTCACAACAGCGCCGAGCCATCCGTCGACACTTTTACCCTGAAAACGTCTGCCAGATGAGAAATAATGTGAAATGATAATGGGGATGAAATGAAGGGACAGGAAATTCGGGGGATATAATTAACCAAGCCAGCTGGCGACCCGGAGAACTCCCACCGCAAAAAAACATGGATCAGGTAGGTCGGGCACAGGAATTTAACGCAGACCTCCGCAATACGGTGCACAGACGAAAGCACCTGAGCCAACCCGCTTGGTGCAGTACACAGCATAGTCGCAACTACAAGTACTTTGGAACGTTGGATCGAAGCCTGATGATGAGACACGATCGTGTAAATGAAACCACTTTTGTCACTTAACGTGGATCGATTGGTCCATCATTAACATCCTCAAAATCCAGTTCAGAAATTTACCTCTGTGATCACCTCGTAGCAAGTCCTGGACAACCATAACCTTGTTTTAAAAGTTCTGTTGCTTTCAATGCTGAAGTTGTCGAAATTTCAGTTTCTTATGCAAGACACCTAAGAGATTTTCAAAGTGGCCGTTCTAATATTTCTCAATTTTCGTCTGATTTATGCTGCATAAGGCCAGTCTATTTAGCTTTCTTTTCCAATCGCAAAGTGATGTCGCCTCCCTCAATTTATTCTCAGGCAACCGAACGAGCTCTAATAACACGCGTGCCAAGTAACTTCCTTTCAAATTGGGTCACAACCTACCTACAAGAGTTTTTTTGTTTTGTTTTTGTAATTTACGTCCTCAAACGTTAGGTCATATCGGACAATGAATGGAATGGGTGAAATGATGCTCAAATGAGCCCAGGGTCCATAGACCTTAGTCACCTGACATTCATCTTTAATGATAAGGGAAAACCCTGGAAAAAAACTATCCAGGTAACTCACCCTGACCGAGATTCGAACTCGAGACCTCTTGAACGTGAGGCAGACACGTTACCATCACGCTATCAAGGTGGGCTTACAAGAGTAAGAGTATACGTATCGTACAGAAACACTTTTGTATTGTAAACTGCGATCACGGCGTTTTGAAAATACTTCTAACCACGTGTGCACTGGACTAGTGCAAGGGTAACACTAACACACGTGGGATGACCATAAAGTATGTAGGACGCGCTTGTAAGTAACTACAGTGGGTCTGCCGGCCAATTCTTAGTACAATCCATATAAACCTTGACCACTCTAATAGGCCACAACTTTTGAACCAATAAAAAGACACATGTGCAGCTTTGGGAGAATATAATACACAATTGGGAGATTGCATCACAGTATTTACATCTCAGCTAAAAATGTTGGAAGTGTCCTCCAGCATCTATACATGTTTGCACTCGTCTCACCACATTTTCTGAAGTTTACGGAGAGTATCCTCGCCAATGTTACTTATTTCGGTTCGAATGGATTCCTTGAGAACATCAACTGTCCATGGCCTATTCTTGAACACTCTATTTCAGATGTCCCCACAAGAAAGAATCAGGTGAGGCTAGTTCAGGAGATCTGGGGGGCGCCACAGACATTTTGAGATTATTCGATTATCAAAGAAACTGGTTACAAGTTCGATGGTGTCATTAGATGTATGGCACGTTGCTGGAAATAATCTTCTCTGAATTCAATATCATCCAGCTGCTCCATAAATGGACTGAAGATACCCTTATAAACTTCAGTGTCTACAGTCGTATCAAAGAAAATGGGACCAACGACACTTGAAGCTGACACCGCGCACTCCTAAATTTTAATCATGCAGTGGGGTTTCGTGGATCACTTGGGGGTTTACAGCAGCCCAATAGCAAATGTTTTGTGTGTTTATGTAGCCTGAAAGATGAAACCATGCCTCATCTGTAAACTACGCTATGGAGAGAATGTCTGCACGTGGAATAAAAGTACCCTGAAACCATAGACAGTAACTGATTCGTTTATCATAATCTGCTTCTTTCAGTTGTTGCACCATATGAATTCTGTAAGGTCGTAATCCCGATTTCTTCGCAGCTCTTTGGCATGATCCATATGAATACCCTAATTCTTTGCTCAATCGATGCAACGATTTGTTTGGAGAATTCACTAACCTTCTGCAAACATCTGTAACAATCTCTCGTTCAAAGGCGGTCTATGTTTTCCACTTTCACTAATGAGTATACCAGTTGTCTCCAGCTTTCTTAAGAGCGATAAAATTGTTGCCTTTGTCGGAACATCGCGTACATTAAATTCTCTTCGGAATTCCCGTTGTGTTGCTACTTTGTCTTCTAACATGTTTTCAAAATGTAAACACGCTCTCGTAGTAGTATTGCATGTTGATGTTATGACTGCACATTTAAGACTGAAAACTGTCAACAATTGTCAGTGTTGTCAATTCTTCCAAAGCCAGTAGGATTATTAGAACAAATTTCTACATTCTACGAGCTTTCAAAGGGTAATGGTTCAGGTTTATATGGATCGCACTGTAACATCTATACTGTTAATTAAACTGACTTTGTTTACTGTTTGGATGCTTTTCAAATATCACATGCACGATAAATCAGGGAGTACACGTTCACTTCTTTAGCTGCTTCGGTTAATGTAGCAAGCAGCCGATTAGAACATCAACATTAGGTGTTACTATGTGGAAGAAATGAATGTTATCTTCAGAATAACACTGGAATCTATTTAATTATAGACAAGTCCTAACATGGGCAGAATTGTTCAATTAACAAAAAATAAATATAAAAAATAAACACATCATTCTTCCCCATTTTCATATACTAAGTTAATGATTCTGGATATAAAATTCAACCTACCTGAGGCACCACCAGAAACTCAACTGGCTACCGCAGATTCTAGTGCGGCCAAACGCTGGGTGGATCTTGGAAAAAACATAAGGAATCTGAGAATTAAAGAAAACACATTCTGTAGACTTATTTTGTAAAGATGCACATTCCAGCCCTAAATTCAATAGTGCAAAACAATATTGAGCATTTGGTGACGGAGATGGACTTTGGGACACTCCTCCAACTGAGAGTGAGTGATTTATGACTGATACAGTTCTGCTCTGGTTCTCAGCGTTTCATTCTATAACCGGGCGTGAAACACCGCTTAATATTGTTCAGAAGCCTCTATCAGGCTCAAGATTCTTTTACGTGTCGTAAATTTACAGCACGGCTTTGTCATTTACAGCTTTGTCTCTGAATAATTAATCACCTATGATATGGCTACGGAAATTCCCTTTTCATTTTGTCTCACACGAAAACAATTTTTCTGGTATATAAGTACTAATACAAAGTATGACTGATGTGAGACATGTGTTTTCATCTGCCATAACGGCTACAAAATCAACTTCTTTCATTTTCTCCACAGTTACTTCATGATAAACTTCTATCATACAATCCTGGAGTTTGTTCTGTAGGTTCCTTTGAAAATATGGTTTCAGCCAATGAGTACCTTCATCGTTATATCCACTACCTAGAGTCCGTTTGCGTTAAGTTGTCAGAAAGAGAAAGAATGTTGGAGGGATGACCTGAGCTACAATGGAAAACAGATCCTTCTTCCGATCAAAACCTTTCCTTTTTGTTAGTTTTCTTACGCCACTGCTTCCTCAAGTGTGCAGATTCCTGGAGATTCCACCTTTGCCCTGAAAGGTTCGTCATAACACTGCGTACGAACGAGAAGGCAGCTACAGCATTCTCTTTCTCAAAATCCAAGACTTCTTATCCCATAGATACACTAATAAATCAATTCTAAGGAAAAGAATAAGCGAGAATTTTAAGAAGATTCAGCCTTGTCACGTCTTCTGTGGCAGTACTACCTCTCTGCCTCCCGGATCGACGTCAGGATTCCTTCCTCGTTTTCGTCGTCGTTGGCTGCTTGCTTCACCCTGGGCTCTAGCGGCTTCTCCTGCATGGATTCTTTTTGGGTTCTCAGGGGTTACGGTTGAGACAACACAAACCAACGATAATCTCTTAACTGCTTTTATTCGTCCTTGCATTCGTGGAGCCCGGGCACTTGATTAACTGCACTTCCGGCGGACATTTTATAGTAAAATACATACAAAAACATAGTGAACTCGTCATATGGGAGAGAATATACATAGAAAAACATAAAAACCAACTAATGAACTTTGAAATCCCGCCAGAAGAGAATCCCACATTTAAGTTCATCACTAAATCAACAGATGGCAGCAACAACTCCAGAATTACCCACACCACTGGATCAAGCTTTAGTCGCATAAGAGCCGTAGATGCAAACGATGATTTGCGAAACATGTCCTCAAAATAGGTACGAAAGTGAAGCAGATGTGTAATAAATATGACTCATCTAAAAATTAATAATTTTATAGTATATTTTATTAGACGCAGTATTTCGTCGAACACACCTGACGGATGTATACAATACTGCAATGAGCAACAACTGAGTAGCAACTGAGGGTTTAGGGGTTACCACCCTCTTATATACATGCAGCACTGCGTCACTAGCAAAAACTAAGGGTGTATTGACCTGTATAACGGCACGTAAAATAGCTAGCATACCATTCCATTGTCAAACATCTGCTCGTTCTGGGCTGTCCGGGAGTGCAGGGTTTCTCACGTATGTCTGCCCAGGTCCATCACAATGTTTCTTCAAGTCTACAATTTTGCTTTAACATAATTATTTACAGTTCTTAAATTTATGAGTAATTATTAAACATATTAGTAAATAAATAATTGATCCAAGGACCAAAGTTCCTGTTTCACTTCTTAAAAATGCAGAAAGACAAGAAAAGTACTACCTGTTCCCTTCGACTTAGGGTTACGTTTCAGCTTCCCTTCTCGATAACATGACTTAACTGAGTCAACATTTGATGCTCAAAGCACTTACATTCAGATCATTGTTTAAATGCTTTACATTTTGTTTGTTAATAAGAACATAATGTGACTGTGGGTACGTAGAATTAAAAGTCCAGTTTGCAGAAATTCAAAATGCTCTTTATTTCAAAGAAAAGACGCTTTGTACACCACCTACAGGCTCTAAAAGTGACGTAACATACAACGCAGTCTCTCGTTTCACCACACGTAAACAAACAAAAGAATTCATTGCGGTACACTTCAAATGTCCACACAACTCGCACACTGCACAACTGCAACTGTCCCTAACTCACTGAAACGATTTAAATGATTATTTGAATCTATTTAATAATTTAAATAAGTAAAAGTAATTATTTAAGATATGGAATATTGGTATGGAAAAGTTATTATATAAAATTATGAATAAATGTGTAAGAGTTGAATGTTGATTTGTCGTTATGGCAACGGCAAACAGACTATATAAGCACCTGGACTGGAGGTGACTTTTCTTCATTTGACTTCCATGGTGAAAGGACGTGAGTAAGTCCGCAAATAGACAATCATGTGCAAAGGCAATTTTTGTATGTAGGGAATATATGTATCAGTATATTTTACTTGGTGTAACAGAGAAGTGATTATTGGTGAATAGTTAAAAGGATTGCACCAGAGGATACTAATATCGATTGATTTATGTTAGAAAAACGTTGCATCCTTAATAAATCTCAAGAGTTTGGAGATACGTTGGAGAAATTATAAATAATCTTTTACTTAAAACAACATTATCCTTCCATATCCGTGACCACCCCTGAAAAGAAGAGTCCATGCAGATACCAGAGCAGCCGAGGAACGACTAGACTGAACTCCGAGAACTTCCAAGAAGTCCATCATCACCCAAATTCTTCCTACACCCCACAATGGAACATATTTTTATGTTCCAAATGGCGCCCAACGTGGGGCTCGAATAGGATGCGGCAGGATAATCTACATGGATGAGTAGTGTAACGGTAACGGAAGAAAGAAGACGGCGTAAGTAGCAGAATTTCCTGAGGATAAGGAAATAAGAGTGAAGAGACTTTCTACAATAAAGTAAGGTGTCATAAATCTTAATATTTAATGCTATTGAGAAGTCAGAAAATAGTTAAAAATATGGCGAATAGAAAAGAAATAACAGTGGAAGGAGAAGCAAGTGATTGTGTAGGAATGAGTAGGGAATATATGGGATTAAGTAAAGATGAATTAATGTTGGTAAGGATAACGAAAATGTTGAGTAATTTAGATGCTAAAATAGATAAGAATTCAAATTATTTAAAGTCAGAGTTAAAATCAGAGTTGGGGCAAAATATAAATGATTTAACACAGAAAATGAGTAATTTAGATGCTAGAGTGAGACAGGAACTAGCACAAAGTGTAAGAAATTTAGAGGTTAGTTTATCACAGAAGCTAAAACAGGAATTGAAAACTGAAATAGCACAAGCAATCAGAGATGGGAGGAAAGAATGTAGGGAGAGTATGGAAAGGCTAATGCAGATCATAGAACTTAACAAGAGTGAGAGTAGACAGGAGGTTATAGAGTTAAGAGAAATGATTCAAGAAACTAGGTTATGTCAGGAAAATGTTAAGCAGGAGATGAAATCAGAGGTAAATAAAGAATTAGGAATATTTAGGAATCAACAGGAAGAAATTCTAAAAACACAAACAGTACATGTAGAAGAATTAGATAGTAAGTTGGAACAGAAATTTAAAGTGATCAATTCTGAAATGCTCTTACAACAAGAAGGGTTAAAATTACAAATTAAAGAAATAAATGTGTTCACAGATCAAAGAAATGCAGGAAAAATTTGAATAAAGAAAAAGAGAATCTAGGGAACCTGACTCATGTTGTACTGACAATTCAGGTAAATAAAATGAATGATATGCAAAATGTAGTTAGAAACAAGAATAATAATTATTGTGACTTACCATGTAATCTAGGTGATAGTCCAGGTGAAGAAGTAGTGAGTGAATTAGTTGATTCGGTGGGTCCTGATAACGATGCTAAGTATCACAGAAATACACAAAATGTGCCAACAAACACACATTTTCCAACAAACACACATTTTTACGATTTAGGTTATAATGAGTGCACGAATTATTCATTACATGACATTAGTCTACCAACTTTTGACGAAGGGGCAGGAAATAATCCAAAGGTGTTCTTGAGACAATTGAAGGAATATTTTCGCATAAAGAAAATTCCAACTGAGTTCAGGATGATGATTGTTAAGCGTTGTCTAAAAATAATGCATTGGAGTGGCTTAGATTGACTTTGACTTCATATGAAACATATGGTATGTTTAGAAATTTGTTTATTAATCGGTTCTGGGGTCCTGAGAGGCAGAACAGATTAAAGATCGAGTTATCAACTGGAAAATTTGACTCCAGAAAGGGGATGTCTATGACTGAATATTTCTTGAAATTGGCTAACAAAAGCAAGCTGGTGAATCAGGAACTTACGGAGACAGAAGTAATCAAAATGTTGATTCGACACTATCCACCACACATTAGGAATCACCTAATCGTAGCAAGATCTGTAGATTTTGCAGATATCATCGAATTGTTGTCAAGAGTTTGAGGTATACAGTCCATTCACAGACATAACCTCAAACACACATCACAATAATCACTCACACAATGAATCTGAACTAAGAGACCGACATAATGTCAGGGAGAACTACAACAGAGATTATATTTATCCTGAAACATTCAGATCGTCTGGTAGGGGAGAGGCATCAAGTAGAAGTAACAGATTTGTAAACAATTACCGGAATTTAGGCGAAGATATGAATCTGTTTTTCCATCTGGTAATCACAGCAGGATACAGTCTGGCCAACAGAGTAATTATAATAACGCTGGCGGTTATGGAAGAGGTAGTCGAGATAGATAAATCACCTAAGATTTTATAGGGAATATACTCAAACGGTGAATAACAGAGATGATAGTCTGAACACAGGGGTACAACATGAATCATCAGGTAGTGGAACGAGTAGACAGCATGCTAACATGAACCCTCAAAATGAATCAAATAATATAAGACCAACAATGAATACCAAGGACTGATGCCAACTGAACTGTTATTGAAAACCATCCCATTTGAGTCAAATACCAAACACTCCTTTGTAAATAAATTGTGTAAGTATTCCGTAATATTTAAAATCAAGTTATGTTTAAATTATTAATGAATCATGCATTTTATTTGTTCAGTACTGAATTATGTTTACTTTTAGACTAATTGTTGTTGATCATTGTTTTGAAACGTTATTGTAGGGGTATTCTTTGAAATATATGGAAACTCATTGTTGAATTAATTAAATCAGACTATCTTCCATGTATTTCGAAGAGAGGCATTTGAAACGATTTAAATGATTATTTAAATCCATTTAATAATTTAAATAAGTAGGATATTGAATATTGGTATGGAAACGTTATTATATAAAATTATGAAGAAATGTATAAAAGTTGAAGCCGGTAATAAGATGCCTCAAGTTCAGAGGAATCATTATCCCTCAGTGATGGTGTGGTAGGAGGCAAGTTATTCTGGTACCACCGAGCTACATTTTTGTGAAAAGGGCATTTAAACCAGCGCCAGAGTGTATGAAAGCACTGTTTTGGAGCCTATTGTCAAGAACTTGAGTGGCACATTGTTTCAAAATCAATCATGGACTTTCCAGCAGGATTCTGCCCCTGCCCACAAGGCCAGGTCAAGGCAAGCATGACTTCACTGTCATGTCCCTGACTTCGGTTCGCCTGAAGATTGGCCCAGTAGCAGTTCAGACCTGAATCCATTGGATTACCGACTGAGGTCACTGCTTGAGGGCATCACCTACAAGAGACACCCCACCATTGGAAGTTGAAAGCGTTCCTTGTCAGCAGTGGCAGATTTCCTCTAGATGTCCATTCCGCCATACACGAGTGGCTACAAAGACTCAGAGCCTGTATCCGTGCAAAGGTGGCCGTTTCGAAAAGTGACTGGTACTGTGTGTAATGAATGCCTGTAAGTACAACATACTAAAAGCCAATTACAATATTTTGCATGGTATTTGCATTTTTCACTTTTCAAGTTGTAACAGTATGGCTAGACTAGGTAGTAAGCAAAATAATTGGATTTGGACAAGGTCAAAGTATTACACAGATTTATTGGATATCTTGTTATACTACTACCCATAAAAAATACAAATTAGGAGAAATTACAGAAACAAATCAGCACATGTCCAAAGGATATGTCTCTTCGTACACATGTCACTAAAGAATGAACTTAATGTCAATATGCTACAGAAAAACTAATACAGTTTAGATGAACGTCAAAATCAGAGACAATATTGTTTTATTGCTACAAGGTAAATGTTTAAATGAAGAATAATCAAAGGCTTCCATCTAGAAATATTTTATGCATCCTGTAAGAAATGCTGATAGTGAAACACAGCGAAGAGACAGCATAACCTAATTAGTACACCAACAGTTCCTTAAAATGTAGAACACTGAATAAAGGAGTATAAAACGAAAATTAACTGCTAGCTGCAGCAGAGGGAGGTGATGATGCAGCTGCATTGCTTGTAGCTTGTTTCTTTGGACTCTCCTCTCCTGAAGGTTTAGCATTGGCATTCTCTTTAGAATTTTTGGTGACCTCTGCCTTTTTCTCTGCTTCTCCATTTGTATTTGGCTTTGCACTACTTTCATTTGCATCCCCTTCAGCGGAGGCATCTTCGGTTATGCTACCCTTTTCACTGTATCGAAATCTATCATATCGACCACCTTCTGCACGGGAATCATCATCCTCGTCTGACGATTTGTTTGCCGGTTCCACTTCACGCAACAAATCTCCCAAATCTTTATCCACATCAGCCCAGAGCTTATCATCCATACCTCCTTCCAAATCCTGATCCATGTCACCCTCACCCTCACCCTCACCTCCACCATCTCCAACAGTTTCTGTGGAGGTGTCATGCCCTTCCTGTTGTGATGCTTTTGCAGATCCTTCAGCTGAACCATTCTTCTTGTTGCTGTCGCTAGAAGCTGTTGTTTCCTTTGTTGTGCCCTCCTTTTCATTTGAACTTTCACCCGTTTTCTGCAAAGAAAAATTTAAGGAATGTCTGTATTCAGAATACAAATCATAAACGTAAACAATTGTTCAACTTTACATAGAGATGTGTTATATATCCAGGATATATTTTAGTAAATAATATTGTTTACATTCCACTGAAATAAATCTGCAATAGTAAATACTTTGAATTATACAATGTCAAATCTATACCCATTACTAAACTATTCATTCATTAAAAAAGTTAACTTTGTCAATACACTAATGCATAATATAGTGAGATGTGTTACATATCCAGTATGGTCACATTGACTGCACGCCACCTACCGTGGAGTTGTGTGAGTAGAATTGTTCAGCCTTTTTCCCCCCCTCTGCTGCTGGAAGGGACAAAGGACTACAGCTTTCAGGGGGCAGCCACTAACTGACATGGGAATATCACAAAGTGAGTTGTGTTGTTACTGTGCGAACACTTCAAGACTCAAAAGTACACAATTCAGGAAGTTTCCATTACTAGAAATTCCTTGCTGCCCAACAGACTATATAAAGAATTAGTAAATCTTAGAGAGATTTTTAGACTTCCTGTTTTGAGCTTCAGGTAATCAACTGAGTTGAGTCGCCAAGTTCAGTTCCATGGTGAGGAGTTGGAGGTAGTGTGAACCAGCAACGAAGCAGTTAAGGAATAAATATTGGGAGTAGTTGTGTACAGTCGGCATACACCTATTTGGGGGTGGGGGGCGGGTGGGTGGTGGTAAATCGTTGTATACTCAGAGGGGTTACTAGCAGAGGAAGTAGGTACATGCTAATGAGACTTGTTGGCACTGTACATTTATGTAAAACAGTGATTATATGTAGCATTGCACCAACAATTTTGGTAGCAAACAGGTTAAGGAGTTTTGTCTTATGTTTGTGCTAATTATATTTCAATAACCTGCAAAGAGCAGATACTCTTGGAAGTACAAGAAGTCAAATTCATATATATTTATAGTACTCTCCTCAACAATTCATACAATACAGAAGAAAATAAACCCTGATAACTCCCATTATATATACTAAAATAGTGGGAGAGCCAAAAACCCATAAACCAGCAGCGCAGAGTTTTTTAATGGGTATGCAGAATTAACACATTGGATTTTGGATCTAAAAATAATCAGAAATAAAAACAATAAACTTCAGCATTTACAGAAAATCAACACAGACAACTATATAAAAACTAATGGCTACAACCTAAGATTCCATAAACAGGCTATCTTCAATAGTTTTAATGCACAGACCGGTCAACATCCCTCTCATAGCAGAATACAAAAAATAATAGAAATAGCACAAAAATTACTTGGCAAAAAAGAAGACGCTAGGGAAACCACAACCCTCTCAGAAGCTAAACTACAGAAACTAAAGTGATCTTAAAAAAATTCACTAACTACCCATGGGCCTTTGATAAATTCAAAGTTTTCAAAAAACAAAACATCCAACTAGCACCAGTCAACAATTACTTCTTAAAAAAAACCTAATATGCTCAAACATCAAAGATGCCATTCCATCTGACAAAAAACCTGGTATATACCAAATTGAATGTGTGACTGTAGTCAAATTTATATTGGAAAAATCAAAAGAAATTTAGAAACAAACAATTTTGAAAATCAGCAGTTGCCACATTTCTGAAATAAACAAACAGCAACTTAAATCCAGAACCAAAACTATAAACACACGACAGAAAAACTATCCACAGAGTACAACCCAAGTTTCCACAAACAGGTAATCTTCAATAATTTAATACACAGACTGGTCAACAACATCCTTCTCACAGCAGAATACAAAAAAATAATAGGAACAAATTTTCATTTCAAAAAATAACCAGTCAATATCCGGTTGACAATGGAGGAAAGTAGCCTCCGAAACATGTTCTAGGAAATTTAAAAGAGTTTAGTGTCATTAATCGACTCACCTTTAAATTTAATTACAGCATTGTTTTCATCACTTCCATGAAAGGAAACAGTAGGATGAGTTGAAGAGAAAACATGCAACCATACTCTAGCTTGGACCAGATCAGTGTGAGATACAAAGCAACACTGAGTGACCCGCTCCCCAAGATTTCCCTCTTAATACCCACAATACATTAAGAGAATGCTCACATCGTCCTGTCAGTTGTGGTATATGCAATGGCCAGCTAAACTTCCTATCAAAAATCGGTCCCAGGAAACTCGTTTCATCTGCAAATGGGTAAGACATGTGGACCCAGTCGTAGTGAAAATGGTAATCGACTCCTATGTCACCAGAAGTTGATGCAGACTTTTCTCAGTGGAGAACCGAAATCTGTACTTACCACTCCAATTGTGAAGATTAAAGATTGCTGTAGACTGCACTCCACAAATGAATTACACAGAGAAGTGCAGTAAATGGCAAAGTTGTCTACGAACAAGCACAACAAAACCTCGAGGAACACATTTAGAGATAGAATTGATACCAATAGCGAACAATATAACACTCAGCACAGATCCCTGAGCAACTCCATTATATTGGAAAATAGTTTCAAAAAGGCCGAGCTGACCCTTACTTGGAAAAGCAGTTGTTCAGGAACTCCCGAAGGAAAACAGGCGTCCACGTATATTCTAGCTGTGCAAGATCTGTAGCAAACCTGCATGCCAATACGTGTAATAAGCCTTCTCGAGATAAGAAAAATATGGCCATGGTCTGAAAGTTCTTCATGAAACCGTTTATCTGTGTCAACATCAACCCAAGATGGTCAACTGTGGAGCGGCGACATCGGAAACTACACTGGATGTTAGAAGGCTGTTTCCAGCCAGCACACCAACTATCCGTTTATCATGCATCCTATCACCCTGCATATGCAACTAGGAAGGAAATTGGACAGTAGCTGGAGGGCAGATGATGGTTCTTCCCAGCTTTCAAAATGGGTATGATTGTGGCCTTCCGCCACTTCTCAGGAGAACTACTGTCAACCCAGACACAATTATAGACCACAAGTAGGAATGGCTTCCCTTTCGGAGAGATTTGTGGCTACCATCTGGTCCTGGTGCAGATAGTTGTGAAGATGAAAGCGTGTTCTAATTATGCCATGGTGAAAAGGGGATTGTAGTCTTCAGGGTTTCTAGAACAAAATGAGAAACCTTGATTCCACCTGAGCCTTAATTTGGAGAAACTCAGGCTAGACACTTGAGCAAATGCACTGCCAAAGGTAAATTACTGAGGAAGGTGTATGTCAAAAAATGACACAAAGTTGGTCCATGATTTGGTTTTGCTATCCTTAATTATGTGTCTAGATTTCGCATGCATTTTCTTGTACTCAGATTATCCAGTGGAAATCCCTAAGAGCATGCTTTCGAGCACGAATAGCATTCTGGCAGTCATCTGTCCACCATGGGACAGGAAATAGATGGCTGTGTAGAGTTGATCGCAGAATAGATTGTTCTGCAGAGATGCTGAACTAGATTGTTGTAGTTAAAAATGGAAAATTGTAAAGGTTCCAGTTGGCATGATCACATGATCAAAACATTAGCTAGATGTGTGGTGCACACATCTTGTGCTAAGAAACTGATGACATGGGAAGTGGTCACTTGAATGTAGGTCAGAGATAACATTCCACCGAAGGGAAAATGCTGTGAACAGACTGCCACATCAAAGTGAGCAAAGGTTTTGAATGCACCAGAAAGGAATGTGGATTCTCAGGTATTAAGGAGAACCATTTTATTGATGTCTATGAAATTTGCAATTAGTTTGCCTCTTGCACAAGCTTGAGTTGAGCCCCACAGACTATGATGAGCATTTAGTTCAGCCACCAACAGAAAAGGTGTTGGTAGCTGGGAGACCAGATGTAAATCAGGACACAAGAGGTCATTAGAAGGGGGGCAGGGGGTAGGTAAATATTGTAAATAGCAAACTGTATGGGTGGAAGTTTAATGCTTACAGCAACTGATTGGATGTCAGACTGTAAGGGTACAATTTCTACAAATATATCATCTCTGAGCAGCATCAAGTGCCTCCATGCACAGGAATACCCTCTTTATGTGCAACATCACACCTTAGTGGAGTATAGCCTCTGATTTTAAATAGGTCTTGGGGACAGCTTGTATGCACATGACTAATGATTGGGGTTTATTATGCAACAATTAAAGCTTGGGTCTATGTGCTCTAATTTGCATATGCAGGACAGCCATGGTTACAATGGGATAAGGTACTGAGTTCTTCTAGCTTGTGACGACTTCAGCGGTGGCTGAACCAATTTACCCTTTTTCTCTGGGTTGGGCTAACACCTTTTTCGGGAGGCTTTTCCTGCCTCTTTTTCACTACCACTCAACTACCACTGTCCACAGTATGGATAGGATCCTCTGTTCCATCTACAACGAGGAGGCCCATTTCGCATTAGAAAAGTTTGGTTTGAGAACCTCGAGCCGAACGGAAACTAAACGATAATCTCAGATCAGAATCCTCTCCAGAAGATTCGTCAGATTATCTCAGGGGAGATGGTCATGAACTTTTCCTCTGGTTTACAGATTTGGTGCCAGTATTACTTTTCCACTTAAGAAAGTCACTTCTTTCATACAGTCTTGAACTGTTTTACAGGAGCATTATAAACTACTGGTTCAGAACTTCTTGAGGTTGATGCTCTAGGCAATGATTTGGATGATAACTGTTCATGACTGGATTTGCTAGGTGTGGACACTGCTGTACCTACCGATATCTGTTCCTTTGTGTGTACCCTAAGTGTAACTGTTTTTTCTCCAATTATTATTCCAGAACTAGGAACCGAAGACTGGCAAATACACAAGAGCTTTTGGGCTTCCGAAAAGGACACCTTTTCCCTAATCCAGATCTTTTGGATCGCACGCTCCTCTATAAAACAGGGACATCTTGTGAACTTGATGGATGTTCACCACTGTAGTTAATGCATGCTAGACATGCTGTACACCATTACAAAAGTCACTTGTGTGATCAAAGCGCTGACACAGCATCACAAGGGGTTATGGATATATGGCCTCACCTCTATTGCTTAATACCCTATCTTAATCTTTTGTGCGAGGTCAGCCTGATCAAAGGTTAGGAACAGGGTATGATTAGGCATAAATTCCTTAAAGTCTCTCTGTTACACTCGGTACACTGCTGTGACACCTTGGTCTTCCAGGTTTTCCTGAATCTCTTTGTTGGACATAGCATCCAATGCATGGGTGTTTACCACTCTGTGCAAAAAATTGAGAGACTTAGACACCATAACACTAATCTGATACCACAAAAGTTAATCGAGAAGATAGACACATTGCTTCACCCACACTGTTTATTCACAGGACATGTTTCAAGAGCTTTTGCTCTTATCAGCTGGTACTCGATTAGTGCAAGTTGTAGTGGTTTTCTCTTTCCCCGTGTTGTCAATAGATGGCATGATGTACTTGTCAAAGACGTCTGGTGGTGGAGTTTCAAAATTCATGACTATGACGATTTTTGTTAATGAAGATTTTTCCCCATATGGAAAGGTCTATGGGGTAATTAACGTATTTTATTAGGGATGTTTCCAAGATGTCATGTCTAGTATTCAAAAAATGAAAAGCTACTGCTGATTTTTCTGTTTTGCCATTTTTAATGTTTCTTATGTGTTCTTTAGTTCTGATATTTATTTTTGTTTTTCCTATATAAATTTTAGGGCAAGTTTCACATTTGATCACATAGATTCCTGGTTTTTCTTTGGTAGTGATTGAATTTTTGGGAGGGCCTTTTAACAAATTTCTGATATTAAACCTATTTTGAGGTGCAAGAATTATGTTGTGTTTTGAGAAGATTTTTTGGAATTTATTACAGGCTGATGGATGGAAGGTGAATTTTTAAAACATTTTTTTCTCCTTTTCTCCCGTAGGTTCTAGGGTGGTGGTTTCTTTTATTTTCTTAACTTTGTTGAGTCTGTTAACTGTTTTGTATACTAAATTCCTTAAAGTCAGAAGAACAAAAGTAGTAGACAAAACAGTTACGACTCAACGGAAACCAGAAGATCCGTGGTTCAAATCCCGGCTATGGCATTGAATTTTTCATTCTATGTTTCCACAATTTAGCCTACACACGGCCAGTGTGAAAGAACAATTAATTTCCAATAATTGACCTATTAGTGGTTAACTATAAAGCCCGGGCCTTAAAGTACTTACATGTAGTAAGTCGCCATTAAGGTAGTTGTCTCATGTGTTTATGAGTACTCCTAAGTGGTTTACCGGGAAAATACGAGTCAGTTGGAGAATTTAGTGTCATATCGGTATGTTGGCCATAGTAGCTCAATGGTAGAGCGGCTGGACGGAAACCAGAAGATCAGTGGTTCAAATCCCAGCTATGGCATTGAATTTTTCATTCTGACTCTGTTTCCACATCCATATTGGTTTGGGGCATTTTAACTTGGATGACATCCATATCAGTGAAAGGGTTAAGGGACACAAAGGGTCTTCATTAACCTATGTGTGGAGTCACATGAAGGCAGGGTTCACCCATCTCTTATCTAACGCAGAAATGCATTCTTCGATAATTTTCAGTTTCTCGTGTATTGTGCAATTTATGCTTACATTTCCCCGATGACATGTAATCAATTTGTTTCTGTAGCTTCATGACTGAGAAAGGAAGATATTAATCTAACCCTTCTGAGAAGAATGGCAAGTCCTATCTCAGGTACAGCAAAGGTGTGAGGAAGGCAGCCTAGTGTAATATTGTCACTAATATATTTCTGGTATTCCTAAGAAATTCCTATTGCACAGTCAGTGCAAAAACAAAATGGACTTCGGTACTGTCTTAGTGCAGTACTATAATTTAAACTAGGAATTTGCATTATTAAATTATAGATGAGTCGTATTTATTACACATCAGCTTCACTTACGTACTTATTTTGAGGACATGTTTCACGAACCATTGTTTGCATCGTCAGCTCTTATACGACTAAAGCTTGATCCAGTGGTGTGGGTAGTTCTGGAGTTGCTGCTGCCATCTGTTGCGAAACATGTCCTCAAAATAGGCACGTAAGTGAAGCTTATGTGTAATAAATACGACTCATCTATAATTTAATAATTATTTCACTTCACTGTGGTGTTCCAATACAGTTAAATTTTGATATAGGAATTTGCAGTTTATTATTCCTCTATTTTAAGGATGATTGTCCAGATTAAGAGAAATCTGGTTTAAAGAGGTCTGGATTCATGAGGTCTTACTGTAATCATAAAAAGGGCATGGAGAAAATGGAGTTTTGGAAGAAAGGATAGAACAGATGTCATTCCCATGGGGAATTCCAGCAGCTCGTTGAATGATATTTTATATCAAATAAGCGGCAACAATAGTGATGAAAGTAATTTAGAATTTTCCCAATAAGTGGCTCTCCTTTCTAATATGTGACATGGCGGTTTTTTCTAAGTCCTTCACACTTGATGTGTGTTTGGAGGAATTTAGTAACAGTGACGTCAAAATTAATATAAAAATTATTTGTGGTTGGTTTATTGACACTCGTCACTTACTTTTTCATATATTTATGAGAGACTAGTTTCAAAGGCCCTGGCCTCCAGTTGGGAAGAGATTGAAAATGGAGGCCAGGGCCTTTGAAACTAGTCTCTCATAAATATATGAAAAAGTAAGTGACGAGTGTCAATAAACCAACCACAAATAATTTTTATATCCTTCACACTTTTTATACTATGATGATTAATATAATTATTTCTTTACTTTTTAGTGCAATTTGGTGCTGAAGGGCATTCTTTTAGCGCTACTGAAGTCATAGCTTAATTGTTTATTATTTACTTACTGAAAATGTAGCTATAACTTGACGCAGCAAAGTTATACTTATTAATTTTTAGATGAGGCGTATTTATTACACATCTGCTTCACTTTCGTACCTATTTTGAGGACATGTTTCGCAAATCATCGTTTGCATCTACGGCTCTTATGCGACTAAAGCTTGATCCAGTGGTGTGGGTAATTCTGGGGTTGCTGCTGCCATCTGTTGATTTAGTGATGAACGTAAATGTGGGATTCTCTTCTGGCGGGATTTCAAAGTTCATTAGTTGGTTTTTATGTTTTTCTATGTATATCCTCTCCCATATGATGAGTTCACCATGTTTTTGTACGTATTTTAGTAATTCTGTGCTATCTTCAATTTCATGATTTTCAGACCAGAAATGAGCTGCTATTGCGGACTTATCAATATTTTTGTATCTTAAGTGCCTGAAGTGTTCTTTCTTTCTAGTGCCTATGTTTCTTTTTGTCCTCCCTATGTAAATTTTTTCACAGTCTTTACACTTAATCTTGTAAATGCCTGACTTTTCCTCTGGTTTAAACCAGGCATTTACAAGATTAAGTGTAAAGACTGTGAAAAAATTTACATAGGGAGGACAAAAAGAAACATAGGCACTAGAAAGAAAGAACACTTCAGGCACTTAAGATACAAAAATATTGATAAGTCCGCAATAGCAGCTCATTTCTGGTCTGAAAATCATGAAATTGAAGATAGCATAGAATTACTAAAATACGTACAAAAACATAGTGAACTCGTCATATGGGAGAGGATATACATAGAAAAAAAAAAAACAAAAACCAACTAATGAAGTTTGAAATCCCGCCAGAAGAGAATCCCACATTTAAGTTCATCACTAAATCAACAGATGGAAGCAGCAACCCCAGAATTACCCACACCATCGGATCAAGCTTTAGTCGCATAAGAGCCGTAGATGCAAACGATGATTTGCGAAACATGTCCTCAAAATAGATACGAAAGTGAAGCAGATGTGTAATAAACACAACTCATCTAAAAATTAATAATTTTTCGCTTCACTGTGGTGTTCCAATACAGTTAAATCTCGATATATTAAAGTTATCCTTGTTTCTCCACTAAATGCAATGCTGCCTACAGTCTTATTTGTCCCTATATTACACTAAACACACACTATAGTCCCTAATTTACTCCATAACTAGCTAATTACACTAAAGGCAGCATTGCATACAGAACATCTGTGTCCTCAGCAGACCCTCGTCAAATAATAATTGAAGACAGGCTCCTCATAATTAAAATAAAAGGACAAGACCATTTTACTGATTTGTCGAGCCATGTCCCAATTTTCAACAATATACCTATGGAAGGAATCTTAAATATTCAAAGAATGCACAGAACGAACAGCCTTCACTTCTAACAGTACAATAGGTACCTCTGCTGGACAGCAAGCCTACTTTTGTAAAGCAATAAAACCTGAAAGGAAACATGGTCAGTATTTTCCAAAACTGACTGGTGCTAATTCATCCACGTCTTTTTTCCACCAGTGTATGGCAGGCATCTGGAGCACTTTTACTAAGGTTGGCTACAAGTGTAACACATCTTTCTCATGTTGGCTGCAACATGCAAACCTACAGGTTGTCTGCTTGTGTATACCTGCAACTTGGAACTTAAAAAAATATTCTCCATCTCACAAAAGAAAGTTTCTCTGAATGAGCATCAATATGTAATCAGTGTAATACTTTAGGTTTAGCAAAATTTGCAGATTAGCACCCTTATTAGCCTGAAAATAAGCTAGGTTTAAGAGACAGAGAGAATACTTTTATTGTGAGACAGTAACGATTGTGGCACTGACAGAGAGATATGTGTATGTTTAAGGGCACCCAACTACTTGGTTATCAGCACCCTTTAAAAAACTAATTGCAAATGCCAGATATAAAGATAAGGTATGCCTATAAAAGTACTACTTGTAATCTAATTTCAAATAGGTAAGTAGGAAAAATGCTATATAAAATAATCTCACCTCATTTTCTTCCTTTTTATTCTCTGCATTTTTCTTCTCTGCCTCTTTAGCTGCATTTTCTTTTTCTCTACGGTGATGTATCTTCTCAGCCTTACTCCTTAGAGCTCGATCATCACGGTACCTGACATAGCGCTGCAAATGATTCCGAGTACGGCAGTGAATAGACAGAGCTCTTTCAGGTGGATCCAAACGTGGCAAATAAAGCCTGCACAGGTCACAGAAGTAGACCTCCACTTTTTTTATATACTCGGAACCTGAAAAAGGCGTTATCCATATAATGCTGGTAAAACCTTTTAAGTTTTATTACAGGTACATTAGCATTTGAATGATATTGAAAGGAGAAAATGGAACTACAGGTCTTTGTCACAGTGAACCGACATTAAGGAGCTTGGATTGTACTTGCTATGATCCCTGACATGTCCACACAAAAAAGGCTTATATTGGACTTTAAGTGGCCTAAATGGCATCTTGTTAACAGTTTTCATCTTGACAGAAATGTGACAACACTGGTAAAACTGAGCATACAGACTTTTGGAACCAATCTCCAAATTCTGAAAAATATATACAAATACAAAATTAATACAAAATTTTTATATCGAGGTTTAACTGTATACGACTCATCTATAAATTAATACAGAATTTTTAGTTTTGTAAAGAGCTCAACTCAATTTTGCAAGCATTGGCATATATTCTTCAAACTCTTTTATGCAATATCAACTCCACCTGTCAAACAACTTCAATTTAATATTTTAGGAACTAACAGGTAAGTGTAGAAAGAGACAGCAAATGGGATTTTCTGTGTGATCTTTACTGGGCAGGATGAAATCAGTATAATAAATTTTAGCTTTGCTCATGATGACTTCATTTCTGAGTAGATTCAACCAAATATGCCTGCATTTGAGCTGATGTATACCATTTTGCTTTACTTAAGACAAGTATAGCATTCAGAGTTTCAAACAGCATGTTTACAACATTTCAGTTTACAGTGAAAAGTTTCCATTAAACATTATAGACCATAATCTCAGAGGAATTAAACATGCAATTCCCAACCTAAAATGTGTGTGTATATATACACTAGAGACCGGCATTTAAGGCGTCAGGACCACTTGACTCACTCGCAGTGATGAGCATGAGACGCTACGTAACCAGATGACGTCATAATTCACGGCCTGCCCGTTCGGTCTTGAGAAGATCGGATCACTAGTAGCAGTGAGTGACTCGGGTTTACCCACACCCACAGATGCTCCGGCTTCTCTTTTCTTGCTCTTTTTTTTTCTCTCTCTTTTTTGCCATTAAAGAATCAGTAGGTTCATAGAGAGTTTGAGTATCATACAGTAGGTACGCAAAATAAGAAGCTATTAACAGTGAAGCAAACAAATATATACAAATATAATAATTTGTAATTTAAAAAACTTAACTTATCTTTTAAGAAATGACCGTATTTCTTACACACTGAATAGGATTATTATTACAGGATTATTCACGAAATCACGATCCTATTCAATTTGTAAGAAATAGGTAATCATTTCTTAAAAGATAAATGAAGTTTTTAAGGTACAAATTTACATACAGTAGGTACGTATATTGTGTAATGTCTTTACTTTAGTCATCAATAATGATAATAATATAATAACTTAATTTTAATCAAGTCTTCTAAAGGTCAAGTCATAAGAACTACAGATTGGAATTTCCAATTTTCCGAAATTTAATGGCCCGTGATAGTTGTGTAGCTGATTTTCTTGTAATCATAGGACCAAATATCTGTAGGACATGCTAGCAAACATTTTCCTGCTACCTCAAGAACACAAGGAAGTGTGTCTTGTATTTGGCCCGCAATTTCATGTACATTATGGGACACAGTGCGTGGAATTGGTAGTACTTTATCAACGTCTATGTTTCCGTATTTAGCCCCAATTTATACAAGATTCTGTGCCATAATATGAAACACTTTACCAGCAACAGTTTTGAATGGATGAATGTCACTCGCGCACTTGAGTACACAGCTCCTTGTGATAGTCTCCCAGTCTTGTTTACTAACACTGACTATAGCAGAAATAGAATGGGGAACCAAACACTTGTGTCCAATCAGCCTTGACGTTCCGAGTTGTGAGAGAGCACTTTATTGCATGTTTTGCACTGTGTAAATCTCACTTTAATTTTTCCATGCGCTGTGTAAATTTCTTTAAAAGTGTCGCATGCTGAAATCGTACCCGACCTTTCTCTGGTAATATACACTCCACTGCTCACTTTGTGTTTAACGCTGTCAGCAGATTCCGTTTCCATTTTCAACTTCCGCAATGCAACAGACAACTAAAGTTGATCAAGTCACGGTCGGGCTTGGCTCGGCTCACTCTAGGACCGCAGTATAATAAACAGCTAGGTAAGTAATGAACCTGCTGCCTTCTTCCCCTCCCAATTACCCCTCCCTATATAGTGACTCGTGCTGCCGAGGCATCCGAGCACGGGCATGAGTGATGCAAGAATTGCCGGTCTCTAATATATATACACACTCCTAATCTAGCCATAAATACTGTTACAACTTGAAAAGTGAAAACCTCAAATACCATGCAAAATATTTTAATTGGCTTTTACTATGTTGTACCTACAGGCATTCATTACACACAGCACCGATCACTTTTTGAAATGGTTTCCTTTGGCACGGATACAGGCTCTTGAGTCTTTGTGGCCACTTGTCTATGGCAGAACAAGACGACATCCAGGGAGAAATCTGCCACTGCCGACAAGGAGTGCTTTAAACTTTTGCAGTGACCACAGTCGGTAGTCCAATGGATTCCGATCCAAACTGCTACTGGGTCAATTTTTAGGTGGAATGATGTCACGGACATGCCACTGGTCATGCCTGCATTGACCTAGCCTTGTGGGCAAGGGCAGAATACTGTTGGAAAGTTCATGGTTGGTTTTCAAACAATCTGCCATTCAAGTTCTTGACAATAGGCTCCAAAACAGTGCTTTCATTCACCCTGGCGCCGGTTTTAACGTCCTTTTTGCAAAAATGTAGCCAAGTGGCACCAGAATAACTCACCCACCCCCACCATCACTGAGGAAGGATAATGGTCCCTCTGAACTTTAGGAACCTTATTAATTTTTAGATGAGTCGTATTTATTACACATCTAAAAATTAATAATTTTTCGCTTCACTGTGGTGTTCCAATACAGTTAAATCTCGATATATTTAGGAACCTTACTACTGGCTTCCTGAGATGATGCATAAACCCTGTCGTTTTGCACATTTAAACTCTTCAATAGTGAATACTTTTACATTGATGAAGAGAATGTTCCGATGAACATTTTGAGCATAATGCTGTAGCAGACGTCATTTACGCACTATCAGCTTCATTAGGAATGTCCTTTACATAGGCAATAAGCCCTTAGTCCAAGCTCCTCTGACAAAAGCAAAGACATTGCCCTTTTTGAAATGTTCGTTTCACGGGACAAGATAGCCTGCTTCCCCACAGGACTTCACCGAACACAAGCCGCCACTGCTTTTTGTGCTGCTGGAGTCCTGACTCTGCATGGTCGAACCTCCCTTGGACGATCCTTTACAGTACCAGTTGCAGTGAATCGCTCAATGGTGTGGTACACAAACATACGGCTGATTTTCAGCTTTTGTAGGGTCTTGAAAATGTCACTTGCAGATTTTCCAACTTTATGCAGCGCAATGACAGCTACACAATTTTCATAATCACCCCATTCCACGGTGAAACCTGGAGCTAAATACTTCCTCTTTCAAAGACAAGCTAACAATGGTTCAAGGTTAAGGTGTGCACACATGCAGTTGTTTATACATCAAACTGGATGTACAGTATGTGTCAAAAACTTGTAACAGTATTTAGATTATGGCAGTATAGATGGCAATGTATTATGCTTGAGTTTACTGCCACAAAACTGTAGCAATGTGAATTTCATATTTTTGAACTGTTTACATTCTTGAAATAAACTTACATTCAGCAACCTTATTTTAAACTATATTACTTACCAAGCTTGATTTCGGTTTTGGTTTTTTCTTTTCCTTCTTCTTTATCCTTATCAGTCTTGGATTTACCTTCCTCACCTTCAGCTTCGTCACCAGAATCTATAGATTCAAGTACAACAGTTACTGAACTTTAATGTTTCACAAAATATTTAAGTGCAATTACGACTGCACCAAGAACAAGTTGCAAATAGATTGTGTAATGAAATAACACATTTGTCACGAGTACAAATTGAACTAATGCTAAGCTAATCGGAAAAACTATTCATAGTTGGTTTATTGACACTACATCACTTACTTTTTTATATTGTCGAGGGACTAGTTTTGGAAGCCATTGCCTCCATTTTCAACCTATCTCTAACCAGCATCTGTTGTCTCCTCTCCTCTCTCTGACAGTGGAACTATTTCAAAGTTCATTATGTGCTCCTTATTTTTCCATATGAATATGTTCTCCCATTTAAGTTTATTTTGGTTTATCACTCCTTTTAATAATTTTGGATTTGGATCAATGTCATTTTCGTTCCAAAAATGAAACAACTGCTGACTTATCTTCCTGTTTCATTCTGATGTTTCTAAAGTGCTCTTTGACTTTGATTTTGAGATTTGTTAAAGTAGATAATCCCACATTACCAAGAGTATATGGGCTACCAAAAATTCACAAAACAGGAAAAGGCATGAGCCCTATCACTAGTAGCATAAATGCCCCCCACATATAATTTGGCCAAATGGTTACTAAATAAATTCAATATTTCCCACAATCTGAGAGTGCAAATTTAAAAAAAAAAAAAAAACTTTAATTAACTTTATAAACTTTATAAAGTTAATTTATCATAACACTGTTTTCAGCACTTCCAAGAAAGGAATTAAAAGAACTCTTTACATCTGGTAGAAAAATCAAAGATATATTTGGACAAAAGTGACAAACTGGTTTTATTTGGTGTCACATCTTTATTACCAAACCAACAGAAAAATTAGACAAAAAAAAAAGGGCTTACTGCAATAGAAATGGAAACAGTCAAAGCGGAAGAATACATTTAAAAAAACTTCTTCAGCTTGAATGGAAAACAGTGCGAACAGAAATCAGGGCTATCAATGGGCAACCCACTTTCGCCTTTTTTTTGGCAAACTTATTTTTATGAGTGCATTCAAAACACAAATTAAAAAGGTCTTCCCATGGATCTTCAAAGTTTGGTATAGATATGTTGATGACTACTTTGCAATAGTGCCAAATAAACATTTACATGATGGATTAAAATTACTCAATCTGCAAGAAAGGGCTATCAAAATCACAATAGGAAAGGAAATCAATGGACAACTCTTTCTTGGATCTAAATATCATCAGGAATGACATAAAAATAAAATTTAGATTTTACAGGAAACCAACACATTCAGAAAATTACATAAACATGCAATAATAAACAATCCTACACACAGACTAGTCGACATACCTATGGATAAAGAATAATAATTCAAAGAACAAAAAGCCATACTACACATAGCAGAAGAAAATGGATACAATGGATACAAAAGAAGTCTGGTGTTTAAGAAAATTAGGAAAGCTAAACTACACAAAATTGTTAAGAAAGAAACCACATTAAAAAAAAAAAGGAAAAAAAAAACAAAAAAACAAACAGAAAGCAACAACATATTCAGTGCATATATCACCCAAAAACAATTAAGAAATTCAAGAAGATCTTTAAGAAACAAAATATCTTGGCACCTACCAATGGACACTCAATTTTAAAATTGCTAAATTCAAAAACAAAAGAGATACAATTTCATGATTGGTAGACCAGAAATGGTGAGCTGTTGCTGATTTTTCTATTTATTTGTATTTCATGCATCTCATATGTTCCTGTAACCTAATATGTAAACTTCTTTTGGTTTTTCCTATGTAGAACTTATTGCAATCTGAGCAGTTGATTTTGTATATACCTGATTTCTTGTTTTCAGGGACTGGGTCTTTCAGGTTGTTGTATAATAAGTTTTTTAAAATGAATTTCTTTATTGGGGCTAGGGTGATGTACTTCTTGAATATCTTGTTGAACTTATAATACATTCTGGGATGATATGTGAAATTCCTAGAGTGTGTCTTGGTTTTTGATTCTGTTAATTTTGTGGTATCCAATGTGTTTGTTTCTTGAATTGCCAATTTTCTTATCTATTAATTGTTTACTGTATCCATTAATTGCAGCTATGACACGGAGATTCGTCAGCGCCTAATGCTTGGCGATTATAAAACCATCCACGAGGCGCTAACGGCAGCATTAAGGATGGAGGCAGCCAAGGTAACAGCTATCCCGACGTCGAGAACGAGGAGTGTCCGCTACACCGGAGACAGAAGACCAGCCGAGTGACGCCGGCGAAGACCTAGTGGCCTCTGTTGGGGGTGTGGACAGCCAGGACACCTAGAGAGAGACTGCCGACACCAGGAAGGGCAGCCGAAAGAACGAGTAAGGCTCGGCATGGCGAGGTGCACGTCAGCGCCGTCCACACCATCTCCTCCAGTGACACTGCACGCCGTCAGCCGGCAGATGGATGACAGCTTCATCGCGGATGGCTGGGTAAGAGGAAAGCCGTGCCACGTGCTGGTGGACACCGGAGTGGCCGTGACCAGCATCAGACCTGACGTGGCGAAGTGTTTTCCGACGAGGAAGCCGAGCCGACCATACCAGCTTGTGAAGGCATCCGGCGACACCTTGCCTGTGGAGAAGGAGGCCCTGCTAAAGTTGACCTTGGGAAGGAGTACCGTATGACTGTGGGTGTTCGTCGCGAAAGTGGCTGAGGAGGTGATACTGGGATTGGATGCCCTCAGGAGCATGATGATACATTTAATAAATTTAAATTCCTAAAACTTTGCCTCAGACACGATATCACGCCAACTTTTGTAAAGCAAACGGTCAAACACAATAGTAATCACAGAATACAAAAACTGGTGGAAAAATACGTGATAAAACTGGAAATTTCAAAACATTACAGTTACATAAATAAAATAGACCTGGAATTATACAACCTACATTTAGAACTAACCAAACAATTAGGAATTCACATTTGGCAAAATTTCGAAATGCAGGTTCACGAAAAATTAAACACATTAATGATTAAGAAAAACGAAAGACTTAAAAATAAATTCAAACTGTTAAAAGAACGGCAACTGGAACACCCTCATCAGCCAAAACACCGGGACTTCAAAGAGCAAGTTAACGTAATAAACCTTTCGCAACAAAAGTTTACAACCGATGAAATTAGATTACTCCAGAAAGGTTTTAATACGTGTGTGAACTTCTCAAGTAATAAAGACGATTTTATCGCCGACATAGAAATAGCCACACATAACCTAAAAAACGAAAACTTAACCAAAGCCAAAATTGAATGTCTGGATATAATAAAACAGTTATCCCCAACATACAATAATACTAACAACAAAACAATAAGAAATTTAAATAAGAAGCCTGTGGTATACCTAAAAGCCGACAAAGGTAATTCTCTAGTAATTATGGAGACAGAAGACTATATTCAGAGAGTAAACCTTATGTTAGAAAGTCCAGAATATGAAAAAATTCCAAAAAATCCATTATCCAAAAGTATCACCTCTGTTAATAAAGCCTTATCAATTACAAAAACATTAAGTACATCTGAAAAATACAACTTAAAATCGTCCAACCCCACACTACCAAGGTTGTACTGTCTGCCAAAAATCCACAAACAAGACAACAGCATGAGGCCCATCATCAATGGCATCAATTCACCTACATACCACATAGCAAAATGGTTAGTAAGAAAATTAAAATCATATGACAAATTTCAAAGTTTGGGAATAAAAAACTCCTTGGAATTGATAAACCACCTACAGAAATACAACATCCCGGAAAATCACATATTTGTTTCTTTTGACGTTAAGGCACTTTTTACAAGCATTCCAGTAGAAGAAATACCTACATTCCTCAAAAATGGCTAACCCAGACTACAACGGACCCCAGAGAAATAGATGATATTATCAATCTTACAGATTTATGCATAAGGAATAATTACTTCATGTTTAACCAAAAATTCTACAGACAATCAAAAGGTTTAGCAATGGGGAGCCCACTGTCGCCTATTTTAGCAGACCTATACATGAGCTATTTTGAAACACACATAGTAAAGGCCTTCCCACAGATTTATAAATTTTGGCAGAGATATGTTGATATTTTTGCTATCATTCCAGAAAAACTTAGAGAAGATTCTCTAAAATTACTAAACCTGCAAGATAATCACATCCAATTTACTATGGAAGTAGAAAGAGACAACACCCTACCCTTTCTGGACCTCAAGATAACTAGAAATCATCATGGTGTAGATTTTGGAATATACAGGAAGCCCACACACATAGATAATTACATAAAGAAAAATGAATACAACCCAGTTTCACATCAACTAGCTGCCTTTAGAAGTCTAATTCACCGGCTATACAACGTCCCACTGAGTAAGGATGAATTTTTGAAAGAACAACAACACATAAAAGACATAGCGGTATTAAATGGATTCAACCCAGCCATCATAAGGAATATGATGAAGAGGAAAGAAAAACTGAAGATAAGATCAAAAAATACCAATCTCACACCACTTAATAACACAAATTGGCAATATAGAAAATTCACCTACCATCCATGGGCTTTTAGAAAATTTGAACGAATCTTCAAAAGACTAAACTTAAAACTAGCACCCCAAAACAAATTCACTCTGAGGAACCTGCTAAATAAACCACTGAAAAATACAATCCCCAACAATTTGAAATCAGGAATTTATCAGATTAATTGTGAAACCTGTGAAAAAAGCTACATAGGAAAAACTAAGAGAAACATGTTAACCAGGCAAAAAGAACACCAGAGGAACATTAAGTTGAAACAAACAGAAAAATCTGCAGTTTCACACCATTTTTGGACAGAAAACCACAACATTGGCCACAACATTAAACTGTTAAAATCTTTAAGTACACCCATAGAATTGGATATTTGGGAAAAAATTTTCATAAACAAAAACCGTGATAAAGTTATAAATTTTGAAATCCCGGCATTAAATGAAGTATTAAAACTTAGTGCCCCTAACACCAGATGGCAGAGTGATCGGAGCTCCGTAGTAGTGGAAGAAGAGGAAGGTTCATCTAGTCACCAAACAGCTGATGATGAGATCGAATGATCTTGAAAACGTTTCAATTATACAACAAGTAAGTGAAGACTGAGTGTAAACATAGTGACTCATAAATTCAAACTTAAAAAAATTATTATGATGTTTACTGCAGTTTTAAATGTGATGGGATGCCACCACCTATGGCCTATGGCGCGAAATGATGATGTGAATAGGGGCACTCAACTACGGTGGTCGTCAGTGCCCTTTAAAAAACAAGTCATGGCAAACGCCAGATATAAAAGTTTCTAAAAAATATGTAATTATAAATAAACCTATTAAAAGTGCACACACACATATATATATATAAAAAAAAAAAAAAAACTTGCTAAAAATTTCCTTCACTAAAACCTAAAGTCTAATTTGGAGAAGAATCTAAATAGCTTCTCCACCACTGTGTTATCGTCTGCTAGCATTTCTACCAAGCTGGGGGCAGCTGCAGAGACGTCCAAAGGTCTGCTAGGTGAAACACTCTAGCAGCACATGTCGCACAAATAATGCTTCATTGCAAAACGGACATAGTGGAGCTCCTTTTGAAAAAGAAAACTATGAGTAAAAAAGCAGTGCACAATACCCAACCGAACCAAACACACCTCCTCGCGACGAGATGACCGACAGGAGGTAACCCAAGGAATCGGAAGTTCTTTCACAGATCTAAGTTTATTATTGCGGAGAGCTGACCACTCTTCCTGCCAGCAGGTTTGCACAGCTCTCCACAATACGGCCCTAAAATCTTCCGATGTCACAGATGGTACACGAACCCTGGGCTTCGTGGTAGCCATCTTGGCTGCCGAATCTGCCATTTCATTCCCCCGCAAGCCTACGTGACCAGGAATCCATGCACACACCACGTTAACGCGAGAAGCGTGTAAGACATGGAGGGCATCCTGTATACGCTGCACAATATAGGGTGGTAGTTGTACAGCTGCCGTAGGCTTTGAAGTGCACTGAGGGAATCACTCAGGATTAAGCAGTTCCGCAACTTTTGTCGACGTACATGTAAAATGGCCCGGTATATTGCATAAAGCTCTGCAGTAAAAATGGAAGTGCTAGTTTGGAATCCGAATGTATACAGTTCAGTTCGGTTCCACACACGTAAGCACAACCAACACCATTTGAGTTCTTGGAGCCATCAGTATAAATTATAACATGGTCCTCATATCGCGATAAAAATTCTAAAAAACATGTGCGGATACCAGATATAGACATGGCAGATTATTTAGTAACGCCCAGATCAACGTGGGACACTCTGCACAACCAAGGAGGGTATGTCCTCTCCCCCCTAGGATACATCTTGGGCATTTCAGTATCAAGATGTCTAAGGCGCTCCCGGAAACAAAAACCAAGTGGCTTTGGTTTAATAGAAGTGTTCCTATAACACGCGTCCATTAAAGGTTAAAGAACGGCGGAAACGATGGATGTGTGGGCATGCAATAAGTCCACAGCCATAATTGGCTAATAACATGTTGCGCCTGTACTGCAGAGGAGGGTCTGCAGACTCAGCATACAGGCTTATAACTCTGCTTGTTGGAAATGCCCCAACTGCTATATGTATGCCACAATTATGGACTGTGTCTCATCTGTTCAGCACAGATGGTCGTGCTGAGCCATAAACGATACTACCATAATCTAATTTGGAACGGATGAGTGCGCGATGAAGTGGCAATAACACTGTACGATCCACTCCCCACGATTTTCCACTTAGCACCTGCAAGATATTTAAAGATCAATCACATCGTGCTTTCAGTTGTGCTATGTGCGACGACCAACTAAGTTTTCTATCAAATATCAATCCAAGGAACGTCGTCTCATCTGCAAAAGGTAGTAAATCAGCGCCTAGCCAGAGCCTTGGAGGTAGTCGACTCTACTGACGCCGAAAGTTAACATAGATGGTTTTCTCTGCGGAGAATTGGAAGCCGTTCTTTAAACTCCAACTCTTAAGATTGTCCAAGGTGGTTAGTAGACGGCGCTCTAAAAACGGTGTGCGCTGAGATGTACAGTAGATGGCAAAGTCATCTACAAATAGGTGTGACGAGACCCCCGGAGGTACACATTTCAAGATAGAATTAATCGCAATAACAAAGAACGTAACACTTAGTACGGATCCCTGTGGTACACCGTTCTCTTGAACAAAAAGATTCGAAAAGACCGAGCCAACCCTTACTCGGAATACGCAGTCTTTCAAGAATTCCTGAAGGAAGAGTGGTAGGTGTCCACATATATTCCAGGTGTGCAGAGTACGTAGCAACTCTGCCTGCTAACACGTATCATAAGCCTTTTCGAGGTCAAAAAATATTCCGACTGACAGTTTTTAAGAAAACTGTTCATAATCTGTGTCGACATGGACACAAGATGATCCACTGTTGAACGGCGTCGTCGAAAACCACACTGGATGTTATTCAGTAGGTTGTGTGTTTCCAGCCACTATACCAACCGCCCATTTGGCATGCGTTCCATCACCTTGCATACGTAACTGGTGAGGGAAATAGGACGGTAGGTAGAAGGAAGGTGACGGTCCTTGCCAGCTTTCAAGATAGGTATAATGGTGGCTTCTCGCCACTTGTCCGGAAACGTGGCATCAACCCAAACATGGTTATAGACCTCGAGCAGGAATGAGATGTAACATTTGAACGTGGATTCCGTCCGGTCCTGGTGCAGTCAGTCGCGATGATGAAAGAGCATGTTCTAACTCTGCCAAGGTGAAGAGGCGGTTATAATCTTCAAGGTTTCTAGAACTAAACACGAAACCTTGAGATTCTACCTGAGTCTTAATTGAGATAAACTCAGGAGCATAATTACTGGAGCTAGACACCTGAGCGAAAGCACAGCCAAAGGTGTTAGCCACGGCAAACGGATCAACAACTCCTGCAGGTGTTTCCAGACCGGTGATTGGCAAGTGGGTTGATTTTCCAGCACACGCGTCGTAACCTATCCCATTATCCCATACAACAGATGAAGGTGTACTTCTGTTAAAAGATACAAAGTTGTTCCATGAGATCTTTTTGCTATCCTTAATTATTTGCCTAGACTTTGCACGCGCTTTCTTGTACTCAACTTGATTACTTAGGGTAGGGTGTCGTTGGAATACCCTATGGCACGAAAGCATTAGCCAATTAGGATGAGGGGGCAGGTAGTTGCACGCGGAGTGATACATGTCAGCGAGGCAAGGTTATATGAAACAGAGATTAGCAGCCGAGGTTGCATGCAGCAGTACGTCGGAGCGCCAGTCGAACAGATCGCCGTTGACATTGCTGGGCCGTTCCCAATATCCGACCGAGGCAACAAGTACCTGATGGTGGTCGTGGGAGGTGTATTCCATCCCGAACCAGTCACAGATTAGCTCGTGGAGCAAGTGTTCTGCCGATTTGGGGTACCGTTAGAACTGCACAGTGACCAAGGCACCAATTTTGAGTTCAACCTGATGAAGGAGGCACTAGAGAGACTTGGGGTTAACAAGACCTGCACAACACCTCTACATCCCCAGTCAGAGGGCATGGTCGAAAGGTACATCAAGACCTTAGAGGGACACTTGAGGAAGGTCGTGGCCAGCCATCAGCGAGACTGGGACGTCAAGGTGCCACTGTTCTTGCTGGCCTACCGCTCGTCAACACACGACACCACGGATATGATGCCAGCCAGCTTAATGTTCGGCCGAGAGTTACGTCTCCCTTGTGATCTGGCTTTTGGAAGCCCCCGGACGCAAAACAGCCAGCAACCGAGTATGTGGAGAACCTGGTGTACCATCTCCACGACATGCATGAGATGGCTCGTCAAAACATCCAGAAGGCGAGCATACGCATGAAGACCCGATGACAGGCAAGCCAACAGCCAAGGGACGATGCCCGAAGCTCCAGCAACCATGGCAGGGACCATACCGGGTGGTAAAGAGGATTAACGACGTGGTCTACCGCATCCAGAAGGTGCCCTGAGGGAAGATGTTGGTGGTACATCTGGAACGTCTGGCCCGTTACGGTAGTGCTGTTCGGGACGACCAGCCCTGAGGAGGGAGCAGTGTCGCCAGGTCATTGTTGATTGGAGGCTGTGCGGGTAACAAGATCAAAGAGACGGCAGTGCAGTGAGGAGACAAAAGCTTGCCGAAATGGTGGGCAGGAGCAGACGGATTTCGCAAGAGTTCGCCTTTGTTCTAGCCGGTCTTGATTGTGTGAGAAATTTCTGGAATGTTAGAAAAACTATAATAAGGCAGCCTGCCTGCCAAAGAGAGTCAGTTGGTAATTGAACGCGTGCGGGTAAGCGGCTGTGTTTGTTGAGCTTGTATGTTGTATTGTGTATGTGTACGAAGCATATTTCTACGGAAATAAAGTACAATTTTTTGTGTTTGTAACTTGGACTTTTGATTTCACGAACCCACAAAGTCACAATACTGAACCCCCTCAGATGCTTTAAGTATCAGCACTTTGGTCACACAAGTGAGTTCTGTAATGGTGCACCTACATGTGTCAGCTGCAGAGGAGTCTTGCATGAAAATTGCATGCACATCACCTCCAGCATGTGTTAACTGTAGCGCGAAACATCCATCCAGTTCACGAGAATGTCCCCATTATATTGAGGAGCGAGCTATTTAGGAATTGGTTTAGTCATATATCGCCATTTGAAGGTTGTTGGGCCTAGTGCGAAAGCTAAGTTATTTTATTGATCGCTGATTGAGCGTGTACTTATATGAATAATGGCAGAGTCTACCGCCAGTTTTTCGCTGAAGTATTGCAAGGGTAAATCTTTACAAACAGTCAAAAAAAGAATTGTGTTGCATATATTTAATGCACTCATAGAGAAGAAGCCGTCTTTGTCAGTGAGAGAAGTCGAACAGCTGTGCTCTGAAGTTACAGGTGTGAGTGTTAGATCCATAGGAACATAGAGAAAACAGGAAAACTTACCACTCCAGGCAAAAGCAGGAATAAACAAAAGCGCGTGCTCGGAGAAAATACGTGAAAAGTGCTGTGTGTCGTCATGTGTAGGTATAGTTTTTTCTTTAGAAACGAACTCCCTAACATAAATAACATTTCGTTTGCTGTAAATGAGAATGCAGATTCACCAAATTTCAGCAGATTGCTTATATAGCTGGGGTTTGTGAATGAAAAAAGAGGCAAGAAAAATGTGCTAAAAAACAGAGGCGATGTTGCTGTGTGGCGAAGACGTTATTTAAGGACAGTCAGACTGTACCGAGATACAAGTTGCAAAATATACTACCTTTACGAGATTTGGGAGAATGAAGAACACACGAAAAGTAAGGTATGGTGTGACACGACTTTTAAGACTGAAAGACAATCATTTTTGAAAGCTATGTGTGCTGGTTTAAAATATCCAGTGGAAAAGGCTGAAGGCCTTTCATTATAAACTTGTTTCAGTTACATTGCTCAGTCATTCAGTTTCTACTTGCTCAGTTTCATTATAAACTTGTATTTTTGCATGCCTTCATATCCTTATTTGTATGATTTTATTTATCTTCCCGGCAATTATTATGACGTTTCCTGCACGTTTAAATGTGACGGAAAGGTACCGCCTATGGCCTATGGCACGAAAGCACTAGCCAATTAGGGCGAGGGGGAAGGTAGTTTAACGCGGAGTGATTCATGTCAGCGGGGCAAGGTTATATGAAACAGAGTATAGCACACCTTAGGATGTCTCTGCAGCTGCAGGCCAGCTTTGCAGAAATGCTAGCCGATGACAACAAAGTAGTGGAGAAGGTTTTTAAATTTTCTTGTCAGATTTTAGAATTTAGTGAAGAGAATATTTTGCTTTTTGGCCTTATATTTCGTTTTCTTTTCTTTTTGATTTTGTTGTGTACATGTGTTTTCTGTTAGTTTATTTACACTTGTATTAAGTTATAGAACTATTTATATCTGGCCTTTGACATGAATTATTTTTTAAAGGGTGCTGATAACCCCTGCAGTTGGGTGCCCTTATACACATCAGGCTTTATCATTAAACTTAAGTTAATTGATGGAAATTAATCCTTTCTTCACATTAGCCATATATAGGCTTAGGGTTTTAATGTCAGGACAGCATGTTGGCCATGGTAATGTGTAGTGTTTAACGGCCGCTTTTACTACATACGACACCGCAGGCGGTGACACCGATGATACACGAGATGAAGATGGAGCACCGGTGGAATGAGATGGCGGGGGAAACCGGAGGTCCCGGAGAAAACCCGCCCCAGCGCCGTGTTGTCCACCACAAATCTCACTTTGCAGTCGCCTGGGATCGAACCCGGGCCGCCTTGGTGAGAGCCAAGCGGTCTAACCACTGAGCCACGGCGCGGCCGTTGGCCATGGTAGCCCAATGGTTACGAACGACTGGACGGGAACCAGGATATCCGTGGTTCAAATCTTGGCCATGACATTGAAACAGCACAAACAGCACAAGGCGCAACCAATTAACACTATGCATCTCCTGTCATTCAGCCCATTGTGGGAGGTTTGTGTTTGAATGCAGTTGACCTTGAATCTTTTAAGAGCAACCACCATTCATTACATCTGTCTGCTTCATTTTGAGCCTTGGTTGTGGATGTTTTGTAGTACTGCAGAAAGCATGATGAATTTAAAAATCAAGCAGTGCATTGAACTCGAACTTAAAGTCACCAGCAAAATGCATTCATCTGTTAAAGGAGGGGTTCATAATAATGCTAAGTCACATGCATGAGATTTTGTATGGCACAAATATATTTCAGAAGATCGGGAAGAGGTTAAAGATGAACATGCTACTCAACCAATCAATTCAAGAAGTGAATCGCTGGCATGGTGAACATGAACAAAGACAATAAAACAATTTGAAAACCAAGAGTTGACAATTTCCTGATAACGCCTTCAAGTAGAGGCGTGGAAAAAAAAATTGTGATATGTGATGTACAGATTGTCAGTAAACTCATTGTATAATTTTAACAATAAAACAAATTTTGCATGATGAATTAAATATTACAGTTTAAGCAAAACTGGTTCAGGAAAAAAAAAAGACTATCAAAGAACATTTGCTTTATGTCATGGAACAACTCTAAGAACCATTACTCATGTCATCATGTGTGATGAAACATAGATCTTCAGTACAATCGAGAAACAAAGCATCAGTCTCTACACAGAAAGACTCCATCATCAATGAAAAAAGTATGCCTGGCCAAGTCAAAACTGAAGGCAATGTTGATCATTGTTTTTCGATAACAGGGATGTTGATTGAATGGGTGCCTGAGAGCCAAAACATTAATCAGAAATTCTATAAAGAAGTCCTAATAAAGCTGAGGGAAAGCGTAATATGGAATGATACGATTTGTGAAAGAACAATGCAACAGGACAACACTGCAGCCTATTTGTGAAACACGTTTTAGCAGAAACTCATTTGCGGACCTTACCATCCCCCATATGTACCAGATCTGGCTCCTTGTGACTTGTTTCCAAAAGTGAAAAGTACATGATCACATTTTTGGAGTGTTGAAGAGGTAAAAGTAAAAATGGTAGTTGTGAAGGATGACCTACAGCAATGCTTTGAACAATGGAAGACATGTTGCAGCAGTGTGTAGATAGGGGAAGGCAGTATATTGAAGGGGAACTTCGTTTGCAACAAATCAGATTTGTGGTGTCAGTCTCTTAATTAGCATACCTCATATGTTCAATCACTAATAATGAGATACTGACAAGTTCAAAAGAAAGTGTTTCAATGATTATTACTTATTAATCTAATAAATCATATATTGATAAATTAAATAAAGAACAAAGAGCTTAAATGAGTACAAGCTGGTGTAAAGGCATAAGAAAAGGTTTCCCACACAATCAGTGCACATTATGTGAGGGAAGAGTAGTGGATAAATGGGAAATGGCTTAAATTAACAGAAGGTTAGCTAAATTATTTAGTAAAGATAAGAAAGGAAGCAAGTGCCTAGCTAAAGTGAAAAAAGAAGAATGAACATCAAAACTTCAAAACTTAAGGCGTTAAGTGTTCTTAGATAAGGTACATTTACAACACAACATACCAAACTGACATCCTGGGCTGAATGTTAAAGCCATATTCTTTTGTATAAATACTTAATACACACGCTTTCGGACGCTGTATATATGAAAGTCGAACACCCTAGTATAAACAAGAGTTGGCAAACTAAGATTGTATTATGCGTGATTGGCAGAATTTAGTAACAGTGATGTCAAAATTAATCGGAAAAACTATTTGTAGTCAGTTTGACACTTCATTACTTACATTTTTATATTATCTAAGGGACTGTGACAATCGACATGAATGACATGTTACACTTTTAGTAGGTATTAAAAATCATGAAATGTCTTAAAAATGAAATTAAGAATAAATTGATATTTTGTTTCATTATAAATTTTGACAAGAACATCTTTTGAAGACCTTATTTTCATTAACAGCTGGAACTTCACTAGTATTAGATAGGGATCCCTAATTGTAGTGTGTCACTTTAAAGTTAGACAAGGGTACAACAGACACTTAAGGAGATACCCCTACAGATACCAGTGGACGTAGAAGTGACAAAACATTCCGAGTGTAAACTTGTAAAACAAAGTGTCATCAATCCAATAACAATTTCATTAAGAGTTACATTACTTATTTTCTGAAGTTACTTTGAAGTATAAACTTGAAAGAAGCGTAGGGACAGTGAAGCACAAATTAGCACAAAAGTGAATCGAGAAGCAATGTGTCAATATCTTCTCGATTCACTTTTGTGCTACTTTGTTTGAATTTACATTCATTTTCGCACATCTTTCTAATTTTTGAGCAATAATGCTAAGGATGTTCTTGAATATGTAAAACAAAGGATGAAAACACTAATAATATATACTGTATATCTATAAATGGCACAATTCGTAACAACATTCTCAACAGCTTCCATTATTTTTTATGCATGCTTTAATCCAGTTAATTCCAATTAACCCAAAATAACCAACTTACCGTCAACGGTTCCCACAGAATCAAGTATCATGAAATTATCCATGTTGATTTCTCTGTCCTCATCTCCACTTCCACCCTCCTGAGAGTCTCGGTCTCGTTCATGCAACATTCGTTCTTCCAATCTTGCCTTTCTCTAATGAAGAAAAAACTTTTACATATGGAAGCTAAACAAAGTGATGTATTAAGATGTACTTAAAGATTCGGTACTAGTAACATCACCTTTTTTAAACCTCTGTTAACATGTTTCGGGAGAAATTGTATTAATATTTTGTAATGGGATAAATATACTCTCTAGATATAACTTTTCAAAAATAAGATACTAAATTGCAGGGAAAGTTTAAAGTACCCAATGTAACTGGAAGGGCCTGGGTAAATTATCAATTACCAACACTTACCTTAAGATGATCCAGTGAACATATATGATTCTCATACAGCATTGGAGATTTGAATCCAACACGACACACACGGCAGTATGGCATCAAGAACTTCTTCATAGCCTTTATAAAAAAAGAGGTTTTAAAGTATAATTAACTTGAGATGTGTAAATCTAAGCAGCATGCCATCTAAAATTATTTCAACTTACACGATGTGTCTCGGAGGCCTGATGTTTGGACTTCAACTGTCTGTAATTCAATTTACAAATAGGACAAAAACTGGAACGTGGTGCCAATGAGCCATGTGCCTCTTCATTTTCTTCTAAGATCCTTTGTTTATGTCGCTGGTTCATTCTCATGCGAGCTAGAGTCTGCTTGTGTCTTAGAGACTGCTTACGCATCATGTTAATGTGTTTTGATGTGTAAAGATGCATAGTATATTCCTAAAATTGAGAAATATGTCATCAGTTTACATAAATTTGAGTTGAAAGAAGGCAAATACTATGATGCATGGATATACATATTAAGACTTTCTGACCTTAAAAGTGACGCAGCGCACATAGCAATGTGGGCATGTCAGGCGAATAAATGGCCTGCCACTCAGGGTTCTTGATGGACGCTTCCTTCCTTCTTCACTGACATCTCTTGCATCAGAATCCTGTTGAATTGTTACTTATTGAATATGCATTGCCAGGTGCTATTAAGCTATGGAAAAATGCTACAATCTGAAAACTGTGTTTTAAAAAAGTACATTTTATCCTTACATGTGCTTCGTTTTTAGCTTCAGACTTCTTAGGAGTTGATGCACCAGAACCGGCCTCTTCTTCCTCTTCCTCCTCCTCTTCATCATCTACTTCTTCACCCTCTTCTCTCTCCTCATCCTTTTCTTTATCCTTTTTAGCTTCTGACACATCCTTTTTCTCTTTTTTAGCTTTCACTTTCTCTTTCTTGTCTGGTGTTTCACCCTCTTCCAATTCCTCCTCATCTTCAGCCTATATAAGTGCAACATTTGTATCAAAATTGCAGAGTTAGTATTGCAAAGGTTTTCAAGATTTGAGGACTGTACTCTTATCACTAATTGGTGGAACACTAAGTACTTATAAGGGAACTGAATTCATTGAATGGGGGGGGGGGGGGGGGGGGGAGAGCAACGTAGGTCTAATCCTTGTTTCACATAAGCTTGCTCCGTATCTCTTAACGGTCACGTGACCTAATCACCTCTCATTGGCTGCTGTTGTGGTAATGACTCATGCGGTAAAAATTAGTTCGTTATTTAACATGGTGATATATCTTTATATGTTGGAAGAGAATTGTCAAATTTATATTTTCGTTAACTATTTGAATTAAAGATATTACGCAACAGAGTTGCTTTATCTGAAATGCATGTTAATTCTTAAACGAAGTAAATAGGAGGTTCCTTTGCTCTCAAGCACATGGCACGATAGCACGTGATTTAGCAGTAGTGGTGACATTTGTTTCTATGACTTTTATCACTGACCTTGTTTTGAACTGGATTAGTCATATCGCCATCCGACGGTGTGTTGTGCCCAGTGTGAGAGGTAAATTATTTTATTGATCGTTTATTGCGCATGTACTTTTTATATGTGTAATGGCAGAGTCTACCGCCAGGTTTTTGCTGAAGTATTGCAAGGATAATTCTTTACAAACAGGCGAAAAAAGAATTGTGGTGCATGTGTTTAATGCACTCACAGAGAAGAATCCGTTTTTGTCAGTGACAGAAGTCGAACAATTGTGCTCTGAAGTTACAGGTGTGAGTGTTAGATCCATAGGAACATTGATGTGAAATTGAGAAAACAGGGAAACTTACCACTCCAGGCAAAAGCAGGAATAAACAAAAATGCGTGCTCGGAGAAAATACATGAAGTGTTGTGCATCGTCATGTGCATAGTTTTTTCTTTAGTAACGAACTTCCTAACATAAGTAACATTTCGTCTGCTGTAAATGAGGATGCAGATTTACCAAATTTCAGCAGATTGCTTATACAGCTGGGGTTTGTGAATGAAAAAAAAAAAGGAGGCAAGAAAAATGTGCTAAAAGACATGCGATATTGCTGTGTGGCAAAGATGTTATTTAAGGACAATCAGACTGTACCGAGATACAAATTGCAAAATATACAAGAACACACGAAAAGTAAGGTATGGCATGACACGACTTTTAAGACTGAAAGACAAGCATTTTTGAAAGGTATGTGTGCTGGTTTAAAAAAATCCAGTGGAAAAGGCCAAAGGCCTTTCATTATAAACTCTTTCAGTTTCACTGCTCAGTCATTCAGTTTCAATTTGTTCTTTTGAACGGTATGTGTGCTGGTTTAAAAAACTCCAGTGGAAAAGGCCAAAGGCCTTTCATTATAAACTTTCAGTTTCACTGCTCAGTCATTCAGTTTCAATTTGCTCAGTTCATTATAAACTTGTATTTTTGCATGTCTTCATATCCTTATTTGTATGATTTTATCTATCTTCCCGGCTATTATGATGTTTACTGCACATTTAAATGTGACGGGAAGACACCGCCTATGGCCTATGGCACGAAAGCATTAGCCAATTAGGGTGAGGGGGAAGGTAGTTGAATGCGGAGTGATACATTTCAGCGGGGCAAGGTTATATGAAACAGAGATTAGAATGACTGCAGAAGGAATCTATACAGGCATTTTATCAAGAATTCGGCCACAACATTGCCTGACTGCATTTTCAGATCTGCAAACTGGTTATGCAATCTTAATTATTGGCAAATTCTTAACACCTGTTACACCTGGGCAAACGCTGCCAAAATTGGTGCAGTATTGACTAATGCAATTTAATATAATACACATGCATTCCCTATTTATCCTGGAGATTTGAATGCAATTATTATGCTAAATTGCCTTTCTGTGCAAAAAGTAGAAGCAGTATATTGCTTAACGAGTGGATCTGGTGCAAAGTACAACTATTCACTCACATAACGGTGTATTATTTTTATATGACCAGCTTTTCAAATACATATTGCTAGTTTGGCTCACTTGGTATATCTGTGACAGCATGAAACAGCCATCACGGAGATGTAGATGCATTTTCTTGCCTCTTAAGTAGACAAGGTTCAGATCCTTTTGAAATTATGAAAAACTGGCATATAGCAAAAGGTTATGGTAAGTTTACAACATATTCCTAACAAGTAAAATCACTTCATGAACCATGGCAGAACATGTACTTCTGCATTCTTCTAGCATACACTAACTTTTCATGATCTAAGATTTTCATAAAATTATAGGTTTCAGCAAAAGCCTGCTATACACCATAATTATGTTAATCTTCAGGTGTTCTCCAAACTTTGCACAGAAATCAGCATTAAACAGAATTTCAGAGCAAGCATGGGTTACACTGTTTTGTTTGGTGCAGGCTTTCAATTCACTGGTGCACCACTAAAGTGTAATATTATATAATATCAAAAGCAAATGAAGAGAAACTTATAACCTTTCAAAGCAATGCTACACATGTTCATAAGCAGCCTAAATATCTGCTTTCATAAATAAGAAATGTCCCCATTTTGAGAGGCCATGTGATACAACTATTGAAAGAAAAGAAAAAAAAAAGGAGGGAGGGGGAGATCTTTAAAATTGTAGCAACTGATTATGTAGTGCTGGATATGCATGTTGGTGGCAAGATATTTCCACCATTCATATTAAGTACAAAGTACATTCCAATAAATAGAAACTTCTCCCTGGAATCCAAGAAAAGGAGATGGCTAGATAAAACATTATGTAAGCAAAACTTGGGAGTACTTCCATCATACCTGTCAAACTTGTTAGTATTAGAACAGGTATTGAAGGCTTCAAATGGGAGATGTGAAAAGGTTTGCTGTATGAAATTTTGGTGATTCCTGGTGAAATGCTCTCACTGTCAGTGGAAATTTGCATAAACTGCACACTTCTATCTCCAGTGAAAAGACTATACAGAGTAGATGGCAAGCAACAAATTAGTTATGCCCATATAGTTCACGATTTCAAAATTTCGTGAGAAGGGGGAGAGGGAAGAGATTGGAAAACTGGATGTATATGATAAATACAGTACAGAGAACCTTTTTCAGTTGTTCGGCTAGGCTAATGGGAATTCTTTATTGCAATAGGAAGCATGTTTGTATTATAAGCTCTTTAAATCAGAGCATACATTTTTCATGCAAATTATAATTACAGTAAGCAAATTTCTTTATCAAAGATGCTGAAAGTGATGTTTTTGTGCAGTCACACATCTTGCACCCTTTAAGAAAAATTACATTAACACAATTTTTCATGATCATATAAATAAAGCAAGAAAGGAAGAAACCTTTCACCACTAAATCAACATTATTCAAACTTCAATTTAAGATAGCAACCACATTCACTAAAGAAAAAGCAACATTCAGTGGATTCACATATCACCCAAAAACATTTATTAATTCAAAAACCTTTAAATTACATATCATCTTGGCACCTACAAACAGATCTTTAGTATTAAAATTGTTAAATTAAAAAACAAAAGACAAAATCTCGCCAATTACTAGATCCGGAATATACCAAGTAAGTTGTAAGGACTGTGAAAGATGCTACATAGGTCAAACTAAAAGAAACCTAAAAACCAGAGTCAAAGAAACATCAAATTGAAATAGGTTAAGTCAGCAGTAACATTTCATTTTTGGAACAAGGACCATGAAACTGACCAAAATCCAAAATTACTAAAAGGGCTGATAACCCAAAACAGACGTGGCAGAATATCTTAATGTGGACAATTAGGGACAGAGTAATGAACTTTGAAATCCCACCAGTTGCTAACTTAATAAAGAAATTCACAGTACCACCACCAGAGAGAATAAAGCACACAACATAAGTCAGACCTTTGAGGTTGAAAATGCACAACGGCTTCTGAAACTAATCCCTGAATAATATAAAAGTTCAAGTGAGGAAGCATTAAAAACCAACTACAAATAGCTTTTTCAATTAATTTGACGTCGCTGTTACTAAATTTCTCCAATCACGTATAATACTCAATTACAGATGATAGTTTCTCGGGCTAACAGCCAGGTCAGATTAGGGCAACTACCCAAGCTTTCAGCGACTAACTCTGCCGCCATCCTCAGATGCCGCCATCCCCTGAGGATGGCGGCAGAGTTAGTCGCTGAAAGCTTGGGTAGTTACCCTAATCTGACCTGGCTGTTAGCCCGAGAAACTATCATCAATAATCAACGCCGGGAAAGCTTCAAGTCATTAATACTCAATTAGTTCCACACTGTATCTCCAGCTCTGACATTTAGTGCATCCAACTGAGGCGATGTTACCAGCTCCCACCACAACTGTGCCATTGTCTACTGCTTTTCAAAATATTGATGTAACCTGAATAAATTCATGGTTTTGTCTCGTTGACAACCAATTTTTATTGGATTGATAGTCAACATGAAAAATTCATGCCATGGCTCGGATTTTAACCAAGGATCTCCTGATTTCTGTCCAGTCGCCCTTACTCATTGAGCTACCATGGCCAATTTGCCGTCATGACATTAAATTCTCCAATTGACTCATATTTCCCCAGTAAACCACTAGGGGCTCTTGCATCCAAGATACACAGTTTGTGGTAACTTACTATTGTAAGTACTTGAGTCCCAGGCTTCATCATTTAACTTATTATTTAGGTTAATTGATGCAAATTAATCATTTCTTCACACTAGCCGTATACAGGCTTAGGTTTTGGACTGATAGTAGACATGAAAAATTCAATGCCACGGCCGGGATTTGAACCACAAGTCTCCTGGTTTCCGTTTAGTTGCTCTTACCCATTGAGCTATCATGGTCAACCTGTCAATATGAAATTAAATTCTCCAATTGACTCATATGAGTTAAATAATGAAGCCTGGGACTCAAGTACTTACAATAGTAAATCGCCACAAATGGTGTATCTTGGATGCAAGAGCTCTTAGTGGTTTACCGAGGAAATAAGAGTCAATTGGAGAATTTAATTGTCATGACAGCAAGTTGTCCATGTAGCTCAATGGGTAAGAGAGGTTGCACGGAAACCAGGAGATCTATGGTTCAAATCCTGGCCGTGGCACTGAATTTTTCACATTGACTCAATCAATCCAAAACCTTAGCCTGTATACGCTAGTGTGAAGAAATTATTAATTTCCATCAATTAGCCAATTTTTCAATTTGAATATGATGAGCCACTAGGCATAACAAAAATATCGGCAAGAACTATGAAACCAACAAAAAATAACACAAATGGCACAGAAAATTCACCAGGACTAAAGTGAACAGCTAATGATGACATGCACTCTGCTTACAAAAGAACTGCTATGTGAGTCAAACCAGCACTGCCAACCTTGCCTCATTTTCTTTCATCATTAGCTTTATGTTTTGTACTTAGCAATCTCGAAGCAACAACTATGAGCTGTATTTATTAAAATGTCACAATCAAAATTGCATTGTTGATGTATCTGTTGAAATTAATCAGAATCATTTCCGTTATTGCAGAAATTCACAATGCTATTATGTTAAAGGTGGACTATTCTGTTATGTCAGTCCCTTTCTTTACCCTCACAACATCAGGGCCAGAGATTCAGTGGCAGGAAACTAAATCTACTCATATTGTTGCACGTTTAACTTCTGAAGTCTAAGCAGAGTTTACAAAATGTGATTCCACTACTTTTTCCAAGATTTCCTTGAATTTTCCTATGTGAGAATCCCGCAATATGCTTTCAGTTTACAGTTTACCAAGGAATATATTTGTCACAGAAAAACCACCTCTAAATAACACGATCATGAATGAATTCTCTGAGGCGTAAAACAAGAGGGAATCTTAAATTGCCTCACCTCTGATTTTGTATAATAAAGGGACATTTTGTAGTAACAGCAAGAACTCTAAAACACATGGTCTCAATGAATCAATCTAGATGATCTCCCATGGGGTAATTAGCCAGCACATGGCATAGCAGAAGGGGAGCGAATAAGAAAATAACAGAAGCAGTACTGGCAGGGCAAACAATTCCTTGTTATATGCATATGCATTCAATGGAGGGTTTTGTACATATCAGTAAATAATAAATTTTAACTTTTCTTTGCTTTAATTTAACAGGGCTTTTTCAAAGATTTCAGATATTTCATTCCCTTTTCAATAAAGAATATTTACATGGCATGAAACTAAACTTTTATCTTAATTTATTTCTTTTCTCTATTAACTCTTCCAAATATAAAAATTAACCCACCTTTTCTGCTTCTTCCTCCCAATTCTCGTCCTTTTCCTCTTCACTAATATCTTCGGTGGCTTTTTCCCCATCTTTGTCTGCATCTTTCTTGGTTTTAGCAGCTGCTCTAAGCCTAATACAACCAACAGAATACATTAGCAGAAAGCAATTTCAACGAATAAAACATTGTTGCATTAGATAATATACATATAATTAAGTTTGTGCACCTATTCGTAGCACATCTATGCATCATTTGCATCCAATGAACTCCCTCTTGAATGTAATTTTTCTCTAGCTATGTTTTTGACTGCCATTTTTTGTAGAATTTTATTTTTATTTATCCTCCCAAATCGGAGATCAACCTTTGTTTTATCTCTGTGTAATAACTATGTCTTTTATTCAGCTTAAATCATAAGCATGTTCATGGTGGAGCTTTAATAGTCTGTAAGCTATGATGTTTTCCAACAAATACACATGCAATTAAAGATTTATCTAGGTAGTTACAGTTCCATATGTTTCTTATAAATTATGTTGTAACTATCATTTCTTTCATTTAATATAGAATTTTATTTACAAGATGTGAGATTAATCATCAGCTGGTATATATCAGCCAGTATTTTTATCTTCAATAATGTTAACCATTAAAACAAATTTATGAGAGGTTATGGTATGGTCTTCTGGTATTCTATGTATTGTGGCATAAATACATTTCACTCTTATTTTATAACAATGTTCTCCACACTTTTTTTTTTTTTTCCTTTTTTAACATACTGTAACAATTTACCTCCGCAATCTCTGCAACTTCAGAATCCTTAGGCTTTCAGCTGCTCTTGATGCTAGCATTCTTTTGCGGAAGCTGTAACTAGAATCCATTATTTTCTTCCTTACAAGCATGGAATCTGCTCGCCTGGAGAAAATCAATCTTGATACTCCCCTTCCCCTAACACGCCCTCTAAAGGAGCCCCGGGGGGAGGACAGGTGCCGAGGAGCACTTGGAGGGGGCATGCCTGAATCCAAGTGGTCAGCCTTTCTATGGGCATAATCCTCCCGTGAACGGTCTCTGAAACCGCTTCCTGATCGTCTTTCTTCACGGTAGGCACGCCCCCTTTCATCTCCATAGCCTCCCTTCTCTTCGTAATTGTAGCGATTATTATAATCACTCCCTCCCCCATAACTTCCTTCATGGCTGCGACGGCTAGACGAGCCCTGTATGCAAACCCAAAACACAATATCATTACAGCTTTGTCTGGCAACTTCAATCTCCAGCATGGAAATAGATTTGCATATTATCTTTCCATCAGATGTCCACCATCACTGAAATACACATACTAATAGAAAAATATTTTGCATACATACATATTCTTCAAACAAACAATTAACAAGGTCCCACTCCATTGAGTTTCTTAATTGGGTTTGGACAGGTTTGCAAGTTACACTAATATCTTAATTAGTAGTGTTCTGTACAGCTAAAGAAATAATTAATTTTATTACAATATGTAGATCTCCATAGAGCCAAAATATTACAATCAAGCAGTAAACTCTATTTTATGTTTTATCAATAATTTTTAGAGCATTTTTGCTCCAAAACATATACTCATGTATTTTTAAGACCAATGCCACAATTATACATAGAATTAAGCTCATTTATTCAAAGAGCTGTTTCACATCATTTGCCTTAAACAATACTTTTTGGTGTACTATTTGGCACTTTCGCAGCCAAATTAGGTATGTCAACCATATTAAGGCTGCAAATCAAACACTGAGTGTTCAGCACATGCCTATATTATCAACTTATATGCTGAACTTATCTTCACATGACTTGGAGGATTAAAATAAGTTTTCAGCAATGATTGAAAGGTAAAATGAAAACCTGTCCATTTCAAATGTTTCTATCATGACTCATTTCTTAGAGTATTCAAATTCATGTGGGGGAAAATCTTGTCCCTTGTCTGTTATAAGAATTCTATAAGCATTTGGGTACTGATATACTTAACACCAAACTTCTAAGAGAATGGCCTTTATCTTCCAGATATAGCCATAATTCCTTGATGGTTCTCTGCAGCAAAATGATATGGCATACAGGAAAAATGAAAATTAAGTGTCCATATGTAATATGAAAGCATTTGGCTCAAATTTCAGTGTACAGTATACAATTTAATTTCCCTGTTTTCTTTAAATGCTGAAAAGTAAGTTTCATACTTTTATTGATGTAGAGCAAACAGGACAGCATTACAGCATATTTACATTATGTAGTCTACAACTAGTTGTCTAACTGCTTGCTATCAAAAGTGGATCCAATCCAAAGGACACTCCTTTCCTTCTCTTGCATCCAGTGGAAGAAACCTTGCAATAGGACGTCTGACCTTATATTTGCCTCTCGTTGAAAATATCTAAACAAGCTAGAACTGCAAAATAAAACACCACACTGAAATATAAAATGTATAATTAAAATTGAGCAACAATTTAATAATGGAAGCAGCAAAGCATAATGGAAATGGTGTGAAGTCTACATTCAATATAGCGTAATAATGCAACAAAACAAATATTTAAATTAGGATGAACTACTATGCTGTTGATTTAACTGTTGTTGCCCTACATTTTTCTTATGACTTAAATTTTTTCCAATCTATTTAATCGAGTAACTTGAGCTGGATATAAATTTCAGTGCACATTTATAGCTACCTCAATCTGATCTATCGAATTACAACAGATCTTATGAACAAAGAAAGTAAATATAAGTTATATACAGAAGCTAAAAACAGTGAGGGTTAAGATGTATTTACTTAAGATGAGTCGGTACTAGTAACACTAACATCTCTTTATATTGAGAAATTACTTTGCAATAGATTAAGAGACCCTATATCACAAAAGGTGGAATTTACAAAATCAATTTCTCCTTTCGTAATAAAGTATATATAGGTAAGCAAAAAGAAACCTGGAAACCAGACTAAAGGAACATGAGATGCTTAAAATATAAACAAATGGATAATTATGCAGTTTCACACCATTTCCGGACCAACCATACCATCAAATCAAACATTACAGTTATCAAACTGACCAGTCATGCAGCAGAACTGGACACATGGGAGATTATTTTTAAACACAAACAGTTAAGGAGTTTTTAATTTTCAGCCACCTAGTACCCTCTAGAAGTACATTTCACTGCCACATGATGCTGCCATTATAGGCAACCATCACAACACAGGTCAGTCGGACACATTCTGAAGATGGGAACACATGTTCCCGAAACATGTTAACAGAGATTGATGTTACAGTGTTATGTTAACAATGATGTTAATGTTACTAGTACCAAATTAAGAATATGAGTAAATATATATTTACTTAGGTAAATACATTGGTAAGAATAAAAAAAACTTTATAAAGATACAAGTTAGGGAATCAATAAAACATATTCAAGCAAGTATGAAATCATATAGGGTACGTATAAAAGCACAGAAAATTCTCCATATTACATGTCATTTTCTTCTCATATTGAGTATGGTAGATTACTCACTTCAGTTTATGTTGTCTTTTTACTTAAAAGGAAATCAAACTCATTAGCATTTAAGTTTTAAAATACTTTGTTGCTTTACAAATATATAACTCAGATGTAATATTGAAAGATCCATCAATTATTTTTACTGTGTAAAATGTTAACTTTAAATTCCAGATTCTTATAACAAGAAAATGTAAATTTATACTTTGTATGAAGTCATGATTTGATTTTTCACCCGAACCCAAGTTGATTATTTACCAATCCAGAATTATTTGCACCTTTTAGCCTGATTGATTTAATATTTTTGCATATAACCATTTTATTCTTTATTTCTCCAACCTGCCATGAACATTCAAGTGTTTAAGTCTTCTATTCTTTTTTCAAAACCATTATCTAGAGATATTAACGTCAAGATTAACCAAACTTACTACTAAAGATCCCCAGAATCTGCACATCATAGATTTACAGGGCACCATTTTATTGTGCCTGGTTTACTAAGACTATAATTTTCACTGTGAGTGGTTGTTTACAGCTATCATGTTACATTAAGTTTTCATTGAAATTCAGATTTGCAGAATTTATTGCTGACACAGGATAATTTCTGAGCATTTTGATGGGACAGAATAAAATGTAACAAAAAATCTACTCAACCCAGAATGCCAAACAGTCAAGTATCAATACTACACAATGAAGGAAGATATGGCCATAAAGTGAACATGATTATATACTTACATTTAGGTGACCATGCTCTTAAAATAATTGTATATTCCTGTGAAATACCTTTTGTTCTTACAAAATGAGCATTTCATGCCCATTAGTTTTAACTTTGAGAAAGTAATTACTCTTTTATTCACATGACTACTGATAATGTTAGGAAATAGGTATGCTTCGTCACTCACAGAAATGAATTCACAAATTTCTCCCAGATCCCAGCCTTGCTACATTTATATTATTCTTCACAGAAATCCAGTATTAAGCATGCTTTGTAAAAACAGTACATTTGCATGTTCACCTAGAATATCTTATTAGCAAGGTAAATTGAATCCTGTATCTCCCTCCAACTACCATCAGAGTACAAATGCTTCAAAGAATTGAATCTTATTTTCTCGAAGGATAAGTTTAGGAATTGACTTGCCAGCAATGATCACAACTTTACAGAGGCCATCAACTTATGTCCGCATTTTCTGCCTACTTAAAAGTCCAATATCAGTTTGCAGCACCAATCACCTTAGATCAGAAAAAACTTTTAGTTACTTCAGTAAATCTCCCATTTCCGACACTTCTGTTATTGCTTGCTGTGGAGAAAATTGTGTCTATTAATGGGACTCAAAAAGAACTTTACAAAATAATCCATTTGTTCAACAATTCTAGACCAGTTTGTTTTGCTTTATATTTTAAATGTAACTTATTATCAGGATTTGAACAACTTGGTCTTCAGTTTGCCACACCAATGCTGCTCCTGGAGTGTAATGCTGAACTGCGCACATTTAGTAAAGGAGCTCTCAATAAGTTTCTCCTGGCCTTAAAGCTTACATGTTTTAACTGGAAGATGGTTTGACTTTTTCAAAACAAACAAAATCAAGCAAAAATAAAACATAATACAGTAATAATTTGTCCACAATTTTAAACCAGGCTGCATCTCAAGTGACAGCATTCGTTTTGTTTGAAAAATTTGACTGAATTGAAATAGTTTTATCTTTCTTCTCCCACATAGGTGGACACAGCAATTTAATTGTCCAGAACCTCTAAGTCACTAACACTCCATAAACTAATTACATTTCTGTGCAGCACTCAACCTTTGCATTAGAAATACATTCTTCTTCTAATAATAAAGAGAACATTTACTTTAGTTTTGGTCAATTTGTAACATGTTATAACAGCACTCAAATATCGGGATTTCAGTAATAAAGTAGCAGGCTTTTGTACTCGAGAATATATTGTTTTAAGAGAACTTATAAATTTCAAATGAACCGAGAACATAAATGCACTCAACTACATTGTTTCTCCTTACTTTACTCTGGATATAAACAAAACCTTTTCACTGTGCCTGAAGTTACTGGTTTCTGATGCATAACTGATTATTGAAATAGGAATTAGTAGTGGGTTTAATATAAGGAATCACATGGAAATGCAAGCATATGCATGAAGTACATGGAGGCATTGACTCATTTCTTTATGTCATAATATCATGGTAAACTTTACACATATAGCAGAAGGCATGTGCAATTTGATTAGATTTCTGCTAGTTGTTTACCACTTAGTGCTTGTAAGCTTGTGAGAGTAAAATCTCACTTGAACATAAAAGCTAAAATGATTTAACAAGACTGTTTATTCAATAACTTAAAGTGCAAGAGCTTTCCATGTATAAAACAAAGCTGGATGATTAAATAAACTGGTACTTTTGAGGTCAAACATAAGGGGAAAAACAGTAGCTAGAGAAAAAGATGGTTACATATTTATAATGCCCTCTTGCATTAACAGTAAGACATTACTTACAGATGAAGTATTAGCAGTGTAAGAAATGCTAATTGATTAAAATTGGAAAGTTCTGAAATGTCACGGAATTACATATCAAAAGGAAAATAACTGCACCACTAGAGCACTCCATAACTCAAAGATAAATATTAATACAGCAGAAGCTCGAAATAATGCAGCTAAAAGTATGTCCCCGTTAAAAAGTATTGTAGTTAATGACTATATTTGGAAAGGCAAGACAAAAATATTTTGCAAATACAGGTTCTGCAGCATCATTTTCACCACCATCCCTGTTCATTGACACTCGCCACTGCATTCCAGGAAAGAAACAATACCACCGTTGTTGGTCTCACCTTGACTGTAGTCTCTTTCACCAGCTCCTATGTAATATTTCTCCCAAACGACTTCACTCACTGCATGTGAGGACAGAAGGGGAAGGTAGTGATGTCTGCATCTGAGGCACAGTCCTTGCTAATTCAGTTGCTTCCCCCCCACACATATTAATAATTGCATGATTATACCAATTGTAAATTAGGATGCAAAACATTACATACTCAAGAGTTGAGAAATTGTTTCAAATGTATGATCATAGCTACATGAAGAAAGAAGCTAAGTGCAAAGAACTGGCTGCATCACAAGATTTTTTCAAAAAGATTTGCAAAGCTAAAATGCATACTAGATGACATAGAAGTGTCAAAAGGAGTACTGAACAGAATTAGTAAAGAATGGAAAAAACAGAGCACATCTTTGGAACTCCAGGTAAAAAGTACTGGGTTCCGAAACAACTAAACAATCTAGATGACTTCGACAAATGTGTCGTTACAATTCAAAATAGTTCTGTTCATGAAAAAGGTGCTCCTACAATAGCTATATTATTTATTATTATTTTTGGACATTTTTCTGCAAGTACTGTACCGTTTTACTAATAAGTAGGTTATCAGACTAGTATATGAATCTAATCCAATAATTCACTTAATGCCATCCACAACAAGAATGAAGAACAAGATGAAGGTGCAAGTGACACTGTGAAAGTAATGTGGAGGGAGGAAAAAAAGAAAAAAGTCTGAATGTTAATGAAGCGATAACCAATTTAAACAATGTGATTCTGTGGATGGAGAGGCAAATTGAATCCAACAGCATTCATCTAAAATATGAAGTCAATTGGAGAATTTAATGCCAGGATGGCATGTTGGCCATGGTAGCTCAATAGATAACAGCAAATGGATGGAAACCAGGAGATCCGTGGTTCAAATCCCGGCCATGTCATTGAATTTTTCAGGTTGACTTTCAAAAACCTTAGCATTTATACAGCTAGTGAGAAAAAATTATTAATTTCCATCAATTAACTTAAGTACTATTATATTTACCTTATAATACTCGAGCTAAATAAGTACTGTAATTTACTGTTACATGCATACTTCCCTCCTCCAACTGCATGGGAATGATTTTTGTCTATAGTGTTACATCACCATATACCGCAGTAAGGTTATAATGCAGGGTTAAAGGATGTCCCCCAACAACCACATTATATTGGGCTTCTACTGTACTTTACAACTGTATACCTAGGACACTTCATTTATATGAGCTCAGGGGAGTGATTTAATTGCAGCTTTTTCCTCCGTATGTGCAATGGTCACCACATATAGTATTAAATGCCAACAGCTATGGCACATCAGGGTATATAATAGATGAATTGCAGATATATTTGGAAAAGATTTTGGAATTTTTACATATTTCTTGTGTCCCCCCCCCCCCAATACATTTTCACAATGCGTATATTTACATGTGGGACAAGCTTAAAAGAAACACTGTTTACTTTTATCACAAAATAAATTAACCCAATAGTTTCCCTAGAAAACAGTTTTAAAGATTCCTCATGTTATAGGCAATTGGTACACGCTAACTCTAAATTGAAAAAACAAGGATGTAAATAGGTTTTATATAATATGCAAGATCTAGCAGCACTCTGAATGTCCATTTTGACAAATATTTTACTTCAGATATTGCTCCAGCTGTTCAAATGGAGGCACTGAAAATTAAAATTAGGTTGAACAGTAATATATCTAGCTCATGTTTAAATGGCTTTTTAAAAGGTACATATAACCCTCTAATACATAATTTCAGACTTGCATGTGAAATTTACATGAGTAATGCCCCTGAGCATAGTTGTTACTACTTGGTGTATTGTAGCAATTATAAGCAGAAATATACCTGAACATAGCCGTGATCAGTCCTCATGCGCTTTCTTTGAGATTCTGGTGACCTGTGATCTCTGTGGTCACGAGGAGAATAGCCGGGACCATCCTTAAAGAAAATTAAATATTCTATTACCAAAAGTGTTAAATTATGGAAAATGAATTGGCATTAGGCACTCACATTGCTCCACTTAGCAAATTATCAGAAGGAGGCATCCCCTTTTCAGCTGCTGGTCAACTAATGGTGATCCTATGATCTTCTACCTTGGGTAACTAGTGTAATCTTGCATTGGGCCGCTATTAGCTGGAGTTTCAAAGTTCATAATTCAATATTTAAAACTTTGAAATATGTTCTTTCTCATAAGTTGTTCTGCTGTTATGTACCTAATTTAGCAGCTTGATTTTTTTGGTCAATATAAATAGCTAAAACTGATTACTGATAATTTTGGTACATGTATTTTGTATCTCACATTTCTAAAGTGTTCTAAAGTCTGGTTAATCTGTAGCAATTTTTAGACTTCTAACAAGCCATGACTGTCTCAAACATTTATTCAGGATTGGTATAGTATGATCTCCCCTGTGTCCTTTCGTACACTTGAAGATATGGATGGAAATGCCTACTCCACTGCCCAATCTTTACAGTCTGATTTTTAAAAGAAGATACATGACAGCTGTTAAGCAAGGGACCAAAGGGTAAGAGGAGGTCATTGCTATGGAAACAAAGGTTGCCAGACTGATTACACTGGTGAATCATGTACTCCTCAGGACAAGTTATTGCTAGTTGTGTGGGAAACAGTTTGCTAAAGTGTTCAGTTGCATTGTGTATTGTTAGCCTACTTTGTGAAAACACAATTTTAATATCTTGTTATGGAAGCAAGACATAGTGGCAGTAGGATTAGAGGTAGACAGAGGAATCATGGCCCAAGGCAAAGATCAGCTTACAGTTGGGGTGTTATATTGCATAGTCAAGCTAGAGAATTTGTGTTCTCTTAGGGAATTCTCTGAACAAGAAGATGCGGGTGAAGAACAGCTCATTCCTTTTATCCAAAAGCGACAGCCCCATGTCAGTAGCTAACATACTTGCATGTAAAAAAACTCCTGTGGGTCAAAATTCCGGGATATCGGCGGCAGTTACCACATGTGTATTGCATACTATCTTTTGCACTATGTGTATTTATGTCAATCTGAATTTTAGTTAAGATAGCTGAAATATTAATAAATATAATTGAAGATTAATGTTAGATTTTAGAACATGCATTGCCTATATACGTTGCTATGGAGCAATACTTACTGCACTCTGCAGGAATGTCAACTTATGATGCATAGCAACAATAAAGTATGGAATATTAGTTACATAGTGCAAAAATTTAAAAGAACTCACGCATGTGAAGATGCTACAATGCAGTGAATATGTGAACAACTTATTTTTGTTCTTAAAGTATGCTAATACAGATTAACTGTGCATGTTTTTGTTGAGGTGAGATAACCTCGAACCCTTGTTTATGTTTTGAGCGTTGAGAGGATAAAGAAAGGGGACCTGTGTTACTTCCTATCTGCTGTTGGGCAACATTGCAGTACCCCACTTTGAGAAATAGATGACCTTTGCATATCTTCCTTTTAAAAATCAGACTGTAGTCAAAATACCAACAAAACAGTATGGTGCTTATGTTTCCCTTGGTTTTTTGGAGGTTTTTATGCTAACAAAAATCTATTTTATTATTGCTTGACATATTTTCTGATGGGGATTTGAATGTTTTGACTCCAACAGCTTTTTACACATTTATTTTGTAGTGCTGGTTAAAGGAATTTTGGAACTGACGAAATGTCCAAGAACAGAATTGGAGGTTAATCCAGTTACTTTATTAAGAATAAACTAAATAATATTAACTTGTGTTGCTAAAGTGCTTAGTTTATTCTTAATACTTAGTTTGCTTCACTGTCTGCAGATTCAGTTTTTTACATAGTTACTTTACTTCAGCTGTTTTTGCTCTGTAACATTTAATTTGCTTCTCAATTAATTTGGCTTTGAGTCCAGTATGAACAGTAGTGTATAATATGCATTAATACACTTTCTCACATTCTTCCTTGTTTAATGGTTGATGTCCTTGTGGCCTGGGTTTGAAGCTGTGTGCTTTTTTTATGACTATCTTAACATTTATATACCAAAATTAGAATATTTATTACTCATTACTTTCTACACCAGAACTTAACTGGTGCTTTCAGACACATTCTATTGTCTAGATTTACTAACTATTTTTGTCAAATTTTATTTAGGTAAAAAAATAGTTTTTTTTTTTTTTTTGCTTGCTTGACAAATATTGGTTCCTTAAGATTTAGAAGTTTGAGACATCTATACTTTTCATGTATCACAGCAAACACATATGTATCTGCAATTGGCCCGCCTCGGAAGACTGTCTGCCTCATGAGTTTTAATCTCAGTAAGGGAAAGTTACCTGGGTTATTCCTTATTCTGAAAGATGAATGTCGGGTAACTCTAAGTTCTATGGGCCCTGGACCCATTTGAACAATTTCATTCATCTGATATGACTTAAGCAAGGACATACACCACCGTAGTCACAGATCAGGGAACCACCTGTTAGTCGACTAGTCCTCAAAACATGTGCTATCAGTAATGCTAAGTGGAGCAATATATTCATTTTCCATAAACTTGCTTCGTGTGCAACTGCCAATGGGTGATGAAAATTCTTTTAAAACAAATAAAATTATCTATGTATAATATTCATACTTTATAGTTATCAGCAGCTAAGTTGGCAGATGAGCAGCATGCTCAGTGGCACTAACTCATGAGTCACGTCCACCAAATGGCATTCAGTGTGCTGTTGGCTCTCATGCAGAAAAGGCTGTGTTTACCATGAGACAAGTGCTTTTATTTTGACAGTGTAGGACTGTGTTAATATTGATCGAACACAGTACTTAATATAAATAATGGAAGAACAGAAGCAGCAGCAGCCAGTGTTACACCAGCCAACAAGGGTCATAATTTATAAATTGCATTACTTCTTTAAGAGAGGCACCTGCCAGCAGGCCATAATGCAGCATTGCCAATTGTGGTGAACCACAGTCAAAAGGGTCATAATTTATAAATTGCATTAATTCTTTAAGAGAGGCACCTGCCAGCGGGCCATAATGTAGCATTGCCAATTGTGGTGAACCACAATCAAGGGTTGCAATGCAGCTGTTAGAGCTGCACAACAAATTGTTCAACAGGGTAGATTATCAAAACAAGCTTAACCTTGAGCACTAATAAGATAATGGGAGAAGTCAGCAAAAGCAATGGACAAATTTGACTTAAATGTGTGTAGCAAAATTTTAGATTTTTACAATAGAGGAGAATTTTGTACAGCAAAAAACGAAACACTGGCAATGCATGAAGCAGCAGGGCATAAGGGAAGAGAAATATAAATGTTAAGAAATTTGAGGTCTCAGTTTAAAACTTTCTAGGTAAGCATTTGCAAGCTAAGCTGTTAACTATCCAAATGAAACCTGCATAAACCAAAATAACAAATATTAGCAGAGCAGTAATGCACTTACAGGCTCCTACTGTAAAGACAGGAGACTGATTATAGCCATGTATGATCAGGTGCCACTGGATTTATTCCCAAAGTCAATCTTTTGATCGAGTACCATATATTACCACAGGGAAATGAATGATGAAATTTTCGAAACTTGGTTCACAACACAGTTCTTCATCTGGCCTATTAGTCCATTATGGCAATGGACAATATATCCTATCATTCTAATGATGGCTCTAAGAAATGACAGTGTGGTAGGTTAAAAACAATGTCATGCATTCTTCCTAGCAGACATGAGTAAACTGCTACACTTTATTACATATGTACAATCCCCCAGCAAAGTAGTAAGAACTGGATGGCACTAACAAATTTACCCACCTCTGTGGCGTGTGTGTTTCACGTTCAAAATTCCCGAGTTTGAACCTTGTTCAGAGTGAGTTACCTGGATAAGGTTTTTCTAGGCTATTTGCTTTCCTGAAAGATGAATGTCAGTCAACTACTACAAAAGAAAAAGTTATCTACGGGCACCAAGTTGTCAGGCTCCTACCTCATTGTCTGAGGATACAATGCTATCTGGGGCCAGTAAAAATATATGGCCAAGACGATTGGCTAATACCACCATATTAACATTGCTAAGGAGCTGTTGAACTCTGTCTGCAATGATCCAAATCTGTTCCAGAGGGTCATAATTGGTGACAAATCATGGGTTTATGGTTATGACATAGAAACTAAAAGCTCAATCATTCAAATGGATGCTGCTACATAAGCCAAGACCGAAAAAAGCATACCAAGGTTTTGCTTAGTTTTTTTTCGACTGCAGGGGCGTGGTGCATTTTGAGTTCTTGCCACAGATTACAACAGTCAATAAGGAATATTACCTGCAAGTTTTGCACGATTTGTGTGAACAAATCTGCCAGAAACAAAAATTGGCTTTTGCGCAAATTTCTGGCCAAAAACAACACACTTATGATGCTGCAGCCACCGTACTCCCCAAACCTGGCCCACATGTGAAATTTTTTGTTACCAAAACTGAAGAGGCCCATGAAAGGACGATGCTACGCCACAATCGAGATAAAGATGACATCAAAGGAGGAGCTGATCAAGATCACAAAAAACAATTTTTAAAGTGCTTCGAGGATTGGAAGAAATGTTGGCACAAGTGTGTAATATCTACTGAGAATTATTTTGAAGGGGACAAAATAGATATTCATGAATAAACACTTTTTGAAAAAACAACATTTGCAATACCTTCTGAACAGACCTTGAATAAATTTTGCTTGAGGAAGCAGTTCACAGCATAGATACCATTTTGGAAAAATTGTCAGTGACATGCAGAAAAACTGCAGGAAAAAACTATCATAAGGAACTCTCTCATCATAGCACCTTAGAACCAATAATTTTTAATTTAGTTGAAGCAAGTTTAAATCATAATTTGACGATTAGATGAGAGATCCCAAATGTAAAATTATGCATTTTGTCACTGTCTTCTCCCACAGTATTATGGTTTCAAAAATACTTAAAAGCACAAACACTAGAAAACTTCATTGCAAGGCTGTCCAAAATAAAACTTAAATACTTTTACAAGCCATAAAAATAATTTATCAATATTGTCCATTTTCATCACAAAGAGGGTTTTGTTATTGAATATAAAATGTTCAAACTAGCAGAATAATTAAAATAAACTGATAATTAACAAACAACAGTCACCAAACAGCTGAGGATGAGATCGAATGATCTTGAAAACCTTTCAATTAATACAAGTGAAGTGAAGTTTGAGTGTACACAAGTGACTCATAAATCAAACTAAAAAATTAACAAACAAATTTAGAATTACATAAGGTGTTACATAAGTTATAGAACGCAAGAGTTATGCTATTTTCAAGATCAATGAATTTGCCATTTGTTTTGCTATATAAATAAAACTTCTAATCCTGTGCCGCTTAACTGCATTTTGGTATACAACTTTTTTCATTTCTGAGTAGCAACTAAACATTTACTAGATTTAAGATGAAAGGAATGGAATGAACTTCCTGTATTCATAAGCACATAACTTGCATTAGGGTACACACAATTATGGGTAAGCCTCTTTCACCCCCTTCCTCCAGTCATTGAAGAGATGTTTGCAAGAAACTTGCAGCACATAACATAGTAATAATGGCCCTGAATCTGCGCAAGCAACCGCCAAGTTAGCTGCCGGTTAGTATAGTTGGGTACTGTTTGCCAACCACTAAATGCAAGTGGGAAATGAAAGGGAGATGTGCCTGAACTGCTTATCTGCTGTTAGTTTAACTGTTTACTACGAAATGAGTATGAGAGTGCATGAGTCACCCATGCTGCCAGATGTAAGGCTGGTTTCAAGTAACTGCAGTGATAGGTATTACTGCATGAGGGAGCTATAAGTGACCATACTGTGAACCTAGCATCCACATCATATCAGGTTAACATAAACACAGCAAAAGTGATTACATTACATATTCCTCAGCCTTGCCCTCTTGTGGTGGGCAGACAGTACAAAGCCTTTTAATAAGTATAAATATACAAACAAAAACTTGTATAGCATAAAGGTGTTTGTAACAAAGTATAACTTGCTACATGAGAGCATAATAAAACCACCACCAATATCATGGACGAAGGAAAAAGGGAAGCGGGGCACATTATTTACAGTATTTAGGTGCACTATTCATAAACAATCATGTTTTATGTAACCTATCAATGGCAAAATATTTTCCACATAAGAAGTCAAAATATGTAACAATGTTTCCCAACCGTTTCGATAAACACCTTTACCATGGTATTTACGAACTAAGACAGGCACTTAAGACTCTTATGTGCTTTCTTTTTATTTTTTGCTAAGCCAGTACAATTGAGTGTGACTGGTGTTCAGCTCTGGCTCTGTACCAGTCATACTCATTTTTACAGCATGATCCTTATTTCTACACAATTATAACAAAGTATTTAAAAAGTATTTGTAGTCAGTTTATTGATACTCGTCACTTTTTTATATTACTGAGAGACTAGTTTCAAAGGCAATCGCCTCCATTTTCAATCTCTTTCCAACTGGCATCTATTGTTGTCTGCTCTCTCTCATTCACATATCATCCAAAAACATTTAATAAATTTAAGAAGATCTTTAAGGAACAAAATATAATCTTGGCACCTAATAATGGACACTCAATTTTAAAATAGCTAACTTCAAAAACAAAAGATGAAATCCCATCAGTTAACAGATCCGGAATATACCAAATAAATTGTAAGAATTATGAAAAATGCTACATAGGTCAAACTAAAAGAAATCTAAAAACCAGTCAAAGACCACTTTAGAAACATCAGATTGAAACAAGAAGATAAGTCAGCAGTAGCATTTCATTTTTAGAATGAAAATCATGACATTGATCCAAATCCAAATTTATGTTGTTTTCAAATGCTAAGCTTTGGCAATGAAGCCATTAGCTCTCTTGCTCTCCAATATTTCTGTGTAGTGGGTCCGGCAGGTAGGGCTTCACAGGTTAAAAGATGTTCTTCAGTCATTTCCTCTTTGTTGCACAGAGGACAGTTTGGACTATAAATTCCTATTCTGTGTAAGTGTTTGGCCAAATAACCATGTTCTGTAAGTAATCCAAAATTTGCTACTGCAGCTTTACGTGGGATTTCTGGAATAATTTCTGGATTTTTAATTAAAATTTTTTATTTTTTACCTTTGGCTTTGTTAGACATTGTTTGGCTTTGTTTGTTTTTATATTTGAGTTTGATTAATCTTTTTATGGATGTAAAGGGTAAGTTTTTACTTTTGTTCTGAATTAAATTTGCACCTTTTTTGGCAAGAAAATCAGCTGATTCATTTCCAGCAATTCCACAATGTGCAGGTATCCACTGTAGTTTTTGAAGTTGTTGGATCATTTTGTGACATTCTTTAATTTGGATTGACCTCATTTTATATGAACTTATTGCACATAATGCTGCTTTAGAATCAGAAAGTATGAAAGCATTTTTGAATTAATCTATTCTGTATAGGTGTTGGAGTGAAATACGAATAGCCATTACTTCTGCATCAAAATTTGTTGTGTGGTATCCTGCTGGTTGATAGAATGAGAACAGTGCACACTTAATTCCTGCTCCATTCTTCAGGTGGGTATCTATTGTTCAGAGTTTCTAATGCTAGTGCTTTTAGTACAGGTTTGGAAGTTTCAGATTTTGGAACTATTTGTTCTAAATCTAATTGAATATTAATTGGTTCAAAAGTCAGTGGGTTTTCTTCGATTAAAATGTTTTCTTTAGAATTAGGAAGATTCAGAACTTTTTAATTCCGTAACTTTGTGTAGGAAACATGTCTGTGTTTTCATCTTGATTGGTTGTAGTAATCTTTTCTCCCATTTTGTTGTTTTCAACTGCAACATTTTTTCATATTGTATTAGTGCTTGCTCCTCTAAAGTTAGATGTATTGGATAGTTCCGAGTTAAGGCTTGCATTGCCATGATTGGAGTTGATTTTGTTGCACTGGTTATTAGTCGCAAGGCCTGATTTTGGCATACTTCTAGGTGATTTATATTAGAACTGTTTGCTGTAATTATTACCTCTGCATTATAAAGAAGTATTGGCTTGATGAATGTTTTGTATGTGGTGGGTGTTCAGTGTCTCCCGATTACTGCCCCACTTGACTCCAGCTAATCTTTTCAAAATTGAAATTTTTTGTTGTTGATTTGTTTACTATTGCTTCAATATGATGTCTCCAAGATAATTTTGAATAAAAAATTGTTCCTAAATATTTTGTTTCAGGTTTGTTTTCTTGAACTGCAGCTTTAGCTTAGGGGTTTTCTTTTTTAAGCTAAATATTTGGAATGTTGTTTTATCAGTATTTATTTTTATCAAATTGTTGTCAATCCACTTTTCCAATAGTATCAGAGCCTTTCCCATTGAGGTTTGGATTTCTCTATTTGTGGGGAAGATGTCCACATGATCATGTCATCTGCAAAAAGAGCTGTCTTTATGTCTGTGTTTGATACAGCCGCGGGAAGATCATTGATTAGATGTTGAACAAGGCTGTACTCAGTACTGCACCTTGTGGTAGGCCCAATTTTATTTATTAAATTTATTGGGAGTTGATTAATGACACTAAACAACACTTACTTTTAAATTTTCCCGGAACTAGATAGGCCTTCCCTCTATCCTCAGCCGGACATTGACTGGTTCTCATTGGTGTAGCTGGCAATATTTTGTCATCAGTCTCCTCTGGTGGCAGTTCGAGGAACTTGCTGAACAAATCTTTCTGGGGGATGTCGAAATTGAATACTTTGTTCCTATTTTTTGAAATGAAGATTTGTTCCCATGTGGACAGTTCTTGTTTTCATGTTGTATGTTTTAATAATTTTGGTTCTGGATTTATGTTGTGGTTCTTTTCCCCAAAAATGCGTGGCAACTGCTGATTTTTCTAATGGTTTGTATTTTATGTTCCTAAAGTGTTCCTTTGCTCTTATTTCTAAATTTCTTTTGGTTTTTCCAATATAAATTTGACTACAATCACAGCATTCAATTTGATATATACCAGATTTTTTGTTAGATAGAATGGCATCTTTGATGTTTGAGCAAATTAGGTTTCTTAAGCAGTAATGGTTCACTGGTGCTAGTTGAATGTTTTGTTTTTTGAAGACTTTTTTGAATTTATCAAAGGCGCATGGATGGTAAGGGAATTTTTTGAAGATCATTTTAGTTTCTGTAGCTGAGAGGGTTGTGGTTTCCTTTAATAGTTTCTTCTTTTTTGCTAAGTTCACTTTTTTGTCAACTAGTGATTTGGGGAGTCATTTTTCTGTGCTATTTCAATAATTTTGTTGTATTCTATTTTGTATTCATCTGCTGTGAGAGGGATGTTGACCAGTCTGTGTGCTAAACTATTAAAGATTGCCTGTTTGTGGGATCTTGGATTGTAGCCATTAGCCTTTATGTAGTTGTCTGTGTTGGTTTACTGTAAATGCCAAAGTTTATTCTATTTTTATTTCTGATTATTTTTAGATCTAAAAATGGTAAATACTCGTTTTTTTCAACTTCTACAGTGAACTTGATGCTTTTTTTCTTGAATATTTAGAAGTTTTAGTGCATCACTGATGTGTTTTTTTGGCACTATGGCAAATATGTCATCTACATATCTTTGCCATCCATGGGAAACCTTTGGTGATCCTTATTTCTAGTGCACTCATGCACAGATCGGCCAGGAAGAGTGATAAGGGGTTGCCTATTGCTAAACCAGAAGTTTGATGGAAATATTTTGTTTGAAACTGGAAGAAATTTTATTTGTAGAAATTTGGATGTACTGTCATTGTATTTTGTAGCACAGAAATGTTGAGAGAGAAACTGAGTAATCCAATTTAATATGCTATCTTGAATGCCTAGTTTTGAAAGTTTCTCAAGAAGCTTATGCCTCCATACTGAATCTTGTGCTTTTTCAAAATCAATGAAAACTGACAGCGTATCTTGATTTTTGTTGAAATATTCTTTGACATCTTGGGATAGTTGAATTGTATTTTCTTTAGTAGATAAGTGTTGTCTGAATCCTGTTTGAACAGTTGTTAACATGTTATCACTTTCTAAGAACCAATTTAGCCTTGCTGAAATCATACGTTCTGCTGTTTTTGCAATGACACTTGTTAAGGAAATTGGTCTGTAATTATTTATTTTGTCAGGTGCTTCGTGTTTTTTTAGAATACGAATAATTATTGCTTTTTTCCACTATGTAGGTACAGTAGAGGTCCATGATACATTAAATAATTTCAGTAGTAACTTTCTTTCCTTTGATTCTAGATGTTTCAGAAATTCAGCATGTATTTTATCTGGTCCAGGAGAATTTTTATCTTTCAACTACTGGATGGCATGATTTAGTTCTCTTATGGTGAATTCTTTGTTGAATATATCGTTTGTTTGTTCTGGACACTTTTTAAATTTTAGACATCATTTTTAATATGCCTTTGTTTTCTTTTTGTTTCAAAGGAAAGTTTATGCTGAGAGCTGTAATACTTATTAAAGGCTTCAGAAATACAGTAATTTGAAGTGTTTTCCCATTTAGTTTGAGTGGTTCTTTCTTTGTTTCTTTCTGACAATTAATTTTACTTATATATCTGTATACTGTTTTTTTTGCTCTTTTCTATAATCAGCATTTTTAATAACTTCACTGAAAACTTTTTTTTGGCAATATGAATTTCTTTTTTACATGTTGCTGCCTTTCTTCGCCATTCCTGTGTATCTATTGGGTTATTGGACAATTCTGCTTTTTTCCTTGCTATGTCCCTTTCTTCTTTTAACTTTGACAGTTCTGTATTTCAAAAGGGTTTGTAATTTTTAGTTTTTCCTCTTGGGATCCACTTTTTTGCTGCTTCAAGAATTATATTTGTTATTGTTTTATTGAGTTTATCTACAGATGCTTCATGTTGAGCGGAGTAAAGATTTTGTTCAGTTTCCTCAGTAAATTTTATCCAATTTGCTTTTCTAAAATTCCAAGAGTATTTCAAATTTGGCCTGTTAATATTTTGTCATGAAGTATTATGGATGCAATAACTGCTCTATGATCAGATCCTATGTCTTCAATGATTTCACGTATTGTCTTTATCTTTTAAATCTGAAGATACTAATAATAGGGATTAGTGCACTGGTCATTATAGCCATTATTAAAATTATTAAAAGGAGTGATAAACCAAAATAAATTAACATGGAAGAACATATTCATATGGAAAAATAAGGATCGCATAATAAACTTTGAAATCCCACCAGTAGATAATTTGACAAAAAAAGTTTAATAGTTCCACCACCAGAGAGAGATAGCAAACAGATGCCAGTTGGAAAGATTGAAACTAATCTCTCAATAATATAAAAAAGTGACGAGTATCAATAAACCAACTACAAATAGTTTTTGCGATTAATTTTGGCGTCACTGTTACTAAATTCCTCCAAACACATAACTATAACAATATTATAAACAATGCAGGTTCGTTATTAGTTCTGTTTACTGTCCATAACCACTTTTTTTTAAACTTTGTCCAAGATGATCATATGGATATAAGGGCGCTCAACAGCTTGGTCATTAGCACCCTTACAGAAACTGATTCATGGCAATAGCCAGATATAAATGAGTCAAAATTTAAAAATACATATCAAAACAAAATGACTAAAATATAAATAAGCCCAAATGGGTACAAATAATTAAACAATAATAAACAATACAAAAGCTATAATTTCCCATAAAATACTAAAAGCCATAAATACACTTTCAATAAAAAGAACTTGCCATAACAAGAGCTACCTGCCCAGAGGTGGTCGAACCAATTTGTTGCGTTTCTTTGGGGCAGGGCTAGAGCTTTCAGCAGGTTTATCCTGCATTTTCCTCACTGTCCTTTGGGCAGTGAGGACAGGATCCACCCGCTCCACATCGTCAATGAAAGAGGACAGCTTACGCACTGGTGAATTCGAATCCAGTCTCTCGACAGGATCGGAAACTGCGACCGGCGAAGATGAAAGTCGCCGATCGGTGTCCTCTCCAGATGAGCCCTCAGATGTTGTGGCTGAGATGTTCGCGGACTCTTGTGCTGGCTAGCTCTCCTTTCACTGGTCTTACTATTTTTCTTAAAGTCCGTTCTGTCATAAGAGGTCTTAAATTTCCTTGGCGATACATTGTATATTACCGGTTCACATGTTCTTGAGGTGGATGCTTTCAGCGGTGACTTGGCTGAATCCTTCTTCTTAAGACTGGACTTGGTTGGCATGCTCACTGTTGTTCGTGTTGGTGTCTGTTGCTTTGGCTGTGATCTTGGTGTAATTAATCTTTCGGATACTACTTCCCCGTTTATTTCGCAGGTTTGTGTTGCGATTTCACGTCTAGGTACCGGCTTAGCTGCAACTGCGCTATAAGTAACGGTCCTAGGTACAGATGGCTGGCAAATACGCAAGAGTTTCCGGGCTTCCACGAAGTACACCTGCTCTCTTACCCGGATCTCTTGGATCACCTTCTCCATAAAACGGGGACATTCTCTGGAGTTTGCTGAGTGTTTACCACTGCAGTTAACACACTTTGCGGGCGAAGTGCATGCATTGTCATGCTCGACTTCCCCGTGGTCAATGCAAGTGGTAAATCCATTACATGAATCACTTGTGGGGCCAAAGCGCTGGCATTTATAACACCTCAGTGGATTAGGTATATACTGCCTCACTTCAATAGCTTCATACCCTGCCTTAATCCTTTTCGGGAGTTCTACCCGAACAAAGGTAAGAAACAGGGTACCAGTGGGCACTAGCTCACCTCGTTCTTTGCGGTGAACTCGATATAACTTGTCACACCTTGTTCCGCCAAGTTTTCCTGAATCTCCTCACTGGACATACCATCCAATGCGCTGGTGTTCACAACACCACGCGAGGAGTTCAGAGTCCTATGCAATTCAACGCGCACCAGATAGCTCGCAAGCATATTGGCTTTCAATATTTTAGCGGCCTGTGTCGAAGAAACTGCTTCGACCAGGAGCGTGCCATTGCAAGATCTAGTACATGCCTTCACAGAACTAGCAATACTATCTAAGCCCTTCTGAATAACGAACGGATTCACGGTACTAAACTTCCAACCTTCCTCAGTTCTATAAATAACTAAATAGAGAGGACCACTACACTCGGCTATTTCCTTTCCACTTTTGTTAATAATTTTGTTAGTAGGGGGGTTAACCATAATAAGATGGACTAAGTTTCATCCCCCAGTGCTCCCCACCCGCCACGGAGCCCAACAAGGGGTCATCCCACTGGGATGACAGGGCTACACAGGGGATATAGCGAGCTCGCCGTCCCACTCACCCGGGAGTTTGGTACAATACCTAGTGCTGGCCCATTGTTTAGGGGTGGGTTAGTCCCTAACCTCCCGTTTAGGCGAAGCAGAAGAGCACTGTTACGAGCTCAGATACGCATCCCTCAACCACCGGGACAAACCTTTCCACCGACACGGGTCTCCACACACGGCCTACACGTGGGTGGGCCTGTTGACCGTCTCCCTCAACCACAAAGAGGAGCCCACACGAGGGAGACTGTTGGCTCAGAACCCCGGGGGCGCCAAACCTGTACCTACCGAAGTAGGCCCCTGGGGGGTTTGTCCAAGAATTGCCCGATCTTATTACTATCTTTAACAAACATTTCAGCTATAGCTATATTACTATCTAACAAACCATTTCTTATTAATAAACTCTTTCCTCCAAATGTCTGTCCCTTTGCACATAGCTATATTACTATCTAACAAACCATTTCTTACTAATAAACTCTTTCCTCCAAATGTCTGTCCCTTTGCACTCAAAAAAATATATGTTCTAAGTTCTCATTTCCCCCACATTAGGGACAGCAATTTTGTGGAATACCCTTCCTTATACCTTTTAGTCGCCATACTCCCATGCAATAAATACCTTCTCTCATCTATTCGTCATGTCTATGTACTTTTCCCTTCCCCAAAGACTTCTTCTCAGCTATTCCACTAAATATTTGCTGCACTTCTATGTCTTCAAACCTTTTTCTTGCAGATTTCCAGAAATTTTTTACTTTCTCTTTTTTCTCCACATTTGCCCTAATCCACTGCTCTCCAGATTATTTCTAAGACATTCAACCCATCCCTTGTTCTTTAAACCTTTCTCTTGATAAATTAAACATTGTTTTAACAAATTCCTTTCTTCCAGATTAAATATTCTATATTAAGAGTTTCAATGCATCTTCCATAATCTTCTTTAATGGCAACTCTACCCATCTCTATTTGTGCTACCTGCCTAACAGTTGCATTTGTTAACCCAAGCATTTCTTTACAGGATCTCCTATGCACCCCATCTGTAACTTCCCATTCTCCTAGTCTCCATACTTCTATCCCAAATAACATTTTTGCCTCTACCACCATACTATAAACTTTTTCTAACCATTTGATATTTATATCTGCTACTTTGTACTTGCAACTTCTGATAGCTGATAAACCTCCTTTTCCTTAGGCAAATTTCTTTTGTTTCTCCCAATTCCCTATGCTATTTTAATTCCTAAATAAAAGCAATCTCTACCTTATACTCTTTTTTGTTTTCATTCATCCATTATATAAGCTTTAAAACACCTACATCTTTCGTGCTTAAACAATAACACCAGTATTATTAATGAAATGCAGTATTTCATATAGGTCAAAATTACTAAAATCAATAAAATGCATGTATTGTCATCAGCCTAGTTTCTGTAGTATACTAACTGCTGACTGGTGAATGGTTATTTTGTTCCAATACTCACAAAAGGCAATTTTCAAGATATAATTTAAATGAGGAAAAATATTCTAGAAAAAATTTCATTTGTCACAATATCCATTTTTATTTCCAGAAACCATTTGGAGATCACTAAGAGCACAATGAAAATAGTGGCTTATGGAGCAGCACAAATAGAAACAGATTATAAGTACTCTTTAAATCTAAGTGGGGAGTAACGTTCAACTTCTATGTTATTGTCCGTTGTTGAAGGATGTAAATTTAAAAATACAACTTCTTTGTTAAAATTCCCTCTTTTTTTTCTTCAGATTCTTATTAAAATTTAATTTTGGAAGTCAACATTGAAAAACTGAAAACTTAACATCTGCTTCAACTTATTCCCATTTGCTTCACAGAGGGATAATAAAGTAAACTAACATGTATTTACAATTTTTTGAATTTGACATTTGTGGGGCTCGAAAAAACTCAATGATGCTCATCTATACTGCAGTTAAATGGAATAAATTTAACTTCTAAAACACAAACTGCAATAAAAAAATCAATGCCTGTGAACACAAACACAGTAAAACAATGCTATCGCATTCATTACCCTCTTTGAAAATCCCTGGATGCTCCATGTCTATACTGAGTATATCCCCATAACGTTCCCAAAACCTGATATCTTCTCAGATTGAAAATGAGTAAAACTATTACTTATCTGCAAAATGTTTGTGAGAAAAGTTTGATTATATTCTAGTCACTACAGCTCAAGCACATTGGCTAGAAAATATCTTGTCAGCACTATTGGCATATGTCATCTTTTCATGAATGGAATTTATGCTTTCAAAATGCTCCCTATGAATTTTATCCTTACAGTTGTATATAAAGCCCTCAAATGTGTTACTAAAAGAACCTTAAAATTTAAGTAATTAGCTGCAAGTTATGAACAAAATGCACAGCCATTATGAACTGCATTCTTTATATATAACAATTCAGCTGTTAATATAAGCAAAAGTTTATAACAGAATAACAGACAAAGGTACTTATTGACCATCAACAAATGAATTGTGTACATCATTAACCATTTATAACTCATAGTATCAGTACTTTCAGATACTGCTACCTTTGAATATTCCAGACATGTGTACATAAACATTTTGATGTTCAAAACTGAATAACTTAATGCAGTAACATATTTAATTAATATTTAAATATATTAAGTTAGAATAAAAAGAAATTTAACAAGGTTTAAGTATGGCTGGACATATAGGTAGAATAGATCTTGCTGCTCAAGTTAAAAAGCATATGGCAAAATTTAACACAGCTGCACCAAGAAAATGTAATAAAAATATATGTACAGGTACAGAATCCATATCAAGTGGAGGGATAAGAGCAATCAAGGCAGCCAATTCTTATTGCAATAAATGGGGTATGAAAGTGAAAGAAAACAAAACCAATATTATGGTCTTCAAAAAAGGACACAGGTTGCATAAGGATGAGAAATGGGAGGTTAATAAAACAGAGGTAGTAAGGAGATTTGATTATTTGGGGACAAGGCTGAGTTCACATGGTAGCTGGAAAGAACAAAACAGATGTCTGTGGCAAAAGGTAAAATGGCCATATGGGTGATAAGATCATACTACAGTTAACTGCCAGATATAAATGTCAAATGGTTGGAGAGGATTCAGTAGTAGAAAATAGAATATTACATGGATCAGAGGTATGGGGAGTAAATGAGGCTTGGAGAGAGTCTGATAGAGTGCATAGATCCTTTTATAAATACATACTGGGATTACCTATAGCATCACCAAATTGGGCAGCACAATTGGAACTGGGCAAGCATTCTACTAAAATTAAAACTTGTCAAAGGGATGAAATATTTATACTGAATCTCGAACTTGGAAGATGGCAACATAAAGAATGCTTTCATATTCAAAGGAGGAGTAACTGGGGAGAGGGGCTTGGGCACAAAATGAATGATGTGTTGAAGTAGATAGGCATGCGTCATTGTTGGATAAATGCAAAGTATGGGCATAGAGGCTTCTGGAAAAAAGTTAAGATTAGAAGATATTGACAAGACATTTTTGCCATTACAAGTGACAAAAGCTTCTGAGGTCATAGAGAAATAAAAACAACCTGGGGGAGGGAAAAGTATAGTCATATGTAATAAGATAGGGCGAGAAGATTTTGCTTGGGCAAGAACAGGACTGAGAAACTGGAAAGGCATTTGTCAAGATAGGGATAAAATGTGTAAAATGGAGTAGAGGCCCTCCAATACACAAAAACCTAAAGTTAGGAGTATGGGGACCGAATTATTATTCAATGGCAAGCATCATGGTAGATTTTTAGGATTTAGGAATGTATGAAGTTTTCCAGTATGGCTTTTATAATTATAATCTTGATTTTGTATTTCCAATTGATCTAAAGGAAAGATGTGAAATAAATTACAAATTATGTACAGGTACATGACAACCAATAAGATTTTATTCATAAGAAATGTTCTCATTCTTATGAGTAAGGACTATGACATAATGAAGCACAATTTTAATGTCATTTTAAGTCAAACTAGTATTCAATGCTCCATATATTGCTAGAATGCATTTCACTAGGACTTTCCTAACACCCTCAGCTAGCGTTGACTTAAATTTTGATTTGAACTTCTTGGAGGTGATAGGGGAGTCTCTGTTGGTATCTAGATGAAGTTTGGGTTCTCTTTATAGGTGGTGTCGAAATTGAACAGTTTTCCTTTGTTTCTTTATGAATTTGACTTTTTGTTTGAGTCTCTCCTTTATGTGTACAACACCTTTTGAAATCACATAATAAAAAGACACCAATGGACAAAAATATAGGTGCATACCAGATAAACTGCAAAAGCTGTGACAAATTTTACATTGGCAAAACTAAAAGGAATTTGAACATTAGCCTTAAAGAGCATTTTAGGAACATCAAGAACAAAGAAATAGACAAATCGGCAGTAGTATATCATTTTTGGAAGACGATTACGATATAGAACAAATACATTTATTACAAAGTGTTCAGGGTCCAACTGCATTAGCCACATGGGAAAAGATATTCATAAAGAAATATGAAGGAAAACTGTTCAATTTCGACACTACCTTTAAAGAGAACCCAAACTTCAAGTTCATCAAGATACCAACAGAGATGCCCCTATCGCCTCCTAAGAGTTCACCAAATAAAAATTCAACAGTTAACAGGTGAGGATGTTAGGAAGGTCCTAACGAAACATGTTCTATATAAACATGCAATATAGTTAGTTAGTTACTAACACTCCCCACATGGCAACCTTGGCCTTCGGGGTAACCTCACCCCACCAAGTGATGACCGGACCCATTTCTCAGGTGGAGGCACCCAGAGGGCGGTGTCCATTACCTCCGATGATAGGGTGATAGTGAAAATGGTGGTGAGGTGAGAGGACCTACAGTTTTTACCGTGGACTCCGAACCACGTTGGGCATAGGGGATACTTCACGTGTGCTAGACAGAGGTGAAGGCGAACATGCAATATATGAAGCAGTGAGTACTATTTCGACTCAAAATTACATCAAATGTTCTCATGTTACCCTATACTGCACCTGAAACGCCTAATTAAATTTTATTATACTGCATTTCCTATTAAATGGTGATACATTTACATTTTCATAACAAACAAATCACATACCATGTGTAATCCTATTCCAAAAAAATTGGATATTAACCCTTTATTTACCAGTGTTTCTTTAAAGCAACATTAACTGCTCCTAGCTATATTTACTCTGGATAGCTCTTTACCCTCCCAATACCAATGCTGCTTTAATGCTACATGTCTGCTGTTTTGACACTAGAAAGCAGCAGGCCATGGATGGATGTTCTGGAACAGCAAATGAAAGCTATAGTGTGTCAGCTGGTTGACTATACTTTTGTAGTGTATATTATTGCCTCAACTTATGTGCTACAGTTATTTCATTTAGTTGAAATAATTTGTGCTTGTTTTGGAGTTATTATTGAAAACCTGGATTGCTGAATTTGAAGTTTAATTTTCAGTACAAGTGAGATATGTAAAAAGATGTGTTTCTTCCATGCAACATTGGTATTGAATGTGCATTTCAAGGTTTAGTAGTTACAAATGCTTCTTGCGTTGCAGGTGAAATCTTCTGCTACATACCAGATTTTGACGATTCTTCGTTAGCTAATCATGTCAGATTCTGACTCAAGGAGAGGTGGAGTTTCTTGCAAAATTACCAGATAGTGGGTTCAGGTAATACATTGATATATAATGGCACTGTTCGAAAGGTTTCCATGGATTAATCTTCGGTAATAGATACCTCTCAGATAATGCACTGATTACTCCAAGTGGAGTAAACATATCTGTCATTTGCAATTCCTGCAAATTCCATTGGCTGAAGAGATGCATTCATTGGTATTTAGCACACGAATATTGGAGATGATTCTGATATTGGAGATGAAAAAGATGATACAACTATAAAGAAACTTTTGCAGCCCAGTCTGAAGCTATGGTGATGAATGCAGTGTGAATGATGGAGGAGCAATGAAGAGTACAAGAAATTCTGGAAGAAGAGCTACCTAGACCTAATTTTATGTGACAAACTATACACTTTAGTAGTATTACTGCAAAACTGAGATACCAAAGTTAGTGTAACCTAACCTTTCCTTGAATTATAACAAATGCTGGTACTTCAGGAATTATGTACAGCTTCCAAATTTATGTCGGTAAAAACACTTGCAAAGAAAGAATGGAATTTTCTGGAAACATTTTTCTGGCTTTGACTGATACTCTCCCTGAAAATCACAATTTCATGTGTTTGCAGACAACTTTTTCTTCAGTGCCTCTGGCAGTTGCTCTCAAATGAGCATTTTTATACTGGCACAGAGCAAATAGGCTAGGAAAATGCTACATGAAATCTGAGACAGAGCTGAAGAAAAGTGATCATGGTTCATTAGACTGGCATACAAAGATCACAAATAACATAGTACTGGTCCTCTGGTTTGCTAGGAAGAGCATCAACACCCTCTCATCTTACACTTGTTTGACGCCCATTGGACAATATTCAGCAGCAGAAAAGAAGTTCATTGATGTACCAAGACCAGATATTGTTGCCAAATATAAGCACATGGGAGGGGTTGTTCTTGCTGATATGATAATAGTTATACAGGATCAATTTGAGATCACGGAAATGGTACATGCATTATTGGTGTGTGTCAGTAGCAGTAACCAATGGTTGGCTTCTGTATCATGGGCATACAAACCAACGCCAAGGAGGCTCCACAGCTGTCACTGCAGTTTCAGGCCCATATTGCAGCTGGATTAACAGCAACAGGGAAACCACCTGTCTTCTTGGACAGGGCAGCAAAGCAGTGAAACACTGATGGTGACACCAAAAAGTGTCTGGAAAACTTTCCATAGTACCAGTTATGATGTGCGTACTGATGGTATGCATCATGTGCCAGATGTTATCTACAAAAATTCGCTGCAAAGTATGCATCAAGTCAACAAAATTAGTGTGCAGTAAGTATTAAGTTATTTTGTCTTACTACTAGTAAGAAGTGTTTTCACCTGTTTTATAAAAATTAAAGGGAAAAAAACAAAGCAAGAGTGAAAAGTAAACATATAAGTAAATAAAGAAACTTAAAGAATAACCTTAGTGAAAACGGGTTTCTCAAGTCTAATGATATATAGTATAAAAAACTTCATGTCCACTTCAGCACTGTTCATTTAACTTTGTTACCATTGTTTACCAATGTTGCTTATAAGAAACATGTAAAAAAGTTTAAATAAATGTACAAAACCTCAAATTAACATTTTATGCAGATTTATGCTAAAAAATTAGTAAGAGGATTTTTATGGAGCAAATTCCAAAATTTGGTAAATAAAGGGTTAAGGCCAGTTCCTTGAAAAGCATAATTATGGGGTTTCACAGTAATTGTAAAGAATATGATTAAAGTTAATGGCAACCACATAAATCCTAAAGAGATAACTCTTCAAGCATGATAAAAGTAGAACACCTAAAACCCATGAACAGGACTAAAATTGTTATGAATACTCAAATTTTGCCAATGTGAGGATATGTTAGTGATTATCACTCCCAAACTCCTTTGTCTTTCTTAGGCAATCATCACAATATACATGCTTAGGAAGTCCATATACAAACCATGCGGCTATAACGACGATAACTTCCATCATCACCTCTCCCCCGACTGGAGTATCTATCACTGCCACCTGCAAAAATATTTAATTAAGTAGAGCTTCTCTGTAGATTACTGATATGATTCAACAAAATGAGGACTCAGAACCATTACCTGAACCATAACGACGAGAATCAAAGCCTGAAGAGGATGCTTCCTTATACCAATTAAAACGACCTCGAGAAGGCCCAGAGAATCCTCTTCCTCTGCTATCACCCCAATCTCCTCTTCCTCTGAAGGAACTACCCCTTCCACTGAAACCCCTTCTTGACATCCTGTAAAAAAGAAACCAATCAACTATGTAATATCAACAAAATTGTTCTAAGTAGATCTATTGCTTTGAGTAATGTGTTACACTAGAATTGAAGATCCTTTTCAAATCATATCAATGTATGGTCCAGATATTCAGATCACTATAGATGAACGTATGAATCATAATACAGTAAAATCTGCCTAAAGCAAACCCCTTAAATGGTGGAAACCTGGGAAAACGGAAAATAAATTTTGGTATGGAGCTATTTACTGTCGGAAAACTACCTAACATGGAAACAAAGTTTTTCAGGAACCGTTTACTTAAACAACCTGATTAAAACAAATTACTCTCGATGTAATGCGTTACAACCTATGTATTTTAAAAAGTGCAATAATTTTGAAGGCGATCGTGCTTGCATCGAAGTCTCATGAACCAGTCACCAACTGTAATCCTTCAAAGAAAAGGGAAAACTAACCATTAGCTATCAACTCTCTTCCAACACTTAGTAAGGGGGCAACTGTTTTGCAATGTGCTCATTCTCAGTGTCGTTTTTACAAGTGAGAAGTACAATTGGAAGAAAACTGTAAACTATGGTGATTTTTAAAACCATAGTTTTTGTGCACAAATTCTGTAAAATGGATTCTAGACATAAGACATCACTGGAGGAAAAAATTAAGGATATTGAACACAAAAAGAATCAATGACCAGCTATAAAGAATTTACCGTGTAGTTTAAAGGGAAAACTCAAATTTATAAAATTTTGAAAAAATAAAAATGCGTAAAGAAAATAGCAGGGAATGTGAAACACATCTCAAAATCTAGAGTATAACAAGTTAAATCATGCTGTGTTTAATGGTTTGTCAGTGAGGTAGGAATTTCCATTTATGGAACACGGTTCAGACTCAAGGTTAAGAGACCGCAAGAAAATTAGGCAAAGTAAATTTCAGAGCTTCCAATGGATGGCCTGGGAGTTTAAAACATCGCTGTAACATTGTTTTCAATGCTGTGTGGTGTAGCAAATGATGCTGATATGCAGAGAACAAGAGAATGGAAAGGGAAAACTGAAACCAGCAACTAGGCAATTAACAATTATTGCATGCAAGTTGAAAATATAGTATATAATACATAGCCCATTATTTACACTTCATTCTATATTATTCCTTTTCTGTAAACCAGTTTATTTCGTAATTTCTTTGTATTGTGACTATGAGTTCGTGAAATTAAAAGTCCAACTGCACAAACAAAAAATGTTCATTTCCCCCGAATTACAGTTGGAACACTTGCCGATTACACAGATGCACACAATTACAATTCGTCAGTTCGTCTCTCACAGGTCCACTGCACGCTCACAATTACGTACAACTCCTTGATACATGTACACAGTCTTCCAGTCCATTCCCTCACTAGGCGCTCCTCACGCTGCTCGCCAAGAACTGAACTGACTCGTCAGCTACAGGCCTTATATAGAGAAGATCGCCGTTTCTGGAAGGTTCGCGGCGCCCACAATTATCCCGAGGTTTCGAGACGTCTGGTGAGAGGGGAAAGAGACGGTTCAGGGCTCGCGCCGCTCTCCTAATCATCCCTTCAGTTAGTGACACGAGACAAATGGGTAGGCGTGGGCTGAATGCTTCCCGTCTGGCCCTTACGCCAGCTGGTTCTACAGGGAGTTCCAATGTCCGGTGACATTGCTCCCTGCTCAAAGATGGTCGTCGCGAACAGCACCATCGTAGCGTGCCACGCGATCCAGGTGTACCGCCAACATCTTCCCTCGCGGAACATTCTGGATGCGGTAGACGACGTCGTTAATCCTCTTCACCAACCGGTACGGTCCTTGCCGTGGCTGCTGGAGCTTCGGGCAACGGCCCTTGCTCCGGGTAGGACGGTACAACCAGACCAGGTCACCTTGCTGCAACCCTTGGCTGTTGGCTTGCCTGTCATATCGGGTGTTCATGCGGTCCATTCGCCTTCTGGATGTTCTGGTGGGCCAACTCGTGCATGTCGTGGAGAACGTCCACCAGGTTCTCCACATACTCGGTCGCCGGCAGTTTCGATTCCGGAGGGCTTCCAAAAGCCAGGTCACAAGGGAGGCGTAACTCTCGGCCAAACATTAAGCTGGCTGGCGTCATCCCTGTGGTGTGTGTTGACGAGCGGTAGGCCAGCAAGAACAGTGGCACCTTGACGTCCCAGTCTCGCTGATGGTTGACCACGACCTTCCTAAAGTGTTCATCTAAGGTCTTGATGTACCTTTCGACCATGCCATCCGAGTGGGGATGTAGAGCTGTTGTTGCGGGTCTTGTTAACCCCAAGTATTTCTAGTGCCTCCATCAGGTAGGACTCAAAATTGGCGCCCTGGTCACTGTGCAGCTCTAACGGTACCCCAAATCGGCAGAACACTTGCTCCACGAGGCAGTCTGTGATTGTCCTTGCCTCTTGGTTCGGGATGGCATACACCTCCGGCCACTTGGTGAAGTAGTCCACGACCACCATCAGGTACTTGTTGCCTCAGTCGGACATCGGAAATGGTCCAGCTATGTCGACGGCGATCCGTTCGAATGGCGCTCCGACGTTATACTGCTGCATGCGACCCCGGCTCCTAGTCTGAGGTCCGCTGCGCACACGTGACACTGACGGCACCATCTATCAACGTCTGCTCGGAGCCTCAGCCAGTAGTAGCGCTGCCGTAGTTTGTCAATAGTTCGGTTCGCTCCCAGGTGTCCTGAAGTACCGGCGTGCACTTCCTCCAAGACTTCCGGGACCTTACTCCGGGGAAGTACCAAATGTTCTCTCTGCGTCTTCCAATCGGGTGAAACCCATACCCGGAACAGCAGGTCTTGTCCCATGGAAAGCCCCACGGAGGACGCCGAGCACCCTTTGGGACAGCTCGGATAACTTACTGGTTGAAGGAGGCCCGGGTCCAGTTCCTACGGGTTCAGTACTAATGGAAGTAGAACCTCTGGGCTAAACCCGGAACAGCACGCCCTCTCTGGTGTTCAACGAGTCCCATTGTGCCCAGTACTTGTAGGTGGCGCTCCTCGGTGCGATGTCCTCCCAATTTGATCTTGTCCCTGACCCACTTTCCTCAAGAGTGGCCCCAAGTCTGCGTCCGCCAGCTGCTCCCTCCTCAGGCCTGCGCTATCCCAGCCATCCGCAGGCACTGCCGTGACTACTCGCACTGCTGCAGCAAAATCCTTCTCTTCCACTTTTGTGCACTGGCCACTCTTCTGGACAGGGTCTTCGGCACATAGCGTCTGCGTTACCGTGACTCTTTCCCCTACGATGTTCCGAGGTGAAGTCGTACTCCTGCAGCCTCTGGACCCAAAGTGCTGTCTGGCCTTCCAGGTTCTTAAAGCTCATTAGCCAGGTTAGGGCGGAATGGCCGACCGTACAGGTACTTGTGGAAGTGCTCCAATGTCTTTATTGCCGCCAGTAACTCTCGTCGGGTGACGCAGTAGTTCTCTGCCTTGGATAGCGTCTTGCTGTAGTAGGCTATCACCTGCTCATGACCCTCCTGGATCTGCGATAGCACGCCTCCAATGCAATGGTCGCTGGCGTCGGTGTCCACAATAAATGCGCCCCCTGGGTGTGGAAAACCCAAAATTGGAGCACTGCACAGGGTCTTCTTCAGGTGCTGGAAAGCGATTTCGCCGTCCTTCGTCCACACATGTCCGGTGTTCCTGTCAGGCAAGTGCGAGTTTGGCGAAGTTGGAGAACCCCTTTAATAAGCGTCGGTAATAATTGCACAGGCCCAGGAAACTGCGCAACTCTTTCTTATCCTTTGGGCGAGGCCAATCTCTCATAGCCCCTGTCTTCTACGGGTCCGTGGCCACTCCGGTTCCTGAGACTGTGGCCCAAGTAGTTCACTTCCTTGCGGAAGAGCTGGCACTTCGCGTTCAGCTTCAAATTGGTCGCCTGCAATCGTCTTACCGACGATGATGTCGTCCAGGTATAACAGGCAGGCGTAGTAACTCGGACCTCTCTCATCACTGACTCCATGAGGCGTTGGAAGGTAGCTGGTGCGTTGCAGAGGCCAAAGGGCATAACTGTGAACTGCCAAAGCCCTTGACCTGTCGAGAATGCGGTCTTCTCCTTGTCTCTAGGGTCTAGAGCTACCTGCCAGTAGCCCGACTTCAGGTCCAGGGCCGAGAACCACTGTGCACCAGCTAGCGTGTCCAGGCTTTCGTCAAACCGGGGTAAGGGGAAACTGACCTTACGGGTGACAGCGTTCAGCTTCCGGTAGTCCACGCAGAAGCGTAGCTCGCTGTACTTCGTCACCAAGACTACAGGGGAACACCAAGGGCTGTCAGACTCTTCATTCACTCCCCTGGATCTCAAGTCCTCCAGCATGTCTCGTACCGCCCCTTGCTTCGCCAGCGGAACGCGTCTAGGTGGTTGCCGAATAGGCCGGGCGTCCCCGGTGTCGATGCGGTGAAGCACTTCGTCCGTGTGGCCGTAGTCACTACCGCCTTGGCTGAAGACGCTCTGGTATCGCCTCAGCAGTTGTCGAACTTTCTCCACCTGTTCTGCGGTCAGGTGGTCGGCCGCCCTCTCCAGTAAGCCTTCTAGCCGGGGCCCCAGGTGTTGCGTCGGCACCGGCTCCTGTGTCTTGTTGATTACTGCTACGAGCACCACGGGCTCGCACGTTCTCAACTCCGTCCTGGCCTAGACGTCGTGATAGGTGTCCGTTCGACTTAGCAGTCTCACGGGCACCTCCTCTTGGCACGGCAACAATGCCCTGGCTACACACAGCCACAGGTACAGGTGTCTTCTGGTCCAGCATCATGTTCCTGGTTCTCTGGCCTTCCAGTCGCGCCGTCACCACCACCTCACTCCTCGCGGGGACAACCACGCCTTCGTTCAAGACGACCCTGCAGATCCCAAAGTGCTCTCCGGGTTGACGGAGTATAACCTCTTCTCCGTTGAGCCGCAGGACCTTCCTGCCGACGTCAACCGTCGCCTCCTGGCTCCTGAGGGCATCCAGTCCCAGAATCACCTCCTCAGGCACCTTCGCGACGAACACCCACAGACGTACGACACTCCGTCCCAAGGTCAACTTCAATAGGGCTTTCTTCTGCACAGGCAAGGTGTCACCCGATGCCGTCACGAGCTGGTACGGTCGGCTCGGCTTCCTCGTCGGCAAACCCTTCGCCACGTCAGGTCTGATGGTCACGACCGCCCCGGTGTCCACCAGTTCGCGGCACGGCTTTCCTCTCACCCAACGTCCGCGATGAGGCTGCCATCCATCCGCCGGCTGACGGCGCGCAGTGTCACTGGTGCAGATGGTGTGGACAGCGCCGACGTGCTCCTCGCCAAGCCGGGGCTTACCCGTTCTTCCGGCTGCTTTTCCTGGTGTCGGCGGTCTCTCTCTAGGTGTCCCGGCTGTCCAAACCCCTAGGTCTTCGCCGGCATCCTTCGGCTGGTCTTGTGTCTCCGATGTAGCGGACGCCTCTCGCTTTCGACGTCGGGATAGCTGTCACCTTGCCGCCTCCATCCTGAAAGTTGCCGTTAGCGCCTCGTGGATGGTTTTATAATCGCCGAGCATTAGGCGCAGACGAATCTCCGTGTCTCGTACCCCGTCAACGAATGTGCAGGCAGTTTCCCGGGATACGAACTCTGGTGGGAGGTCGACTAGGGCCTTGCTAGCCAGCTCAACTGCCAGGGCGAACTCCTGTAGCGTCTCACCTGGCTGCTGTGACCTTGCCTTTACCTGGCTACGGTAAGCTGCGGCTAAGCGGTGGTTTCCAAAACGATTCTCCAGGGCCTCCCAGATGTCCTTGGGCGCCGCCGTTGTCTGCACAGCGTTCAGGACTTCCGCGGCCCATCTCTGGAGGCTGGCTATTAACTGTGTGGCCTCCTCCTCTGGTGACCATTTGTTGTGCTTGGCCACTGCGTCGAATTGGCGGCGGAAGACTTCGAAAGTTGACGCGCCGTCATATTTCGGAGGCTTGACGCGCGCCCATGTTGTGTCGCGTCCCGGCGCGTCGGCCTTCAAATCCTTCAACCTCCTGCCGACGACGTCCTCCACCATGGCGTTCAGGGATTTGACGCTGCTGTCGGCCTTTCCTTCTAGGTTGTTAACGCGCTTAGCAAGGTCTTCGACATCTTCCACTTTGGCGTTCATGGACTTCGCGTTACTGTCCGGCCTTTTCCTCTAGGTCATTGAAGCAGTTCGCCAGCTCCTCGACGCGCTCGTCCAAATGGTTCATCCGCTTGCCCAGCTCCGTCACGTCATCCCTCACGCCGGCCAATTGTTCGTTCGCCACTTAAATTTCCGTGGTCAATTCGGTCTTTATTTGCTTCAGTTCCGCTGTCAGGTTGTTTGCAGCTTCCGTCTTCGCAGCGAGGTTGTCATTCGCCGTCTTTATTTCCTTCAGTTTGGCGGTGAGGTTGTCATTCGCCGTCTTTATTTCCTTCAGTTTGGCGGTGAGGTTGTCATTCGCCGCCCTTATTTCATTCAGTTCCGCGGCCAAGCTATTATTTTCCGCTTTCATTTCCGAGATCAGTTCGGCCTTCATTCCCATCATCTCCAAACTCTTTTCCAATGCCGCTTCCATGCTTGAAATGTTCGGTGATGTCATCCCGCTTCCTGACACCAGAGTGCCTTTGTGGGTTCGTGAAATTAAAAGTACAATTGCAGAAACTCAAAATTATCTTTATTTCCACCGAATTACAGTTGGAACACTTGCCGATTATACACATAATTACGTAGTAGTAGGAGCATGGTTAAGGGCGCACAACGTCCAAGGTTATCAGCGCCCTGACAACGGTAAAATGTCTATACAGTTAAAACTATTACACTAAAGCCATAAAATCATGGATTCAGGGATCCAATAAAAGGCTCAAAAGGAAACGTAAACTAAAAGGTGAGGTCGGTCACCGCAGACGGCAAAGGATAAAAACAGGGGACGGAGATGAGAGCACCATAAAGGGTTCTCAAACACGTCAGAGCAGGTGCCAGAAACCACTTTGTAGCACCCTCCACAGCGCGGGCACTATCTGCCAATACGGAAGAAAGAGTAGCTGGCAGCGACAGACTGGCCTGTAACGGGGCTAAAAACCGACACTCGGTTAAAATGTGACGTACCGTTAAGGGTACGGCAGTGGTCACACAGAGGTTCGGGTTCATCGCGGAACAGGTGACCATGGCTAAAACGACAGTGTCCGATTCGTAAACGAGCTAAAATGACTTCTTCCCGCCTGGAAACTCGGAGAGAAGTGGCCCAGGCAACCGGAAGCGGTTTAACCGCTCGAAGTTTGTTTCTACGCAGAGCCGTCCACTCATCCTTCCAACTGGTATTAAGAGCTTGGTGTAAAAACACGGCAAAATCAGTGGAGGGAACAACAGGGCTAAAAGTACTAGGTGACAGAATAGCAGATTTAGCCGCAGCGTCTGCAGCCTCATTGCCAGGCACACCAACATGACCTGGCGTCCACACGAAGCTGATCCTGGTGCCAAGGAGTGCCAGGCAGTGGATGCTATCCTGTATACGCTGCACCAGAGGATGGTAGTTGTACAGCGTCGAGAGGCTTTGTAGAGTACTTAAGGAGTCCGTACAAATCACGCAAGTACGCAAGCGATGCCGTTCAATATATAAAATCGCCTGGTAAAGACTAAAAATCTCTGCAGTGAAAATCGAACACTGTCGCCGTAAACGATTTCCAAAAACAAAAGCACATCCAACTCCAGAGTCGGTCCTCGAGCCATCAGCGTAAATAAAAGCGCAGTCCCCTAAACGCGCCTGGAGTTCTAGAAAGGTGGAGCGATACTCAGGTACAGGGGTCGTATCTTTCGGCATTGACGTGAGCTCAAGATGGCAACGGGCCTCAACGCCTGTCCAGGGAGGAAAGCGAGATTCTCCTCTAGGAAGCACTGGTACCAAGGTGACATGCAAGTGCTGCAGAAGAGACCGGAACCGAACCCCCGGAGAGAAAAAAGCCGACGGTCTAACTGCATTTTGGGGATCCAAGGAATCGTCAAAAACCAATTGAAAACCGGGGTGATTAGGCGAGGTGGAAAGGCGACACGCATAGCTGCACAGAAGAACCGCACGACGATGTGATAAAGGTTCCGCAGCCTCACCATAGAGGCTCTCAGACCGATATAAACGCAGCAGTGTAGTCCGATCAGCGCCCCAGGATGTGCCACTTAAAATACGAAAAATGTTCAGAGAACGGTCACACCTAGCCCCAAAATAAGAGATGTGAGTTGCCCAACTGAGTTTCCTATCGACAATCAAGCCTAAAAATTTCGCCTCATCTGCGAAACGAAGGGCATCGTGGTCAAGAAATAGCTTGGGTGGAGCGAATGCCTTCCGGCGCCAGAAGTTGACGTAGATGGTTTTCTCGGCAGAGAACGTAAAGCCAGATATAAGACTCCAATGGTAGAGCCGATCAAGACACTTCTGGAGACGGCGCTGAAGGAGACAAGTCCGCCGAGAGCTAAGATAGACCGCAAAATAATCAACAAATAAGGACGACGAAATTCCAGGAGGGACACAGTTAACGATAGGATTGATTGCTATGGCGAAGAGTGTGACGCTAAGTACCGAGGCCTGCGGTACTCCATTCTCTTGAGTAAAATACCGTGATAAAACCGAGCAAACGCGAACGCTAAAGATGCGGCCCTTCATAAACTCCCGAAGAAAGAGGGAGACGGCCACGAAAATTCCAGTCGTGGAGGGAACGGAGAATACCATACCTCCAGCAAGTGTCATAAGCTTTCTCCAGATCAAAAAACACAGCAACAGTTTGGCATTTTCACAGAAATGCATTCATGATCTGGGCAGATAGGGAAACTAAATGGTCGACCGTGGAACGGTGACGACGGAAACCGCACTGGGCGTTCCCAAGAAGACTCCGAGACTCAAGCCCCCACGTCAAACGACCATTTATCATGCGCTCCATCACTTTGCAAATGCAACTGGTGAGAGATATAGGCCGGTAGCTGGAAGGTAGATTAGGATCCTTACCAGGCTTGAGGATAGGGACGACGGAAAGTGCCCGTCGAGCCAATTGCGGTTATGCAACATGGGCACATGGATAGAATCAGGCCCAGGGGCAGAATGCTTTGAAGAGTGAAGGGCAAACTCAAACTCTCGCAGACTAAAAGGCTCATTGTAACACTCGTTAGCAGAAGTGAAGTTCAAAACCTGCGACTTCGCGCTGGCCTTTAAGGTGCGGAAGCCCTCGGAATAATGACCGGAATTGGAATTCGCTGCGAAGGTAGCACCAAATGTGTCAGTTATGGCCGCCGGATCTACAAGAATATTAGCTACGTGAAGGCCAGACACAGCGGAAGGGGACCCTGTGCCTGTAAAAAGCAGCAGTTCCCACACTAAAGGAGGAAGGCGTAAAACGATTAAAAGAGTGAACAAAACGAGACCAAGACGCCTTCTTGCTATCCTGAATTACGCGACGAGCCCTGGCACGCGCCTGTTTAAATGAAATAAGATTGTCCAAAGTCGGATGACGTCGAAAAACGCCAAGTGCAGATTGCCGGGCCCGAACCGCATCCCGACAGGCAGTAGTCCACCAAGGGACAGGTATTCGCCGGGGATGGGAGGACGATCGTGGAACGCTAAGCTCGGCGGCAGAAATTAGAGTGGATGTTAAAAAATGCACCATATCATCCACTGAGTGAAAAGAATGCGCGTCGAATAATGCAAGACGGCGGAAGAGTTCCCATTCCGCCCTACATAGTTGCCAAGTCGGTGTCCTTAAGCGTGGAACGTGATGCAAAAGGCGAACAACGCAAGGGAAATGATCGCTGGAGGTGTCAGGAACGACATGCCACTGAAGATGAGTGGCAAGCAGCGCAGAGCAGTGAGCGAGATCCAGGTGCGATAATGTGCCAGATGAGTCAGAAAGAAAGGTTGGGTCGCCAGTTTTGAGAACAGTCAGTGTTTGAGAATCAAAAAGATCTGCAAGGAGGTTGTCCCTCGCGCAAGCCCTAGGTGATCCCCATAAGGGATGGTGTGTATTAAAATCCCCCAGCAGAAGAAAAGGAGTTGGGATAAAACCCGGTGCAAGGCGTTGGCAGTGAGGGGAATCGTCGGGGGCACATAGAATGAACAGACAGAAAAGGAAAGACCAGGCAAGAAAAGTTGAACGGCTGCAGCTTGTAAGGTCGTGGTCAGAGGAAGGATCCGACAATGAACGTCGGAACGGAATAAGATCATGACACCTCCATGCGCAGGATGACCCTCCGCCGGTGCAAGGTCGACGCGCACCGGAGTATAGTGGCGAAGATCAAAACGATCCTGAGGGCGGTGGTGATGATATATATAAGGGCGCTCAACTACGGCGGTCATCAGCGCCCTTTAAAAAACCAGTCATGGCAAGAGCCAGATATAAAACCCTCCAAAAACTATACAAGTGTAACAAAACCTATCAAAAATACACGCACATAAACAAAATCAATCAAACCCTACAAAAAATCTCGTTCACCACATCCCAAACTCCAAACTAGAAAAGAATCTACTAAGAATCTAATCGTCTCCACGCACGGCCTACTCGTGGGTGGGCCTGTTGACCGTCTTCCTCTACCACGAAGAGGAGCCCACACGAGGGAGACTGTTGGCTCGGGACCCCGGGTGCGCCAAACCCGTACCTACCGAAGTAGGCTCCTGGGGGGGGGGGTCCTGAGGGCGTAACTTGGTTTCCTGCAAACAGATCACTTGAGGAGAGTAGAGACTGTAGTTCGGCCCTGTGCGTTCGGACGCCGCGTAAATTCCACGAAAGGATAGCCATATAAAGGGAGGAAAGGGAAGAAACCGCTACTTATTTTGGCGAATCAGCCTAACTGATCTGCCACGAGTTGGGCTCGGACTTTCAGAGCGGACTATTTCATGTTCCATGGGTTCCTCACCTGGAGGACTGTCACACTATTCGGCAGAAACCGACTCGAGCGCTGCGAATCGGTTCTGCGTCCTTAGAGGCGGAGTATTCCGCCGATGGCGGCGATGCCCAGGTTCCTGGGACAGGGACCGCCGAGGTGGCGATGGGGAGGTCTTCTTGCGCCCTGCAGTGGACGCTGGAGCGCTAACAAAATCATCACGAGTACATTTCTTGCTAAACTGTGTCTCCGGTGTCGGAGTCTTAAATTTCGGAGGGGCTGAAGTACCAGGCTTACGCAACTGGGTCGTCTGGGTGCTAGTGCCGGGTGCGGACGGAAGTAACTGGGGCGGGACGGAAGGAGTCGTCCAGGTCTGAGTGGAGGCGTCAACTTTAGGTATGGGCGTAGCAACTACCGAACTATAAGTGCCGGAACGCAAGATTCTTGGTTGGCTGGCCCGAAAACGCCTGCGGACTTCAGAAAAGGAGTTTTTCTTTAACTCGGAGCTCCTGAATGGCCTTTTCTTCTTGAAACACGGGACAAGCCTGAGACGATGCAGAATGGGAGCCCTGACAATTGACACACGAGGGTGGGGAGCGGCAGATTTAATGGGTCGGTTGACCGCAAGTAGCGCAGGTTGGAGGGTCGTGTTTACATGAGGCTTGCGTGTGGCCAAAAGGTTGACACTTGAAACAACGCATAAGTCTCGGGATATACGGGCGGACGGTGATTCGCTCGTAACCCGCTTTAAGGTGTGAGGGAAGGTCGACACCCTCGAAAGTAAGAAACACAGTGCGGGTTTCCACCAATGCACCGTCGCGCTTTGACAGGACACGTTGAGCCGCCGTTACTCTCTGGTCGGAAAAACACTCCACTATTTCAGCGTTTGTCATGCTATCGAGGCTAAATGAGCTCACGACACCACGTGAGCTGTTCAGTGTGCGATGTTTCTCGACACGGATAGGATACCCGTGGAGAATTGACGCCTGCAGTAGGGTCTTGGTCTGCAAATCTTATTTCGTCTGGAACAACAGAGAACCATTACGTAAGCGCGTACAGGAGGTAACAGCACCAGCAATTGCATCGAGACCTTTTTGGATAACAAACGGATTAACTTTCTGAAAGGACCGGTTTTCTTCTGTTCTGGATATTAGTAGGTAAGTGCCAGATGGCAGTGGTGGCACATCGGCTTCTAGCACTCTACGGCGTTTGTGGTGGAGAAAGACTTCTCCAAGGAGGATGGAGTGAGGCGCATTGGATCCATAATGAAGTGTCCCCCTTCCGGTACTGTCGGCGTCAGCCTGCCATCCGGGGGGAAAATAAGACACCGAGATCTTTCGGTCTGTGCCGGCCTGGGCACCCGCTTCAGGCCTGATCTCACAGAGTACTTCGGAGGAGTTACCCTCCGCCTATCACTACGTACCGGTATGCGACGGTTTCACCGTAGGCAGGCCCGACTTTATGCCCCTACCATTGGAATAACAGCCAATGGCTCCCCACTTTAGGCCACGCTGCCTCAACGGAGTCAGCGTGGATTCAGGGGACTTGTGGTTGTTTACATCGGGCCCCAGACAGCGGTAACACGTCGGGTCCTCCCGTACAGCCCAGCGATCCGCGTTCGCCGAGATGCCCGAGAGGACCCGGCCCCAACGGAGCTACGTGGGTGTACTTGACAACGGAACGGCTCCGCACCTAGTGTCGCACAAAAGGGGCAGTGAGGAGGGTCCACTCAACCTTCACGCCTGAGACCTCCGGGGAGCACACAAGTTGAAAGCTGCGCCGAAACAGTGGGATAGGACCACGGAGATAGGAGAGATCCCTGATGGTGAGTCAGGAGTTAATAAACCTAAGGGGCTTAAAACTATGGACAATGTAATAAGCCTAGAAGAGGAAGAAACCTAATCCTACAGTGAAATGGGTAGGAGAGGATGACGATGGGGATGAGTGGCTCGGGCACCCCGGGATCGCCATACCCGTACTCAAAGTGAGCCCCTGGGGGGACAAAATTACGTAATGCACACAATTACGTACAACTCCTCTGATACACGTGGTCTACCGTTCTCTCACTCGGCGCTCCTCACGCTGCTCGCCAAGAACTGAACTGACTCGCCAGCTACAGGCCTTATATAGGGAGGATCACCGTTTCTGGGAGGTTCGCGGCGCCCACAATTATCCCCGAGGTTTCGAGACGTCTGGTGAGAGGGGAAAGAGACGGTACAGGGCTCGCGCCGCTCTCCTAATCATCCCTTCAGTTAGTGACAAGACAAATGGGTAGGCGTGGGCTGAATACTTCCCGTCTGGCCCTACTGCCGGCCGGTTCTATAGGGAGTTCCGATGTTCGGGTGACAGCATTCAAACACAACCCTAAGATAAAAACCAGTAGATGGAAAATAAATGCTGGAACGATGGCATTCCGTTTTAGAGAGCTTTTACTGTACTAAGGTTTGAGAACAGTGTTGATTATATATAGCAATCAAAGTAAAATCTGAAGCTTTCAGAGAAAAATCAAGCACTTTAAAAGCTGAAAACATAAAACCCCATCAATCCCATAATTGTCCGATCCACTGAAATATTGTTACAGAAATTGCTGGCAAGGGGAATGTTTTGAATTTACATGCATGCAGAGTTGCACAGTGTTTAGTGAACCCGACTGTAGTCACTATGATACACAAAGACTGTCAAAACAATTACCAACAGGGGCGTTGATTTTCACAACACCGGTGTGGCACTGTATGCATTACAGTGAAGCAAAGAACGTTGGAAATCATTAGTCAAGCACAGCCATACAGTGAGTACGTCTGTAATAACGGTAGATATTGACCAGCTGAATAGTTTCTCACTTTTCCATACTGTCTTTTTCAAGAAATGAAAGTGCAATGTGGTGGGAACAGTTACAGGATTGCCCCGTCCATATTGATAAGGCACACTTGGACCACCAAAATATACTGCCTTCTTGCTTGGAGTGTCCATGAAACATTTACAAGGCTTCAATAGTAGATCTGTAGGGAACAAGGCTAACTGATTGGCAGCCTTCCCGAACCAACATTCTACAGTATGATAGGAGCGGAGTACACAATTTCGTTTGTCGTTTTTGATTTCTTGTCCTTTTGTACTGTTCCTGGAGCAATAAATCTACACTATAGTGAGTATTTTCAGTTTCTACTAATTCTGGAGTAACATAATTGTGAGTCATTCCTTTAGTTTCTTTCATCCCACATACGACTTTGTGAGTTCGTGAAAGTCCAGGTTACAAACACTAAAAATTGCTACTTATTTCCATAGAAACACACTTGTTAAACCTGACAGTAGCAGAAATATGTCACATACACAACTTGCAAGGTCATCAACCACAAAGTCCACACAGCTGTTCGCGTACACGAGTTCAATTAACAACTATCTCCCAGTGGCGGGTGGCAGCTCCTTTTATAGCTTACTCACTATTCCGTAATGTTCTCAAACAATCAAGACGGCGCTAGAAGGATGACAAAATCTCCAGAAATCTAATTCCACCACCGTTTTGGTAAGCTTGTATCTCCGCACTGCACTGTCCATATCTTTGAACTCATCGGCCGCGCCGCCTCACCTCAACAATGCGTTCGCGACAATACTCTTAATCACCATCACTGTATGCAGATCAATTACTGTAGGACAAACATGCCTTCTGGACAATATGGGGCAAAGAATAATGAACAATTGGACAAACGAGTTACGCATAATGGACAATTATTATGGGACAGAGGGAGTATTATCATTATTAGAAAATTGCCATTAAGAGCAATATTCCAAATGTAGATAAGATGAAATCCGCAATGTCTGCAACTCCCTAGCATTGCATTTCAACTAAGCCACAGCACTTTAAATGTCCTGGAGGGAATTCTTGGTATGTTTATTAATAGTACTGTTGCTATAAGTTTCAATTAGAGTAGATGTAAACACTAAAGGGATATAAAAGCATGCTGCACCTAAGCCTCCAGCAAATCATATGCTCCTACCAGTTCCGCCTATTGTGATACATGCACCTAAATTGAGAATGTCACATGTGACTTTTAATTCAAATAATGGGTGATCATTTGACTAGACTTGTGCGTGTGACGTCATGCCACGTGATCTCCCTCTTTAGTGAAGCTTGTACAACTCTTGTGAGCCAGCTGAGAACAAGGACAGACCTAGGTCCGCTGTATGTAAGGCAACCAGCCATGGGGCCACTTATGTATTTTCTATTATAGTAATAAACCTTTCATGTCTAAATTGTAGTTTCAGTATTTTGTAAAGTAGTTGAACGTTTATACAGAAAATCCCAACCTCAAGCATGTGAATCCTATCTTAGGAGCTCCCCCCGTGCAAGGTCTGGCCATGTGATATCCATTAACATCCCTGGCTAGGTCTTCACAATATGATTCATCATTAATTATGTTCAAATATTTTTAATGGATGCCAATGTTGTACCAAAATCCTGTCTATATTTCAAATGCAAGCTTTGCACCTTGTATCCCCATGCTATTGTTACTTAACATTACAAAGCTTTAGACACAAACATTCCTTCCTCACAATGCTTATTTCAAATATAATACATGAATACTAGAAAAATAACAATGTTCCTTTCTCCAATGCTTCCCAAAAGAAGAATTTTTTTTCTCCAAAATTAGATAGATGCACAAAATGAGTGAGAAAAATGCTTTTTTTAATAATTTATTCTCATTCTTACAACCATCTCAAAACATGAAACCAGTGAAATCTCAAAGTTTGAAAACAAGTTTCTAAAGACCAAGTACATGCCTATTTGAGAAATTAGCATGTTAACTATAGGTAAAGCGAGCATTTTTGTTCCCAAGCATGTAGCTTATCAAGTGGTTTGTTGTGGTATAGCAGTGATGCAATCTAGATGAGAGGATTGTCCTACAGGTAGGAACATGGCGCTCTGGCTGACAGTTGTGTAATAACAATAAATAAAATTTATTTGTACTTCCATATCTTACAATCTCAATTGCAAGTTTTACAATTCTAATTTACGTACAAATTTGTCTGCTGCTTACATTACAGGCTGATTGCAGTGTTGGCTCCCTGGACGTTTACCTCTATCCTAGCCCTTATATGACTTTGACCTAATGTTCTGATTGTGTCTTCCATTTCTCTACTTCTTACTTCCTTGCCCTTCTCAACCATTTCTCTTTGATTTTGTCAGCAAATTTCCCCACCTCCCATATTCTTTTCTCTCTTTTCAATGTAAGCATTTTTACTGTTACTATGTAAGCCCCTTTATTATCCCAGTTCTTATACCATATTAATTTCCTCCAGTTTTCAATTTCTTTACACTCCACTACATAATGTTCTAAGCTTATTTTCTTTCCACATAGAATGCGCTTTTTTGGTGAACCCCCTCTCAATATGGCTCCTGTCCTTAACCAAGCTTAACCCTCCCTCTCATATCTAGCACATGTCTATAAGTTTCCCTTCCCCATTGTCTTTATTTTCAGGTATACATTTAGCGACTTCTTCATCTTTCCCCACATCTCTTGTCTGTCAATGTCCTCTATCCTATTCTTAATAATTGTCCAAAAACAGTTGTGTATGTACAAAAGTTATAAAAAGTCTATATAATTGTGACCCCGAGTATATTACTATGTACATTATTCAATATATAACGTTATATTACAGATTATGTGTGCAAAACATGCACTTTTTTCATTCCTGCTAATTTAATTCACACGCCATTTGTGCTTTTCACATACTCTTAAATAAAATACTTTGCAAATATAAGGCTGTCTCATTCAATCAAAAGACTAATTTATGTTGTAAATTTAACCTTTTCGCATATTAATCTTTATTTTGTTCATTTTGTTTGCATGCTACCCTTCAGAAGAATGCCTCCTGCAAGATGTATACTAGAGATATTTGCATTACAGTTTGGGTAAGACTATTTCAGAAATGGAAATATATATTATGTAAGGTCTGCAAGTAGAATTGAAGGTTAGAAAATGCACCGGTATAAAGATACATTGTCACAGTAGAAAACACAAAAGCACATTTATTTTGGAGTAGTTCTGTGCTAAATTAAACTTCGGCTGTATGTGTCAGCCTGTAAATTACTAGTCAATTTTTTAATTTGTGCAAAATGAATTGTGTAAAGATACCTTTCAAGAAACTAGAAAATGAATATTTGAAGAATTTCATTGATAAATATACAAAGAGGAAAGTGCCAAGTGAGTGCACAATGTGTGGGCATTATCTAAAAACACCCACCTTGGTAGTGTCTGCCTCACATTCAAGAGTTCAACTCTCGGTTAGGGTGAGTTACCTGGATGAAGTTTTTCCCAGGGTTTTCCCTAATCCTGGAAGACAAATGTTGGGTAACTAAGCTCTATGGACCCTGGGCTCATTTGAGCATCATGTCATGCATTTCATACATCGTCCAATATGACTTAAATGCAAAGTTAAAAAAAACTACAATGTTGCTATGACAATACTGTTTACCTGGAACACATTGCGTTACAATCTTTCCAACATCTTCAGCTAATGTCAACTATTGAATTATTTGGTGAATTCCTTGGAGGGAATAGGGGCATCTGTTAGTACCCTGATGAAGTTTGTGTTCTCTTCAAATTCATCAAGATACCAAAAGAGACAACCCTATTGCCTCCAAGGAGTTCACCAAATCAAAATGTAACAGTTGACATTAGCTGATAGGCCCTAAAGAAATGCAATCTAGGTAAACACTAGCCATATATGGAGCACGGAATGAGTTCAACTCATTGCTTCATTCAACTCAACACTTCGTTCAACTCTTGTGCTTCATTGTATCAATCTTTACTCATTAACCCTAGAAAATTAACCCTATTCCTATAGTGCATGAACACTAAGCCTCGTAAAATTTACTACATGCTTATTTCCATTACGAAATACATTAGCATTATCTCACAAATGTTTATGTTGCCTCAAATATTATCTTGACTCACTTAGAAGTGTTTCTTGTGTCAACAGTTTATCTCGCCTCACAGCAATATATGTAGATTTGCCCTATGTTCTTTGCAGTATGCATGGCAACATGCTTTGCAGTACAATGGCATTCCTCTTTTAGGAGGACAGACATGACAAATCGTTCTCTTGCCAGTGGCCTGTGGTTTTTGTTGCAATTTACATCCTCCAACATTTAGTCACATCGGACGATGAATGAAATGGGTGAGATGATGCTCAATGCGTCCAGGGTCCATGGAGCTTAGAGTTACCCAACATTCGCCTTCCGGATAAGGGAAAACACTGGAAAAAATCTTATCCAGGTAACTCACCCTGACCGAGATTCGAACTCGGGACCTCGTTCTGGGAGAATATCCTGTATTATTACCCGGAGGCGTGCTTGTAAACTGGGGGTCTCCAGTCTCATCACCATCCACGGTATGGTCAGTTCCTCAGACAAGTGCATTAGAAAGTCTTTTCTTGCCAATATGTGTATCCCTTGATGCTGATTGTGATTGTGGATAACCCAGTCATTTATTTCATGCCATAAAATACAGTGTCCATCGCTGCATTTTCTGGCTATAGGAGTAGGTATTATACATCTGATCAAGGACATCCTTTCCAAATGTGGTAGCATTATAATCTTCTGTTATGTCTGGTTTGTTACTGGAACTACTGGCAGTGGGCTGATCTTGAGCAGTTGACAATAAAACCACCATTTTAGTTAGAGGACAATTTTAATCGCTGCTTATACTCATACCAATATTTGATCCTGGCGTATCTTCACCATCTATATCTGCATCAGACCCTACATTATCAATTTCTTAGTCGGAGCTAATATCAATCTCAGTGCCACTATCTTCAAGAAGCATTGCCATAACTTTTTCTTCAAAATTTGCTTGTCTGCATGGAGAATATTCATCTGAAATGATTGAAAGCAATGATTCAATTGCTTTCTGGAACTTATTACATGTCCTGCTTTCCTGAATTCAGATTACAAAATTAAAATTGATTCCTTGTATTCACCTTGTGTAATCTGGATACGTGAACACTGATCTTCATAAAATTTACGATAAAGCACTTACTAACAATGTATTATTGCATCTGATTTCGACAATGCACACTCGCTGACCAACATCTCCAAAACCTAAGAAGCTACTGAAGAGGAAGTAACTGTGGCACAAAAGCTATAGGAGAAAAAAAAAAAAGTAGATCTCATTCAAACACAATTTATGTCAAATATACTTATTGTGTAGTGAGCAATTTCCAAAATATTATTTGTTATTTGTTTGAATTTTCTAGTACTTATATTGAAAATCATATTTCTTATGTATTGTATATGCAAAGGGAATGGAATTTAACACCAGCTCTAAAGATATGAATACAGCATAAGCCTAACATATTCCCCTATTCTGATTATACCTGCAAGGAAATAACGTAATATAAAAATTTCTACAATAATGATAATCACTATAAAATGTGTACTTCTATACTTTTCCTACACTAATGTTTCACAATATAATACATTATCTTCTGTTCACATTTCCATATGAGTGTGTGCTTAGGTTTGTGGCAACCAGAAGAAAGTGCCACTGTTTACATTTTATGACAGCTGAGCATGAAGCAGTGCCTAAAACTTGTTAATGAGATTTAATATGCTTTCTGACCAAGTACCCCTTAGACAACTAACAGCTCTGCTAACTCAAATCAATTCACATCCATTGACATGTTAACTATAAAACACTTGTGCAGCATATTGACTAATGAGCAGGGTTAGGAGTTTTAGGTGCAAATTTCAGATGAAAAAAGGAAGGAAAAAGGTAGTCAAATAAGGTAGAAAAAGGGACAAAAACGTGATTCAACTAATTCAACAATTTCTTTTTCCTCTGTTCTAATTTATTGAATTACAACGAAGTACATCAAATTATCACTCATTAGAAGAAGGAAAACACATGAATCTGTTACACTTCAAGACATTAAGCATATCTATATTTTAAAAAGTTTGTTTATATTAGGAGATTGAATGTCTGTAGATGCTAAAGCCTCTTTCAACATCCACAGAAACCAGTGGGTTAAGTCTTGTATTAACTGGAAATGGCAATTCTACAGATGTGGCAAACTCCTCTATGTCTGGATTCTTCTGAAGACTAAACTCAAGTTCATCTTTGGCAAAGTAATTTAACTGCTCCCTAACGGAAGTAAAAATATCCCACAGTTTGTCTTTTTCCAAACCTTGTTCTAATAGTTCAATAGCTGCTGTCAGGTACTTGTAACTATGGACACAATATAGTTCTGCAAATGTATCTTTTCCAGTAACAGAAGTTGCTGTGCCTTGGAAATTGCACCTGTGTTCGTGTCGTGCTTAATTTAATGCGGAGGACCACCTTGATTTTAGCAGAAATCAAGGAAACTGATTTTGAGGACTGTACTCGATAGAGCTGTATTCATATCACTAAATAAATTTATTGCACACGCTACATCTCTTATAAGAATAATCATGAAGAAGACAATACATTTAATATTTGAGATAAACTAAAACCGTTTTTCATTGGAACAACCGTTGCACGCAGCCACACAACCAAGCACATCACATGTCTCAACATGTCTGTAACTAAAACGGAAGAAGAAGACTATTTTCTTGCACGCTGGCGAGTCACATGACCAGTTGGCCGCATAACCGGCACCAAGTGAAATGTTCATGCGCCTGCCGTAACAAATGACGATAATGGCGCAAACATACTGGGGCCCAAAAAACTGAAGTTTTTCAATTTAACATAGGCACACTTTGAAAAATATCACTGTTGTTCATGAACTGGCAGAGGACACAGTTTCACAATGGGATGCCTATATTCACCCTTAGAGGTTCGCACTGTAGCTACCCGCACTAAACCATCACCACCAGGATGAGTCTCAGTGATGATTCCAAGTTCCCAATGCAGAGGAGATGAATTGTCTTCCATTAGCAGGACCATGGTATCTGCCTTAAGATTTTCACTGGAACTGGACCACTTTTGCCTCTGCTGGAGTGAATGTAGATAGTCGGTTGACCACCGCCGCCACAGATGTTGTAGACGATCTTGGAGCTGTTGCCATTTCTGTAACTGATTCAGATTGTCAGAACAAGGTGATGGTAAGGAAGTTAATGGTTCTCCAATGAGGAAATGACCTGGAGAAAGGTAGGAAGTATCAAAAGGATCATCATTAAGGCGTAGCAATGGACGGGAGTTCAAGCAAGCCTCAATTTGAATTAGTAATGTGGTTAATTGTTCATAGGTCAGTACTCATGTACCCATTACTCTACGAAGATGATATTTCATAGATTTCACTGCAGCCTCATGTAATCCTCCAAAGTGGGGTGAGCTGGGTGGTATAAAATGCCATGTACATTCATTAGATGAAACGTAGTCTTGTACAATCTCTTAGTGCTTGCGAGATTGCAAAAGTAGTCTTAAGTTCTCTAAGTTTGTTGTTACCACCTACAAAATTTGTGCCATTGTCACTTAGGATCTCTTTACACAATCCTCGCCTAGCTGTAAACCTTCGTAAGGCAGCAACAAAAGCATCAGAAGTCATGTCTGAAACCAACTCAATGTGAATTGCCTTTGTGGATAAACAAAGATAGCTATGTAGGCCTTCACCTGACTCTTGCTGCGAGGCGAGCCATAACGTAGGAAGAATGGACCAGCGTAATCAACTGCAACTCGTAGGAAGGGTCTCGCTGGAGTCACTCTGTAGGTAGGTAGATTGCCCATTAATTGTTGAGCTCCCTTGGCCTTGAGTTTGAAGCACAGCAGGCACTTGTGTAAGACTGACTTAAGAGTTTCTCCTATTCTCGGTATCCAATACCGTTGTCGAAGAGAAGAGGTAAGTAGCTGATTGGAAGCGTGCAAAAGTTTAACATGTTCACTTTCAATAATTAGCTTGGTAAGATGATGCTTAGGAGGTAAGATGAGCTGATGTCTTGACTGGAAGGGAATTTCAGCCTTGTCAATTCTTCCCCCTACTCGGAGTAAACCTTCATTGTCGACAAATGGATGCAAAGATTTCAATGAGCTTTTAGTAGGAACATGTCCTTTATCATTAAGTTCTGTTAACTCTGTGATATAAGCTGATTGTTGAGCAAGTTTAATGCAGCAGTGCAATGACTGTTGAAGCTCAAGTGCTGAGAGAGGACCTTGCCGTCTCGTGTTGCTGTTTCTACAGTTGAATGCAAATCTCAGCATGTATGCTGTCACTCTCTGCAGGCGTAACAATTTTGAAAAACGAGAAATGATATCACTTTCTGTAGTGACCATCAAGCATGCAGTAGTGCGTTGCTCAGTGGCATCTTGAATATCTAATCGTTTGGGTTGTTCTGGCCAAGATGCAAAGGGTTGTGAGATCCAATCAGGACCTTTCCACAAGTCATTTGAGGGAAGAGGTTCAGTTGAAACTCCTCTCGAAATGAGATCTGCTGGATTATTTTGAGTAGCTACATATTGCCAAGCAGCAGTTTCTGATAACTCTTGTATTTGTGAAACTCTGTTGGCTACAAAAGTCTTCCATTTGTGTGGGTTGAATTTAATCCATGCTAGAACAATCATAGAGTCCGTCCATAGATAGTTCTGTGAAGTCTGCAGCTTAAGGTTAGCTACAACCTTGTAAAGTTTAGCGAGTAGTAAAGCACCACAAAGTTCGAGACGAGGAATGGTTTGTTTCTTTAATGGTGCAACCTTGGATTTGGAGCAAAGAAGTCTGGTTTTCACCTCATTGCAGCTGTTCATAGAACGAAGATAAATACAGGCACCATAAGCCTTTTCTGAGGCATCGCAAAACCCATGTATTTGTATGTCCCTTAATGTACCTGTGATTAGGACGTGTCTTGGAATACGTATAGCATGAATGATGGACAATGTCTCGCAGAAATTTAGCCATTGTTGGATGAGGTGAGATGGTATCAATTCATCCCAACCGAGTTTTTCCAACCAAAGAGATTGTAGAAACATCTTAGCATTTATGACAATAGGACTCACTAGGCCTAAAGGATCAAAAATAGATGATATGACAGAAAGTATGCTTCGTTTGGTGTAGCTAGAATTTAGATTATCCTGAAGAGATGGATTGTCTTGTATCTGGAATTGATCTGTTCCAGGATGCCAGAGGAGACCAAGAGCATGCGCATTTTCACTGCTATTCAATGAAAGTGGAAGTTGTGTCTCTCTGTGTTCCGGTGGAATGGATTTTAAAATATCTTCATGATTAGAACACCATTTCCTAATGGGAATCCACCACTGTCTAACATCTGAAGTAGCTGCCTCTGAATATGTAAAGCTTGCTGTAGATCATTATGACCACATAAGCAATCCTCTACGTAGAAGGATTCACGGATAGCTTGAGAAGCTAGTGGATATTTAACCTCTTCCTCTGAAGCCAGTTGATGCAAAGTCCTTATGGCCAAAAAGGATGCAGGTTTGGTACCATATGTGACTGTAGTAAGAGTGTAGTCCTCGATAGGTTCATCTTTGTTTTCTCACCATACTATTCTTTGGAGATCTTGATCATCAGGATGCATTTTCACTCGCCTGTACATCTTAGAAATGTCAGCTGAGAATGCATAGTGATAAGTTCTGAAGCGTAAAATTATGGAGATAAGGTCATCCTGAATAGTAGGACCCAACTTCAGCACATCATTCAAGGATAGTCCTGAAGATGACTGCGCAGATGCATCAAATACAACTCTGGTGCGAGTAGTAGTAGACAAAGGTTTGAAAACTGCATGATGCAGAAGATAGTAACAAGGTTCGCCTTCCTTTGGTGGTGACACTTGCTTCATGTGCCCCATGGATTCATATTCAGAGAGAAATTGAGTGTAATCTTCTTTAAGTGTGATGTCGTTCGGAAGACGTCGTTCTAAGTGCATAAAGTGATTGATGGCTTGCTGTCTAGATTCACCTAAGCGATTTTTGTCCTCCTTGACGGGTAGACGAACTGTAAAGCTACCATTGGCATTATGAGTGGTTGTTTTACATAGTATTCTTCACACTCCTTTTCCTCCTTAGTAAGAACATGCTGAGGAAATTCTTCCAAATCCCAGAAACGTCTTAACTGTATGTCAAGGTTATCAGTGCCGATGAAGAAATTATGCTGAGGCGAAGACTTAGCCTTGTACTTGTATGATGACCTTGGAATAGGGCCTGATATTATCCAACCAAGGGCTGTGCTGGCTAGTATAGGATGTCCTTGTTTCTTTAAGGTTTTCCCATGCAATAACTCGAAGAATAAGGAACTTCCGATTAGGATTTCAACTTCATCAGGAATGTTGAACCTAGGATCTGCTAATGGAAAGCTAGAAGGAATATTCCAGTTGCACAAATTGACATGTGTGGAAGGTAGTTTTCCTGTTATACGAGGAAGTACTAGACATTCAATTTTAGTCTTAAAATCATGTACCATAGATTTCAGATTGACCTGAACATGGTGAGTGGCCGTAGAAATGGTGCCATTTATACCATTGATAGGCGTATCAGCTGTCACCTTGTTAAGCTGTAAGTGCTTCGTAAGATCTGCAGTTATGAAATTGGATTGACTGGCAGAGTCGAGGAATGCTCTACATTGTATGAGATTGCCATATCTGTCTTCCACTTGCACTAGTGCGGTGGCAAGCAAAACCTGCTGTGTGGATTTTGATTTAAAAGAACAGTAGCTAGATGGTGCGTCAATTGTTCTAGTAGAATCATTTACAGGACTAGATGAAGTTGCACGTGAAGGATTTTCTCTGTTACTATCATGAAGCAACTTGCTGTGAGTGGATGAGCCACAATTGCAGTATGAGGCACGATTACATTTACTTGATATGTGATTAGGAGCAAAGCAATTGGCACAAAGGCGCTTGGATTTAATGAAAGTCCAACGCTTATGCACATTAAGGTTTTTGAAGTCATCACAATTATGTAGCATGTGATTGCACTGACAAAATGGACATACACGATCACTCGTGGATAAGTAAGAGTGTTAACTGTCTCTGCTGTTGGGCTTAGCAGAGTGCAAATCAGTCTTAGGCTTAACTACTGTCTTGTTACATGCAGTGTTAGCAAGCAATTCAAAAGAGTGTGCTCTTGCTTCTAAAAATTGCATAAGATCCTTCAAAGAAGGGAAGTTTTGAGAATCTATTTTACTCTCACATTCTCTGCGTGTGGTGTCAGACAAATGTTCTAGGAGAAGTTGCATTAAAATGATTTCATGCAAAGGCACTTCAAGTTTTAATGCTTCAATGGCATTCAAGTTATTTTGAAAATGGTTGAGCAAGGTACGTAGTTTATTTACTGTTTCCTTATGCATTACTGGTAGTGCTAATAGACTTTTTATATGAGCTGTAGCTATTAATCTTGTATTGTTATAGCGTGAGCATATGAGCTCCCATGCTACATCAAAATTTTCACTAGTGACAGGTATGTTCTGTATTAGTGAATGAGCTTGTCCCTTGAGAGAGGAAAGTAAGTAATGATATTTCTGGATAGCATCTAAAGCTTGGTTGTTTACCACTAAGCTTGTAAATGTGTTATAGAAATGTTTGAAATGAGTGACATCACCCTCAAATTTAGGTAATTGTATCACAGGCAGTTTGATAGCTTTAGCTGCTTGTGACGATTGCGACTACACTGTGTGCTGCGAATGTCCAGAACCATTTTCTTGCTGTTCATGATCCTGTATTAATTCAGCTAACCTAGCCTTCAATTCGATGTAACTGTTTCTTGTTTCCTCCTCATGTTCTGCATGCATATCTAATTCAGTTTCCGCTTCGACAAGAGATTCAATTTGGGTCTGAATAGCTTCATATTTGTCCCAAATTTCACTTAAGTTATCAAAATTAGCTCTCAATATGAAAATGTTGACCTATTCTGGTAATTCATCAAGAAATTTTCGAGCAAAGGTAAATTTTCTTTTGATTATACCCCTTCTTTTGACAAGAGCTTTCAAATCCTGCTCCATACTGAATGGTTATGAGACTTGCTTAAAGGAAAGAAAGAAAGAAAGAAAAGGAATGTTCTGACCTGAAATGTGTTGCGATGCAGGCTTCTGCGTCGTTGCGAATGAAATGCTGATCATCTGCTGCGTAGATCCCAATGCCTGGCGTCCTGGGGCCCACTGATGTACATCCATGCAGAAGAAACTGTTGCGTTGCACAATAAACATCCGCCCGTGAAGGACCAATGTTCGTGTCGTGCTTAATTTAATGCGGAGGACCACCTTGATTTTAGTAGAAATCAAGGAAACTGATTTTGTGGACTGTACTCGATAGAGCTGTATTCATATCACTAGATAGATTTATTGCACACGCTACATCTTATGTGAATAATCATGAAGACAACAATACATTTAATATTTGAGATAAACTAAAACCGTTTTTCATTGGAACAACCGCTGCACGCAGCCACACAACCAAACACATCACATGTCTCAACATGTCTGTAACTAAAACGGAATAAGACTTTTCTTGCACGCTGGCGAGTCACATGACCAGCTGGCCGCATAACCGGCACCAAGTGAAATATTCATGCGCCCGCCGGAACAAATGACGATAATGGCGCAAACAACCTGCATCAGCTGGAATCAAAGAAAGCACACTCTAATTTTGTCAAAATTCTCATACAACGTAGCACACTTGATCCAAGATCTCCAGCAAGTAATGACCAGGAAATTTGGACGGGACAGGCCAATGGTTTCCTTGAAGACAACATTCGAAGCTTACAGAAGAATCTTCTTCAGGGCAGAGATGAACTGATTTGCGATGCCATATTTGTTCCTAATGGATTCACAAACACTGAAGGGCTTGAACCAAGCATGTTACATGCTTCAACTTAGTAAATAAAGAAAAGACTTCAACTGGCTAACAGCTGAAACCATGTTGGAGCCTGGTCCATAACCACAAAGGGTTTTTCAAACTCGATACCAGCAGGACAGAGTTTTTGAAAAAGTCTGATTGCCAATACCAGCAGGACAGAGTTTCTGACAAAAGTCTAATTGATTGCATTACTGTAATGACATTGGCTTTCTGCAGCTCATATATTTTTAACATAGCCTTAACTTTCTCCCCTACTCATAGAAAAACTAAAATGTTCAAAACATATCATTCCCTTGTGTTTATGGTTTCATCCACAGTGATTCCCAAATAAGTTACTTTCTCCTTGATTCTTTCTATGCTTTCTTGTTAAACACATTCCATGCAGGTTTTTTCTAAAAATACTCTCATTCACATTTACATCTTTGTATATTTTTCAGTAAGACTGGAATTGAGAGGAATTCCTGCTGTGTAAGAGCTGCACAACACTCAGTTGATTTCCTTAAAAGTTTAGCTTTTTGAAGAAATCTGTTGAAACGCATTTCGTAAAAGAGGATGCACAATTTGTTTGACTGAAGAGTTTGTTCATTTGATGCTTAGAGCTGGAAATGTGCTGTTTGATGCAATCTCGCTGGTGTATCTCATCTAATGAAATTCCTGAATCGCAAATAGTACATCGAATAACAGTTCCACCTATGTCTATAAAAACTTGTGAATTCCTGAGCCAGAACAGTAAGTCGAACACTGGGCACCTTTGGCGAAGTAGAAATCTAATAATACTCATTTAGTAATGTAACAAACTATAGTAGCCGTATTCCCATAAAAGCCCTGGGTGTTCAGCTGGCGAGCCTGTTTTCAATATCCGCTTGGTGCCTCATTGGCCTGTTAACTCAGATCGGAAACCAGGAGACACATTAAGGTTCGCGAAACACCCGGGGTCTAAAGATATATTTTGAGCGCTGCATGCGCCGGATTCAATGCCGCCAATATAATTATTTTGGCTGCCGTGTTGCATACTAATATATAAAATAACTTCTGCTTAGTTCAAAATTTAATAGCTATTGTATTATTTTACTACTTATGAAGTAATTTTCGTAATATTATTGGCCAATTATCGACCTTATTTGAGCTCAATGTACGATATGAAGACACTACATTGGCTAACCTGTAAATATTTTAATTAAAGCTTTAACGGCATTGAGGCCAAGCCAAATTAAGTTCTGAATACAATTTTCATCGATTTGCGAAATTGTAAAAATTTGAAAGAACTATGAGGACGTATGGGCAGCAGGAAGAACGAGAATAGATTTTCACAAAGACCTATTGGTAAGTAAGATTTAGCATGTAGCTAAATACCGACAATTAATATGACATAACCTGAAATGTGCCTTAATACATATTCATGCGTAGTTAAATTCTCTAGAATAATGGAAAAAGTGTGTTGTTTTACATACAAAAGCATTAGTTTCATTATCCTTGTTACTTTATTACTGCAATAACGGGTTTTCTGTTTTTTGTCTTTCAGGGGTCATCCATCATCTCAGGCTACCAGGAATACGATGGCAGAAATCAGAGTGCAGGATTATTGGATATTGTGTATGTTTCTTGTTTCGGTGATGTGCAGTGATCTTCAGGAACTTTAGTAATGTAGCACAAAGCATTCTTTCCCACGTATACATCAATTTTATGTGGCATATAGAATATTTCTGAAAGTTTGAGTTTCATTTCATATCACTGGAAAATTTAACAAAAACTTTGAGGAATATTGTGGCCAACAAGGAAAAGTGAGGTTATTTTAGACAGTTGATTGGGTGTATTAGTTTTTTTGTTTGTACTTGTAGTTTTAAATTTAAAATATATGTCATATATAAGTCCATGTAAGGTAAGTAATATCCAGTTTAAATTACTGAAAAAATAGCTGTGAATTTTCACATATACCAAAATTAGCATCATCTGTGTTTACATATAATCTAGGTGGCTTAAATTAAAATATTTGGGCGAGATGCTTGATATGAATTTTATAAACTTTTTCTTTAAATTGCAATAAGTATTTTGAAGAATTAAGTTCTCTTAACCTTACTCATCAGTGTATATCTACATCGTTGATCAAGAATGTCACAGCTTTTAACAGCAATTAAAAGTATGATATGAGATTCTATAAACCTAATTTGTTCTATATTGTTTCATGCAGTAGTCACTATGCAATATTATTGTACACACTACACTTAATTTTTTACCGGAATAACTATCTTTGAAGAGATCTTATGGTATTAGAATTTATTTGAAAAAGCTTTACAAGTTTTTAGGTGTAATTGTGTATTGCAAGAAATGATTAAAATGTCATTGTGTCGTCATCATCATTATATGCCACTTTTAATTTTATTTCTATTATTCCAGTTATTCTTAAAACATGCACAAAGTCAGCTAGCTAGGACCTAAACACAGTGTGGCTTGATCTCAAATTAGTACAGCTTCACAATAAATAGGTTATTAATCCTTGTTCTCTCTCTCTCTCTCACACACGCACGCACGCACACACACACACACACACACACACACACACACACACACAAATGGGTTCAGAAAAATAACAAGTTAAAGTTATATTTGCACAGCATTTATGTATTCTGTGGTACATCTGTTCTCAACATGTACTTGCCACCATTTATGAGTAATATTGGTACACAATTTCTGTAATGCTAACCATTTTAACGGTGATATAATGTTTCTAGCGTGACCCACAGAAATGTTACATGTCACATGAAACTACACTGTTAAACATCCACTCATTGTTCTAAGTTGGAATGAAAATCTCAATCTTTGGCATGGGAAAAAGATGTTTAACCTAATATATGAGCCATTCGTTACATGCAGTGATGCGAAGCCACAATAATTTTGAAAAGTAGATAAAACTGCACATTATTTTGCTATATAATGCACTTCTTGTTTCTTTGTAGTGAACACATAAGGGAATTATGGAGTGTCAAAAGAAATAATGGTTAGATGTGTGAGCAAATAAATTACATTACTAAATTATTTTCTATTAACTACTCAAACACACAGCTCCATCACTTTCACTTCTTAACTAAAACTACAAACAGCATAAATAGTTCATAGTGTAATCTTTCATTGAGTTATTTATTTGACACACATTCAGTTGTATGTCATGGACTGAGAGGTTTACACTATACAGTGGGCTCCATTTGCCATCTTAGTCATAAAGTACATTGCTTAAAGTCTTATCAAGTTAAAGCAAGCCATTTATCCAAACAATTGCTCTGCACATTAAGCAAATTATACTTCAGTCAGATAACTACATGAAATAATCTCTTATTGGAAGATACACTGTGCATTAAATTTTATTTTTAAAACTGCACATTTTCTTCTTCAGCATTCTTTACTGTGCATATGCATGCCATTGAAGCATTTAAAAATTCAACGCTGTAATATTCTTGTGTTGTGAAGACAGAGTTAACCCTAGGACAATTTTTAATTAATGATACAGCTTTAATGTAATTATTATTTTTAATTATTTATTCTGCACTTGTGAATGTTAATTCAACCAAAGTGATTAGAAGTATATAAAACAGTGCCATTTACGAAATTTATGTCACCAGTTGCCAATACTGACTTCTGTACTAATTTGACATTATTAATCTTATATGAATCGATCACAAATTTCAGGTTTTTCTCTGAATATACTTTAGTATACTTGTGCTGAAAATAATGTATGTACTAGTGAGCTTTTAAAATTCTTATTAAATATAACCATTAACAGAGCTGCTTTGCTGTCATTTTAAAGAAATAGTGCTATTTTTTTGTACATAGTTGTTATCATTTCAAATTTATATACATATTTCTTTAGGTTTTTTTTCTCACTGTTATTCCAGGGAATTTTTCAACATTCTGTGTACAAAGAAATTGCATTACATATAATATTATGGTAACCTTACCTGTTTTCCTGTATCTACATAATCATTATTTTAGTGTTAAGTTATCTTTATTTTAAGTATTTCACTAAGAAGCTTGAGGGAAAGGGGATACAGATGTCTTGTATAATCTCAACAGCATCTTAAGTGATCTCACTCTCTCGTTTTTAAAATTTTCATTGTTTTTAAAGACAAAATTATCAATTTGCAACAGGAATAAAGATATAATGCTTTGTGGAAGTCAATTATTCATATTTAAGAGGAATAGTTCAAGTGGATTCTTGACATGTTTTTCACAAATTGGACAACTTCCTTCAAAGTCACATCTCGCTCACTGATGAATAGTTTACCGCATATTTCCTCAGCGTATTTGACGCGTATTATGCTAATATGCGATAGCTGAAATGCGCGTAAACTATTCATGTGTGGCGAGATGTGATTTCAAAAGAAGTTTGATTCTATCAGTCAGTGAAAACGGGAGCCGAAGGAAAGGGGAAGCAAATCCACCATAGCTCGGTCGGAATATAAGCTTTCTACATTACCGGTCTTACCAGCCGTAGTTGCCAAGGTCGCCGGGGTCTAAAGATTCGGGAATGAGCGCCCTATGCGTCTTCAGTTTTTAACACGGAGTTGATAATGTGGTATTAATCTGTGGTGGTGAGAGTCGCTCCTAAGGTAAGCAATGCATTATGCCAGGGTTTTTACGGAAGTAATCTAACTCTAACACCAATTCACTTACTAACTCAATGTGACCATTACACAACTCATTCACTTGTTCTCATTCTCATTTAACATTGCGACAATTATCAAAAAGTTCTCATGGTGCTGCAGTCTCAGCAGTTTTTAGTAGCTTCAAGCCGAACTGAGTCTTGGAACTATGCGTGTACAGTTACTGCTGTCTCTGCACAACCTTGGAATCAGCGTGAACAGATGTGTCACAGTAACAAACTTACGATCAGTAGGCTGCTGATTCTGGTGAAATTAAAGGGATTGAATGCTATACAATGACATTGGGTCATTATTAGTTGTATTATTGCAGGCTGCTTTATAGAAATAAATCAAGAGAAACATTTGTCGTGCACAATTATTTGCCATTGTTGTAGGTGTGCTTTGTACTCCTGCACAGCGTTTACTGAAAGAGGCTTATTCTTCACAAATTCATAGCAAGCTGAGAAAATGTTAATTAAAAGTTAATTTTATATTGATTAGAATTATATGGAATAAAACGGAAGGAAAGTTATAAGAAAAAAAGGGGAAAAGGGATTATGGACATGGTTGGGGAAAAAGGGATAAAGCTACCAAAAAAGGGAAAAGGGTGCATGAAAAAATGCCTCTTTTGGCAACTAGAAACAAAACTTCACACTGTGGTATCTTTCCAAAGAGCTTAAATTTACCCTAAGAAAAAAGGTGCGCACCTAAAAATCCTAGCCCCGGTAATGAAAAGATCAAGGTTTGGCGCCTTGCTAAATACTTACTAAAGAGGTTCAACCATGCATTAGGCCACTATTATTCTTTGAGGATCTAAATTATTTGCCAATAAACTATTGAGACTATGCCCAACTTCCTGCAGATGGTGTTTACTTCCTTTCAAAATTTATGATTCACAACTTCAGTGCTGCCAGTATATAATAGTCAGCCTTATACGATCTACAATTGATTAAGGACTAACACACAAAGCATTGCCTACTTATATGTAATAGAGAAACAGGGAGTATAATATGCCAAAAGAATGTAGGACCAATGTTGCAAGGCATGATTGAGGAATATTTTTTTGCAAGAGAAATGAAGTTTCAGAATGATAGTATTCCAATAAGATTTGTGAAACCAACCCCATTGATCCAAAATGAAAACACTGGTTTCAGAAAATGAAGCAAAATGGTAATCATGCAGATCCACGGTGTAGGGATATCCAGGCTCTGCATCATAGCTCGAGCGATGCCACCTTCCACAGCATGCTAACATGGAAAATAGCAAACCAGTGATACTGTAATATGCAAATAAACTGATGTATTAGTGGAACATTGCCAGAGTTGTTATATATTATATTCTTATTAATATTATCATAATTATTGAAAAACTTAAAGGAATTATTTAGCACAAAGTTTTGGAATAGTCAATATTACGTAAGCAAACCACTGATACTATAATACTCAAATTGACAAAGGTGAGCAGATCATTGCCAGAATTTATTATATGATCATTCTTATTCTTCGTATTTATTTCACTATATTTATTATTATATTCTTACTATTATCTCCATTACGGTATCACTAGTTTATAATAAGGAAAAGCAAATGTGTTTGGCAACGTTCCTCTGTATTCGCATATATAGAATACTGCTAGTATATAAGAAAAAGAAAATATGCTGGCAATGCTCCGCTGTTTTCGCTTATATCGGAGCACCGCAATTAGCAACAAACTGCTTAACAGCATCTTTACCATAATTTTTCTTATATAAGAAAACGTTGGATAAAAGGGAAGGGTTGTGGAGTCAGTCTCCACAAGTGTTAACATAAATCATGAACACAATCATAGTTAATACTGCAGACAAGCGGCGTTGGGATAGCACGTCATAGCTCAAGCATTGCTACCTTCCACAACATGCTAACGCGGAAAACACCAACATTACACAAGCAAACCAGTGATACTATAATACTCAAATAAACTGATGTAAAGAATAGTGGATCATTGCCAGTTATATATTATTACTAATATTATCATAATTATTTAAAAACTTAAAGGAATTTAGCAGAGTTTTGGAATAGTCAACATTACGTAAGCAAACCAGCGTTACTATAATGCCCAAATAAACTGTTGTAGAGATCAGTGGATGATTGCCAGAGTTTATTTTAAACAAAGCTTACTACGCACTATTCCCGTTACAAAATCGCTAGTTTACAATAAGAAAAAGAAAATGTTTGGCAACGTTCCTCTGTATTGGCGTATACACACTATCGCTAGTTTATAAGAAAAAGAAAATGTGTTGGCAACGCTCCGCTATTTTAGCGTATATCGTAGCGCTGCAGTTAACTTGTTTTCGTGATGTCTTTCCGTACCAACATAACTCCACGCCGCTTATCTGAAGTATTACCCAATGATATTCTAATTCTACTTTTCAATGTTATATATAAAACATTTCTCAGGGGCTGTAATTAAGCCTTACTTTCTCAATCAGACACCCGCTGAACTCTGCAATATCTATGACACATGTTCTTGTTCGCTTGGTCCCATCTTCGAGACAGGCTCAGGGACATAGAATACGTCAGACAGAAACCCAACAAGCATCTATTTAACAACCAGCACTACAAAACTTCATACATGTACTTTTTTTATTTTACAACCACCAAATATTCAGTATCTATAATCGTGCGGGTGTATAGTATTGTTTCAATATCGCTTTATCTCTATGTAAAGTGATTTTAATGAAAAATTTACCCTAATACAATCTTATACGAGTTCGCATAATGCTCCAAAATGATTCTGCTTAGATCTCAAGATGTTTATTCCATTCTGAACCAGAAAGGAACTGAAAAAAAATTATTTATTTATTTATTGTTATCTGAAAAGGTTCCCAGAGCCATAGCTCATGCTAGGGAACAGTACAAAAATATATAAAATGATGGCAAACAGCCCTTGACAATACTTATATTACATTTTTAGAGTAGGAATGAATTACCGTACAAGAATAACATATATGAAACATACAAAGATACAGACATTCACTATAACAAGAAATAATAGTAACAAAGAACTTACAGAAAAATGGAAGCTACATATTCTATGGGACATTAATCCATATTAATTTTTAAACAGTTCAGCTTTCAAACCAGCTATAAATGTGTAACACTATCAGCTATCAATATATGCCTTCAGTAAATTTTCAGCAACTTTCCTTTTAAAACCTTTTATGTTCCTGCAGCCTTTCAGTTCCAGTGGCAATGCATTATATAAGTTGATAACGTGTGAGGTTAAGCTGTTCAGGCCATAAGTAGAAGTGTTCACTGTTGGTTTTGTTAAGTTTCCTTTATTTCTTGTATTATATATGTGTGAGGAGCTTTCAAATGTTAGATTGGACTTTAGAAGATTATTTTTTATTTTGTGGAGATATATTAGCAAGGACAACTCTATGTTTAGTTATAATGGTAAAATGTTAGTTACATGGTAGAGTGTTTGTTCTAAAGGGTAGATTGTAGATTATTTTCAAGGCACGATTTTGAAGTACTTCGAGGTCATGAATTAAATATTTAACAGAGTTTCCCCATAAGATGTTTAAGTAATCCAAATGAGATTGAATTAAAGCATGGTAGATACTTCGTAAGTGATTTACACTGAATCCTTTGAATTTCAGCCTGTGAATTACAGCTAACACAGGAAGAATCTTATTTTTTACATGCATGATATGGTCCTTCCATGTGAGCGTACTGTCTAGAATCAAACCTAGATATGTGATTTTTGTTACTCTTTCAATCACTGCGTTATTAACATGTATCTTGTTATTACTGTTTATATAGTTAAAACTCAACGATGGACCCAAAAATTAAGCTAATGCAAACATTTTCTGAAGAAATTTCTGCTTCCAGGCCAAGATAAATGAACCCTAGGTACGATAAATGAATCTCTCTTCTCAGAGATCATTTCCGAGGATAAACTGAGCGTTACGGTAGCCGGTATAAAATGGCGGAAATACCTCACAGTGCAGTGGTAACCAATTTTTGAATACACATCGTTTTGTCGGTCTCCTCAGAAAGCTTAAAGTAAACATATAGGGAATAAATATTCCCAAGCATTAAAAAGTAATAGCACATATCCTTCAATCATTGCGACAGTAACTGATCAGTATAAATTAACTAGAAGCCGCTTATCCGCCAAAATAGAAAATTCACTTACCTTCAATTTAAATGCAGGACTTATTCTCTGCGAACAGCATAAAATCCTACACTAATTACCGAATGCACTATTCAGGTTCTTTGCCTGCACTTATAAAGAATATTAAGTTTTCTCACAACCAACACAAATTGATCAATCCCGTCAGAAAGATATCCAGTAATAAGAGGAAGTGACGCTCTCGGGTGTGTTCCGAAATTAAGCAATAGGTTATACAGTAGGTTGTAAGCGGAATCAAAGAGTATACATAATTAATATATACTTATGCCCGATTTCACCAACAGATGTTAAAATCGACCTTAACAAATGTAACGTAACAATTGTCACAGCGCTAAAACTAATGTTAAATTTCTTGCATTTCACCAACCTGTTTTCTTAAAATGTTAACATCCCTGATATAACGCCAAGAAACTTGTAAATATCACACATATAGAAGGCTATGGATGATTTTCTGAACGCACTCCGATGCGCTCACGATGCGCTTTTGTTTTCATTTTCATCTGCACAAATGGCGGATTAACAAAACCATAAATAAAGCCGTGAGACAAATTTCTGATCGACGGAGAAAGAATTGTTATTACACATATTTATTTATTTAGCATTTAATTTCTGTACAGAAATATTTGCTTTTTCAAGATACAGTACAAACAATACAAACTAGAAATTCAGAAAATACAGAATTAATTCTGCATGCAATAATCAGATTAAATTGTATCAATGTCAACAAATACAGAAAACTTACATGAATTGTCAACCATTAGTATCATAAAATTATTCTCATGTAATCATTTACTCTACTTAATCTGGTATCTAAAATATTCAAAGAACTCTTGAGTACTATAGAAGCACTGATTTATTAAAAATGATTTCACATCTCTTCTGAATCTTTTCTTATCATTGTTTTTGATTTTCTTTAAGATTAAGTTATACATGTGAATCCCTTTATGAAGTACTGAGTTAAGTTTTTTATTTGATCTTGATCCCAGTATATGCAATTTAGTATCATTCCTAGTATAATGTTCATGAATAGTGTTATTTGTTTGAAAATATTGTATGTTGTTGTTTATAAAGCATACGGTTTCTAAGATATACAGACATGGCAGAGTTAGTATATTATTTTTCCCCTAATGCTCCGCCATCTTCCCTTCAATGCGATTCTCTTCCTGACTAGGATTTTCAATATGTGCCTCGCCCTTGGGTACTTTCCACGAGAGTGGAGAGAGGCCCGGGTGATTTGCATATTGAAACCTGGGAAGAATCCGGTACACCCATCTAGCTACAGGTCCATTAGTCTCCTCTCCACCCTTTCGAAAGTTCTCGAGAGGCTAATTCTTGCTCGCTTGTCCCCAATATTGGTAGACATTCAAGCCATTCCAGACCACCAATTTGGTTTTCGTCCTGGGCACTCGACAGTTCAGCAGTTGCTGCGTGTGGTGGAGACCGCCGCCCTGGGCTTCCAGGAAGGCGCCTTCACGGCCGCAGTTTCGTTGGATGTCGAGAAGGCCTTCTCTACGACATGGCATGCCGGACTCCTACACAAAATGATCCATCTGGGGCTCCCAACACAAGTGATCAACATTCTACACAGCTTCTTGCGACATCGCACATTTAAAGTCTCAGTCGCGGGGAAAACATCAACACTAAGGCCAGTGAGAGGCGGAGTCCCCGAAGGCTCTGTGCTATCCCCCACCCTCTTCAACGTCTTTATGGCAGATTTCCCCACAGAACCACGAGTCGAAATGGCACAATACGCTGACACCGTGTTTCTGTTCTGCAAGGACAAACACATTCTCAGAGCCTTCAACCCCATTCAAAGACATCTCCGCCTAACACAACAGTGGTGCCGGCGTTGGCGGATGTCCGTAAATCCGGACAAAAGCCACGCCATACTTTTTACAAAGCGCCACACCCCCGCAGACTGCCCCAACTTCAGCTACCGAGGTCGAAGGATAGAGTGGTCTAACTCTGTCCAGTACCTTGGAGTCAACTTGGACAGAGGTTTAACTTTTCGCCGGCACATCAGGGACCTTTCGGCGAAGGTACAGGGAGCAATTGCCTCCTGTACCCAATGCTGGGGTCTACCTCGATGCCAGTCCGCATGAAGTTATACCTCTTCCGAGCGCTGGTAATCCCGGTGATGCTATATGCCTGCGAGATCTGGGGCATGGCAGCAGACAGCTGTTTAGCATGGCTTCAACGTGCACAGAATAAAGGACTGCGGTCTACTTATTCTGTGGGACGTTATTTCCCTACCAGGTTGCTCCACGAAGCATCGGGTCTTCCATACGTGGAGGATGAAATTAGGCGCCGGGCTTCAAAATTATACGCAAGTTTACCATCTCACAGAAGTGCCCTTGTCAGATCACTGGGAAATTATGACCCCACTAGACGCCGATCTAGACTGCATCGGGTCCCCCGTATGGCATGCGGGCACCCTAGATAACACAGGAGCTGAACCTATCAGCAGCTAAAGCTGAGCTCCTCATAATTTTTCCAAGCTGTTTGGCATCTAAATTTCTCCCCAACTAAATTACAAAATATTTAAAACAAAACAAAATGGGTGCTAAGTACTGCATCCTCTCTTTCGACCCGAAGGTACCTTGGTAACCTCAAAATTAACTTCCAATCAAAAACCTACATCACCTTCATCCTACATCTTTCATTTATAATCCTACCTGCGGTAAAACCCTTAATGGGTGGGCACGCAGCAAAAACCTTCTGGCTGTATACAGCCAGCCAGCACGAGCGAGCCAGCGAGTATATTATTTTCCTTAAAATATTTCATACAATGAGTCCCTTTACTTAGATTAAACATTCTTCTTATTATTTTCTTTTGTGTTACAAATAAATCTTTTATTTCGGTAGCTGATCCCCAGATAAAGATACCATATGCAAGATAAGACTGCACATATGAATAGTAAATCAGCTTTAATGTTTGTGTATTACAAATTTTCCTTAGCACTGATATTATGTAGTGGGCTTTATTAATTTTTGCAGTAATATACTGAACATGCGGCTTCCAGCTTAAAAATTTGTCAATAATTACCCCCCAAAATTGTGTTTCATTGGTATATTGTATTACCTCATTGCCAAAAGCGATTACAGGAGCTATATTAGCTTTATTTCTATTTGATATTGAAATATGCATACTTTGTGTCTTTTTAATATTAAGTAGTAATTTATTATTAGTTAGCCAATGCATCATATTTGTCATCACAGTATTAGCATAATGTTGCAATTCAGAATTATTGCAGCCGTTGATAATTATATTAGTGTCATCAGCATATAGAATAGTTTCTGCATGGGGAATATTAAGTGGAAGGTCATTAATATATACTAGAAAAAGCAGTGGTCCCAGGATAGAACCCTGTGGAACCCCACACCTCACAATTTCAATATTGGAATTAATATTATGACCATTTAATTCATTATTAACTACAGTATACTGTCTTCTACCCTCAAGGTAGGATTCAAACCAATTATGAGATACCCCTCTTATACCATAGGCTTCAAGTTTGGATAATAGAATATTATGGTCAACCAAATCAAATGCCTTAGACAATCCATAAAAATCCCAATAGTATAATTATTTGCCTCAAACCATTCTAATGTTTGTATCATAAAGGAGTATAGTGCATTAGAAATTGATTTATTTTTCCTAAATCCATTTTGTTTATCACTGAATACATATTTTTCAAGAAAAGGAGATATCCTGTTGAACATAACAGTTTCCAAGATTTTTGAAAACCCCGATTGAACTGAAATAGGTCTATAATTATCAACATTTTTTGTATCTCCCTTCTTAAATACTGGTACAACTTTTATTAATGTTAAGACATTAGGAAATTTGCCTGTTGATATAGAACAATTACATATATCCATTAATGGTGCTACTATATATTCTCTGCAAGATTTGATTATACACTCTGGTACGTCATCAAATCCAGCAGAGAATGTGTTCTTTTTTGAATGTATTATTTTAAGAATCTCCTCACAAGTTACTGGTTTGAGAAATACACTTTTATCGTTTCTGATTAATTTGATAGGAGTATTTGTTATATTGGGATGAGTCAAAGGTACTCTATCAGCAACACTAATAAAGTGTTTATTAAGGATATTTGATACCTCAGCAGGATTATCTAATTTTGTATTATCAACTATTAAAGTAATTTTGTCTCTAGTTCTGACCATGTTGTTAGTGCTTTCATTTTTTACTATATTCCAGATAGTCTTATTTTTATTCGACGAATTTGAAATGCAAGTATCTATATATTGCTTTTTTGCAGCTTTTATTACCTTATTATATATTTGCTTATACTTCTTATGATATTCTATAAATGCTTCAGTATTGTTTACTTTACTCAACTGATTTAGATAGCCTTTTCTTTTGCTAGAGATAATAATTCCCTTTGTTATCCATTTCTTCCTTTTACTAGTTTGCCTCTGTTTAACAACTGTATAAGGAAATGCTGTATTAAAATGATGCAAAAACGTCAGTAAAAATTTTTGCAATTGTTCATCTATTCCTTTTTCATTGTACATATCAGTCCAGTCTTCAAGGTTTAAGAGCGTATTGAAATATTGAATATTTGCAGTAGAAAATACCCTTTTATAACATGTTTGGGGAGTTATTTCAGCATTATTAGTCCTAAAGTTTGTTAAATTAGATACAATAGCATTATGATCTGAGTAGCCAGTGTTAATATTCTCCAGCTTGACAGTAATGATAGATTTGTCTAGAATTATAACATCAATTGCCGTATTTGACTGTAAAGTTAATCTTGTGGGGTTACTAATTACATTTAAGAGATTGAACAATGCTAGTAAGTTTTTTAATTTATGTACTGATGGGTTGTCTTTTAAGAAGTCAACATTAAAGTCTCCACATATAAAGATTTGTCGAGAGTGTTTTTGGAGTGTATTAATCAAACTCTCAAGTTTATCTAGGAAAGTAGCATAACACCCATTTGGAGAGCGATAGATACATACAATAAATAATTTTAGTTCCTGTATATCAATTATAGAGTGTTCAAATATCAGTTCTTCATTTATCATATTGGTTTTTAAATACCTCTTATATTTGATTCCTTTTTTTACTGCAATTATGGTACCCCCATGTGTGTAGTTTTCCCTACAGAACAAGTCTGCAACTATAAAGTTTGAAAAGATATGCGAATCTAGGCTAATGCAAGTTTTTTTTAATCCAATGTTCTGTAAAACAACATACCTGTATATTTTCCATTGAGTTTAAGAAAATTTCAATTTCAAGAAGCTTATTGCCAAGGGACTGTACATTATGATACAATATACTTAAGTCATTTGTGTCTGTTATTTTGCTAATACTTGACTCATATTTTGCATGACAATACATTCTGCAGTCATCATTTAATTTGTTATAATCTCTTATTTGTTTGGAATCCTTATTTGCTTTATATTTTACTCTGCCAAAATTATTATAAATATTAGATATTGCTCTTAACTTTATAAGATCACAACTACCATTTAATATGAGTTTTTTGGTTTGCAGCATGCAATGTATCTAATAAACAATTTACCAATAATTAGTGAACCCCTTCTATTTAAGTGAAGTCCATCTCTCCCAAGATCCCTATCTGTGATCCATGAGTTTCCGTCAATAAATATACAGTTCTTTTGTTCACACACCCATTCTAACACAGAATTTATTGCATCAATGTATCGGGGGTCTTCGTCCCGACGTCTCAACACTCCACTGATACACACTTTTACTCGAGGGAATAGTTCATTAATCACTTCCACAAGCTGTTCCATTTCCTCCATAATCTCATTTGGATCCTTTGCTGTAATGATGTTATTTGTTCCTGCATGAATTATTATAACATCAGGGTCGTCTTTATTCTCTAAAAGTTCCCGCTTCAGGTGTTGAATTTTTGCACCAGGATAGCAATACACTGTAGCTTCTTCGTCTATAAATTTGTCGGTATACCTCACTAGCGAATCACCGATCACAATTGCTGTTTTTTTTATCGTACATTGTTTCATCTGATCTAAATATCGACGCACTTCCATCTTCGAATTCCCTCGCTGCATTGAAATTCTTTGTCCCAGATACCGGTGTGCTTCGATCATCATACTCCCTCGCTGCGTAGTATCTCTTTGTTTCTAAAACGCCGGTCTCATTTTCTATTCCAGCTTCTTTCAGGACATCACAGCTGTTGTTTGAGTCGATTCCTTCGTTGGTATTCTGCATGCTTCTGTTCTCAGAGTACAGTTCATTCCTTTTCACCACTTTGTTAATATTTCGACTAACCTTTACACCCCTTACACTTAGGTTATTATTCACGGGCCTGTTTTCATCATTCTCTCTTCTATCCTTACTGCTACCTAGGTAATTTTGCTTCAGTTGTTTATTTTCTTCCATTAGGCGTTCTATTTCACATCGTGCTTCCTTCAAATCTCTGTTAATTATTTCGATTATATGGTGAAGTGACGCCACATTTTCACGTGATTTTCTACAGCAATCATTCTTATTCTTTACGCCTATATTGTTCACAAAATTAGATCCTTCATTTCCATTGCTGTGGCCGGTGTTGAGTGTTGGATTTGTACGTGATTTGTCATTGAAAAGATCAGTTATTTGATTAAAATCAGTAAAAACCGAGACACTTTTAGTATCGGCTTGTACCACCGCCATCTTTGAACTTTGACTTTGACGTTAATTGAAATGGTGACGAAGTGTAATGATATCGTGGAAAATAAGAGGACGGATGCAGTGAATGTAAAAGAGAAAGAGGTCGCGGTGAAAATATTGGAAACGAATTTAATTAAAATGCATGTGTCACTACTACAAGCACCAAACAACTTGTCAGTATTACGTAAATTTAAAACAAGTTGCGAATAACAAGTGCCTTAAACGTTTCAAGACGGGAGGAGAACAATGTATTATCCACATAATTCAGTGAATTATAAAATCGCAAAGTTATTAATACTTGAAGCAAAGGCGAGATCGGCATATTCCTTTCGATGTATATTCTAACTCATTATTACGTAAATTTAAAACGAGGTGCAAAGGACAAGTGACTTGAACGTTTCAAGACCGCAGGTGGACAGTGTGTTATCCACATAATTCAGTGAATTATAAAATCACAAGGTTACTAATACTTGAAGCTAAGGCGAGATAGTCATATTCCTTTCGATGCATGTTCTAACTCTGTATTACGTAAATTTAAAACGAGGAGCGAAGAAGGGTAAGTGACTTGAACGTTTCAAGACGGGAGATGGACTATGTATTATCCATATAATTCAGTGAATTATAAAATCGCAAGGTTATTGATACTTGAAGCAAAGGCAAGATTGCCATATTCCTTTCGATGCATGTTCTAACCTCTCCTGTACTTCCGCTGTAATCTTAATAGCAACATTTTTCGACAGTCTATACCTCCGTAAAACAATTTTCTTCGGATAGTTCCTCAAAATCATTTCTCCTCATAGGCCGTACTCTATTATGAATGCCGTTTATACGGTCTTAAATATAGCAAATCGACATCAACAGCTGAGTTCATGCTCACCATCTTGACTATTTACAATTGTTATGCCCGATTTTACCAACAAATGTTAAGACTTAACACGAGTTTAGCGATAGTTAAAACAAAAATTGCATTTCACCAACAAGTGTTAGTGTAATACTCGTGTTAAATCTCATGTTAAACTAACAAGTGGAATTTCTGATGTTAAGTCCTTAGCATGAACTCAGCTGTTGATGTCGATTTGCTATATTTAAGACTATCTAAATGGCATTCATAATAGAGTACGGCCTATGAGGAGAAATGATTTTGAGGAACTATTGTTGAAAATTGTGTTACGGAGGTATAGACTGTCGAAACATGTTGCTCTGAAGGTTACTGTGGAAGTACAAGAGAGGTTAGAACATGCATAGAAAGGAATATGGCGATCTCGCCTTTGCTTCAAGTATCAATAAACTTGCGATTTTATAATTCACTGGATTATGTGGATAATACATTGTGCACCTCCCGTCTTGAAATGTTCAAGTCACTTGCCCTTCTTCGCTTCTCGTTTTAAATTTACGTAATACTGAGTTAAAACATGCATCGAAAGGAATATGACGATCTCGCTTTAGCTTCAAGTATTAATAACCTTGCGATTTTATAATTCACTGAATTATGTGGATAATACATTGTTCACCTCCCGTTTTGAAACGTTTAAGGCACTTGTTCTTCGCACATCGTTTTGAATTTACGTAATACTGACAAGTTGTTTGGTGCTTGTAGTAGTGACACATGCATTTGAATTAAATTCGTTTCCAATATTTTCCCCGCGACATCTGTCCCGTTTACATTAACTGCATCTGTCCTCTTATTTTCCACGATATCCTTACACTTCGTCACCATTTCAATTAACAATTCTTTCTCGTCGATGAGAAATTTGTCTCACGGCTTTATTTATGATTTTGTTCATCCGCCATTTGTACAGACGAAAATGAAAACGAAACCGCAAGGCAGCTCGTCCATAGCCTTCTATAGCTGTGATATTTACAAGTTTCTTGGCGTTACCACAGGTTTGTTAACATTTTCAGAGAACAGGTTGGTGAAATGCACGAAATTTAACATTAGTTTTAGCGCTGTGACAATTGTTACGTTACATTTGTTAACGTCGATTTTAACATCTGTTGGTGAAATCGGGCATTAAGGACTTAACATTAGAAATTCGGCTTGTTAGTTTAACATAAAATTTAACACGAGTGTTACGCTAACACGTTTTGGTGAAATGCAATTTTTGTTTTAACAATTGCTAAACTCGTGTTAAGTATTAACATTTGTTGGTGAAATCGGGCATTACTGTACCATGGCCGACTCACACAGGCCGGAATGCATAGAATCGGCAACACTGTGAAGACAGCTTGTTCTACTTCGATTAAAAAGGGCCTTACGAAGTCTGCAGTTGCCAATTTAAAATATTTTTAGAATATTCTCTGCGGTGCGGTACGGTAAACGTTTACCTCATTTTCTATGTAGTTACATGTTTATACTACACTACTAAAATCAAGGATTTAAGGTAAGATCTGTGATAGTTTGTAAAATAATTCGTACTATAATTCAGATACTACCGTTTAGGTTAGGTTTAGAATGACAAACGAAATCATTTAAATGCCAAACATAAATGGTGAGCCCCTTGCTTCATATGCTTTCAGTTACTCTGGTACTAATGGTAACTACACCTGTATTCTTTTCAGATGCCTGATAAGTGCTGTGTTCCTGAATGCAGTAGCAATTACGAATCCAGTAAACGAGGTTATGTTACTGTATTCAGATTTCTTTCAGACCCCAAAATGCACGCTAAATGGGTAACATGTATTCCTAGGAAGAACTGGAATCCATCTAAAAGATCGGTTGTGTGCATCAATCACTTTGAAACAGATGATGTGATAAAATGTGATGTGTATAAAGATGCTGAAGGCAATGAAATTACATTTCCTCCTCCAAAGCTGCAAGATACTGCTGTGCCTCGTTTGTTCCCCAATCTACCAAAGTATTTAAGCAAACCAGCTGGCAGCTTCATTGGCATGGCTCGAACAAATCCAGACGATAGACGGCGAAAGGCAGAAGAGGAACTTCAAAGAAAAAATGAACAGTGTTTGGCTGATGATGTGATAAGTGGTTTTAGTGATTTATGTGAAAGGTGTGAAAATAAAATAAGGGATCTGAACAAACGGCAAACGGTTGTTTTCGCTAATTTTGTGTGCTTCTATCAAATGTGTTTTCAAGGCATACCTAAAGTTGTTAAAAGTGTAAAAGTAGATGACACACTTAGTATCCAAATTTGTGTGGGCAACTATATTGTAAGTTCAAATGAATTGAAATGGATTCTACCATCATCATTAAAACTTACCAGATGGTTGCAACTGGAGAATATATTACTAAGGTATGTTAGCATACACAGCATGAATGAAAATTCCAATGAGGATTCATTAGTAAGGTTGAAGATAGACTTGACATCTTTAGAAGGTAAATCAGAAGCTCTAGATAATTCAAATATTGATCTTTTATGTGAACAGCTTTTTTTGAGTGGCATGATGAGGAAACAATATTCTGTCAATATGCTTCTGTATGCTTTCCTTATCTATGAACAGTCCAGAGCTGCTTACAGTGCTCTGCGTCAGAATAACATCCTCTGCTTACCACACCCAAAACACCTCAGAATTTGATTTCCTCCTTTTGTATTTCACCAACGAATGCATCAAATAATGCTCACTTTCTAAAAAGTGTAGCAAGTAAACTTTGCGAATTGCAAAAATTGGTTATTCTGCAGTTAGATGAGATACATGTAAACCCTAAGTTTCAGTTTAAAGGTGGTAAAATAACTGGCTGTGCTGAAAATTCACTGGCAAGTCAGCCTGCTAAAACAGTAAAAGCTTTTCTGGTTTCCTCTGCATTTTGAAATATGAAAGAGATTTTATCCTTATATCCTGTAAAAGGCATGACAGGACAAGAACTATATAAGAAAACTTTAGAAGTTTTGAGTACAGTTATATCTTGTGGCTTGAAAGTGTTTACCATTATATGTGACAATAATGCTGTAAACAGAAGCTTATTTACGAAGCTTACAAGTAATTCTGAAAGTACTTACTATTTCATATTCCCTACTGCAAATGCTGCTCATACCATATATGTAATAATTGACACAGTACATATGTTCAAGAATGTGAGAAATAATTTGTTGAATTTGCATGATAACAATAAGACATTTTATTTCCCATCATTCAGCTTGACTGGTAGTGATGTTTTGGAAGCAAAATTTGTTAATTTAAGAAATTTATATAAGTCTGAATGTAACATGACTCTATTAATGAAAGCAGCTCCAAAGTTAAATTATAAAAGTGTATATTTACACTGTTTTTACAAGTATTAAGACAGCTTGTTTCTTCAGATATTGATCTTTCATTTTTTAATCAGGATTATTGCCTTTGTGGGAAACCATTATCAGATATAAGAGAAATTATTTTAAATACAATTTCAAATATACTTATAAATAACTATACAAAACATAAAAATGATAGTTTGGTACACATACAACAGACAAATAAAAAGCGAAAACTTGAAGTATTTCAAGGAAAGAAGTAAACAACGTGTATTAAAAATGGAATATAAATTCAGTTATTGTTAATGCGTTTGTCTCATGCCATTGCTATACACACTATTTTAAGAAGTTTTGCAAAAATATAAGATCTGGTACAGGCTTGCTGTTTAAAATAAGTTTACTTATTTTATGAATTACAAAATAAATTTTGTAAAATAAATGTTGTAGAATATGTTATACGCAGACTAATTTCTCTATGTGAAATAAATGTTGATAACTGCAAGTTCTATCATCTTTTATCAGTTATGTTCCCCTCCCTAGTGTATGTGCTACGAAATGTAGATATGTTGTGCTTTTAAATTTAAATGTTATGATGCCTTTTATTATTATCATTATTATCACCATGATTATTACTATTATTATTATGTCAAAGAACAGCATGTTGTTTTTTTCTCTTTCTGGGTTGAATTCATTTTGAGCTTTATTGCCAACGAACTTGAAATACAAGTTTTTAGCATTGTCGAGATTATAAGGCAAAAAACAGGATTAGCAACTTAGTGGCATGTTAACAATATTAATATAAACAGTCATCTCTTAGAGAGAAAGTCATTACAATTGCTTTAATTAGATAATTCCTCTAGTTTTTACTTTGAATTAAAATTTCTTGTGTTTGGTCTAAAAATGCCAGTGAGTTTAATAATAAGCTTTTAGCATTGTAAAAATATCATGAAAAGACTAGCAACTTACTGCCATGTTTACAATAGCACTGTCAAAAGTGTAAAACAAGGAATGATATGAATATGACAGTAATATCGTGGAGAAATACAGTAGTTGCAGTTCCCTTAAGTAGATCCTAATCCCTCCAGTTTATACAATGGATTTAGAATTTAACGTTCAAAAAATGTCACGCTTTACTATTTTTAATTCTTCAGGTAACAAGTTGAAAAGTCAGAACCATTTATAACTGGGTCCTTTGCTAGAAATTTTTTGATAAACAGAAGCAAAGAAGTTCATATTTTGAGTAAATGACAAGTTTGGGTTATATATTCATTTCAAATTAACAACAAATATTTGGAGACTAATCCGTTCAAAAATATTAATTTGTTCTCCACAGGTATCCTTAATGAATTTTGACGTAAGTATACAACACACCAGCCGTAAGTTTAAAAATTGGTAAGTTTTGTTATCAAATGCCAGTTTTAGTGGAGATCTGTCGAAAAAATCGGCCGTCTATGACACGACCCTGAAACGTTGCCACATTGTAGGCTCCGGCCTGTGTAGAGTCGGCCTTACACTGTACGGTGCATCAACTATAGTCAAATGGTGGTTTACACTACATTACGGCACAAAAAACTTAAGGACCATGCTTCTCTTATGGAAAAATCAACCGTCTCTTTGACAAATGTACGTTTACTAGATTTTCAAACAGGTATAACTTAAAAAATTTGTTGAAAGCAGATTTTTAACTTCTTTCTTGCTCCCAGCTTTAAAACAATTTTAAACCGAAACGATTGCAATGAAAACACTGTATTATTCGCCCGTTTTCATAAACCACGTGGAATTTGATGATACCAAATGTACAAATATGTTTACTTTAAAAACATAAAGGTTACATTAAGTGTTTGGATTATTTTAATGCAAAATTTCACGCAGACTAATTCTCGTACTTTGAAACCACACAAGAACTTCCAGATGAAGTTATCAAGGAAATCAACAAATAGCTCTTATCTACATATAGAATATCTCCAGAAACAAGGCATCCACGAATTAGCAAATGCTTCTGGCGCGCAACACACACGCCTGCATCGTGTTTCTCATGTCTTGGAAATGATAAAAAATAGATATGGTACGACTGTTCAAGGCACAATAACTGGTCGTATAGTAATTAGAAATGATAAAAAAAACTGGCACGTGAGAAATTCCATGGGACTAGTGGAAAGGCTTATATCTCCAAGTGTTGTTAATATTTTGTTGTACCTTACACCTCTCACCCTCATTAAACACCAGAAACAAGTAATAAGGTAACCTTCCCGATCAGTTACTGCAAATAGCGAAACTAGCACATGTTTCTTTTACAGACATTTCCATTTGAAGTGAAAAGAAACGATTTATACAAGTTGTTTATTGCTCCTAATAGTAATAGTGGAATGTCGGGCATATATCCCTTAGATGACCGTGGTGATAGTGACGTGCGTCTAGCAGTGTCAGGTGATGAATTTTCTACACATAGAGTTTACCTACCTACAGCTGCAATGGAACCAAGACCCAGGGTGTCAGGTGGCTTGGTCTCAATACAAAATGGTAAGTGACTCGCTTCTTAGTTTGCTATTTGAAAAGTTCAGATGCCAAATTGTTTGGCGACACTTGCACTTCAACGGGGATTTCCAGCTACTAGGCTTTGGAAAACTGAGGGGTATATGACAAGTACTCTGATAATTGTGTGCATTAAAGTTAAGTGATGAAACGCCCAAAAAATGGGCGAAATTATTTAAAGTTGGGAGCGAAAAACATTAATATATAGTTTCATTATTTACAAGAAAAGAATCTTGGACGCAGTAACCCATTCATTTTTAGTGAAGTTCATAAGGCATCTGGTGGGAGTAGAGGTATATTTCTTAGATTAACAACTGAATTTAAAAAAGGTCCTAATAATACACCACGGAAGAGAAGACTAACAGAACATAACACACAAAAATAGCAACAAGATGAAATATAATGGTTTTGCACTCAGTGCTATACGACCCGAATTCAGAATTTATATTCTAAAATATTCTCCCAAAAGTTCCGTCCACGTTGAAAAAGGTCAGTCACTGTCGATGTATGCTTATCTTTTACCGCTCAGTGAAGGAAATTGGATTGAATTCGAAAAGAGAGGAAATCAATCGCTTATGACTGAGAACAATAATAGAGGTGGAAATTAATCATTCTTCCACACTAGCCAAGCGTAGACCAAGATTTGGATAGGCAGAACAAGAGTGATAAGTTCAAGCCGGGATTTGAACCACGGGTCTCCTGGTATTTGTCAGATTGCTCTTAGCTATTGAGGTGCATGGCCAAATAGCCAACATAAACTATATTCTACAGCTGACCCGTATTTTTCCAAGTAAACTATAAAGCCTTAGACTCAAGTACTCAAGGCATAGTAAATCATCCAAAAAGGCGCGTATCTATTTGCATATTAGAACCCCTAATGGTTGAATGGATAAAAGACCAAATGTAGAAAGCAGATCAATGTAGGATTATAACGAACCTTCAATCATTAGGTTTACCTGCAATGACCAAAGTTCATGTGAGAACCGTGAGTAGTACAACCAGGGCTGCTCTTTATATGTTGAACCCATGTGACACTAAGGAAATAATAATAATAATAATAATAATAATAATAATAATAATAATAATAATAATAATAATAATAATAATAATAATAATAATAATAATAATAATAATAATAATAATAATAATAATAATAATAATAATAATAATAATAATAATAATAATAATAATAATAATAATAATAATAATAATAATAATAATAATAATAATAATAATAATAATAATAATAATAATAATAATAATAATAATAATAATAATAATAATAATAATAATAATAATAATAATAATAATAATAATAATAATAATAATAATAATAATAATAATAATAATAATAATAATAATAATAATAATAATAATAATAATAATAATAATAATAATAATAATAATAATAATAATAATAATAATAATAATAATAATAATAATAATAATAATAATAATAATAATAATAATAATAATAATAATAATAATAATAATAATAATAATAATAATAATAATAATAATAATAATAATAATAATAATAATAATAATAATAATAATAATAATAATAATAATAATAATAATAATAATAATAATAATAATAATAATAATAATAATAATAATAATAATAATAATAATAATAATAATAATAATAATAATAATAATAATAATAATAATAATAATAATAATAATAATAATAATAATAATAATAATAATAATAATAATAATAATAATAATAATAATAATAATAATAATAATAATAATAATAATAATAATAATAATAATAATAATAATAATAATAATAATAATAATAATAATAATAATAATAATAATAATAATAATAATAATAATAATAATAATAATAATAATAATAATAATAATAATAATAATAATAATAATAATAATAATAATAATAATAATAATAATAATAATAATAATAATAATAATAATAATAATAATAATAATAATAATAATAATAATAATAATAATAATAATAATAATAATAATAATAATAATAATAATAATAATAATAATAATAATAATAATAATAATAATAATAATAATAATAATAATAATAATAATAATAATAATAATAATAATAATAATAATAATAATAATAATAATAATAATAATAATAATAATAATAATAATAATAATAATAATAATAATAATAATAATAATAATAATAATAATAATAATAATAATAATAATAATAATAATAATAATAATAATAATAATAATAATAATAATAATAATAATAATAATAATAATAATAATAATAATAATAATAATAATAATAATAATAATAATAATAATAATAATAATAATAATAATAATAATAATAATAATAATAATAATAATAATAATAATAATAATAATAATAATAATAATAATAATAATAATAATAATAATAATAATAATAATAATAATAATAATAATAATAATAATAATAATAATAATAATAATAATAATAATAATAATAATAATAATAATAATAATAATAATAATAATAATAATAATAATAATAATAATAATAATAATAATAATAATAATAATAATAATAATAATAATAATAATAATAATAATAATAATAATAATAATAATAATAATAATAATAATAATAATAATAATAATAATAATAATAATAATAATAATAATAATAATAATAATAATAATAATAATAATAATAATAATAATAATAATAATAATAAGTGGTCCGAAGTGGCGGAATAACTTGGCAAACTACTTACACATAAAATGTTGTTGTGCAAGTGCATTTCTTTGAACTGCTGCAGTTCCTTCGTTGTCCATGTGAACTGGAATGTGTATATTTCCAATCCTAACATTCCTATTTCCTCCTCCTCTTCTTCTTCTTCTTCTTCTTCTTCTTCTTCTTCTTCTTCTTCTTCTTCTTCTTCTTCTGCTTCTTCTTCTTCTTCTTCTTCTTCTTCTTCTTCTTCTTCTTCTTCTTCTCTCTCATGCCCATGTAGTGGGACGTGATCGGGTGGAAGTTCGTCTTGGATCTCTACAGCGATGTTGTGCAATACGGCAGTTACAACGATAATGGTAAGTGTGGTGGTAAGTTTTGTGCGTAAACCAAAATGTGGAACTGCGAAACATCTTTTCCAAACACCTATCATTCTTTCGACAATGTTTCTTGTTCTGATATGAGCAGTATTATAATTACGTTGAGCTCTTGTTTCTGAATGCAGGTACGGAGTAAACAGATACTTTCTTATAGGGTATCCACTATCACTTAGTAGAATTCATTCATTGATAGCTCCAATTTCGTATTGAGCTCTGATATTTGAATTATTAAGAATTATACTATCATTTACGGAACTGGACCAACGTGCAACTATGTTTCTGATTAGGAGGTTACTGTCAGTAATAATAACTTGAACATTAATGGAGACATATCCCTTGCAGTTACGGTATATTTCCGCTCTTTTTCCTCCTGGAGATTGTATTTTCACATTGTACAGTCTAAAATACCTCAAGTTCCAGGTAAGTGAAAAATTCCATGGAAATCTAGTATTACACGAGCTCGGTCGTGACCTGCAGGGAATGTCACATACCTAGGCCTCAACACTGCTATGGATGAAGACACTCTCGAAACAATTCTGCAAAATGAAGCTACTGACACGAATATTATCTCCAGCCATTAGTTGAAACGTACCTGTCGCATAAAATCACAAAGTTATTAACACTTGCAGCAAAGGCGAGATTGGCATATTCCTATTTGATGCATATTGTAACGTCTCTTGGACTTCTTCAGTAACCTTCATAACAACTTTTTTCGATAGCCTATACCTCCGTAGAAAATCTGGTTCTGATACCTCCTCAGAATCATTTCTCCTAATATGCCGTTCTCTATTACGAATGCCATTTAGACGATCTAAATATAACAAATTGACATCGAAAGCTGTATTCACGCCCGCAATATTGACTGTTTACAAATATAGCAAATTGACATCAACCGCTGCTTTCACGCCCGCCATCTCGACTATTTACAGTTGTTAAGGACTATACACCAGAAATTTGGCTTGTTAGTTTAACAAGAGATTTAAGACGAATGTTAAGCTAACACTTGTTAGTGAAATGCAATTTTTGTTTTAACTATTGCTAAACTCGTCTTAAGTCTTAACATCTGTTTGTGAAATCGGGCATTAATGCATCATTGTGCGCAATGTCTCCATCAACAACCAAGTTGCTGCTCCGTTTCAGAATTCATGACTGTACCCAAGACTTTGACACAGTATTCGTAATATTACCCTAACGATGGTTTTATACTCTGCCTTCATTCTAATGGAATAATCCAGCCGATGAAAGGCCAATAGCAGGCAGCAATTCATTCTGTTCTTTCAACTGAGCACAATAAACTACTATAGCTCCTTGCCCTGCTAGATTCTCTGGAATAGACTTGTTGGATATACTGTATAGTACATGGATGTTTACCACACGGTATATTGGCTACCAATTGTTTTGCTATCTAGGCAGTAAAATGAACTTCTGTTAGGAGCCCTACATTGCTAGATTTGGTGCATAGAGTGTTGGGCCAGTTATCTTATGGAGACCCTTTCGGATTAAGAGGGTGTCAACCTAAGTGAATTACTACATCCCCACTTCTGTAAATAACTAAATAGCGAGGGCCACTAGACTCGATTTTTTTTTAATCTACGTCCTCCAGTGTTAAGCCATCCCGGGCGATGAATGAAATGAGTGAAATGATGTTCAAGTGACCCTAGGATATATAGAACATCGAAACAAATTTATCCCGATAACCCATCCTGAACCAGATTCGATAACAGAACCCCTTGAATGTGAGGCAGACACGTTAACATCTGCGCTACGAAGGCGGACACTAGACTCGTCTATTCCCAGAACAATAACATTGCAATTTTATTGTCTTTTGGGTAGTGTCATGACCTATTAGTCCTCCTTTGCAACGTCTCTGATTGTTCCCCACATCTCTGCACCACCCTGATTATGTGATTGTACTGGTATGGTGTTCACTAACCTCATTATTGTATATTTATAGATAGAGGGAGCTAGTCGACTTTACTAGTGCAATTAGAACATTAAATTGCTCCTCTCTTGGACTTATTTTTAAGAGTAGGTAAAAATACATCATATATGATACCCAGGGGCTGCGAATTAACGTTATCCAGTCACCCCCTATGCACTTTGCCATACGCCGTATCTCGCGCAACGGTATCCATCACACTGTGTTCTGGGAGGAGTCGCATACTAGGTCTAAGAATTTTGTAGAACAAAATTTTGTTTGGGTTTTCGGCATATTCTCCCTTACGACAAAGAAACGAATCGAGAGATGGCTCAAGACTCCGGAACCGCCAAATCCCATACCAACCACAAAATGTCCCTTATCGGAGTGACATCAGTTCATCAAGACCAATTAACCGCATAACGTTTATATCGGCGATCAATCTCATACATGAGGTAATGAATCTGGAAGATTATCATGTACATCAGCGTCAAGATCTGAATGTCCATACCTAATGATCCACGTTAAGCCTCCGTTTTATTAACTTAAGTGTTTGAGGACGTCAAACATGATCAAAGTTCCACTGAAGCAGCTGAACCTTTGTAGAACTCTCATCACTATGTATGCCTTTATATATAGGTATGTATTATTAGACATATGCAAAACTTTTAACACGCTCCTGTTTTACTTTTCTTACCTTATGGATGAGAATATTGCGCTTTTCTGCAGCAATGGTTTAACGGCACCTGTACGCGATGGTGGTACACTTCTCCTACAACCTCCCACCACTACCGCGTATAAATTCAAGCTTACTCAACGAACTTTATAACATGCACCTGTTTTACTTATTACAATCCTTTGTGGATGAAAATACTGCGCTTTTTTACTGAAATGGTTTAACGGCGCCTGGACGCTACGGCGGTACATTTCTCCTACAACGTACCACTACTACTGGGTAAAAATTCACGCATATCCACTGTCATTAAACATGCGAAGCGCCTTGGATTGGGAAAGTTTGGTTCCTCGTATCTAGAAATCTGAAGTGTGGCGTAAGCTCAAATCCGGAACATACCGACTTTCCGGAGGATTAAAGTGAAAGTCAGCTGGCCAAAGAGACCACACTGCTCCCCACTCTTCCCACGGTAATCATACCCTGAAGGAAGTACAGATGTATTATTTTTTCTTGACAGGAATCCTGAGCGGTAGGGATGAGTAGCAAGTGTGGTGGGGGTAGTGCACCTATCGCCAGAATGCGTCACACGCGTAAGAATACCAGAGGTGAGTGCGGTGCATAAGGTATCTAAAAACAAAGCTCACTCTCGAAGCCAGTATTGCAGCTCTTATAAACTAAGTTATAATTCTTACTATAGTAGTAATCTCCACGCTTTTGTTGGATCTTAAATAATACATAGGCGTTTGGAGCAAAGCTCTCTTGTCCTCCAGCAGGCATGATAACAACTGTCGGCCTTTCGACATTGCTGCAGAGTCCCCGTAACGAATTTTACCCCTGACATATGGACTATTATGTGTTTAAAATGGGAAGGTGTTGTGTCCTTGAGCGCTACTTGACGAGCAGCCAATCGTAGTTCTGCGGTGTTGTCGTATTTCATTCCCGCTAAGTGGTGTGTGACGAACGCCAACCTAATCAATCTGTATGAAATAGCATTCGCACTAAGACAAAAATTCAGATTTTGCAAAAACTGATACATGTGGAAGGTAGAGAGTAATGTATCTAACATAACAATGAAAACCCCATATTTTTAGCTCAAATAGTTTTTCTAATGCAAATAAATAAACCACTGTTACCTAAATTATAACAATAAATCGCGACGTGAGCACTGCGTGAATATCATTATTGGTTGGCATATCTGCGTGTACGTATATTTGTAATTACTTAGAACTGAAACGTAAATGTTTGACATCACGTGATAAAGGAATTACTTTGAATAATCCAATTCAAGCGAGAGGAAACAATAAATTTCCTGCTGCCCTGGCAGGACGTGTCTGGTCACATTATATCTTTGCTTATAAATGGTTCGTACTTTCTATTTACTCTAGAGAGTTCAAAGTGCTTGGTGTGTATACTTGTAATTGTATACTTTTAATTAATCAGAACAGAAATTTAAACTACTGACATGACGTGATAAAAAAATTACTGTGAATAAGTCAAGGTGTTAAATTCGAGAAGGAGCAAACTCTTCATTTCCTGCGGCATGTTGTATGCTTATGGTTATCAATGAATGCTGGATAAGAAGTGTTTATTTACTCTGGAGAGCTCAGACCAATATCATTCAGTTGTTCTTTACAGATTGGAGTAAGAGTTAAATAGAGCAATGGCTTCTTGCAATGAAATTAGTGGCGAGTCAAAATGGCAGGTATTGCGAAGTCAGGCTCGAAGTATTATTTTAAGGTGCACACGTTCTTCAAAAAATATTTGGAAACATAAACTAAAAATGAGTTATTGCAAAGAGTTCTTCCGTTTAAAACACGGAAAAAGTGTATCAACTGGATCCACTTGTAATTAAAATGGGACACGAAGTAATAGGCCTGCCACCTTACCACTGCATGATGTGGTTTCAAATAAAAAGGGGAGGCTGCAAACAGAAATAATACTTTTAAACTGATGGACGACTTGTTCACGAAGAAATTGACAAGGTAATACAAAAGAACTGGGAAAACTGCATAAGGCATAAAGGAAACCTTCAATAAGACGATTTTAAGCAAGAAATAGCACGTGACGAGATTTTGGAACCTATAATCATAAATTTGCAAGACTCAGACGATGAAGACAATGACAATGACGAATTATCTCTTACCGGAAGTGACTTTGACAGCAATATGGATGAGCCACCGTCAGTTCCATTGGAATAGAAAAACAGGTAATTCATAAACTATATAGTTATATATTTAAAATATACATAATTTGCGAAAGTGTTTTTTCCAATTTTGATTTTGGCAACAGCATCATTGTAAAAGTTTGTAAAATATAATTTGCTTACCGTTACGTCTGCGCCAAGCAGACCTGCATATTGTATGAGAGAGAGAGAGAGAGAGAGAGAAAGAGAGAGAAATATAAAAGGAGTGGGGTAACATGCTGGCAACGCTGAGTGTGATACGGCATCTGATTAGCTGGATTCCAGAACTCTTCCCATTTGAAAAACATAATAGTATGTGCTGAATTGATATGTTTCATCCATATAAACAATATACAGTTCACTTCGATATCTCCGAATATTTCGTAAATACTTAAGCCTTTTTGCCCGTATGGTACGATGTTCGATTAAAATTTATCTGTCACGCTTAGTGTTTTTTCTGATATATATCCTAGCTTCAAAAGAACTCTTCTTAATGTTCAGACACTGCCTTGGAAGTCAATAGAATGTTGAAGCTACATATGCAGTTTCTTCAGAGTTGGTTGTTTTTCTATGCTTTAAAACTTATTCATAGTTCGCCTAGCTACTTCTGAATTAAATCATCCAAATTAGATTTTGTGCATGTTCTTAATCACTGTTTTCTAGGCATAGAGAAAGACGTTGTTGCACTAGCACCAATGGCTTTTCTTTCCTTAGTAAGTCACCTAAACTGCTTTCAGACACAACTGTTCCCTAAGATGCTCTTTTCCAGATTTTTGTGGCAGACCTAGACCACTGTTCCTTTTCATAAAGCTATTTGTTATTACTTCTCGTGTTTTTAAATGTAGCACTTTATTTCCTAATGTGCTGCTAGGAGGCGTCATTTCTAAATGCTCTCTTGGAACCAGGAGACATGCACATTTTGAAACAAGCTGTAGTATTACCGAGTAACTCTGCATGTGTTTACTCGCTCGCAACTGATACACAACTGACCCGTCCTCCCCTCCAGTTGCAACCGTTCTGAGGTGGACTCGCCCAGATACCACTGCACATCGCTTTCCATCTCTCAAGATATAGAAATGTAGCTGTAGCTAACTGCGAATCTACACAGATAGTTTCACATCTTCCGCTTCGTATGACCTACTTTCATCACAAATGAGTTGCCTTTGTTTAAAACTCCCTCTAGCGACATAGCTGAGATTACTGTCATTTTAAAAATCAAACTGCAATTGTCGTGACAACGTTATATGTATTTTAAATACATCAACTCCTGTGTTATTCTGGTATATATGGAGATGCCAACAGCCTCTCTTTCAATTGTTCTTTTA